>OV815303.1:5000000-6250000 GCA_929108375.1 Gymnoscelis rufifasciata
TCGAAACATGCAACGGAATGAAAGTTAAGAGTAATTTAATTGTGATATTATAATGTAAAAATTCAGAATATCAAAATCTTAAAAATATATTATTTAGAAAAAAAACCCGACTGCAAAGTTACTGAAAAACAAAAACTTTAGTATTCAGTGTATTATCGTCGGCTTATTGCAAGAAGTCATTAACCGACAAATCCAAAAGTGTGGCAAAATCAGTTTTAAACTTTTTATGACTTTAAGAGCCCATATCATCAAAACTACAGCAGTTATCAATATAATTTAAACGCCAATATATAGTGATATTTAATTATTATATAAACAGCTGAAATCAGTCTAAATTTAATCATGGCAATTTTTTTAAAAGCTAAAAATGCAAAGATAATGATTTCTTGCGATAAAAAGTTTTGACTAAACTGGAGTTAAGTATTTCTGCAACAAAGTTATTAGTGGCCTCTTTCAAGTAATAAAAGACAAAATAATCTTAAAATAACGTCTTTTATTACTAAAAACTTAAGGAATTACCTTGTTTGTTCATAAAAACTTAATAAAATAACTAAAATGCCCACAGAAATCAATCAATCAGGAAATATTGATATTTCGGTAACTGTCACCTCATCGCTTCCTTTTTTCCCATCAACTTCAGACCACAGGTAGGTTCGCTAGGTTTAGGAGCCTTGGGTGGTTGTTCAACTTTTTTGCAACACGTAAACAACATAAATCTTCGATTGCTTTATCGTTAATATTCGTATTAATAAAAATAGAAATACCTACTTAACTATTTAATGTAGAATTTGAAACCAAGATAGATTAGCTCATTCTCAAATTGTAACTAATTAAACAAGTTGGTATTGAAACTTTAAATAGGTACCTACTGGTACTAACCTAGGTATGTACATTATTTTATGTAATAATCATCTATTAATGAGAAACCAATATTCAATGTTATTATTACTATCAGTTTTGAATTGCATCTCATAGCTCTAAAATCATAAGTGTCTAAGTTTTGTAAAACCAAACTATGGAAATAAATGATTTTGTATCTTGTATCTCATAAAACTCGCCGGCAACTTATAAGTAAACAAGCATTACATGTTGGCTTAAATGTATGTGTGCAAAAGTCATTACATGCATTTTCCTGTAAAATTTTACAATAACAAAAATCACTAATAAAACAATACATCATTCAGGCGATTTCAGTCTTGTATTAAGTTGTTTGCCATGTTTCGGCAAAAGTAATTAATGTGTATATAATGAATTCTATAAAAACGTTACTCGTTTTGATAGAAATCATTAAAAACCGTTAGTATTTTTTTTCCCAAATAGTATGATACGTCAAAACTAGTTAAGTGCAAATAATGAATTCAAGCAAAACTTAATCCACGGTTTGTAAACGTAAAAGCATTTTTAAAATGTTGATATGTCACATAAATGAATTATGTATGAAAATAAAAATGACAATTGTGTTTTGTTTTCTTTTGGTAAAATATATTAATGTAAGTTAATGAATTTTATGAAACCAGATTGACCAAAAATGCAGTTATTGACTTTATTACCAAGCCATAACTTCTAAGTTTGAAGAGCTACAAATTAGTGAGTTTTACCAAAATGTAGAGCTCATCGAGACGAACTCATCGGTGTATCTAACGCAGTTAGTGACTTCTTGCGACTAATGACTTCTTGCAGTAAGCCGACGTTATTTAGTATTAACTTTAGTGTCATTCACACAATATTATTTAAATATCTTTTCCTCCGCAGTCCCATTAACCGTGTGGATAATATCAAATTTAGTGTTACTACAAACCTATTTCGAATACATATTATGCCTCTTCTAAAACCCAGTTTATTTTGTTCTAAATTCACCCAACCATTTCATAACTAAACAAAATCAATCAAAGCATGTTACCTAATCCAGCGAAAACGAAAGGCAGTAGCCACAATGGTTTTATTTATTTACAATAATTGAAATTATATGCTTGTTGTTGCAACAATTGACTAGACGGATATTATTATATTCAGTAGTTGCGTGATTAGCAATGTAATTTGTTTTCTAAAGAGTCCAAGAACACGGAATGGTGACATAAAGCATTCCATTCTATCGTCTATAATAATCTATGGTTTTATTGGATGAGTACAAAGCAACTGAAAAATGTATGGGTTTGGATTTAATAAAAATTACTTTAGTTATATATGTTATAGGTGTATTTTAGTAGTCATCTATACTAATATTATGAAGCAATAGAGTTTGTCTGTGTGAACGTACTAATCTCAGAAACTACCTACTAGAGCGATTAAAAAAAACAGTATTTAAACAGAAAAGCTTTTTTAAAAATATTTGCTCTAGATAATAAAAAAACACATGCAAAGCTAGTTTTATTATAATATTATAACGAACAAGATTTGGTCGGTACTCCTCCATAAGTGTAAGATATCAAGATTTATATGATAAGTATTTATGTATTTAAGCCGTTCTTAATGAATAATTTTACTATCTCATCCTTACTTTACCTTGCATAATTCTTTATACAATGTATTAAGGGGAAATATAGAGTTGAAAGGCAATTAGACTGAGATTAAAACCAGAAAGCAGGCAAAGGCCATGTGAAGTGAAGATAGTTAATGGGTCTAACACAAACAAAACAAAAGCGAACTTATACACAAACATATTCGGGTTTTTAGCAACCAACTTACTGAAGGAAATTCGACATTTGACGCAAGTTTTTTTACTTTACATGGTCGATTTTCTTTGGTAAAATTTACTTTTCAACTCATGCGCTACGAGTAAAAAATCTCTTCTATTATTATTTTTTTTTTTTTTTTTTTTTTATGATTGATAAGCCTTCATTTGACCACAATCTCACCTGATGTAAAGTGACGATGTGGTCTAAGATGGGACATGAAGACCTAGAAGGTGGCTTCTCCGGGCCACATTACGAAACACGAAAAAATCGCTTCACGCACTGGCCCAGCCCGGAGGGTGGTGACAAGCCGCGGCCGAAGCCTACCACCAGAGACTGTTCTTAGCACCACCCGGAGGTGTTAATTTGAGGTTATGTGGCGTCCCTCCATTGTGGTTCTAGCACGGCTTTTACCAACTTCTTAATAATTACAGGCTAGTCAAAGTAGCATACTGGATAAGAAAAAATAAGTATCGATTTTCATTACCCGTCTCATGAATTAAACATGCACACCTGTATAGATACTGAGACATATACGTCTTAAACGATTCTACAGAAGGCCCGGAAATGTTCGCTTAAGCTTGTGGTCGCCTAATAAGGATAATCCGCACCTGAGAAGTGCAATTAATAATGGATGCTGTGGAATCTATGCAAACACTACTTAAGATTACGTTGAGGAATGAGGGTTACGCACATGGTAATGTCTTGAGGACTTTAAACTGGTGGCACCTTATGGCGAATTCACATAGAGCTAACAAAAAATAGATTTGTAAATAAAATAGCTCATAATAGTCTTGAATAAACATCTCTTCAAGAATATTGTATGATTTAATTTGGCAACAATTATTATAATAAATCTTTGATAAAAGTTACTATAACTTTTTAGGAAAGAATTTTCATCCTAGGCACTACCATATTCTAGGTTGTAACTCTACTCGGGTCTGTCAAAAGACCAACACGTATAATTTCAGAATGGACATTGTGGCAAGTAACCGAAAACCCGAAAAAATCCGCAATTAGTTTCAAGTAAACCTTCAATAAAAAGCACTTTGCTCCATTTTCGAAGAATTCCGCCAAATACCCACGTACGTATATTAACTCGTTGGACCAGTTAGGAATTAACTTCTTAAAGAATTTTCTGGGATCAGAACAGCCAAAAACTGGCCCCCGCTTCTTAGCCTTGAATGGTTTAGCCCCTGGACATGGCGGATTGCTGACGTGGTTGCGGCCTGCATACACAATTCGGGAACAGAGCGCCCGTCGAGTGGCGCAAACACTTTTTTGATGTTTGCTTAATTAATCAGACCACCAGGATAGGTTAAAAGCTTTCGTGGTTAAAGTGTTGGTTTGGTAATGTAATTAAACCTAGCGAAATTGTTTTTATAAAAAGAGTCATGGAAATACGAAGTGATTATATCTAGCGAAACGGTTTTGCTACAAAAAAATGGAAATGGAAGTAAACAATTTTTATTATTTTCAATAATTGTTTATTATTTATTATGTGTAATATTTCATTAAATTATTACACCCAATTATACCAATCAGATAAAACTCACGTGCTTATCGAAAATCCTTTCCCAAATCTACCGTATCATGCAACACAAAAGTCGAGTCGTCTCCACAGTTGTCCGTAGGACCGCCAGTAATGGAGTATTTCGTATTTGCTTCATTTTTTATTTTTTGCCGGTTCGATTACGCGAACGCGATCTCCTCATCGACTCGGCGAAATTCGGGAGCGTCTGAGCCGTCCAACCACCAGATATTAATTATTGATTGACGATAAAGCATGCGTAAATATTATTCGCGAACGCACAGGCATGTTTTGAAAAATACACAGTTTTTATTCGCGATACTCTCGGACCTTCAAGAATTCGAATGCCGTCTCTATATTTTATTTCGTTATTATTCATATTTAAATTATAAATTCGGTGCAGTTCTCGTTGGTATTTGAAAGATGTTTTAGTTTTTATTAATATTTCACCCATATTAATTACGCTTTAACCTTTATTTTTATTGGTTTCGTAAAGTCCAGACATTATATTAATAAGATGGTAAGTAAACTTTGATGCTATTTGAAAATAACGTTTTTATCAAATAGAGCTAGAAAAGTGTACATTTAGATACCTACTATATACATGTATAAACAAGCACCCCGCCTGTCGAGGTGTCAATTATAAATATTCCTTTTCAAATACTGCTGAAACTTGCATTAAAATCACCCGTTAAGTAGGTAGTTAAAAGCGGTAGCGTTTTCATTTTAAACTGTGTAACACCCTACCCTTTAAGAATGGACCGTTTTGTAAGTTTACGTTTATCAACTTTGCGATTTATTAACAATAATGCGCTAGTAATGAGCGCCTGAGGACCTTGCGTCAGCTGTCGCCTGCGCAAACGCAGCCCGAAGCACCCCACTTAATCCTTTAACCACTTTAATAAGAAACTGAGACAATATTTTGTAAAATGCTAAAATATCAAACTGCCTATATTAACATTCTTATTACTTCCGCTGTAAAATACGTCTACTATACATTATTATTTATTGCCAATTTCGCTCTCTAATATGTGAACTGAAACGATGCCGACAAAGTTATTCGTGTTTGAATAGAACAAATTTATAAAAATATTTAGCAAAATATCCTATTAGGACTGCTTGACTATTCATGAGTATAAAATTAGGTAAATATAAATACCGATCACCTATTAAAAACGAGTCAATATAATCAAATTAGCGCTTACCTCAAATACGTTTATCGCATTATTAACAATGTGGAAGATTCCTGCAAAACTACTCAATTATCCTCTCGTTAAGTTGTAATTAACGTTGTCCGTATTTTTCACATACCACCTTTTACTGCAAGGCCCAGGCCCAAACATGCACGCAGCAGGAAAGTATAACTAGACCCTGGTATATCGTTTGCTTAAAATTGTTGCAATGTTTACTATGTAGATTGATAATTATAAGGTTACCTTTATTTTTTAATAAACATAAAATTTTTAATTATTTGCATTATGACCATGTCACTGACAAAATTAATTATTATTTAGTATCAATAAAATTACTGATGATTTTTAAAGTTATTGTATTGTATATATATTTTAATTTAATAAGGAATGCAACAATTCATATTTATGGCGTGAATAATAAAACAGAGAGAAAAACTTGCTTTGGCATTCAGAATACTAGTAGGAATACAACAATTCTAATGATTACAAATTTAACTTAGTACATTAATACTTGATTAATTATAAACTGCGAAGGTATTCCACACCTTCAAATTGCTAAAGCCTAACAATAGTTCGGTACACAGTTTTTTGAAGCAGCATGCACATTGTGCCTAAAACAAAAGCCAGCACTCGAGCTTAATTTTCGAGAGCCGAGTTAGTATTTTGAATTCGTTTTAATCGTGGGATAAACAATGAAGAGTGGGGTGCATTCGGTCACGCCCCGAGCATGTGTGCGCGGACCTTTATTCCTAGTGGAGACATGGATGGTTGGTTTGGTTCTTTTTGTTCTACTCGAATTATTGGTACAAATCGACGTCGCGATTATTATAAGTAGTTTTGAGTGGTCATTGTACGATTTGAATAATGATTTGTTAATAATGTTTTTAATACGTGAATACTAGGGCAATGTGGGTTTAGAACAATGATATATTTCATAGGATAGGTCAATAATTTTAAAAAGCGAAAATGTACACTTGTAATCCTTCTGCGTCAAGTCTCAATTTTTTTATAAATAAAAAAAACTGCAATTACCCTCTTGATACACGTTTGTGTTTCATTAAAGTGAATCATATGTTAAAATATATGATTCATTTTTAGAGAACTTGGTTTCAAGAACCCAAGTTCTCTAATACCTACTGAATATGTTCAGTGTTTCGTCGAATTACGACCTCTGTGGCTCGGTGGGCGAACGTCCGCCTGAGGCGCAGGAGGTTGCGAGTACGATTCCCGCCGGGGGACAAGATTTTGTACAATCTACAATATCTGGTTTCTGAATGTATGATAATGTATGCATTTAAAAAAAAATGTAACTATGTAGTATATCAGTCACCTAACACCCATTGTTCAAACTCTGCTTAGTTTGGGGTAGTTGATGCAGTGAAATAAAAAAAAAATATATATCCTGCCTCATCTAATTCACTTAAATAAATAAATATTTCTAGGCAATTCACTCAGCAACCGTGGTAAGCTCTAAGCATGTGTTACGGGCACTTAGTCATCTGATATCTATATAAATAAAAATGAATTGTTGTTCGTTAGTCTGATTAAAACTCGAGAACGGCTGAACGGATTTATCTTATCATAGTCTTGAAATGTTCGTGGAGGTCTAGGGAAGGTTTAAAAGGCGAGAAAAAATCGAATAATTGCCGGGATTTTTTTTTTAATAAAAACCCATGCGTAGCCGGGGCGGGCCACTAGTACTTAATATAAGTGACATACATTATATTGATATTTTTTATTATACATATAAGACACCCAGACCAAGGAGAAAAGTACTTGATAATAAAATAATAAGTACCTAATTTTAGCTAGGACAACAAACAACAGGAGAATAATAAATCTACAAAACAACCGTAAACGTAAACGGTTCCGCTACTTATTCGGAAACAACTCGCCGTAACTATTAGATTATCGATAGAATGTCACAAAAAAGGTCTATTGCATATATCGTATGTAAATTGTATGAGAACGTATCGGAGGGTAAGGGCGAGTGATGCGAAACGCGTGAGTCGTTGCGATCGACGACTCCTGCGCAGGGAAATGAAACACAACGACAAATCTAACGCACACATGCGAAGCATATTAGATTAGGGTTGTCATTTGTCAGTTAGTTTATGATCCCACAACGGGTTCGTTGCTGGCTGCTACCAGAACCACCATCTCCATGCTAAGCAAAATTTGGAGAGACGAGAGAGAAACATGAACTAGCTGACAACGCTAATGTTATTCATTTATTACAAAAAGTAAATGATAAATTTCTCCTTTAAGTAGGGTCGAGGTCGAGGAGAAAAGTAACTAAAATAAAACATCGTTCGAATATAACTATTATTCGAATGTAATTATTAAAATAAACAAATAATTAAGAGATGTAGTTCTTTGATTGCGAAGATAAAAAAAATAGAAGACCTCTGCTGGTAAATTCAAATCGTGAAAAATATGAAAGTGACACCCCTAGATGCAATGTAACGCTACACTTAACGATGCCGTAATCCATTGTCTATGCAAAATAAATAAATAATAAATTGATTAATTATAAATGCAGGTGTATCCCTTACTGCTTTTTATCATATTTTGCGAAAAACAAAGGCCCATTTGCTTAACGTGGATGATGCATTAAAACGATATAAAACTTATTTATGTAAGAACATGTAAGTTGAACGGAGATAGTACGGTTAATGAATTTAACGCATCTGATAGTGTCAAAGGACACAAAGGAACATGCGTGTGGGTAATTACTATCCCCACTAGGCCCAAATTCTCACGCACAAAACGGAAATATTCGAAAGTTTATTAAAATTAAAGGAAGTTGCGGATTCGAAACAAAGTGACCGCACGCAACGGGCTTTTTACTCAAATACTATTCATTATTAGGCTGATAATTCCTCGCTTCAGTGCCGCAGTTGCTTCATGCGAAAGCAAATGGTTACAATGCATGAGCAAGCGATAAGCTTCGAAATATTATCTTTTCTGCGCCTAAAAGCAAAAAAATGCAATTACGGGCATTGCGTTAGAAATTGCGTCGATTTACACACGCATCGGAATTAAGTAATTAATGTGTGGGCCGTATCAACGACGATCTGCGATTCCATCGAATTTATAACAATCAAAGCTCTTCTACATGAAAACGGTAGCATCGTCACAGTCGCGCGACTTGTTGCTCGATCAATCGGCGGATGCGATAGTCATCGCGAGCCCAGACCGTTACAGAAACTTTTCGCGAGAAAAAATACAATTATTATAATGATCGTCCTAGTATGGGATCGCCGCTTGTTTATGCAAATCATTTACTAATTAGAAGGGAAATAATTTTTCATCGCGTTTGCATGCGGTTGAAAAAGCTGTGGGTTCTTATGAGGGTACGTACGACTATTGTCACAACGGATAATTAACTATAGTTGATTGATCTAACGACGTACCAGCATTATTATTATAAAATCCGTTCGATTGAATATCGATGTTTATCGATTACATCGAGCTTGTGACCCCTTATAATCTAAATTGATGCATTTCTTGGGAACAATTCTTAGGCCGTTACGCTTTATAAGTCCCTTGTTTGTCGAACTCTACTGGTTTTTAAAGCGGCTTAAAGCTGAATAGGGACGGGAAGTAAAGGGTTCTTATGCCTCTTATACAGCCGGTTATCATGAGCTTAATCTTGGCGAGCAAATTGGGATTAATTGAACTTTTTCCTTTTAATTCTGAGAGCTTTTGTGATGTTTACGTAATCGCTGTGCGTGTCACTTGCGGAAGTACACACAGCAGATGTTACCGACTCATTTATTTTAAGTTTTTTAGTATGTAATGTAAATGGAATTCTTTGTTTGTGGAACAAAACTTTTTTATGACACTTTTTATACATACAATAATAATGAATAATTATCAACCATTTTGTTTTTTTTCTGATTTATAAAAACATGCATGAAAATATTATTATCTACCGTGTAGATCACGAAAAATATCAAGACCATGAAAATAGGTAATAAAGCGTTGCTTATAAATGCGCTGTGTATGAGTTGCATTTATAATCAAGATAAAACACTTCTAAAGCAACATAATCATACTAATCAAAAGATTAGATATCATTTACTAGCTACTGTTGATACGAGTTATGATATTGACATATATTTTGAAGTCTCAACTAAGATACCTACTTCGAATAAAGGAAGTGTGTAGGCGAGAATGACATAAAAATCGAAATAATTATATGTTTTTATCTGATCGGCTTTTATTTGTCTTTTTATAATATGAATTAATTTTAAATTAATTTGTTAAAAGTATCTATTTAATTTCGTTACAAAGGTGATTCGTTTTTTTTGTCTATTTTTACATAGTGTATTTGTTGTGTATAATCTAGAGATTTTATTATTTAAACTAATATTATAAATCTGAAGAGTTGTTTGTTTGTTTGAACGCGTAAATTTCAGGAACTAGTATTCTTTCAGTTTTAGATGGTCCATTTATCGAGGAAGGCTTCTTTTAACCTCGAGAAATTCCATAAAACACGGACAACGCAGCAACATGACAAATTGAGAGAACTAAATTAGATTTTTAACAACATCTTAAAACATTAACATAATAACAATTTGCTTTATTAAATTTGTCCTTAGTAATTATTCTACTGCCAATTTCTACTGAGGTCTAGGTACCCGTTACACAAGCCTAGAGCTTATCACATGCTTAATGTTGTTGTGTGGATTTTCCGGAAATATTTATTCAATTTTATCATACTCCAATAAATACTATTACATCTAGCTTCGTACTATCACCTCTATATGTCACCCGCGTTAGCTGAATTAAGGGTGAGGGTTAGGTATAGCCGATGTCGGTTACGCGCTCTCAGGTGTGACGCGACGGAAGCCCGCTATCATTAGCCTACCCACATAGTGCGTAGGTGTGCGTTTACCCTTATCCACCCGCGTTGGTAACACTGTGTGTGTGTAAGTTCTTGTGTGTGTGTCAGTTACAGCTGTTTGTGTAGGTGCAGGATTAGGAGTTGCGATGCGTGTGAATGTTGTTGTTTCTTTTTGTAGAAGTTTTATGTCAAAGAGTTAGGGTAGAAATACTTATGTTGTACATGTATATGGAACCTAATATTTAGTACTAATTACTGTCCGAAATCGTGTACGTTGACTTCTAAAAATTACGTTTGAGGAATATATTTACTTTGGAAGTCATAAACAAAAAGCTCATGACATAAAAAAAAATTGGAGTTGCTTAGTAATATTGGGTTGTGGAAAACGATTTAACACTTACTTTATTGACGACCTCTGTGGCTCGGTGGGCGAAATTCCGCCTGAGGCGCAGTAGGTTGCGGGTTCGATTCCCGCCGGGGGACGTGATTTTGTATGATCTACAATTCCTGGTTTCGGGTCTGGGTGTTTTCTATGTATCATAAGTATGTATTTACAAAAAAAATGTATCTATGTAGTATATCATTCACCTATCACTCATAGTACAAGGTCTGTTTAGTTTGGGGTTAGGTGATGCTGTGTGATTAGTCCGGAAAAAAATATTTATTTATTTATTATTGCTCTAGTTTATTTCCATTCGGATTTTTAAATTTTGGTGCCTACATATTTTATTTATCGATTCTACATAAACTTTTTTATTTAACGAAAATAAATAACTGCTTGTATGTATATCTACCAATATTATCTTATTACGTCCCTGTATTATGTCAATAAAAATGATAGGAACCACAAACAATAAAAAATATTTCTTTAATGTGACTGTTCCATATTTATGATCGCTTCAATGACAAAAATTACCAACTTTTTCCATAGATTCATCAACATGTATTTTACAACATGCGCGTAGTTGTTGTCTTGGTCATTCTTATCGCAATCTCATTCTTAATAGTTCATCTAGATACATATAAAACCACCCATGTAAAAATACGCGGATTTTCAATTATGGAACAAACGGGAATCGAAATTATATTCGAACGCAATGGTTCGGTCATTCAATAAAGCGATGATACCTATATGTATAGGCACTTTGTCTAGTTCTACTCACTGGATCCTTATAGATAAAGATTCTACTGCAGGATCAGTGCGAGCATAGAGCACTGGCTGCAAACTACATTTATAGGCAATCTAATGATAAGGAGAATATATTTACAAGTAACAGGTTGCCAGATCAAAATGTCGCCGCTAAAAAAGAAAGTTTTTTAATTTTGGACATGTCATCGCGGACTTGTCATAAGTCTGGCTGAAAATTAGCAATACATTATTTTTTCAGAGTTTTAAAAATATGTATTTTCGTTAATTGGATAATATTTAAAAAATCATAATCATTCATTTATTGTTGGAAGTATAAAATAATAATTTGATTCACATATTTCACCAAAATATATTGGCATGCATAAATACAATTTGATAAAATTAAAACAATTGCATTATTAAATATTTTATTCCGAAACTCCAAGATCATTTTTTTATAATACTAAGGACCAATATTGAATTCGCAACTCAGTAGATGTATATTCATAAGTATGTCAAAAATGTGGTTTTGGAGCCTTTACGCCATGAGCTCACTGATCCTGTAGCGGGACCTCAGACTATTCAGGTGGTCTATTAAGTATTTTTTAAAGCAGAAGAAACGACGCGAGACGCTACGCCCACAAGGTGTTCATAATTAGCTGCACAGCAAAAACTAGCTATACATCCATGATATCAGCTATATCGATGTAATTGCACGCTGTAACCACCTAATTTTCACTTACACGCGAATTACGTGCTCGTTATCATTGACACGAAGGCTTTTTAAGTTTTTAACTATTTTATCTTTGTTTTAATTAATTTTGTATTATTTTTGTTGGTATCTTGATAGATGTTGAATGATTGTAGGTTCCGTAATAGGTTATAATTGTTTGGTAAATGCCTGCTTTTCTGTTCCTACGTTAAGTTATTTAACATTTCACATGTTAAATAAGTGTTTTTTAATGTTTTTTTTAAGAATTATATAGATATTATCACCTACAAGCCCTCATTTGTGAAACTACAGGTTTATCAGTGACCTTACGTACGTAGTTTTGGGTTAGTTTATGTATTTATTTCAATTTAAATAAAACATAAAATTTGAATCGTCCACACATAAAATAATAAAAAGTGTCTCAAATTCATGCATAATTTCTTATTTCTGTCCATACTACTCGTAAATATCAAAGTTGCTCTTCAAATCAATAAATGTCGATATAAAATAACATAAAAATAGAATTCCCACATAAAACCGGTGCAAACGAGTCAAAACTATGTAATTATCGATAGATTTACAGCTACATCAACACATCCAAACTATCTAAGGGCCAAATCAAAAAACACTGCACAATTAGCCATATAAAACCAAATCAAATCGTATACCAACTAAAGGAATCCCATAAGTTACTGACCAATAAAATCTATTCATTAAGTTTGATAGTCCAAACATAGAGATATTTTTTCCGGAATATTGAATATTCATACAACTCAACTAATTTATTCATGTGTTTAATAAACTTAACCTAAAGGTGTAATAAAAGATATTTTATCGCTTTTTTACACCTGTTTAAAAGTCATAATCGTTTTAAACGATACTATTGTATAATCGTCCGTTATACAAACAAATAAAGTATATAAGTAATGACTGGATAAGGAATATATAAATGTCAGTTGAGGAACTAGATTGTCTCTCCACCTACGCTTATTTCTTTATGTATTTAATTGTTGCACACTTAATTTAGAATATAATAGTACCGAATATACCGATAAAATGCGAAATGGTACAAGCTCATATTATACTCTCCTCTTTTATATACAAATTTAGTATATAATTTGGAAATAATTTATAGAAGGTATATACATACATATATTTCTACATTTGGCCGTGGAAAAATTAACCAATAACGTCTGTAAACAGTTGAAAAAACTTACTGAATAAAGAAATTATTGAAACGCTGAAGATAACATTGAAAAAAACCTTTATTTTATTATATAAAGAACCTCCTTTTTTTTTTTTGTTGAAAAAATAGTTATAATATAATAATGATTTTTAAAAAGTGTTTAACCTCACTTTTTAAGTTAAACTATTTAATATTTTGTTGATGTGTGTTAATCTTTTTCTGCATAAAACTTTTAAAATAGTTATAATATGTATTTATATGTCAGAGCTTCTAGAAGTATTAAATGCTGAGAAAACTACGAGTAAAACAAATTAATATTTCAATATATTCAAATTATTTGAATTTTAAAATTAGAATCAAATCGAATGTATATATTTTATTTGTCTAACTTGAATATTTTAAAATTTAGTTTGATAATTATATCTTTGCAATCTTATGCAGAATAATGAAAGAAAGACAACTCTTTAAGGCTTACCTTCTTGAAAAGCTGCTTTTTTTACAATATGTTTTTATGTGCTTGGCCAAAGGTTCGCTTATTTTCTATAATACTTAACATGCACTGCCTTACATAGTGTAATAATAAATATACTTGAAAGTAATCTATAAAGCTTGATAATCTGGAGTAATCACACGTTGACATCAGCGATAACATAAGCCACTATATTTAGAATCAGTGCTTCTAATTAATATAGTTTAGTGGGACGATAGTTATTGGCTTGGCTAAGTCACAGTCTAAACGCACATACAGTAACGCAACTCACAGAACTACGGTGAAATATTATAAAATGAAAACAAAGTAGTAAGATAATACTTAAATTTATAATAAAAACCGGATAGCGTTATCACTGCTATAAATACATATCTATAACGGAGACATTTATAAATACATAATATAGCTATAGATAATATTCTTCCTTTTATCAACCAAATGACGAAACATATTTCATGACAAAATGCTTCGTACATAAATACTTTTACAACTCCGATTATTTAATTATTCGTTAGCTTATATAATTATTCGAATACTATAAGGTCTAGTCTAGTAATTTAAATCGAATGTTTTCATAGAAAAAAATAAAATTAAAATTTGTTATGACGAAAAAGATTAAAACCCAACTGTAACCTTCATTAAAATAATAGTTTAATCTAAAAAGTGAGTTTCATCACTTATATAAAATCATTAAAAACTATTGCACACCATTACACTAAATAACAAATAATGAAACAAAAGGATACAATATTATGATACGATATCCATGAGCCGAGATCATGGCGCTTGCGTTGAAATATCGGAAAACTCAGAAACCGTCAAATCATGGTATGTTTTAAGTCTTATGACTTAAAAATAATATCGTTAAAATTATGATAATTTATTAAAAGTTCTAAGGATATCTACAAATATCCGAGATGTATTACTGCATGCCGGCTCAGCTAAGGCGTTAACATGGTCAATTGACACCGTAACCCTGGCTTTTGGAGTATCTTTCATCACGTATCTGATTCGGCTTGGCGGTGGCATTGGAATCGTCTGGTATTTAGGTGGAATCAATTGATTCCTTGCCGCTTTGTTTGTTTATTACAAGATACTTAATCATTTTTTTATATCATTTTACAAATCTTAGACACGTTTATCAACTAATTTAACAAATCAAATAAAAACCACATAATATAATGTATTTTGTTACTTTTGAAATCAAATTAATAAAACAAAATAACCTTAAAATATAGTTTTCATCAATAATCAATTTTTGCGCACTTTTACAGCATTTTTCTCAATGAGGAAAAAAATGGCAATATTACACAATTTTTTATTACAATTTAATTCCAATCTATGTTATCTATGCATACAAATTGTGTATTGCGGTGTTAACTAAACGTTAATTAGCAATTCTTATAAAGTTTCCAACCCGTCAACACAGTCTTATAAAGGAAAACAAAGTTTACCATACAAATGATAATCAGAAACGGAAAGTAGTTCTCAAATCCATCTCGCCTGAATACGTTATCCATGTTTAAAATGTAGATACGTTCTTGTAGTACCTCTACATTGTTCGAAGAAGTGATTAGTACCTATCTATTCCCTAGAAGCGATGTGTTGTTTCGACTAACTGTTGAATACGACAAACTTGTACATTCAGTTGGCTTAACTGGTAGTTAAGCGGTTTCTTATTCTAAAAGCTTCGGTTCTCTCGCCGCCCGCTGAACGGATAAGTTGGTAAGCCGAAATTATCATCCTGTGTCCGTATTCTCTATCGATAGTGTTTTTGTCTAAGCGATTCGCGCTGCGATATCCGGTAACAAATATATCATTGTTAGTCAATATCTTATATATATTATTCGCATGTTTAGTTTACCTACTGCAATTATTTGCATTTGCAGACTATTCATACATTGTTTTTTTAAACACAATGTTCACACTATAATATTTGTAATATTTTACTTAATGTAAAGTAAGTACCCTATTATAGTACTTCTACGTGAAACAATACTTTTAGACTACGGTTGGCAACCCTAATTCAATTCCGGCCAAGGGGCCAAGTGTTTGTATGTTCTGCAAGCACTTTCTCCTTATCTGGGTGTTAATAAAATGTTTCATAAGTAAATAATACCTATGTATCTGTATAATAATATAAAGTATATAAGATGTGTAGTACCCGTACCACAACCACGGGCTAAATGTTGTTGTGTTTTAGTGTGTGATTTTTTTTATATTTTATTTTATCTTAAAGCCCAAACAAACACAATGCACATCGATTTAAAATCAAATCGCATTCGAATAGATTTTAAATGGAAACGTAACCCGAAACATTTTCGTTATTTAGACATGCATGCCTTATGAAGCGCACTTTAAAAAAAATTCGTTCTATCGACACACATGTCTCGAAAGCGATTATCGTCCAAACATAATATCGCTTGTTATAACGTTACCAGTCAGTGAATAAGTCCCTGATGACATAGGAATTGCAATGAGAGAGTGCACGCGTCTGGGAACGGTCTCGGCGCTGCGGGCACGTCTCGACACGGATTACAAATACCCACATTTGTAAGCCTTTTCACTGTTGGCTTGATTAACGTTTTAGGGAATTTAAAGTGTCTTTGATTAACTCGATACGGCGTTTTAGGTTGCGTGTGGTGTTTCTGTTCTGTTTACAAGCACAATAAAATGCAAACAAGATTTTTAAATCTATATAGGTAGGCCCATGCTTACATCAATAATATGCCTTTTTTACCTACCAAGCAGATGTACGTAATTCAATTAATTAATGCAAATAAGTGACATAATTAAGCCTACATGTTGATTATTATTATAATGATATTACGGCATAAAAGAAGAAGTCTTAAAGAAGTTACTTTGATTATTTTTATATACACTCGGAGGAGGCCTCTACCCGAGAGGGGTCCTTACTATGGACGAATATAAGAACAATATTCAATCACAATTATTATCAAAAAAATTAATGCATGCAATTTTATAATACTTGACTTTTCTAAGCTGACATTGAAATATAAATTAATTAATAATGTATGAATGTAATAATATCCATGATTGACTTGAAAAATCTTTTAAAGTTACGAAATAAAAAGGTTTTTATATTTTTTAATATTTTTTTAATTTTATTGATATTTATATAATTGCGACCACAGTAAAGTCTCGCTTAAAGAACTATAACTGCTCATATTTCACTTCAAAACTAGTTTTCTATCTAGCTCTTTCTTCATTCCCGACATTCCATTCCATTCATTTCTTCTATTAAACGACTGATTCGCAGCATAATTTATTCACAACATAATCCCATGATTGTTCTACAAAGTTACAAATGTACAACAACTCTAGCCCTATCCTTATCACCCGGATATTCGGGTTTGGTACAATACGCTCTTGTTTCCAATTCCCATATGCAGTAAGTAAAGATAGGACAAATCGTACGTAACTGACCACTATTACCACTATCGCTTCCGCCACGATAAACGGTAGATAGGTGGCAATCTATTGTTCTAACCGCTGGATCTGGATACGTAGGCCTGTTGATGGAACGTGGCTTTGAGCCGCAATGTATTGTAGGCTAAGTTAACGTTGGACGTTCTGTAAATGTGCAATTCTATGGGCACAATCGTTTCAAATGGCTCCATACGGCTGTTTTCTTGTGGTCCTGGTATTTTGTAATTACCGTAGCTAACATTAATTAATTACTATTATTACTATTAAAAGCACACGACCGCCGCGTCTCTCTATATAAATATATATCTATATATATACAATATTATATCTGAAAATTTTATGGGTTTTTATGTCATATGATTTGACATAAAAACCCATATAATTTTCAGCAACAGAAAGAGTGATTTTAAAACCGCTTAGAGTCGGGCCAGTTTTATAATATTGTAATAAAAATATATTATTTACATACTAAGACTAAAACAGTTCATCCAACGATAGCTGTACTGTAGAGGTATATCATCATAACAACAAATCAGTTCACAAAACCACTAAAAGTCAATTACCATCGTAACAACGATGATTGATAATCGAAATCAGAGTAGCCACTGTCTCCTATCAAAGCTCGAAGCTCATTGTAAAGTTCAACGCACATGTGCATAATCGCTGTAATCGTCGCTGGATGTCATCGACCCACTTATCTCATCCGCCATCCCTTTACAATTACAACAACAAATGAGTAACCGATATGTGCATCGATACTGATACTACAGAGGAAATCATAGTGCACTGATTGGAGGTTCACTCCAAATATTAGTTTAACCCCCGAATATTGTGATAAACCACGAGTTATGATAAATGTATAAATAGTTAAGTTGAAGTCTGCTTTGAAATTATGCAGGTTTTTATTGATAGTAAAGGCTGTGAAGGAATGGACTTAACTTTTTAACAACAAATGTTGGTGAGGGGTTATAATTACACAAAAAAAAACATTTTTAATATGATAACGAAGCAATCCGAAATGTCCGAATTTTAACGCATCCGAATCGTCCTAGCGATGACACAGCAATACAAAGTACTTAGTTCAAATTGTGACAATTGAACTAAGCCACTTAATAGAGCGCACAATACATTTCTATTTGAAAGTGATACAGGGCAGCGAATGCAGAGGAATAAAATCCTGTGTGAACGAACTCTAATCTCTGTTTTGTGGCAGCTTCCAGACTGAGATGTAAACGTGCTCACGCATGAAGCACTGTGGCTATTAAACTCAGATAATATATGTGTAAGTGATAGATAATAATGCGTGTTGACATGTCCGAGAGGGCATAGATGTCTAGGAAGTTTATGCGTTGATAGAGAAGGAATCGTTGTCCTCGTATAGGTATACAGCAACAGAGAAAACAATTAATAGCTTAGATACTTTTTAAGTTATCTTTAAAGACAATTACACTGTATAAAAGTTATGAGGACCAGTTCGTGATGTTCCTAGTTTTAGAATAAGAATAATATTTTTTTACAAACATGGGTTACAATATAATAAAAAAAGCATATCGAGAGCATTCAAATATTTCATGTTTACAGTTCAAGGAAAAAAAAACAGAAAACATAAAATTACGGTAAAATTAATTGTAAGTAAAATCATTGTTAATGTCAGATTATTTAGATAGTTAGATGTTACTTTTGAAACATAAATAAATCCGAAACACTAACTTATATAAACTTTAAAATAGATCTGTCTCATGTCTGTCAATAAACTCATAGATAGAAGTACTCTTTTATCTGTATCCGTTTACAATACTATCACAAGTTCCGACAAAACTATGAACAAGATATCTATTCAGGATAAATGGCTTAAAATACGACTTAAAAATCAAAGGCGTCGGACCGTTGAAGCCAGGCTAAGATTGTTCAGGCAATTAAGGGGATTTCTTGTAAGTGAGGTAGCCTTTACCTGTGTTTTATGACATCGACTTTGTATTCAATGTTCCAAAGGCAGTATCCATTGTTTATCCCATTACGTCAGTAAATCTTAACAATATTGCTACAAACAAGATCATCTTAACGGTAATATTCGAATTCCATCACAATAGGATCTACCTGTTGAAATCGTCAAAAGAAGTTATAACTCCCTTAAGTCAGGATTTTGGAATCCAAACATGAGTACACAATAGATTTTTTCAACTATTTCGTAACGCGATGACTTTTAAAGGATTGTGTTAATATTAACCACATTTTTATATTTTTAGGTCTGTAAAAATAAGTTAAAATTCTAACGAGGAAGGAAGTGGTAAATGGCCTGGAATATTTTAAAGAAATTTAAATTGAGAATTGTAGTTTGGTCACACTTCCCCTGTTTACGGTTCTGTCCAAATACGGATTTCTCAATATCGGTGTATTTCTTATTGGTCGATAGTATTCAAGTCATCGATAGGTCAGACGCTACGTCACGACAACAAGGTATTCAATCCTTATGCACTTTACTTAGAAACAGGACTGTCGAATAATAAGTGCATTGTGTGACCATATTAGTGTGTCGCGGATTAGTGAGGGGAATACGAAATGTCGATCGTCTGCACATCGATCATGTACCAGCGCAAACGCCATAGTACTATGAATGTATTATTGATGACGATTTTCATGAACTTTTCAAGTAATAGTATTAATAGTCCGTTTCTTGCAGGTATATGAATAAGACTTGCAAGAACTTAATTCTCGACCTTTATCTTAATTACACCTATAAATTTGTGAAAACCCAAAATTATCGATAGAAATTGAAACAACCGTACTCTAAATTTCATAAAACTGTCACTCAATACTTATACCTTATAGATAATCCGATGCATCAGTTTTCTGAACTATGAGTAAGGGTTCACCAGATGCCCATTATCAGGGTTCGGATCGGGGTCGTCGACACGAGCTATCGATACTCTCGAGGCCCACGCCACGCACTTCCGACGCGACGGATTTGCCGGAATCGGCGCGGGCGCATCAAACACTGCGAAATTCGGACGGAGACGCGCGTGCGTGAATCGATTTAAATATTATTTTTGGTGCCGACATGGGAAAGGCCACCGACGGTCCATCAAATGTCGCCAGCCCCACGCGGCATGACAATTAAAACCTTTACAATTTTTACGACTCATAATCTCCTCACATTAAGCTTTCAAGAACTTACGAATTATGCGCGACATTATACTCAAATGATTTCTGGAGAAAACAAAGCACTTTGGCATATTTTTCAACAAAGTAACATTTTAATTACATAAACAAGTCATGATCATTATATTTGAAAAAAAAAATGGTTGTGTAGTTAACGAAGAAACATCTTCAAGTCAGGGCCACACGGGTTTTCTTGATACCTAAATCTCACGTTTTTTGAGTAGCTGTAATATTTAAATTGCCGACATAGCTCCTGCAGGCATACCTCGCATGGGAATGCAAGCCGGCGGTGCTCAAAACCAGCTTTTACCGAATGCGATATGCGTTGTCCAAACGCATGGGAGCTAACGTGTCCTTTTCTAACAAACGTGACCACCAAAGACAAAGGAGCGATGGAAAGTATTGCTTTTACTGGCTGGTTAGTTAGAGAGCGCATCCCGCCTAAAATTTTGCATGGATGCGTCGCGCATGCGAAAACGGGCGCGGCCCTCGGCGGCGCAGGAGCACGTCCGCTATATTACCTGCCGATGCATATTAATCAAGGAGGAAGTTTTGTTAACAATATCTAATGTGCCCTGTGAATCGATTGCGGCTCCATTGATAGCTTTTTTGATTCTCAAAGTTCCTATCTTCTGGGACCTAGTCGGCGCCTAGCCTGCATAATGCATGACATCACCTCTAGTAGGACAATTGTCGACTACTTATGCTAAGTATCTTTCATATCTATGTCCAGAGTTTAAACTGGGTTATTCCATACAAATCGTTAGCTACTTGAGTAATTAGCGGTAATCAGTTCAGCAAATAATCTTTGTTGATTACTGACAGCTTTGAGTGGAATTATCTGGAGTAGTTTGTATTTCCTTGATAAGTCGTTTTAAAACTTTGAATACTATTGAATCATTATTAAAGTGTCAGATAAGACTCCGTTAGCTAAGTACCTCTTTATCTACGCTTGTAACCATGTTCACCAGAATGGGATCTAGTATTATTAACATAATCTGTTGTTATGTCAACTGTCAAAAAGCAACAACATACTTATACCTACTCTAAATTGGAAAACCTAAATTACGATATTATGATAATAGTGGGTTTAAAGGTTTTGTCACAACTTTAGGTAACTTATATTAGCCTCATTTTAACTCAATTTCTTGTTCTATTTGTATAAATAACTTGCTAACTCCAAATAATATGTCCATCAATCTTCTAACATACATGTAACATAGCAGCTAGTCTCCTAGGCACGATTAGACTAGGCTAAATATTAATTGTAAGAACAAAAATGTTCACACTGGAATTATAATTTATCGATAAATTCGATCCATTCTATTGATTAATACAAAAGGTATAGAAGGTATTGACTTTAAGAACTTAACTGTTCACAACGGAATAAGAATTCATCGACAAATTCGATTCATTCATATGGCACTATTGATTAATACAAAATATCACCGAAGCAGTGCGTGTCAAATATGTCAATAGCAATCGAGATAAGCGGAATTCGCGTCGGATTATCCTCGTGATAAGATACGATAGATAGATAGTGCCGGTACGTGCTTTATCTCGGATTAGGGAGATTACGCACAGATTTATTGTTTCACCGCACTGTCGGAATGCTTTGTGACAGATTAAACGAAATGTGTCACGTTTTGATTTGACGCAAGTAGTGATTGAGTGACAATTTTTTTTCTGATTATGTGTTTCATTTTGTCGTACTCCAAAATATATAAGTGACGTAAATCATCCTTATCCTTGAACTGCAAGTTATTTTTGATTTTAAATTTACCAAATTTGTCAGAAATCAATCAATCAATAATTTATTAAAAGCATAATAAAGTATTACAAACATAATTAACCAACCAACCAACTACAGAACGCAACATAACCGTTTAACACGGGACCAGTCAGCTAACTCAGGATCTCCGTGTTATCAAAGACAACACAATTTTTTTTATTTTAATGTTACTTTGAAATAAATTGTGAGGTAAATTTGATTATATGAATATTCCCCTTCACAAGTCTTTATAAAAGTAGGTATGTATCAGTGTTTGACTACGGCTGATTAGGATGATGATAAAACCTACGACATTTTTTTAACTGTGGGTATGAAAATTTCATCATTAAAATTAGTCACGTGATAACATCTTGTTTTCGACATGATAAACACAAAACGGTAATGCTATTTTTAAATTAAGATTTATCCAGGTCAAAGGTGTAGAATTATCAAATAGCAACTTATTTAATACTCGTAGTGTGTGTAGGGTACCAAATACACTGTTTACTGACCTGGTGGCCAGATTAAAGTTTTAAATAAAACTAAATGTTTTAGTTTTACGTTTATAACTATTACTTACCAGCTATGTAAATTATTTATTATAGAATTAAATATAATCCCATCAAAAACAATACTTGTTAAAAAAACCAAGTCTCGCAACTCAGTTGTTCTGCGGTAAAAAGTTGTGAGATCCATGTAATACCAAGTCGGTTATTAATTTATTCAGTCTCTACTTAAGCTACTTTCTGTCTTAATACGTCCAGTCTCTAAGACCACGAACGTGGTCCATAACAATTGAAAATCAATTGTGTCTGGAATCTCCGTACTCGAAGCATTAAGTTGTTACGTAATAATAATATATTCCAATATTTTGTGGGATTTTGTCCAGTGCGTTCTTCTCTTTGGTTGATGTTCTACGTCTATGTCTTTGATCCTTGTAGTCCTTCAAAAAACTTGCTGTTAAAGAGCTTAGACAAATCATAATAGCCTTGTTTATATATAAAAGGTAATAATATATTACCACGACTGTTATCACGTAAACATATACCCCGTTCAAAACAGATCAAAGTAGATCCAATTTGGAAAGTTCTTCAAATTAGCCGCACATTCAAAACTAACGGTATACCACCCAAAATCGTAATAACAAAGAGCTATCCGAGCTGATTGTTCAAAGGTTAGCGAAAGCCAAAATTAACACCGACTTCTATTTGTTTCCAATTTGTGGGCTCGGATTGTTCGTCAATGTGCCCACTTTATCCCAACCAGAAATAGTGCGAATGACACTAATTACGTACTAGTAGGATATGTAGCGAGCCCGCGCTAATAGCTTGCTCATACGTTCCGGATTCGACTTAGCATTGTATCGAGTATTCAGAGTTTAGGATGACTTACTAATGAGCTATGATCCCACGTTCGCGGAAGTTTTAGAGAAAAACCAATACGTTGTCTGCCATATCTGTAAATAATAGGTAATATGTAAAATACATTATCATTTCTGCAACTGCCTAAGGGAACTCCTATTCTTTGGGTTCAATAAATAAATTAATATTTCCGGACAATCCACACAACAACATAGCTAGCCCCGTGGTAAGCTCTAAGCTTGTGGAACGGGTACTAGACATCTGATATACTTAATATAATAGACATACATATATAGATATTTTTTACTATTCATATTAAACACCAACCAAGGGGTGCTTGCAAAACATATAAACATTTGACCCCACGGCGGGAATCGAACTCGCTACCTCATGCGCCGCAAGCAATGTGAGCGCTTTTTCGCCATTGACGAACCTACGCGTTCTCAATTACCTATTTCAACAAGCACATTACTAGTCCAAAGTCGATAGAAAATTATGTTAATAAAACTGATAGAAAATTGTGTACTATGATTACGGTTTTCAAAATCAATAATGATCGTCTTACACAGTCTCACACTGAAAGGTATTTAGGGTTGTGGATCGATGACAAACTTACTTGGACACCACATATAGAACATTTGCAAAATAAACTCACATCAATTCTAGGAGCTGTCCGTAAAGTTGCAAACTGTATCCCAGACAAAGTCCGCACTATTATTTATAACTCACTTGTGAAATCACAACTAGAATACCTCATTGAGGTTTGGGGTTCGGCAGCAACAACTAATCTGAACACTCTCCAAAGAACGCAAAATAAAATTATCAAAACTATATACCGCTATAACTATCTGGCACCTACAAAAGACATATATTTAAAAACGAAATATTTAAACATTAGACAACTATATATTTATAAAACTTGCATCTTATTAAAAAAATTATCAAAAAACGAAATTCAATCAAATATTCAAATAAAACTTAAAGAAAATATGTATAACTTGAGGAATAACATTAAAATTAACATTGCAAAAAGTAGAACAAATTATGGTAAAAAAACAATAATCTCAGAAGGCGCAAAAATTTTTAATAAGTTACCAAAAGAAATCAAACAGATAGAAAAAATACCCAAGTTTAAAAATAGCTTAATAACGTACGTTAGAACCTTATAAAATGTAGAATATACTTTAGAAAACATAATCGCTCTTTAAAGTTTTAATATTAAAATTTTAATTATAAGATTAGCATAAGTACATACACATATTTAAGGATTAGATATAATTTTATAAGTCCAGAGGCTAAACTCTATAGAATAAGTAAAAATATGTAATCTCATTATAAATGAACTGTAATAGTTTTTATGAGAAATAAATATCTTTGAACCTAAAATATTCCTTTGTGTTGGCAATTTCGAACCTGGTAAAACGTTTTGAAAACCTACTTTGTCAAATCAAAAAAGGAACTTTTTTCGTACTAGATTTTTAATAAAACTGGGCCGAATCTACTAGAATTATACCCGTTGACCTGAATTTCCTTTTATCAAAATAATTAAATTCCTTATCATGATACGATAATTAAGTTATCCTTATCCGTAATGAAGGCTTAAGAGATGGCGAGATAATCAGGATTAAGCGATTATCTTTATAACAAAATTGCACATATTAGAATCACGGTATAATCACGTATAATTACGGGGTAATTTCTTAGAATAGATTGATAAGATTATGAATCTTATCAATCTATACTAAGAAATTATAAAAATAAAGCATTTTTATTTTTGTGACGCACTTTGCTTCCTGGCTGCATAATAGAGGTACATCATCATCACCCTACCCTACACAGGAACTTCTGGGGTTTGCGGGTTGGCATATAGTTGTATAGTACATACATAATGTACCTTAGTAATTTTTTTTATTAGTGATTGGTTATACAGATTATAATAAATCTAAATTTAAAATTTAAGAAAATCCCCCGATTCATATGCCTTAATTTCCTTAATTGTAAAACACCATCATATTTTGTAATGTGCACGCGATGCGCTTTCATTTGATACCCCACTCGAGTATATTTGCGGATTTTTCTTTCCCCGCTCTAACCCCCATGACTTTTAAACGGCATAACCTATTTTCATGAAACATGTCTAAGAACACACGTGCCAGACTCGCCTTTCATAAAAAAAATCAAAATCGCTTCATCTGTTCGGGAGCTATGATGTCCCAGACAGACAGACACAGACACACAGACAAACAGACACGTAAAACTTATAACACCCCTCTTATTTGGTCGCGGGTTAAAAATGTAACACAATAACATGTCTGTAAATACGAAATAATATTCATATTTACGGTTTCGTTATGAAGTTATATCAGTTTACTACGTATTTATGCTAACAAACATATTTAATTTTAAACACTTTTCATTACATAGTGTTTGACTATATTATATGTTTATATATTATGTATGATATTGTGCCTAAACAAAAATAATATTATACAAATATGGGAAACCACTTCCTGTGCCGTAGATATCTCTATAGTTGTAAGTTTCAATAATTGTTCGCGATTATTGGTTTTGATATCAATTTCTGTTATAGACATGTGTGGGAATATTGATATCAAACGCATTCATTTTTAATATGTTCGTTTTATTGTTAACACGATATTGCGTTGTTAATTTAATTTGTACTATAAATTTATAGGCTGAATGCATTTTTTTTTACTTTATACCTATATGCTCGACGACCTCTGTGGCTCGGTGGGCGAAAGTTCGCCTTAGGCGTAGGAGGTTGCGGGTTGGATCCCCGCTCCGGGTCCAGATTTTGTTCTACATTT
Organism: Gymnoscelis rufifasciata; assembly: GCA_929108375.1. Lineage (NCBI taxonomy): Eukaryota > Metazoa > Arthropoda > Insecta > Lepidoptera > Geometridae > Gymnoscelis > Gymnoscelis rufifasciata. The sequence continues at coordinate 5,026,335 of OV815303.1, forward strand.
TCTGTTTCCGATCTATGTGTGATTATTATTGTTAAAACATACAAAATATACAAGAAAAAAATATCTGTGTAGTATATCAGTCACCTAACACCCATAGTACATGCTCTGCTTAGTTTGAGGTTAGGGATACTTTGTGTGAGTAATCCGGAAATATTTATTTATTTATTATTCTTCTGAACTAAATGAATGATTAAACGTAACTGAAGAATCCTTTTACCTATATTGTACAGATGTTTACCATAAAAACGTATATTCTTTACTAGTAACAAGATTTATAGTAACACTAGTAGTGCCCCGTGTGTTCAGTAGTTTTTGCGTGAAAGAGGAATATCCAGACAAAGTTAATTTCGCATTTTTTATAGTAGTATGGATTTTGCATATATAAACAGTATATGCAATCAAAGCGCACTGGCTTTTCCAAAAACGCACAACCTTAATATACAAAGTAAATGATATATTCCCTTCGACATCCCTAAATAAAGCTTGGATAAGAGTTACCCATGGATTAGGCTCCCGGCCGGCGCCGCGCGGTAGTCAGTGTAAACACAGCCTTAGCAGATTTGCTTTACATTCCGTAAAAGTAACATAAAGCTCTGACAACACTCACCTTTAAATTCTATCAATATTTTTTTCTCAGATAATGTCAAACTATAGATAAAGGCAATATAATTACCAAAATGAAATAGGAAAAGACGTTTTATATGTGTCAGTGTTTGCATATTTGACAACTTTGACCTTGAAAATGCTATTATTTAAAGAGGGAAATAAATGGTTTTAAATTCCTTTAACAACACTGCTTTAATAGAGTTAGTGCAGATAAACATTTGTTGTTGACACATGACAGTTTTTTTATATTTCAAATCGCTGGTAAACATGATATCGAATTTCGGCTTTCGTTTATCACTAATACCTATATAGGATAACCTTACGTTAGTAAACATTTCTGAAAGACATTCAAATCAAGCGTGGTCAAATTATGCTCTGGAAAAATTTACTAGATTTAGAACAATAATATAAAAATTTTGCATAAGCATTCTGTCACTAAGGTGGGTTTGGAAAAGAACTGGAAAATATCAAAAGATTTAGAACGATACCATAAAAGTTTGCAAGAGCACTTTAAGGCTGTTTTAACCCCCGACAAAAAAGAGTGGTGCTATAAGTTTGACGTGTCCGTCGGTGGGTCTGTCTGTCTGGGACATCATAGCTCCCAAACGGATGAAGCTATTTAAATTTAGTTTTTTTTTGTATGAAAGGTGAGTGTTCCCAGACATGTTTGATGAAAATCGGTTGACCCTTTTAAAAGCTATAAATAAAATAAATATTTCCGGACTACTCACCCCGGACTATTTCCGCGCATCACTTGTACATTACAAAATAGTATTACTTTTTACTTTTAAGGGAACAAAGTTCTGTAATCGTGTTTTTTTTTTAAATTGTAAATTTAGATTATTGGAATACTCCATTGAGTATTTTTCCACACATTTTTCTGAAAAGTTAGCTGAAGGTGTAATAAACAGATCAGGTATAAAATAAAATTTTATAATTATCGCCAACGACAAATCTAAAGGCTTTTTTGGGCCTTTTTTGTTACCTGGGTACCTGTTATGCAATTATATAGCATACCTACATATTTTACCGATATCCAGCCATTCACTTATCATTGAAAGACAGCTGATGATAACTAAATTTATAAAATAATATAATTATTAATGATTTGCAGTTTTATTATCTAACACTCGTACTTATATGTCACGAACTCAACGCTCAGGCGTTTCGATTCCTTATCTCGATATATTATGTGGTTTATCCAAAGCTGTTATTGTAATATTTTGCGGTGTTTTGTTATAATTTTAATTAGCAGATAACCTTTGAGGCTAGCAAAAGCATAATTTGTTATAGTTCAGAATATTTTCTTTAGATTAAAACATACAAGTACATACATGAATATTGTGATCCCTTGATAGAAAGCGTAAAGAAACCATACGCTGGCTCAGTCTGAATACAAAGAGATTTTTTTTATCTTTAGATAACGATTGATAAAATTGGTCAACTTTATGTTTCTGCATTCTTGATACCGATATTTTTTTTGTATAGCTTAATAATCTTTCAAGTAACTGAATGACACTGGCAAGTCGTAGCATATGGCCAGCGCGATGCCAATAATAAGAACTGAACTTATGAAAAAGCTGTGACGTTCTTTGCGAAAGCAATTGACCAATTTAGCTTTCCTACGTTATTTTTAAACATTTTCAGTCAGACAATATCAGAGCATTGTAAAATCGACTTACTTATAATGAGCCGGTTATTTTTAAGCATCTAAGGATAATCCTAAGGATCCCCCGTGTCATATCTTAAGTCAGAAGAACTTAGAATAATTAAAAGATTGATGTGATAAAGTAACTAAAATTTAAAATAACTGTAGTCTAATAAATCTAGTCCTGGAAAGACGCTTCACTTTTTTGAACACTGTGTTAGGAAGCGCAAAGAACACCACAGCTTTTTCATCAGTTCAGTTCAGTTTCTTGTAATTGGACTTTGCGCTCAAAAAAGTGGGTGTAACCATGTGACGGCTCACAAACTAATGACGTGAGTCCTCTACACGTTGACACTTGACAGTAAACCTCTACTCTTTGCTAAAAGCATAAAAAGATAAACCTTCGCGTTGTACAAATACGAGTGCTAGGTGTTATCTTCAGTAAATAAGCGGGACATAAATTAATCAGGGTATGTGTGATAGACAACAAGTTTAATTCAAAGGTAAACTGTACTATCAGGTTTTGGTCGCATTAGTGACGTCTTGCGCTGCTGTGTTCAACGATAAACAAATCTACTGTGTGATTACTTTACATCTGACAGTTTTACCTATAGATAATATGACAGTTTAAATATCAGAGGTTAATATTTGAAAGGTTTCTTGAAATAAATTTGAAAGTATGAGATGGACTCGTACTAAACTTACGGTTCCGTGTACATTTATACATTTATTGCAATAAAAAATAAAAATAAAATATTTAAAAATTCTAAAAGATGACGTCAGAGCTGTCGCCCATTCAAGTACTGCCCTCGCGCTTCGTTGCTCAAATGCCCGTATTTCAAAATCAAAGGCAATATTCTAAGTTGAGGTCGATTTAGCGTAGATTTGAAAAATAAACAACCAATGCGGTTTTAACCATCTTGGAAAACACATACAGAACATTGTAGATAATAATATTTTGTTCAGTATTTTAGCGTTAAATACAATAATTAACAAATAACAATTTGGCATAGTTTTTCGCCAACGTGCAACCATTTGCTTATTTATAAGCGTGGAACTCCCATAATATTGTATTGACATATTTAATATATTTTTGCACACAGTTCTAGAATATTCCATGTTTCCAGCGTAAAACGTAATTTCATTTGATATCATATTCCCAATTCTTAAATTGATAGTATTGTTTGTCCATCGGCCATTCATGATTGTTGCATATTGTGCTAATTCCCACATTATTATATCAATTGGTAAATATTTGTGCCCGGATGTTTGCCTAATTATACATTTTATTGTACAATATTACATACTTATAAGCGAACGTAGGTAGCCACAGCCCTTTTGATACGGTTGGTAGTTTTATTGATAATTTTAAATAAGGTGATAAGTGGAAGTATCTACAACAAAATAAATGCTATGGAACATTTCTTTGATGTGTAATGATATAATAGGGTGAGCTATGAACTCAACCCACGTAATTATTTAGAAAAAATGTATAAAACATCACAAATTAAAAAATGAATATCTTATAATTTCAAATATCTGTCTATACTGTTCGCGAATCGTGCATAAACCGTCCAATTCAATGATACAACGAAGAAAATAAGCTAGGTATAAACATCTCACCAAACATGCCCAACACAAAAACGGCCTAACAGCCATCTGAAAACGAACCGCCTAAAACAAACGCAAGGCTGTAATTGTCGTGCCGTGATTGCAGGCAGAGTTAACACATAATACATTACAGTTTGTGTCACAACACAATCAGGCTGGTCCGAGGACGAATCAGGCGCCGAGAACCGTAATCTGGGTTAACAGGGGTCAAACGGCATCACAAATTCCAATACGACATTAGATGTATCTGTGGCACTCTGGCGCGAATCAAACGGACCACGGAGGCTCGCCTTGCATTTGCGTCTATTGATTTGAACTTTGCATTTTGCGCTCGCTAAATTACAGGTTTCGTGCTGAAAGATTGGGTGACGTAAGATCTCCTTATTCATCATTATCATCATCACCACCCTATTTACGTTCTCACTGCTGGCACACAGGGACACAGATGCTCTTGGCGAGAGAGATTAGGCTTTAATTCACCAAGCTGGCCAAGTGCGGGTTGGTGAATGGCACATGTCCTTCAAGCTCTTTAAAATTATTATAATTTGCCGGTATCCTCACTATCTTTGCCTTCACCGTTAAAGCACGTTTTTCTCCTTCGCTACTTAGGTCGCTCTTGTGAATTATAGAATTAACCTGAGTTTGGAGAATCATATACAATACAATAATACTTTATTGTTCACCAAAACAAAACAATATTTACAAAAATCACATACTGAGAAGTAGGTACAAAGGGCGGCATTATCGATTAAGAGCGATCTCTTCCAGGCATATTCTATGCTTCATATTTTCGTCTGTAGATCTTCATATGTTTAGTTTACCATTCCATTCTTGCGGTTGGACGCAGATATTTACCCGGGCATTCATCATCTATTTGCATTTTTCTTAATAGCATGAAATTGCTTATTGTAATGACTCCTACTCTGATAATAAAATTCGCTCCGACTGTGCAAAAATATGTTTAATCAGTTCAATTAACAAAAAGCTTCAGAGTCCCTTTCCATGCCGTGTAATCACAATAAATACATTATAAATTATTTTGAAAATATTCATAGGCCTGATAATTTCATGACGCGCAAGCCGTGTTTGTTAACTACTATTTAGTTCCATTGACCAAGTTTATGGCTAAGCACGTTGATGAAATAAAACATAAAAGTTTTAATACTCTTTCCTAGAAAAACAATGCCCCTTACTACTTTCTTCCAACATAATATTTTGGGTAATTTAATTATATTTGTTTAAAATCCTTAGGTACTACATAATTATATAAATTTGAAAGTTACTCTGTCTTTCTGTTTCGCTTTATGCAAAAACTTATACACCGGATATGGTGTCAGTCTAAAAAAGGACATAGGCTTACTTTTGACCGCGACAAAATATGTCATTAAACACAATAAATCTAAATTTAAAATTTAAGAAAAACCCCCGATTCCAATGCCTTAATTTTCTTAAATGTATAACAACATAATATTATGTAATGTGGACGCGATGCGTTTTCATTTGATACCCCACACTAGTATATTTGCAGATTTTCGGTTTTCCTTCCCCACTCTAACCCCCATAACTTTTAAACGGCTCAACCGATTTTCATAAAACATGTCTAAGAACACTCGCGCCAGACTCACCTTTCATACAAAAAAAACTAAATTGAAATCGCTCCATCCGTTCGGGAGCTATGGTGACACAGACAGACAGACAGACAGACAGACACGTCAAACTTATAACACCCCTCTTTTTTGGTCGGGGGTTAAAAATCCAATATAACGCGAGCAACACAGCGGGGCACTGCTAGTGTAATAAATGCTCGTGGCATGTTTTGCTAAACTGATAGCAGTACCACCAGTCTCAATTTGATCATTAGCCCTATAACCAATAATTCCGTCGAGATTCGCCATAATGTGGCCAGATCGTCAGCAACAACATTCAATGAATGTAATCAGTTCATGAGCGTTTGGTATCGACTGACGCAATGACCACAAGTCTAATTTGAAACTCGTCTCTCTTTAAGTGGTTCGACTTTTCTTAGATTATAATTCATGTATCGTTTGCGGCTTTGCCTATTTCATCGTTTTGATAGATTCGTAATCATTATCGTAATTTTTAACGTCTTTAAACAAGACCTATCTCATAGGTATCATCTTTTATTGGCATTTCAAGTAAAGTATTGGGGCTAGGTTTAGGCAATTAGAAACATTACTAGATAGAAATGATGAAGATCATGTCAACATTCATTTGTTTTGAAAGTTGTATGATATCCTTAGGTTGGGAATAATATTCGTTGCGTACCAAATAGATAAAGAAGCCAACTCATGATGGGCACGAAACACGACTTCGTAATTAATACTTCTTAAATGTACCACAACCTCTTTACACGAACTCCAATTTCAAATTTTCAATGACACCTAGTGACGTGTCTACGCCAAAGTTACGAATGAGTGCTTTCCAGCAATCCGTGTGCTAAGTAGTTGAACAAAGATGGGCATTGATTCAACGGCCTCATACGGGCTTTGGTGATTGTCGCCTCACGGTGTGATGACACTACTACCGTATCTTATTAGAGCCACGGTAAAAATAGTGACTTCTCTGTTTAAAATCGTTCTAATTGACGCGCAAATACCCATACGTGCCTGAAATAATCTTATAAAATTGTACACGTGTAAACTAAAACCTTTATGGTTTGAGATGTTCGTAGAATTTTATATTGAGGAATTTTTCTCTCTATTTAAACGATTCGATATGCAAATCAGTCTCTGAAAGCTGGTTAATATAAATACGAAAGTTCTAAAAAAATAATTTTGACAATTTCTCTTCAATTTTCAATATCAAGCTACAATCTATATTTACTCAGAGTTTGTTAGATTTGTATAATTACTATTTAGCCTTGGACTGGGTTTTCTATTTACCTATCATAAAACCCGAATAAGTTTTGATTAAAAAAAAGGGTACTACCGTTTTGTCGGTCGTGTAATTTTTTTAAATAAAAATGTAGTAATAAAACTCTTTTGTGGCGTACATACCAATATGTAAATGTAAATGATTTTGTGCGATAGGTCCACAAATAAAGTTATCCGCTATATGTTTTGTGTAACTTATATTTTTTATTTGAATGATCGGCACCCTTTGATGAAACTTTACAGTTATACAGACTGATCGAACTTAATCAGTGGTAGGTCTGGCCATTAAGTCACGTTTGCTCCTGACTTTGTGCGTTGAATAGTCATTAGCTTGGTAGAATATGTTATAAGCATTTGTAACAGGATAATGTTGTGTAATTGTGGAATTCATTATTGAGTAGAATAAACGTAGTAGGCATTGAAAGATAACTATCTCAAGGTTATTGTAAAGTTTTCTTCATCATCATTTTAATATCAAGAATAAGCAATGATAATCTAAGATTGTGTCAGACTTTATTGAATATACCATTGAGAATTAAAGTTATAAGAGACAAAACCAAGCAAACTATATTATAAGAAAGCTGTATACTAAGAGACCAAGAAAACTATATTATAAGAAAGCTGTATACTTATAGCTTATTCATAAATTTGTGGAGAACAATTGAGTACACCAATTAAAAAGTTGTTATTATTGTTATGTTGTTAACTTGTTATTTTATAACAATGCCTCTGTACAGTAGATTTTATCATTATTGTAATGGGCCTAAGTCAAGTCAAACCATTTCATGACTACTTAAAATGCTTGTTTCATACTCTTCTATCAAATTTTTTAATACATCGGACGCCCATATTTTCTTCAATCCTTTGAAATTTCTACATATATTTACCTCATTTAACTGTACCTTGTTGCAGACACTAGTAGCAGAACTCCGTCGCAGCAAGACACCGCCGCGCCGGTCCCCTGAAGACCGGGCGGTCCCGCGGCCCCCATCAGCCCCGGTCCATCATGACCGGCACACTCCTCACCTGTCTCCAAAGAAGGAGGCCTTCAACAACCTGCTCAACAAGAGCATCGCTGGTAAGTTATAGCATATATTTACCGTAATACGGTCTCCCGAAGACCGCGCGGTCCTGTGGTCTTCGTTATCTCCCGTGCATCATGATAGACGCGTTCCTCACCTGTCTCCGAAGATGGCCTTCAACAACCTGCTCAAAAATAGCATCGCTGGTAACTCCTATTAGATATTTAACGTTATCCGGTCTCCCAAAACCGTCCCCGTCAGCTCCAGACCATCATCGTCTATCACGCACTCCTCACCTGTCTCTGAATGAGGAGGCTTCCAATAACCTGGTTAAAAAAGAGCAGTGCTAGTAAATCCTAGCAGAAAATCTAACTATATAAGTAAGCACCCGTTTTTTAATCTGTCACTATTATGATAATATGATGATTAGGTTTATAACCTGTGACGAAAAATCATTTTATAAGCAAACAGATTGATAAAGGAGATCCAATCAAAGAGGATTTTGTACATTTTATAACTCAAGCACGCCGTTACATACAACAGTGATGAAGCGTTGTAGTGTTCCAAATTGTATATAGGTACGCTCTAGACTGGCTTCAGCAATAGATTTCATCTTTAACCCCCGACCAAAAAAGAGGGGTATTATAAGTTTGACGTGTCTGTCTGTCTGTCAGTCTGTCTGTCTGTGTGTCTGTCTGGTTGTCTGTCTGGGACACCATAGCTCCCGAACGGATGGAGCGTTTTCAATTTAGTTTTTTTTTGTGGCAAGAGCATTACGAACGCGCACGAGTTTGGCGCGTGTGTTCTTAGACATGTTTTATGAACATCGGTTGAGCCGTTTAAGAGTTATTGGGGTGAGAGTGGGGAAAGAAATTGGAATCGGGGGTTTTCTTCAATTTGTAAGAAAAAATATTTAATGTTCAATTTACAAGCTGCTCTACCACCATAACCATTATAGAAATACACTTCTTTAGTCATTACGACACTTACTACTACGGTGAAACGTTCATGAAATTTTTTAAATGCGTCTTCGCAAATTCTTAATTAAAATACTTTGTTCCCACCATCACAGCCATTTTGAATAAACAGAGCAGGGTACAGCACTATACGCATTATTCAAAGGCACGCCCCGTCTCCAAGCGCCTTTGTTGGCTATCCATGCTCATCTCTTTAATCTGATGCCATAATTGATTTATCATAACATGACCGGCCGTTAACATAAAATAATTTTCAATTTTCATGACGCAGTAAAATCATGAAAGGCACCGGTGGGAGTGACAATGAAGGTAGACAGAAAGGAAATTTTTATTCATGTATGTGCATTAATTTGAAATCGTTACGGCGCATCGTATCGGTGGTTGTGAACGTACAGTACATAGCAAAGTATAGTCATAAAATAAAAGATACTCAAAGTTGACGTTGAAATTATTTAAGTTAATTTTGCCTCGTAAAAAAATAATTAAATAATTAATTATTTATTTAAGATATTTTTTTTTTATTATAAATCCATATTTATTTTATAAAATAATCAAATAATCAATTTATTGGTAAAATATTAGTTTAGCCGAGCATTTTCTTGTTTCTCATACATTACATTAATTCATAATAATACTCCATTCTTTATAATAAGATCAGTTTAAAAGCTATTCAGTCCATGCGCAATAATTTTCCATTGAACCTTTATGAATCGTGATCTCAGATAGTTATCCTTGTCTAACTCGTAAAAAACATAATGTTCTGTCTCATTCGGTTCTTTTGCCCCTATAATCTAATCCCGGACATCCGTCAGTACGTCGAGATGGATCCTGGAGTATTGTATTACCAGCTTGTATTTGATGCGGTTAATCCCATATTAATTGCAGGAAAAAACTTTTTTTATGTAATAGGTACTAATCTGTGTAATACAAAGTAAAGTTGTCTTATTGACATAGATATATTGAGATAATCGTAGTTAGCTTGTTTCTGAAATGTAAAAATCTAAGGGAAATTAATTGATATTTAAATAAATAACATTTTTGTCGTACAAAGTTTGCTGGAAAATGTTGTAAAATAAAAGTTGATAAGACGTGATCCGATATGCGCTAATGGTAATAATTATTATTTCCATATAATAATTATTTTTCCTAATTGCTGTGAGTTTACAATGTCTTCTGGTGGAGGCTGCTTCTACCTGTCCGAAAAAACTGGAAGGCTGTTAGAGAGACTCATGCAGTGGAAATTAAAAAAATTATGACTTTCTTCAATATCTAAAATAAAATTTTGTTTCAAAACTATTTTTAAATCATATAGCATAAAGTATAAAATACGAAGTACCCCAAAGCTTTATTCGAATGACCGTATCTATTAGAATATACTAACTTTACTTTGTTTATATCAGGAATAACATTTAATTAAGTCATTTTATATTTTTTTTACAAATAATTGCAACTACAGGTAATCGTTGGTAAAACAGTTCTTATAAAAAATATCCATGACCTTGTATTACACACACCTACAATTACCTACTGTTTTATACACCTTGTATTTAGATAAACAAAATAAAAATAAAAAAAAACTGTTGTTTCCATAAAAGTAAAAAATCCTATTCCTTCGTAATTGATGAATTTGCTCACCCGTTCGGTAGCTATGATGCCTCAGACAAATAAGTGAAACTTATATCACCCCTCTTTTTCGGTCGGAGGCTAATAAAAATACACCTATGAATCTCTTATATCTCCCGGTGGCTAGCACGCTATAAATCACTATTAAATTTTGAATCGCCGTCGTCGATCCGGCGATTAGCCATTGCACAATGCCGCGCGGATTATGCCGACATCCGTAGATATATCTTTTTGTCAATTCGTACCTGCGTACTGATCGCAGAACAGGCGTCAACGATAAAAATGATCCTATTTACTTGACATTCTAAAGCTTTATTAAATAAATAAAGCTGTTATTAGAGATAGATCTATTTTTATCATATTATACCATAATCTCACCTGATGGTAAGTGTCGAAGTTTTGGGTGCTCTTCCTAAAAATATTTTCACCATCGAATTTTATATAGTAAAGTTCGTATTCAAAAAACCAAAGGAAAAAATATATACCTAGGTATTATTTTATTTGTAGGTAGGCAGCTATTTTTATCATGGGTAATTATTAATATAATAGCCTAATCTTCGTCGTCAAGAGAAAAATCCGTGTCCCAGCAGTGGGAACGTCATAGGGCGCTTGTGATATGAAACATTTATAATAATAAGAATAAGATGCATCCGTAACGTTCGCAAGCAGGATTCGAACCTGCACCTCCAAGAAATTAAAAATAGTTTAAAAACCTCACTTAAACTATTTTTAATTTCCCGGAGGAAGATTTAAATAATAACAAGTTTAAACTAACATATTCATATGACTTTGTGTGCAAACCGTACATTACTCAAATAAGCCGGTTTTAAACAGATAAGCCGATTAATATTTTTTATATAGATGTATGATTTCTTTTATTCCTATGTAAGACATAACGCAAGTAGTTAAGCATGGTTTTATTGCTAAAATCAACGGGACAGAGTAGAGATTCAATGTAAATTAATATACAATTTCAAGTTTATAGCCCGATACGGACCTATTAAATAACAATATTTTTGGCTAATCTTGGGATCCATCGTTTGGATTCAAGATGTTTTTTAGTTTTATTATTATTCACTATTTGGATACCTACCCACGATTAACTAGCGAGATATACGTTTAAGATTTTCGAATTAACATACCTAGCTGTGTTTATGTTTTTTAATTACCAACATTTCAAGAATGAATTGCCATCGGTTGCTCAATAAGTAGCTAATAAAATTAACTACAAATAAAGACTTGAATTGTTTTTGAGTTTTTATAAAATATAAAATGATTATATCGGTCAGCAAAATATCTGTTGCTTATTTTACATACATATTTTCATATTTTTCATTAAATTTGACCATATTCTTATATGTGTTCAACGAAAATATATCATTATCATCATTTCAGCCGTAGGACATCCACTGCTGAACATAGGCCTCTCTAAAATCTCTCATAAACGGAACGTAACAGTGACGGATAGTTTAACGAGAATCAAAGTACTGTATAAAAATGAAAACAATCTCTTGAAGAATATTACACTCATAATCTGTCAAAAATATTTTTTATCTTATATCGTAGTTAAAACAACAGACTAACTCTGTACGAAGTCATGTAACAACTAGTTAATAGCGCATTGAATACATCCCCAAACAACAAAAGAGTATAATACTACATAAAGAGGGTTACACACTCATACACATTCGGATCTCGAACGGAGTTGATCCGGAGATGATCCGGATAAACGCGCGATCCCGCTGTGTGCTTATCGATTTATACACGCGCTTTAATGAATGCCAGAGATTTTAATATTTTTATCCATTCTCTCTTGTTCATTGATCTGAGTAATATTTGGAAAATATGTGTTGTGTTTAGTGTGATTACCTTTCAAAAACCTTGTCTAGGTAGGTACTTAAAATAATTAGAAGAGATACATAATAATCATGACTAACATATTATCAACTGAAACGTTTACTGATTTTCGGGCTCTAACAAAGATTTTTATCACGACCATTTGTTTAAAATAATGATATATTTTTACTACTTTTGACATATTTTTGAAGTGTATGTTGTTTTGAAAATGTTGTTTGTATAATCCTTAAAGCCGATTTAAGTTCCAACAATACATTTTACCTCTTTCAACAGCTTGTGAACATTTTTCATACGTAAATCCATAATATCCGCGACCTCTACCGTCATCCGTCCTCTTAATCCGGCTTAGGACAGGGCGTGTGTGCACACCCTAACGTAGTATTGTTTAGGTCTTTCGAATCGCATTTGATCTAAAAAATATAATAAGTTTTCATTTCAATTTTACACACACATGCACAGTGCATAATACCTTACGGGTATAACACACACATACATAATGCAAAGGTAAAATTAGCAGAACTTTAATTATGTTCAATATTTCATTAATAAATCAATAAGACAAACAAGACGAACAACCTTTATGTTAAAATATTTTAAATGAGTTGATTGTTAACGAAATATAGTAAAATGTGATTTTAGTTGGAATAAATATTACTACAGGTGCATAAAATACTAACATTAAAACTTTATTGAACCGAGTTTTCCAATCTTGAGTTATTATTAGCAGTATTCTATTCTAATATTATAAATAGGGACTGTTTGTGACTTTGTTTGTGACGTTGTAGGGGCTAATCTCTAGATCTACAGAACCGATTTCAATTGAATTTGGCACTCAGATTATCTAAGCCTTAAGAAGAGACAGGCTACTTTTTAATCGGGAAAATCCATTAAACGCGGGTAACACCGGGAGTACCCGCGTTTAATGGATTTTTAAAAATTCAATTATATAACACTAGCAGTAGCTAGTGTTATATAATTGAATTTTTACATTTTTGTGCAGAAAAAGATTAAGACGCATCAGACCTTCGCACACAGTAATAAAACAATAGTTTAACCTAAAGTGAGGTTAATCACTTATTATAAAATGCCTAGCTGATGCCAGCAAACGTTTTGCAAAATGAAAATAGATAGTTGCCGATTCTCAAACCTACTGAATATGCATTTAAAATTTCATAATAATCGTTTAAGCCGTTTCAGAAGTGTACGGGAACGAAAACTGTGACACGAGAATTTTATATATAAGATAAGATTATGATTTAGAATGATAGATCTTACAATTTTATTTACTTTAAAGTGTATAGTCGACTCGCAGCGCACAAGACCAGGCGGCAGCACTAGGTTAAGGCGAGCGCACACGTAGCAAAGTACTACATATAATATATTTAAAATGGATATTATTATTAAAAAATTATATACCTACTTTAAAGTGTCGCAGACTCGCAGCGAACAAAGACCGGGCGGCAACACTAGGTTAAGGCGAGCGCACACGTAGCTAAGTACGTGAGATCCGGATCAGCCGAGATTAGGCGGCGGCTGCCCACCGTCCGTACATCTCAGACCGGATTACCCGGATCTAGGTTTAGCTGAATATATTTCAAAGGACTTACCGGAATAGAACTTGATAGGCGAATTGAAAGGTTTTAGTGCTTCGGAGGTTAATGTACGATTTTATTCTTATAAAGAAAGTACATAAGGAATCTGGATTTCTTAAGCTTGCCTTAGTGGCGCGATGGGCGATGGCCCGCTTGCGGTGCAAGAGGTAGCGGGTTCGATTCCCGCCGAGGGGTCAAGTGTTCTGCAAGCACTTTCTCCTTGGTCTGGGTTTTTAATATGTATAATAAAATATATCCATGTATTTCTATCATATTAAGTATATCAGATGTCTAATACCCGAAACACAAGCGTAGAGCTTACCACGGGGCTAGATGTTGTGTGTGGGATGTTCGGAAATATTTATTTATTATATTCATACACACAATAAATTTAAAGTGATTTTCTACTTCTTATACGATGTTTCTAACTACTACTTACTTAGTATTTCAAGAATAACTTTAATTATTAAAGAATGAAGAAATTGAAATACCTTTAACAATAGTTTAGAATAATAATCACCTACATAATTAATTTTAACATACAATAAGAACCTACAAACGCGTTCAAAAGAAAAAAAACATCAATAGTAAGATGTGTTTGTAAAGATGTACAACCGGGTTCCTTGGTAGCAAGCCCCATCAATCATCTTAAGATAATCTCCCTCTTCAGCTCAATTTAAGGCATGCATCCAGCTTAACTCATACATTTCTATCCAACAAATATGCGTTCTTGTTCCTCAGTGCATAGGGTCAAAAATCGCATGGCTAAATATACTTGTGTGCGTATCATAATGCAAATCCTTCACGATTATTTCTTAGTGTTCGGCTTAATTTTGATAAAGGTTGTTTCATACCAAACCGAAGGTCGACCGAAGGTGTTATATAAAAAAAATAGCGAAAATTTATCCGTAATCCGTATGGAATATTGGCATTCATTTTATGTATTTAAAATGTCTTTAAAGTGTTTTCCGTGGTCTAAAGATTATTTTAAAACAATATAATTCTTGTATTACTGGTCTTTTTCAAATGAGGATATGTTAATTGATAATAATGACGTGTTCAGCTGCTGTGAACATAATCTTCAAGGTGTAACGGACAACATCTGAATCATTCAATCAGTTAAGATGTTCTTCTTATTTTACCTTTTAATCGCAAATTAACCTGGGCTTACAATATAGTGTTAACAACAAGTTACAATAAAAAAAAAACCTAAGACACAAAACATAATACATAAACAGTGGTAAATAAATAAGTAAAAGCACATAATATATAAATAGTGTCCCAAAAAGGCTTCCATCTTAGCATTTGTTGACTTCCATGTAACAAGACAACGCTGATCTTACGTTGGAAGCCCTCTGACTAACAGCATGCCATAAAATAAACAAAAGAATATAATATATAGAAATTGGTGACACCTATCATAAATACGTTAGAAATCCGTAAGCCTTTATCTCCTTGTGTACATCCCCTTACACGCACACATAAGAGTATAATCTGCCGGCGACTACAGAGGGCAATCAGCTGATCCGCTGATCAATCGATAAAAAATCGTGGTCGACAAATAACCGTAGACTGTGGATGATCTGGACCATTTGTCAAGATTAGGCTTACGGGGATTGTCCGCCGTACAATAGGTACGTTCTAGGGAGTTCAGTTTTGGTGATTTCCTGTGAGATATAAAACTGAAATAAATTGATCGAGTGTCAATGTTAATAGTTAATGCTAAAAAGAAACGAAGAGCAACTAGACCTTCATTAGCATTGGCGCTCTTTGTGTTATAACTTTAGCGCACTTCGGCTTGGAGCGCTTCAGCTTGGCGCTCCAAATCCATCTTCTGTCCACGCATGTTTGGTGGTTGTGTTTTTTTATGCTATTCTCTCGTATGTGTTATCGTGTGTCCTATCCTTTATATCTGGCATTTATAACCAACTGAAATCTGAGGTTTTTATGCGAATGTTTGTTTCCTTTTGTTTTAACTGCTGAGCCGATTTGTTTGAAATTTTAAATGATAGAATACAACTCGGACTATAGCATAGGGCATACTTTTAAGCGTGACGAAAAGCAAAACTCGATATTTTATTCTCTCATCATATTTTTATTTTATCCACTTTGAATTAGGAAAGGTTCTGTACACTTCTGATATTTTATAAATATTCTGATGAAAATATAAAAGTTATTAACATATTTATTTATTTATGGCAAAGATAACAACATTCCTATAATTATAAACTAGCTTTTCAATCTACGTCGTTGCCCGTGTCTTATGTATGTCCCACGGGGACGACTTATTTTCCCGCGGTACAAAATATGACTGTAGCCTTCCTCGATAAATAGTCTATCTAATAGTGAAATAATCTTTCAAATCGGACCGGTACTTACTAAGATTAACTCGTTCAAACAAACAAACTCAGGTTTATAATATAAGTATTTATGACTAGCTGTGCCCTGCGGTGCTACCCGCGTTATAATGGATGAAGTACTCTTAACCAACAACATATTTATTTGAATAAAGATTAATATTATTATGTTGATACAACTTAAACAAATTATTTCGACCAAATTAGGTACTTACCATAAAAACGGTTTATGTGAGTTAATCTTAAAAGATAGACATATACTATCGCGGACTGTTTTTTAGATCATTAAAAGAGCTATTATTCTTTAATACATATTTTTTGTGTATCTTGAACCGTTTTCACGGCGCACGCAACGGAAGGCTTCAAAGATGAACAATTTCTCCCGTTTTTTACACATTTACCACTATATCTTTGCTCCTATTGGTCGTAGCGTGATGTTATATAGCCTATAGCCTTCCTCGATAACTGGACTATCCAACACAAAAAGAATTATTCAATTCCAACCAGTAGTTTCGGAGATTAGCGCGTTCAAACAAACAAACAAACAAACAAACTCTTCAGCTTTATATATTTCACAGAATATTTATCATAAATACTTATAAATATTCTGTGAAATTTTAATGCAGAGTTCCGTACAGCAAACTTATTGGTAATATTTTGAATATCCTATAATGAATGGATTAGGCGAATATTTATAGCTGCAATTCATAGGCCTTTGTTCAACGCCGTAAAAACCATAGAAGTGAACGGAAGGGGTAAGGACCCGTCTGGCTTAGGGGACCCTTAACGAAATCTTAATCCCTACAAAGGGTTAGAATCATCTTATTATGCGCAAGAAGTAATACTTTAATTCGCGTCTCCTATAAAATGTACTTTGGAAAATATTTACTTAAGTGCTCAATTGAATACTCGATGGTATCGTAGAAATCTTGTAAGAAAGAATTGCTTTATAAAATTTCAGCAGTAGTGTTGTTTTTTTCAAATACTTATGAAATAATACAAAGGTAAAAGTCGTTGAAAATATATCTTCAGAAATGTCTCAATATTATAATTTATTTCAACATATTATATCAATCTAATAATAGGGACGGATGCCGAATATTATAAATGGGGAAGTGTATGTGTGTGTCTGTTTGTTAGTCCGTCTCACGCGGCAAAACGAGCTGAAAATTTTAATTGGTGAAAGATTATAACTTTTAATATGACGTAGGCTACTTTTAACCGCGAGAAAATATGTCGTTCCTTGTGAAAATCTATTATAACGCAGGTAAAACCGCAGGGTGCTGCTAGCTTATCGTATTTTACAAATATATTTAACAGTTAACGTACAACATATTTATTTTATTTTTACCACCATGTCCACACAAACACAAACACCAGCCTTCATATCTGGGATTAAGCGATATAAGACCTAGCTTCCTCAGCTATTCCTGTATAATCTGAAGATATTCCCGTGTAGACAGATCAAAGCTTCACATATCCTTATTCTGATGTCGCTGTAATCTGTGACGCGTTGCAGAAACATAAATTTAGCTTCAATCGCAAATTCAAAGGCCATTAATCGGGTTCAGTGTGGACGCACCTTTAATGTATGCTTTTACTGCAGGGCTGTGAAAAACATGTATGACGAATTTAGTTTGTAATAAGTAATACATATATTTATTCCAATGAAACAAACAAATCTAAGTTATATGCACCTTTTTAAAGTAAAGTATTGTTTTTTATTTAATATTACTTTATTACTGGTACTTTGTTTTTCCCATTAATCCTATCCATACAAGGTTGTCTGGTAGAGATCGCTCTTTTGCATAGTCTAAAGTACTTATGTATTGTTTTGTGTTTTTAATTATGTGTGCAATAAAGAATATTTACCTTATTTATCTTTGTCTTATTGGTAGAGATAATCCTAGCATTAAGTCCTCATCTGTACATTGTTTTTTGTGCACAAAGTTCTTGTAAAGTAATTTTCCGTTTTGTATAATTCCCTTCTTAAATACTACATTGACCATTTTTTTTTGCTTTTAGACTTTTTTCAATAGGTACGATTTTTGAACTTGATTATGGTTGTTTCATTTCGATATTATAATACGATGCGCACGTATTTCTAAAATTTACATAATTTCTGCGACAGCCCTAAGGATAAAGCCACATGCGGACTTAGACCACTACCGGTGTATCTCCTGAGATCTGATAAGATTCAAATAAGGGATTAGAGTGGGACGCGGCGAGGATTTGCGATTTACGCGCCCCATGAGTGTGACAGAGACAGAGAACGGGATTATCCGATGGACCGAATGAAGCATAAGTGTAGTTTGTACAGGATTTGGACGTACGGATTTTTACGACTTAATAAAATCCAGTTTATTTTGCCTTTTCAGCTTATTGATGCAAATTTTATTCAGCAAGCTCATTCTTTGTTAATATTTTTCGAAACATATTGTTAATGCCAGACCATCTATCGAATGAATATACATATTAATCTTGTATACATTTTTATATTGTGTTTTAGTGCAGAAGTATTACGTTTCATTGCTACTATTATAGGCCAATAGTCTATTTAAATTTAAATCGTAGTTCAATATCCTTACTTCCTATGTATATTAATTTTATAAAGCTGAAGAGTTTGTTTATTTGAACGCTGTAATCTCAGGAACTACTTAACCGATTTGAAAAATTCAACGTGTTAGATATTATTATTTTGATTTAATTTGATTTGTGTAAAGCTAGTACTATGTAGTATGTGTAAATTATATATTTCTTTCTATATATATTTTATAACTTACTTCGGTTTTAGTCGGTCTTAGGTAGATCTAAGTTGATGACATAGATAGATAGATAGAAAATTCTTTATTACACACACCATTAAATATAAATACAACATTATTAATAGCAAAATTAAACTTAGCATGCGTTATAGGCTGTCTTATTGCTTAAAACAATTTCTTCCAGACAACCTTTGTACTTTAATTCAGGAAGGTTGTGGACGGCAGTGGTAAACAAAATAAATCATACTAGATTTACATATATTTTTACTACGAAAATTACCAATCGTCTAACACAAACATAATGAATGATTGAGTGAATGAACACTTTATTTTACCATAGACTACTTATCGAACTACCTTTAGTTCCAATGAGTTTGCTATCGGTACGTTCTAACCCTTCCCCGTATACTAGATGCACGTAGGTATAGTTTACCGGTGGGATCAGGGTAAGCCGGGATTGGGTTGTATTCCGGATTTGCCCCGACCTTGCGAAGGATTTTGAGACTAAGCTCTACTTTTTAGCCCGAACACGTAAAAATAGGTATTTGAAATTTTTGATGAAATTTTGTTACCATGAAATACAATATTCTTCATTGAAACACCAACATCATGGAAAATATTACAGAGAAATGCATAGTATAGAGTGAAACAATGGGCTGCCTTATCACTAGAAGCGATCTCTGCCAGGCAACCTAATAAAATCATAATTTATTCGTAAATATTTTTCAACGGAAACCGGTATATTCTCTGAAGAGAATTCTGAATAAATTTGGATCAAAACTTCCTCGCCATATTTTTGTGTGACGTCTAGAAAGTTATAAAAATTTCGAAGTTGTATGAAGCAGCCAACCAATATGCATGCTAGGTTTAAATGTTACGTTACTAAATCAAAATTTTGCATTAATATTCATTGGAGTGTGCAATAAAGAATTTTCTATCTATTTATCTACATAAGTAGTAATTTAAGAATTGAATATGGAATACAGTGCTTATTTTCGAGGGTCGTAATCCTTACATCATGAGCATTAAAAAGAATGAAACCCAATCAGGGTAAGGTTTAAATTTTTATTCATTTTTTCGTTCTGTCGAACTAATCCGTGGCTTATCTTCAGCTTGCAGTAATGCTAGCGAGTCTCCTAAGAAATCTGGACTTTATTGCGTGCGGCTTAAGGTCGGAAAACAGTTGGAGGGATAAAACAGGGGTTTAATGTGCTAGTCAATGAACCTCACGGGGTAAACCGCGACCTACCATAGGGATTGAGGGGTTGAACGAAGCGTGGATAAATATTGATGTTTTACTTTTTTCTGGAATTGTAGAGTAGATATGTTTATTTCACAACATCCAAAACGGTGAATATGTTTCTTAGTACTAAACTTAACTTTCAATACTTTAAACATTTATTAAAATAAAATTCAATATAATTAAAAAAATAGGGTATTCGAGAATTGAACTGTAACTGAACTGACGTGCCGTGCTAAGAAAAGCGTGTTATCTAGTTTTTCGTCTATCTATTAAATAGAAAACATCAATAGTAACTTATTAAAGTTTTTAAAAATATTGTGAATCATTGCTAAAAATAACTTCTGAAAAATATCTTCAGGCAGGCAGACATACAAATAGATAGACTTGTGACTCAACAAACTTTTAGAAATATTTAAATTTAATCTTAGCCAACCGTTTGTTTTATTTCTCCTAAGATATCCTCCACATTTTCCTTCAATATTAACAATTTCGTAAACTCTCATTTTCATGTAAAATAATAATAAATAATGAATAAATATTTCCTGACAATCCACACAACAACATCTAGCCCCGTGGTAAGCTCTTAGCTTGTGTTACGGGTACTAGACATCTGATATACTTAATATAATATACATACTTACATAGATATTTTTTATTACACATATTAAACACCCAGACCAAGGAGAAAGTGCTTGCAGAACATACAAACACTTGACCCCTCGGCGGGAATCGAACCCGCTACCTCTTGCGCCACAAGCGGACTCTCGCCCACCGCGCCACTGAAGCAGTCAAATCAATTCAATCCCTTTGTAGATGAACATTGAACCTCATGAATTCATATTTTATCATTTAAATCTGCACTCAGGCTATCCATATTCCATATTTTTATTAATAACAATTTTTTTCTCTGAACCTACGAAAAAATGTTGTGAAAATAATATTTCATACCAAAGAGAGGCGTAAAAAGATTAAAACCATTACGGATTTTACGAAATTCGCAGATTATAATACATTTTATCGGAAAGTCCAGCCTAGGGTTGGGCACACAGATATATAAATATTTTAGTCAGGGATTAAGCGTGGGGTAATCTCGCGTGGATGAGTACAGAGAGATAAGCTAGAGTAACATTAAGTGGGTGTTTTTGTTCGCTATTTATACAACACGAGAATAGTAAACGAGGGTGAGTCGTCTAGTAGACAAAACTAGTGTTATTTAAATTTTAGTTAAAAATTTTACATTGAATATCAAAGCCTTCAATTTTGGTATACAAAATGTTTGGCTAATATAAATACCATAGGTATAAAATATTTTTTGATGGTCTATTTTGGCCTGTATTGAAATCTCCTACATTTAGAGATAAGTACATAGAAGTAGGTATAGCATAAAGGTGACTTTATGCACCATTTCTTTTTTGATATGTTATTTATTAAGGTCATATTTATTATACGATACACGTTTATTCACATCTGAAACTCCAAATTATTCCTTACATTGCTGTACAGATAAACAACATATACCCATAAATATCAATACATATCCATTACGCAAATTAACTATCGACGTTCGTAATTACTTGAGTCCCTTCATGCGTGTATTCATCTGTATCGTTTGGTTTTTGTTTACCACCTCCTTTGATGTGATCCTCCTTATCCAATAATGTTAATACTATGTGGGGCGCACTTTTGTTTACTAACAGGGGGTAGCTTTGGTTTCGTTACAGCATTTCGTTATTGCAACTGTAATATAACATGACATATTTAAAGTCGGGTGTTAATCGCTGCAAAAAATCCATAAATATCTTATAAATGCGATACTAACTCTTTCTGTCTGTTCCTATTTCACGCTAAAACTAAAAACCGCTTTCTAATTAAATTTGGTACACAGGTTTTCTAGAACCTGAGACTAGAATTTATACTGCGGCAAAATCCATTTTAACGATAGGTAAGGTAGACAAAACTAGTTTATTAGAAAATAAAAAGCAGTATTAGTCTCAGGATCTGAAGGATCTCTGTTAGTAATTTAATTTAAATCGATTCAGTAGCAGCAGTAGCATTTTTTGGTAACTTTTGTCGCCAACTACTAGACATTATTACTCACTTTTAAGTTTTTATGCAGAGCAAGATTAAGACCTTCGAACGTAGGATTACAATTTTAAATAGTGTATAGCCTAAGAACTTACATTAAGATTTATTATTACTCAGTTTTACATTATCGCAACTAATCTTTCACGTCTGCAGAGCCGTGGAACATACACAGTCCACCCCACCCTAAGCCAGATTTCAATAGAGTATAATCTCGCCCTAATGAATCTGCGATCCGGATTACGGCGGCCATTACGGCTGAGCGGCTAAACGAGCGGTTTACAAAAACTTTGATTAGTCGACTTCATCGATTATCGCGATTAGAATACCTATATTGTTATCCAAATGTTCATTGGACATTATAAAGTAAAACTGGTTTATTTTGTTTTATTTGGGAAACAAGCAGTACATTATACCTACTTAAAATATAGTAAAAAAATTTTGTAAAACCTAATAAGCATACCTAATAATCAGTAACTAATACTATTTCTGTTTAATTATTGTTTGATGATGGATGTAAAATTTGATTGATTGCTTGATGGGAAGTGACAAATAAAAAACTTTGTTCAATTTTCATCTGAAATAAGCATCAGCAGTGATATTGCAAGCTTATTTAAAGCTTATTAACAAATTCTAACTATTATTCTGAATACCCAAAGCCAGTATGTTCAAATTACACATTGTTTTCATACAAGAATTTAAAATTAGATATAAATAAATTAATGCTAGCAGCAGAAAATATATGACTTAAGTAGGGACCATTAGTAGGGAACTTAGTTATTAATTTCCTTATTTAAAACCACCATAAACGACCAAATTCTCGAAAAATTACCAAGAAAGTGATCTTAATACTTGTTCGATTCCAATAAATCGCAAAGGCACACGACACTAGGCTAATCCCATTGGCGGCATTAGAGCGGCTTTGCACGGACAGATCGCAAGCGCCGAAATTACCTAGCAATTGGTAGCCAAGCCGAATCACACCTCGCCAGGGAATCGTCAGCTGGGTTACTTTCACCTGAAGTTTTTCATCAAGAGTTGCTAAAAGTACAAAATAAATTATCCAAGGAAAAGTAGTTGACTGACACACAACTAGTAGACACGAATAATTCTGAGTGAAAGGAGATATATAACAAGAAGGGTAGCAAAGAAGAATCCACTACAGAATAGCTCGTGGTTAGTCACGACGTCGATCTTTGCAACCAATATTCCTGTTAGAACTAAGTTAATATCAGCTGTGCACGTAGGCTTAGTCTAAATCGACTGCAGACACTTTTATTGGGCGGCGAGTCGGTAAAACCCCGCTGACCCGCGCCGCCGATCCCGGCCTTCGTTTTATCCCGGCCCGGTTTAATCCCGGATTTGGCGTCGCTTAATCCGCACCCGTGTTGGATATCGCGTCGACACAGCCCTCACCCACTCTTGTTCATATTGATTTCGGATTTCACGGCACACCTTTATAAAAGCAAGCGAAAGCCTTTCACAGATTATTTCCGCGATGACATTATATCGAATCATTATTGACTTCTGATGAAATAATTCAATTGAGACAAAAGTAATCCGGAACTATCAATGCGGGATTACTCGTCGAAATCGAATGCCTCGCTCGGATATTTGGGCTCAATGATATAAAATTGTATGCAAAAAATGAGGAGATTAATTTGTGTTTTCATTGCGAGGTGCGTTATGCGAAAAATTGAGCGGTCGGGAAGCAAATGAAAATGATCGCTTCGTATAATTTTATTCGCGTGGATTGTCGTTCCCAAAATGAACTTACTTATCATTGCAATTATTCTCGGTGTGAATATTATTGGCGTAATAACAGCGGACGTTAAACAGAGCATTTTAGAATTACGCACATTTAAGCTTGAGGATTTGCCGAACACATAATTTTGTGAAATGTGCTTAGCGTTCACATTACACTATTATGTGGCCTGGGCGTATAGGAAGCGAAACTAAATTTGATGGAGAAGTAAATGTCTATTTCCTATTTTAGCGGGGATTACAGTTTGTGGTGCATTTGATGCTCTTCTCGTGGTAAAATTAATTACTAAATCGAGTCAGTCTGCCTCTAAATGCGATTCGTTTGAAAGCCTGCTAACAATTACGTTTGGAGGTTTATCTTGCCCCTTTTAATGGAAAGGACTCTTTTAGTTTTAACGCAGAAACGTTTCATAATAAAGCTAAAGGACTTCCATTAATTACAAGTAAGTATTCTGCTATTGGGCTTTTTCAATTTGTTGTAAGTAATACCTACAACGAAAATATACCGTAACAAGGTTGTTACTAACACTATTAGCATACACTTTACGATTTTATTTCATAAGTTTACATCGACTTTTACTAGCGTCACAACGTATACATTTAATCTAAACCCAGACAGTTACCCTACAACAGAATTAGCTGGCAAGTGAAAACAGGCCTTTTACCTGAAAAGTTGCCAACTAATAGAGCGCGCCTAAACTGAATTCCGTTGAAGCCTGCCCGGGATATTGGATTAGAAACAATTTTGTGTGAACTTTCCCTTCAGTGTGTAATTGCTTTATTCGACTTGTGTACATTAGCGACACAATAATCCTTTCTAATGTGATCTATTTGCGAATACAATGTTATACTACATTTTGAATACTGACAACTTGTTAAGTGTATTTTAAGAACCTTTTCTAACGGATATTTGGGAGTCCACAGATTAATATTTTTTTAATTTAATTTATCCTATCTAATTTTTAGAGAAAATATTATTACCTAGTTCATATTATGAAGACCTCCATCAAGCACATTGGTGATTTGGCCGTACGACAATTGAAACTGAAATGATATATTGATAATATACATAATAGTAATGACAATATGACATAATAGTATTTTTAAGGATAGCGGATTAAAAATTTGTTGATATAAAAATGTAAAGTCAGTCATAACTACAAACAAGGAATCACATCGCCGAGTCCACATCCTCATTTTATTTCCCAATGTTAATTTGGATTATCGAGTAGTAAAATGGACAGAGCATTAATTGATTGAACAGCTAAAGCTTAACGCCCGCTAAAACGCACTATTCTCAATCAATGGCGCCGGTCGGAATGGACCGAATAATCGGCCGCTGTTAATGAACGCATTTGAAAAGTTAAAAGCCTATTAGGCTATTGGGATGTTCAAGAGCTGAAGCGGAAAAATTGTTTCAATGAAGTAATTTAGCTACTTAAATCGATTTCGGCTTTTACGCACAGCGTCGTTTTTAATTTCTTTGTTACTTTTACGAAACAATTCTATTTTATGCGCATCTAAAATATTAATTCTACTTTTTTGTAAAAAAAATCATAGCCTCTACTAAAAAAAGCTGTACCTAGTGCAAAGAATTTATTGCGGAAGCTTCCATCTGAAACATTGGAGTTTTTGAGAAAACAGATGTCCAGCATATGAACTCCTTAACTCCCATAATTTTGACATTCGCGCGAGAAATTAGTTCCTTCTTTAATTTAATGCATATTAATATAATACACAATAAGGAAAAAACAGTCAGTTTCACAATGAAATAGGCCAGAAGCCCACTAGGCCGCGAGCACGAGCGACTAATTAACCAGTAATGCCTAGTGTGGACGGACTTAGCGGCATTATCGTCTAAATTGTCCTAATGTTGCGGGTGTGGACGCCTATTAGTGGTGTCGATTGCACTGCCTGTTTAATTCTAACTTTATGGAAACTTGATAATTTGAGAGATTTTCATCGGTTATGAAAATATACGATTTTCCTAATGCTACCAACAGAATTCATAATATTGCCATGGACATTAAACATAGTTTTTATGGTTTTAATTAGGTATAGAAATATTTTGGCTTTGGTATGTAGGTACACCAACACGACCCTGCAGCGCAACTATCCTATCACATTCTAGAATGACAGAAAATGCACGGATTAATTGCCTCGTATTAAAGTACTCGTTTCCATTCATTAATAATTGAAAAATGAACATAAGAAAGAAAATTAAATCATAAGAAAATTCGAATGTTTTTATTTTTTACGTAAATATAAGTGGCTGACATCGATTAAATTAATGAATTTTACGGACTCAAACAGGAAGACGAAACTTTACTCAGAAAAATGTAAATACGAGTAGGAACTTACTTCCATTAGACAATATTGGCTTAGTACCAGACAGTTATGACACTGTAATACGAGTATGAGTGAATAGATAACCCGACCTACACAGTGCATGTATAGGTCGGCTGTGGTACGTCTCGGGTAAAGCCGCCCTAATCCACCGATACCGGCCACAAGACGCCGCTTGTTGCTCGCTAGGGCTTCGCACTGTAAACTATTGGAATATGAATGTAATTTCTGAGTAATTTAAATAAATGTAATGACCATATTTTAACGGGGCGAGTGTTTCAATTAATTAATTTGCTCATATCATTTCACCCGAAGTTTAAACAGTAGGTCGCAGGGCGACGGAGAAATGAAATTTTATTGGATGGTTTAGTATATTATAAAGCCGTGTTGACTGAGGATTAAAATTTTGAAGATAATGAGCTGCCCGTCAAGCATATATGGATTCATAATCTTAAAAAATATTTTATGTATTTGAGCTTCAATGGATAACGGTTAGTTATAGAGTTATCTCGTATTATAGTAAAACTTGCTTTCAAATTAATCGTACGTAAATGTCTAAATAGGTCCACAAATTGAAATAGCTAGAAGATTCCGAATTTCCTGATTTAATTATATACAACAACAAATAGATACTTAATTGTAATAAAGTAAAAACCTCAATATATTCTTCGCTCTGTTTGTATTCTCCCGCAAAGGTAATCAAACACAATCACGACAAGAAACAATATACCTAAGCGGCCCAGACGGCAGGTCAGCTTCCTAAACCACCTCGGGATTTAGCAAACCGTCGGACGCACATCGCAGATTAATTATTTATGTGCGGCCCCACTGCCCGGGGGATGGTTTAGCTCCAGACGCTCCACTCCTCTCTCATGCAAACTACTCGTCTTAGCACAAAATTGACGCGCACACTTTAATATTAATATTGGTTTCTCCTCCTCCAATATTTAGGTTGATTTTCGCTTGTCTGAATTATTTTAAGGTCCTTTGTCTTCATTGTCCGGCGTAAAGATCTGGGGGCTTGCGATGACCACCTTGTCATGGCGAGCTTTGTTGTAAATCTTCGTTGCATCTTTGCTTGGCGTAATCGCTTAAGCCAGGCTTAGGCGGCTGCTAAATTAATACCTATAAATTCTATTTCTATTTGAGCTCCGTGTTTTGAAATGTTTAGTACCTAAAGGCAAGTGTTCTGATTTGTGTTTGAAAATAAAAAAAAGCTTTTTCTTAAAAGTTTTATATACATAGGTAGTCGAGAATTATTTAAACTTTATAACTTTTTACAAATAGATCTAAGACAGATCTCTCGATACCTAAAAGAAACTATATTACATTATCTTCCTAGGTGGTAAACACATTAAAGAAGCTACTAAAATAATTTCTGAATACGCGTAATATACACGTCGGTTTTAATCCTTAAGGCGAAGCAAAGCATGTTATATGTAGAAACCTTCTTAACCTAACAGGATTATCGTGTGAGGTAGGCATTCACGGCCGGATCACGCTTGCCTTAAGACACAGATTTTATTACACAAATAAGATTAATATGAGTACTTAAAAGTGCGTAAGTAAACCAGGAATAGACGTAACTAATCCATTTTTTAAGCTAGATATTAGTCACATAACTTTTCACGTTATATTTTGTATATAACTACTTAAAACTTACGTAAGTATACTAAAACAAAAATATAAACTGACAAACTGAAGTAGCTTCCATTAAAATTTGTAATTGACAAAGATAAGATTACGTATCCCTAATTTATGAATGGAACGACAAACGTCACCATAAATGAAAGCAAAACGAAGGAACGCTTCAGAAACCAGAAAACACATCTTAGACGTTTCCAAGACGTCAACTGAACAATGCTACTAAGACACGAGCACACGAGGTACGTTTAAGTCGTGGAGGTGCCCTCAAAAAGGCTATTTGTAAACAATTGTAGGTACCACCCGTAAACTGACAAACGATAGCGTAACCCGCTTTGAACTTCTTTGACGCGTCGATAAGCATGACAGACATTGTACTGGGTACGCCGATCTTTACAATGGTTCGTTTTGCAAGTTTTCACCCAGTGGTGTTGGAAGTGGGTAAATGTGTTAGCGATTGACGATGCCACAATGGGACTTTGATACGTGCGCGGGCTTTGTTCCAGCAGCGGTAAGATAATAATGACGTTTCCTAGGGAGATGTAAGGCTTGGAAATAATTAGCTGCAGGGGTGAATGATAGTAATAAGTCTGGATTTACGTGGGGTTTCATTTTTGAGATTTGTACTATGTTTGACAGTTGTAAAATTAGTTTTGATTATTTTTTTTTATAAAGCATAAGAAAATCAAATGTGAAACAACAGGTTATTTAATACTGCCACCTACAAAATGGAATATATTTAGCCAGCATATAGTCCAGTTCCATCGAACAGCGACAAATAGGTATGGCTAAGTTATGTTTTCCATCGATTTTTTTTAAATCGAAATTATTCGCAATATAGTATCGTATATTTTATCGAAAGTGTAGGTGATGAAACTATTAAATATCTTCATAATAAACCTACTAATATATAAAATTTTCATGTCACAATGTTACCTAGTTACCGTACTCCTCCGAAACGGCTTTACCGACTTTTAGCTAATTTTATATGCGTATTCAGTAGGTCTGAGAATCGGCACTATCTATTTTTCATTTTGCAAAACAATGTTTGCTAGTATAATCTAAATTAATGTAGCCATCGGGACGTGACAAAGTTATAAACTGAAAAACGAGAAGAAAGTATTCAAAGTATATTATTTGGAATACAGTAATATTGTTAACTTAGCGAAAAATACACATTCCCAATTTACCCCAACCTCGATACACGAAGGGATGAACCATAACCGAGTTTCTTAATTAAAATCTCAAACAGAACCTTTGACAGTACACTTGTTACGCTAGTACTGGCGTTATCTTGTATCTTATTGTCAGCTTCCGGTCGGAGGAAATTGAGTTTTATTGTAAGATGGTAAAATTGAATTTGTGAGTTGACGTGTCTTTTTAAGTTTCAGATTTTTTTTAAATGATCTATTAAGGATCAAACAGATACGACTATAGGCTATTTTTTTATAAAATGGTGGCATTTAGCCACGTTGACTACGGCAATGACTGGGTTTAATTACTTAGGAGATAAATCTTAAAATATTAATAAACAATTTATATGCTGTCTTTGTCAGTCAAACAATTTTTTTCGACAATATTTTTCCATATTAAAATAAGTAAGTTATACAGTATTCTACATAAAATTACGAGTACTAAAATCTATTTAGTAGAACACTACAATATTTTATGAGTTTCTTCAACTGGAACTTAAATAATAGTAGGTAATATACATTAGAAAATAATTAAAGTATAGACAGTGAAGTCCGTGAAAATTCTAAGAGTCATGTTACTTCCTAGACTAGTCAAGAGGTACCTCTTTCACTGTCTCTTCTCTTCTCTTCTTCGACGCAAACTGTAGTCCTTTGCAGTAGTTTGTATCATCATCATCACCCTATTAACGTTCCCACTGCTGGGACACAGGGACTTCTCTCTTGACGAGAGAGATTAGGCCTTAATTCACCACGCTGGCCAAGTGCGGGTTGGTGAATGTCACATGTCCTTCAAAATCTTTTTTGAAGTTCTCAGAACATGCCGGTTTTCTCACGATGTTTGCCTTCACCGTTAAAGCACGTTTTTAAAGCATGTAGTTTGTATGCAGAAGATGTTATTAGTTAGCGACGCATACTGTACGTTGCTTAGTTTAAATTTCAGCTTGGGTGTATTATATATCTATTATCAATTAAAGCCAAAATAATAGTTTTATTAGGAGCCTGTACACCAGCTAAGTGCCTGCATTCATAAATATTACTGGAAAATCCAGCCAGGAATATTGGATATAAGCTTGTGTTCCGGGTACATGATAAATTTAGAGTCAGTAACTATGTGTAACTACCATGTTTTGAATCCATAATTCATCACTAATATTCACTATACAGAGCGGTCGTCAGATAATACAAAGCATTCGTACTATAGAGCCTACTTAGACTATCCAAAATATACATTTCTAAATTATGGTTATTTATTATTATTTTGTCGTTTTACAATGTATGAAAATGGATCGAGTAGCTCATGTTTAAAGGTTATTTTGTTTTTGTACCTCGAAAAGTTTTGTTTTTTAAGTAATGTTATCTTAAGAATATTATACAGTGCATTTATAAACATAGACAAACATTTGCACAACATCAACATTTAAAAATGTATGGACAATATATATTTATATCTAAAATCCGACAAAATATAATAGGTATATACCTAAATAGACCTCAAGTACACTTACGGTGCTTTCAATTTTGTTTCGGTAAGCGGAGCGTTTGGCATACAAATAATAAAATTAGTTTTACAACAAAAATACAACTGCCTGCAGACGTTTTTCTCGAAACATTCAAATCGTAAACACCCTTATGATTAACTTAGTTGTTTAGTTTGTATTGTGTAAAACTAGAAGGTGAATTATTCCGTCGTCTGCTAAACTTTCTCATGAGGGGATTACCTTTCGGACTGCGTTAGCCACTACATGTTGGTAACACCGTTACTTCCATAAAGAAATATGATGGAAACATTTTATTTACAATCATATCGCTCTTGGTGGTGTGGTAACTGTGCTAAAAAAAATCGAACTCTGTTCAAAGTACTGATGATGCTCTACATTATTGCTCTATGCTCTATATTATTTTGGTTCTAGTAGTTGCACTCTACTAAAGATAGAATACGTTATAACTTAGTATAGATTTCTACAAGTGTTATATGTTAATTTAGCTTCTAACACCATCTGTGCCAAAAAATTTAACTCTGCTCAAATCACTGAACCTCTACATTTAGTAGAGTTGCACTCTACCTAAAAGTTATTGTGTTGAAATTGATTTCACTCGCAAATCACCTTCTGTAAGCTACCTTACTATTGGGTTACTAAATAAATAAATGATACAATAAATTGTAAACCGCGGCTAATGGGATAGTCATTGGATTGCGTGTTTCGTGAGCGATGATCTGTTTAGATCGGATAACGTGCGTGTTGGATGCTGAAACCTCGCAAATACAACATGCAGCGCATCCTGCTCTTTATACGAATAACTTATTATCGGCATGAAAATATAATAAACTAGATATTTTACACTCATTTAAACTGTCAAGCCGGAAATCATTATTATTATTAACCATAATTTGAATTGTGTCAATACTACTCTCGTGTCGTTCTATACTTTAATGAATTTAATAGACTTTAGTGCTAGGACCGCCTTATCTGCCCAATAAGTTCTCGGATACATAAAAGCTAAAGTCAAGTCAAAAGGCAATTTGTTGACGGGGTTTATAAAATGTTGTAATCTACCTGTTAAATGGTAAATTCTTCTTAATCGATAAAATTGTTCTTAATTTGTGTTTATTATATGTTCAATACTACTCTCTCTCACAGTTTGCTCAACTTTACCCACACACTACGCGCAGATATCAAAATTTTCAAGTTACCTAATATTTTTCAAAATAATAAACAAAAGAATCTTAACGAAGCTATACCGCCTGAAAATATCGCTCCAGTTTCTAAACTAAGTTAAACCATCATTAGTGCAACATAAAACAACAATTAGAAAGAGCCTCGTCTGAGCTTGGATCGAGAGCACTTCACAAGATCGGGGGGCGGTAAGTCATGTGAGTGTTTTAAAACTTTCTACTCACTGGAATTAGGGGCGATGGGGTTGGGAATTGTTTCAAGATTAGCGCAATATCTGTTTGAGATGAAAGATTTCAGTTTAAGAAATAACTATCGGTTAAGAACTAATAAAATGATCTATATATATATCTTAATATACATAAATATCGTGTCACAACGTTTGTCCTCAATGGACTCCTAAACCACTTAACCGATTATAATAAAATTAGCACACCATGTGCAGTTCGATCCAACTTGAGAGATAGGATGGTTTTTACGGCGAGAAAAATTCGAATAATTTCCGGGAAAATTGTATACCCGTGCGACGCCGGGGCGGGCCGCTAGTTTTCTATATATATCAGATGTCTAGTACCCGTTACGCTTAGGGCTTAATACGGGGCTAGATGTTGTTGTGTGGATTGTCCGGAAATATTTATTTATCTATCGGTTAAGAACTAATACGACAAAAAAAACTATCTAAAGACAAGTAGCAAGTTAGGCCGGCGCTGTTTTTCCGCACTTAGACTCAAAGGTAGTCATGATAATCTCAAAGCCGTACAAAAAACAAGTATTTCATAGTATTACCTGTGATCATAAATATTGGCTTTATTAAATTTTATATCATAGCAAAATTTCCATTACACTGTAGATAACATTGTATAATTAATATCGGAGTCCACTAGTTTCATAACCAGGGATTAGTTGACCAAAAGACCGCCCGACGGTCGGTCGACTAAACCCCAGTAATCCAGGTTGTATATTAAAACCATAGGTGCTAACCTAAAACTACCTTTCCTCAAATACAGGGGGATTCCGAGAGTTTGCAAAATTTACATTATTGTTTTTTGTATTTTATTGAAATGTTCAAACGGTGTTTAATATCGACATCTGAAAGTTTTATGCAGTAGGTTCGACATTGTTATATTGAATTGGGATGATTAAAGTATTAGTGGAACACCATGTGTAACCCTGGCTAGCTTAAAACATTTAACCCTCACATAGTTAAACGGCGAAAACTATTGAAAGTTACTTACGTGATTACATTTCAGGAAACCCCAGCTATTTATAACAACACCTAACCTGGCAGTATTAAAAGATTATGCCAACTTCACTATTTTACTCCTTTGTTTCGGTTTGGTTTTACGCTCTGGGATTGTTTATGCAAATATCAGCTTACAGTTTGTTCTTTGAAATACACGAATCGATGCAACTTTTGACAATAAAGGCTTATTTCTAGCGTCCACAAAACGTTTACTCGGCGAACTTTGCTTCATAACATCTTCTAGATAGATGCTTTTAAGCGGACTGGAAAAATGAGCATTGAAGCAGCAAAAACTATTTAATATCAAGACAAAGGCATTGCCGACGTGAAGCAAGGATTAATTATTATTTTAACGTTACAGTCGGTTTTTTGCGCGTCCACGAGCAAGTCAAAAGCATTGCTTTCTCGCTTGAAAAGTTGTTAAATAATTAAGGCGCCTCCTTAACGACAGCACTTCGACGTGAAAGCGTAAGATTTTTAAGAGGCAAGGAAAAGATTTATTTCTTTACAGTTTTTGCTGTTGCCTTTGACAGGATTGAAAGCTTTGATTCTGCTTTCCGGAAATAAAAGAAGACATCAAGCTATAACTATTAACTATCTTGAAGAGGCTGTACATTTACACTATCTTGAAGAGGCTGTACATTTACACTTAATTTGTTTATGAATTAAGTTGACTTAATAGGTATATAAGTTTAATACATAGTCGGAATCATTATAGGTTTATGCAAGTACGGTAGCTTTAAAAAAATATGTCTAATGATATCTTTTTTATGTCGCAGGTAAGACCCTACCAGTCCATTGCGTGGTAGAAGCTGTGTCTTCGCTGGAGGAAGGCACCTGGCGCCGACGCGCCTTGGTGGAAACTGACAGCTACGTCATCATCCCCGCAGCCACGGCCTTCCATGAGCTTGTGCCAGCTGCCATGATGCGTCTGGGATACCCTCACGAACTAGCTGCTTCGGCTAAAGGTAGGAATACTCTGCCAGTTCATTGCGTGGTAGAAGCGGTCTCTTCGCTGGAGGAAGGGACCTGGCGACGTCTATCTAACCGTAGAAAATAAAATGGTTGAAATAGCAATGGTGTTTAGTTACCATCGTTTGCGGTAAAAGAAGAATAAAATAAATAAGGCATATATCCAAATTATTTCATCATAATATACAAACTCTAATTACGATGAAACACATTATGAGGGGTCGCCATTATAAATACATTTATTTCTTTACTTCTACATTTTTTATCTTGGAGTATTGAAGGCTATTTTCTACCACTACCTCTACTTTTTCTGCCTTCGTAGTTAACGCAATTAACATATACCAATGAAAATAAACATTTATTAATATTTAGGAAACATTACACCAAATATTCTACGTGATCTTTTCCCGAAATACGAATAACTCTTTGTCCT
Organism: Gymnoscelis rufifasciata; assembly: GCA_929108375.1. Lineage (NCBI taxonomy): Eukaryota > Metazoa > Arthropoda > Insecta > Lepidoptera > Geometridae > Gymnoscelis > Gymnoscelis rufifasciata. Next base: position 5,060,879 of record OV815303.1, read on the forward strand.
CAGGTTCCGTAGTCATCAACAACTGGAAGCCCCTCACCTTCGACAGGATCTCCGACGGGCCGCTGGCGACCGTCGGCGAAGTCCTGGGTGAGCTGACCACCGTGGCCACGCTGCGGATCCAACTCCTGAGGCCGAGGTCGACGCCGCTCCAGGACATCAAGGATAAACTGCTCAGACTGCTGCTGGTCCAGAGCCGTCCGTTGCTGATGTCTACTGGATGTCCATTGGATGAGGTATGTATTATTATGAATCATATAAGTATAAATCATGTTTTATGTATTTTTTTAGATTCTTATGGCAAGTGACCATTGCCAGGGCGTTAAGATTTGTGAACACCGCTTTTGTTTCATATTCTGATGGAACCCATCATGGGTTCGGAAAAAAACAGAAACTAATATATATTTCTTCCTAGTCGTAAGACGTCAATATTTATGTCTGCGGTTAATAACAAAATCTGTGAATTTATAAATTTCCTTTCCATTTTACCAAGTACTTAAATTTATTAATTTCCGAAAATGTGAACGTAAAATAATAAACTATTTCTCATGTTAGAAATCCTGCAAAAGCTTTTAATTTCATAGAAAATTTATAAATTTGCTTATCTTGTTATTTTCCGGTGACGTGTACAAGGTGTTTCAAAATTGGTATATAAGGTGGAAAAGGTGTGAATGGCACGCGATTACGACGCGATACGATTTTTCGATATAGAGGCCATTTTTTCAGAAAATCCCTTTTATTTTTTTTATGTTTCGGCTTCTTGCGCGTGTTTCTACTTTTTCGTTTACTTTAGGTAGACAAACTTTTGTTTTGTAGTATAACAACACAGTGCACTTCATTCTAAAATCATAACACCTATTTCGTAACTCATACCATACCGCTGAAATCCAGTTACACAAATACATATTCCGTTTATAAACAGAACGTTCTGAAAATCATCGCGTGACATTCATCCTACACAGATACTGTATAGGTTAATGTTAAACGAATCCAAAGCCTGTCCAAAAACATTTGTCAACCCGCATTACTTGGGGTATCATAGCAAAGCAGCACGGTACAGCGCACCGAACCACATTGTATACCGTTCTTTAATGCCCAATTGTAGCCTCCAGCCTCCACCTGTTTCATCCCGCACTAAAACCTTTACCCCTTGTTATCGTGAACTCATTGTTTTCCGAATTTTAAGACCGCCATTGAAGCTGCGGATCCGCTTAATGTATTGTTTATGCGGAATTGATTTAATTGATGTTATGGATTTGAATATAATATTATCTATTGTATGTTATTGTTTTTACAAGCCTTTGTGCAACAAAACTTGAGCTAAGATCCTTTATTATCATTATCCCTTGTACTTATTTATTCAATATACCTTATAAAATATCCTTATTGCTACATTTTACCATTATTATCTTTATTTTACAGATTTTATTTTGATTTGTATTCTCATATAATTTATTAACAACCTTCAGATAATCAGAACACTCAATCAATCTACTCGTGATTTCGGAAATTGCAATTTTTCAATGAGCTTAATATTTTATCGGCTCGCTTGCTGTATGGAAACTTAAATGTATTGCATTTAAGTTTCCATACAGCAGTAAACACGTAAAGTAGGTATATGAATTGATATTATTTTTGAAATTGTGAATATTGACTTAAGTAGGTATATGCAATACTATAAACTCACAAACGGATGATAATCTAATAATATGCGGTTACATTAAAGTATCAAGATACTGATTATTTTTCATAACATTTATTAATTAGAAGTTTAAGTTACCGCCGCGTCTGTATGTCTTAATATCCGCGATAGTTCTAAAACTGCTATTTAAAGGTTTTTAAGAATTCAACAGTTTCACAAAAACATAAATATTCCTATAGTATCGATATATACTGTTTTTACAGGGTTCAAAATAATATCTTCAGGGAATTTTCCTCCTACGAATATAAAGAACGAACGCATTGAAAGCCGACATCAAAAATTCTTCAAAGTACATTCCTTTACATAAAACGACTGAGCCGCGATGGAGACAGATTATCAAACTTGCTAAGTAGCATTTCGTCAGTACGGTCTTTATAATTGCGAGGTTACTCTTAAGTCCCTACTAATAGGGATCATCACTCGAGAGAAGAATTAAGGAAGCATTTGTTTTGATGTTCGTGGGTGCTCAGCGTCTTTTAATGTAAATTCCCATGTTTATGAAGTCTCGAGTAAACATTTTATGCGTATTATGAATTTACTTTGTTTATTTCATAGCATAATTAGTACGCAAAACAAGATGTAGATTAAAGATTTAAGTTGTGATTGTTTATTTGTTTCATCATCATCCTGCTTTGAATCTGGTCGGCACAACGTGTGATTTTCTTCCATTTCCCTCTATCACCCGTCATCTCAACACTCACTCCTTTTTTACACATATCATAATGTCACACAGTCCATCCATCTTTTCTTTAGCCTCCCTCTTCCCACTTATCCATCCACATTCATATCTAACACTCTTCACGTCACATGAATTTCATTATAATTTATTTGGTGATCTTTAATAAAGATATAATACAAAAGGCTATTTAATCTTATTTAGGGGTTTATTCAAAGTTACAATATCATCAAAAAGATATCATGATACATTTAATCTTACTTATTGACGCGGTTTCATGATAATTTTTCAATATTATCATTTTAAAGCAATTTAGTGGAACACTTGAAGGGAGTATAAATCTCTCGCGGCATGATACGGAATACAGCAATTTGTCGACGCGATGAGCACCTGCCTACTCACGAGATCTCCATACATAATAAATTTAATTGAATCTCAGTCTCATCCGCACCTCGCGAGGCCTTATTATATTTTCTAAATATCCGCCTTGTGTCGAACGGGTTACGTCACCCGCTCTCCCTCGTCTTGCGCCTCCGCGAAAGAGGGTTAAAAGGAGTTTTAGATGTACGAACGCTTTTGATCTTATTAATACCATAAAATAATGCTTTATAATCTTATTAAACGCGAGGTTAGCGCTCGATGCGCGCCCTTCGAGGCTTAACCCGAAACGCGGTCTGATGCCGATTCAATTTGGCACTTCCATTGGCACACTTCTAAATTCACTCTCTGTTACAACTTTCAAGAATCGAACGCAAAGTTCCCGCAAATGAACCAAAGGAACTTTGTCAGAGATAATCAAACACCTCGAAGTTGTAGCTAAACGGCAGATGAACTCGGCTCTGTGATATTACGGCAATTTATCTCACGCCAATTTGTGCCACTTCGGTTCTAACTTAGAACAAACTTTCAGATCGAGGAATACTTTGATAAAATATTCAGAGTGGCAAGGATTAATTATTGTGAGCCATCAATCTCTTTTCAAAACATTTTTACTCTGAGCTATCTGTCCTTTCCAACATCAAGGTAGAACTTAATAATTCAAACACTTCTCGTCTTAAGTGGCATATGTACTTAACATAATAATACAGATAAGGCTAAGCCTGTGGTGTTCAGATGTCTCCAGCGCGGAGGCATATCAAGTAATGTTCGCAATCACACACCGAATTACGTACTTAGTCGGATTACACGTGACGCGAGTTATCACTGGAGGCGCCAGCTCTCGTAAATCTTCCACGTAGCACAGACAATATCTGAAAACAAATATGGCCTCACTATTTAAAAATACAAAACAAAGAGGCGGATTAACGTATCACTCCACGCTCGCTAATTCCCCTGACATGATTTATAGGTACCTACAATCTCTGCGCTACAAGTACATTAAATTTAACATCTGATTTAGCAACTAGCTGAGCAAACGAATCTGACAAGTCGCTTGACGTCGTAATCGCTGGCATTGTTCTATATAATCTAGCGATACGAGAGATATACTTGCATAACTGTCAAGCTGAGTAAACTCCTCGACGGAGCATAATCTGACAGCTACTTTTATGATTGACTACTTGCATTGCGATTAATTCATAACTAAATATGCATTCGTGTTATCGCTATTTATACGACTGTAAAATCCAAACAGGTCTTAGGAATATTTTGAAGTCACACGGTATGTTTGCCGCTCTAATATCGAAAGATCGACTCAAAGGGTTTTTTTCATAGGCGGAAGTTTTAGTATAGCACTTAGTGTATCGGCTTCGTTGCCGGCGCCTAGTTGAGAGTAAAGTGGGTGGCTGCTAATTGGTAAGACGCCCTTCCCGCTCATTGTTTTAGAGCAGACCATGATTGAAGTTTCGTCGGCGAGGGAGTGTTGCTCTAACCAGCGCGCAAACACCTCCATCTGAACCGGCCCGACCGCGCATGACACATGCATTAACAACCAACCTAATATTTTCATAATCTAATGGCGATGTTCTGTGAAACAATGCTGATGTTTATTCAGTCAATTATCTCGGTATCTGTTGCTGGTTAGACTGGCCTATTGAACCTTCTAAAATTGTTTGCGGTGCCTTGTATTTTTTTTTACTTGAATTAACTTTGTTTCTATTGTTGCAGGTAACGCTCGCCCAGATATGCCGCGGACAAGACAGAGCACAAGGTCCCCATAATTTTCATGAGCCATCAGAAGATATGCGTCGAAAGTTTGAGTCTTGGTGGAGCGCTCAGGTGTCGCCTCGGCCTCCACCTTTTAGTCCTAGGAGATATCCTTCTCCAGGACCAAATATGAAAAATCGATCTCCTACTCTAAACTCGATGCCAGAGCACTTGCATCCCGCATTACAAACTGTTCAAACACAGTATCCGACCCAGAAAACGAGAATGCGAACTAGCTTTGATCCTGAATTGGAGCTTCCAAAGTTGCAGCGCTGGTTTTCTGAGAACCAACACCCGAGTAGGCAGCAGATTCAGCAATATGTTCGAGAACTAAACAATCTTGAATCTCGACGTGGTAGAAAGCCCCTTGATGTGAACAATGTTGTATACTGGTTTAAAAATGCTAGGGCTGCTCAGAAACGGGCTGAACTACGTAATATTGGAGGCTTAGGATGTCACCTCAATGGTTTCAACAGTAGAAGTCACAGCCCTACCAATGGATCCATGATGGGTGGAAGCGACGGGTACAACCCACATGATCACAATTCCATGAAAAGCCCCTTGGAACTTTCCGAAAGCCCAGGAAGATACCCAATGTCAGTGATGTCCGAAGACAATCTGTCCAACAATGGCTCTGATATGGAAGATGATGGAGTAGACTTGACACCTGATGATAGGCCGGAGAGTCCAGAGGCACCTCTTTCGTTGATCACAAATAAGAAAAATAACAATGATCCCGACGAACCTACACATGAGTCTCCAAAGCCACCAGATATCATCAAGGTAATTTGATAATTAGTTAAATAATTCGTTTAAAACTTTAAACGGGTTACATAACATGATTTGATTGTTTTTGCATTTTCCCCATTATCAAACCCGTTTCAAGTTTTAATATTTTAAAACCATGATAATTTAAAAAAGAAAGTTTTTGGTCCCGTACATATCTAGCAAGTTGTTATTCTATACATATTTTAGTTAGAATAACAATTATTTTGTCTACAGGTGCATGATATCAAAATGGAGCCACGAGACTTGAGCAAATCAGAGCCAGCTCCCTCACCGCAGCGTTCTCCCGCCAAGAACAGCGACAGCTCTCACAACAACAACACAAACAACATCGACGAAGAGAACGGAGTCGCTGATGACCACGAAGCTTCAGACGACGAAGTCATTCAGGAAAGACATTACCGTCAAAATTCCCCGCACTTAGACCGTCTACCGTTCCCTATGGTGCCAAACCACCCTATGTTCGGCCATGGGATTATGTACATGAGTCAGTACATGAGCGGCTTTCCTGGAGTCAGTCCTTTACCCGGTGAAGGTGCAAGTGGGTTGAACCTAGCACTAGGCGGAGCATCAGATGAGCGTCGCAAACGCAACAGGACGTTCATAGATCCAGTATCTGAGGTACCTGTCCTCGAGCAATGGTTCTCAATGAACACGCATCCATCGCATAACCTGATTCTGAAGTACACTGAGGAGTTAAACAGAATGCCTTATAGACAGAAATTCCCTCGTCTTGAGTCAAAAAATGTGCAGTTCTGGTTCAAGAACAGAAGAGCGAAGTGCAAGAGATTGAAGATGTCGCTGTACGAGCCTGCGTCTCCTGGGCACTATTCGCATCCTGGCCATCCGCACGCCATGGTCGATAGGAAAATGGTCTAAACTGTTCCTTTGATTGTTCTGTCGATAATCAATGGAAGGAAGACTGAAAGAGTGCGGGATGGTATTTGGTGCCATGTTAGTATTAAAGTGCGCAGAAGCGTATCAGTAGAATCATAATGTTTCCAGACTCTAAGATCTTGATCCGCAATATTATTTATGCTCAAAGTATTTTCAGTCGTGATTTCGACATTACCGAAACCATGACTAAACTGTTATGGACTTTTCCGGTTGAGTTGACTTGATTTCACCCACACCGATGGCTTCTGCAAGTACTTGCAAATTTGTTTTTGTAATTTTCAAAGATAATTAACTCGTAAAGGCTAGATTTTTAAGGTATGTGGCGTTATATGATAAGTAGGATCTCTATTTCAACTAAAGAAGAGATCACATCATACTGTGTACATAACATAATATGTACAAATAAAATGATATGAAAGGACGCGTCATGTTTGTTTATGAATCTCAAATAATAAATTGTTTAATGTATATAGATGAAAATTACTCGGTTTATTTATTAAATTATCTACAGTAGTTGTATAAAAATGTTATATATTACGAATATTCTCAATAAAACTCCACTTATAATGTGTATCTAGTGATAATACGAATATTTATAATTAGAAGTTATGATATTCAATGTTATTAATTGTATAGTTATAACATTAGTCGGTATAATATTGCGATTTAGGAAGTTAGGCTATATTATATGAGCTACATCGATTTTTGCTAAGTAGATAACGCACATTCCTTATACTTTTTTTCTTATGGATGTTTCTGTCCAGAGATTGCTTAAACCTTGAATAAAAGATAAATAATCGTTAGATTTCTTACATATCAAAAGGAATTAGGGAAATCTATTTACCTTATTTGTGAATCGTATACATATACCTTGTACTTAGAATCATTCTCTTATGGTTTATTAAATTTGTTAAACTATTATTATGTAATAGATTAATATAGACTTTACCCACATCACTTTTGAAAATATCACAACTTTCAAAACTTATTTCAATTCTAAACCGTTAGATATGAATAATTAGTATATTATCTAAACTACAGTTCAGTATTTACGCATTTATAGTTCGAGGCTGTTGATTCCAATTCCATTATCGATATTGTTTTATAGTTTTAAACACATCACTAGTGTATTTAGACTTTCATTATCTGTTCCACTATTTCGAATTTGTTCAAATTTCGAATGTAGCGCTCGTTAGTGTTTTCAAATAATTCCAAGAAATCTAAGAATTAGACGAAATAGTATTTATGTTCAAATGTCAATTGACTGTCAAACAAGCGTTTGATTCGAAATTCGAATAAACTCAGAAAAGTGATAACGATACTGTTATTATTATTTCAATGTTAAGCTTGTTTTTGTGAAGCTGTGATGAACTTTCCAAATAATATTTGTAAATAAAGTTAAAATAAGGTTGACTACGTCACTAAGCTCACACGAACGGCATTTACAGCTTAGATAAATATTGGCTAAATGTTTATTCGATTCAATTATATAAACGAAATTTAATTGAATATAATAATTAAAAACTAAAGATCGCCTATTATTTCACCATTCTCCTAAGTGATTTTTAACCCCCGACAAAAAAGAGAGGTTTTATAAGTTTGACGTGTATGTCTGTCTGTCTCGGACATCATAGCTCCCGAACGGATGGAGCGATTTCAGTTATTATTTAGGTATGAAAGGTGAGTTTCGCGCGAGTGTTCTTAGACATGTTTGATGAAAATTGGTTGACCCGTTCAAAAGTTATGAGGGTAAAAGATAACTTTTTACTTTTAAGGGTACAAAAGATTTTGAATCAGTGGTTTTTTAAATTTTAAATTTAGAGTATTAGGTGTCTAGATAAAGTCAAGAAACAAGATATTTATTTCCTTTGAAACTTGTAAGATTACGTGCGACTTGTTAGTCTACGATCTTGGTAGCTACTGATAAAATTATATTAACTATATAAATAACTCGGCTAGTATTTACATATTCTAGAAGGTAGGAGCTCTTATTTATAATCCCTGCGATAACGTTAAGTAGCATTCGTTATAAAAATGTTCATCTCAACTAATACTTAATTTTTAAGGTTAGGTCAAAATACTTTTTCATCTAACCGTAAAAAACCATATTAATATATGTTCTTATATTTATGAAGAACATACTATGGTAAATTTTATAAAAACTAATTCTAACTAACTTCTGCCATCAAATAAGTAATATTATGACTTAAAAAAAGGCAAAAACCGTCAAATCATGGTATGTTACCCGTTAAGTCATAATATTGTTAAAACCATGATAATTTATGAAGTCAAATAAGTAATAATTTAAAATAACTGAAGAACAATTGCACTAATCCTAATTGTATACTCCTATGTAGTACAGAATCGTCGCTACCTGGTCACCCCATTCTCACCATGAGAAAAAGTATACGTATTCTCAATTGAACAAACTGAAATATAGATGAAAGAAGGAACCAACTCCCTCTATAATATAAAGTACTAGCGGTCCGCCCTAGCTTCGCACCTAGTTGACCGTATTGTGAATCTAAAGCATTCTCGAATCCACTTAAACACATAGAAAAAAATTCATCATTCATCGTTAAGGAGGAGTTTAATGACTAACACACGTACAGAAGATTTATATACTATGTATAGTATATTTATAGTAGAGGTCGATTATTTCCCTTTGATATCGTTACCCATTTTACAGACAGACGATATCAGAGGTAAAAATTATAGAGCATTCTGATATGGAAATTTAACAATGGGTTCTAAACCAAAGCAGAGTCGTAGTTAAGTGTCTTAGTAATGTATAAAAATATACATATATTCAAACTTACACTTGAAAATGTAACTAATGTATAATTTTAAATGAAAGTTAATAATAATGTAATGCAAGTATATCTATTAGTTAAATAATGTATTTTTTTAATTTTGATTAATAATAATTCTTGTAACATTATAATATAAATTAATAGTATCATACGCCTGTAAAGGCAGATTTCGGTACAGCATTATTTCATAATAAGACCATTGTATTACCCGACATTTATTGAATAAAAATATTTGAATTTGAATTTGAAAAACATGCGACTTAATAGGTAGGTATATGTATTACAAAACAACCTTTATATTTACCAACCCAAAATAAAAACTATTTCCGTGGGATTAATGACTACAAATCACATGAGCAAAGCCGCGCGTAAAAATTAGTTCGGAGCAAATAGTAACCAATTATTATTTTCCAATACTCTCTGTGGCTCGGTGGGCGAACGTCCGCTTGAGGCGCAGGAGGTTGCGGGTTCGATTCCCGCCGCCAGGGGACCAGATTTTGTACGATCTACAATTCCTGGTTTCGGGTCTGGGTGTTTTCTATGTATCATATGTATGTATTTACAAAAAAATAATGTATCTATGTAGTATATCAGTCACCTAAGACCCATAGTACAAGCTCTGCTTAGTTTGGGGTTGTGAGTAGTCCGGAAATATTTATTTTTATTTATTTTTAATAACAGCCTGCCTGCCTGTATGTGTACCTAGGACAGACGGTACAATTAGGTAGGTCCAACTTCGAGAAAGAGGTCAGTCGCCGAATCCAGTTCGGATGGGCAGCGTTCGGAAAACTACGCCACGTCTTTACGTCGAAAATACCGCAGTGCCTCAAGACGAAAGTATTCAATATGTGTGTGTTGCCAGTGATGACTTATGGATCCGAAACGTGGTGCTTCACTGTTGGCCTTATGAATAGGCTCAGAGTCGCTCAAAGAGCTATGGAAAGGGCTATGCTCGGGGTTTCTCTACGGGATCGAATCAGAAATGAGGAGATCCGTAGAAAAACGAGGGTCACCGACATAGCCAAACGGATTAGCTCTTTGAAGTGGCAGTGGGCAGGCCACATAGCACGTAGAACAGATGGCCGTTGGGGCCGAAAAGTTCTCGAATGGAGACCACGGATCGGCAAGCGCAGTGTCGGACGACCACCAACAAGATGGACAGATGACTTAGTCAAACTTGCTGGCTCTAGGTGGATGCAAGTGGTGACCGATCGGAATGATTGGTCGTCTTAGGGAGGCTTATGTCCAGCAGTGGGCGTCTAATGGCTGAAATGATGATGATGATGATGATGAACAGCCTGCCTCAGAGGCGCGGTGGGTGAAGGTCCGATGTTGGCGCAAGAGGTTATGGTTCGACTCCCGCCGGGGAGCCAAGTGTTTGTATGTACTGCAAGCACTTTATCCTTTGTCTGGGTGTTTAATATGTATATGTATAAATGAGTATGTCTATTATATTAAGTATATCAGATTATATTTTTATTTATATATTATATTTCCCGATAAGGCGATGTGGTCGCTCAGCCACATCGACAAAGCCAAAAAATTGTTTTTGTAAATAAAAAATAAAAATATATATATATATATCAGATGTCTATTATCCGTTCCGAGACCTCAGAGCTTACCACGAGACTAGATAATGTTGTGTGGATTGTCCGCAATGGACAACGCAATTTGCAACTGGAAACTCTCTTGAAGATAATTTCAATCTTACTTAGGCTCTTGAAAACGTCCCCTTCCAAGTTCCTCAAGACACCAAACATCTTATCTATATCAAGTTTAGACTGCCTTGAATTTAGCTGTATCACGTAGAGCTTGGAGCCTCCCGGATCGAAGACATGACAAAGATGTCTGCAGATAGTCGATTACAAAACTCGCAGTTTGACAAGTGATTTGGGTCCCCGGCCTGGCATTTCCGCCGTCTAGTCCAGCTATCTATTGACACATGTATTGTGACGGTCGTGATAGCATTATGAAATTAAACTAAATACGGTAAAGTTAGGCTTAGGTCCGGACCCTCATGTCTGTGGTGTTTTAATATTCTAAATTAGGAAAAGTATGGCTCAATCATGTGGCGTAAGAATCTAAAGACGACAAACTTACAACGAAAAAACGATATTTTAATTGCCATGTTCTATTTGACGATACAAGATTATTCAAAAAATATTTTCTAATCTAACACGCAAAATGTTTTCTTGGTAAAAAGTTATAACTACTTATACCCATATATTTTGCTGCTCATTCTTATACTTAAAGCGGCTTTTGTTTTAATAGACAAACCACGAAAGTATGAGTTAGAATACACCAACCAATCACCACTACACCAAGTGTTCCGTGTACAGTTAATAAACATTTTGCAATAAAAAATGTTTGTGAGTGCAAAATGACGCAGTCCCTGCGGTCACCCATCCAAAAAAAATCAAGCTAAAGTTTAAAAATCAAATGTATTGGATTATAATATTAATTAAGTATGTATTTTAGTAAGTATTTGTTGTTATAGCGGCAACAGAAATTCATCAACCCTCAAATTAACTCTCTATCCTTCTCGGTTCTTGAGATAAAGTCAGATGACAGACAAGTCTCAGTAATAGTGTCCCGTTTTACCCTTAAGGTACGGAACCCTTAAAACAATTCTAGACCGCGCTCTTACCTACGTGGTACACGAGTACTACGTAGGGATTACGTAAGTATTTGCTTCGTAGCAATCAATACTGATTGCTGTAAAAAAATACACGGCGCCTATTATGCTATGGGTAGCATAGAAGGGACATATTTTGTTTCAAGCAATCTGTGCGTCATAATAAATAGCCAATAAATATTTTAACAGAATCATTAGAAAATACGAAGGAATATATATATTTGAGATAAAAAAAAATGTTCGATCTAGTGGCTTTTTTCCCAGCAGATCCATTGACCAGATCCATCATAAATAAATAAATAAATAAATATTTCCGGACTACTCACACAGCATCACCTAACCCCAAACTAAGCAGAGCTTGTACTATGGGTGTTAGGTGACTGATATACTACATACATACATTTTTTTTTGTAAATACATACATATGATACATAGAAAACACCCAGACCCGAAACCAGAAATTGAAAATCGTACAAAATCTGGTCCCCCGGCGGGAATCGAACCCGCAACATCCTGCGCCTCAAGCGGACGTTCGCCCACCGAGCCACAGAGGTCGTCATCATGGATCTAGTGAGACATTTTTTCCCAGTAATGTCATCCAGCAAAAGTCTGGATCTAATGGGAAGATTTTTTTCAACATGTTCAACATGGTAGAGATAATATGTATTTAGGTACCATGTTGAACCTGATCCTTCAGATAGGTAAATCTCGCGCCTATAACGAATATGTTATATTACCTGGTCGGTAGATTTTTTCGGTTTTCTTGCGAATCGTTTAAATTATAAGCACAAGAATTTCCCTCTAAACGCCATAAGTTAAAAACCTTAATCAAAACTATTTAATATTGAAAATAGAACCGAAAAAAAATCTACCGAGTTTATATGTTATAGTATAATATATAATCTACATCGTTATTATGAGCGAGAATTTTCTTCTTGAACCTACATCTTTTCTCTACAAACTTTTTTGAAGATTAAAGCTAACAATTTCTACGTAAAGCTATAAATATATCCATTTCATTCTTTCTTAGCCTCATAAGAATCTTGGAGTGCAAAGCAAGTAGAGTACTAAGAACGATTGAACTCGAAGTAAGGATTATTCCAATTAGTGAGATTTCATTCAACTTCGAAGTAAAGATGCTTTGATCGTGGCTCTGATTCCGACTCTTATCTAGTATTAAGTTGTATTACACTTATTATTATACTCGTATTGTTCGTTAAATTTAAATTATTCCTGTTTATGTTTCCATTATATTCACGAATTACCTCATTGAAGCCTTTTTGAAAATCATATTTATAAAAAAACTGGGCTGTGAGAACAATGCATCCATCAACTTGTCAGTTATTTGATGTCCAGCACTATTACATGGACATAGGTGGTTTTTCGGGTTTCGTAGCCAAATGGCAAAAACTTAATCCAAATGAATTGTATCTATTTGTCTGTGTGTCTATCAATAAATATACTCGTATAATGTATTATAATATCTTTCCTCGAAAAGTATTAAACGAGATTAAGTTACTTGTTTTTTTTTTAAAATTTCTCATTAATCGTAAACTACTATTCACCTTCTACCTTCTTAGTCTTCATGCCCCATCTTGGACCACATCTTCACTTTACATCAGGTGAGATTGTGGTCAAATGAAGGCATATTATATTTAACATAAACAAACTCTTAATTATAAAGTTAAGCAACGTTTTTATAGCAATAAGTAGATAAACTGTTGAAACTGTTGAAATACTCGGAAACCTTGAAAGTGTGAGTTCATCATCAGTCAGTCATCATTAACGTTCCCACTGCTGGGACACAGGGACTTCTTTCTTGACGAGAGAGATTAGGCCTCAATTCACCACGCTGGCCAAGAGCGTGTTGGTGAATGTCACATGTCCGTCAAACTCTTTAAAGTTCTCAGAACATGCCGGTTTCCTCACGATGTATGCCTTCACCGTTAAAGCACGTGTTTTATAGCGCACATAAATTTCATCATCATACTTATTAAAATAATTAGTTTTTCCAGCCCTACTATAAGTTTAGCTCGTAGGGAACCCTCATTCTAAGTATCTTCTCATTTCTTATTCGATCCCGTAAAAAACCCTGAAGTATGTTCAGGTTCTACCTACTTATTCATCGTTGTGTGTTGTGTTTGGTATGAGTATAGATAGATAGATAATATTTTTATTGCACACCAATGCTTACAGACTAACCTAAAAAAACAATCAATATCCACAAAAGCGAGTATGTTCGTTATCAATAAAATATAGAGTCGCTTTTCAAAATCTTCACGTTTTTCATAATGTAATTATTATGATGATTAACTAAAGTCTCTGCGCCTACATTTTATTGCAATAAGGAAGTGAAAAAATATCTGCAATGTTTATCAATTACAAAAGCTATTACATTTTAATCTTAACAAACTGCCGAGCAGGTAAAGCCGCGCATTAATGTTAGTTAACCGGGATTATGACGGAGGCAGTCAAGTAATTTACTGGCTAGAAGAACGCCTGTCTTCGGAAGTTACTGTAAAATATTTATTTATTTATACTTTGTACAGAAAAAGCACTGAAGAGGCCGCGGCTTGACACCACCCTCCGGGCTGGGCCAGTGCGTGAAGCGATTTTTTCGTGTTTCGTAATGTGGTCCGGAGAAGCCATCTTCTAGGCCTTCACTTTAGTGACGATGTGGTCTAAGATGGAGCATGAAACATCAGGTGAGATTGTGGTCAAACGAAGGCTTATCAATGATAAAAAAAAAAGCATTTAATGCTGGAAGCATTCTCTACCAGTTATCCCGGGCTATGTTGCTTGGTTATGCTATATGTGGCTTTTGTATATGGATACCTATTTGTTATGGAATTGCAGGTTTTCTAAAACACAAAAAGTTTTAGCATAAGTACACCTTGTAAAAAACCGTTACGTACCAATAAGCCGTTTATATAGCTTATCTAGTTGACAATATAATAGTTAATCTGCCTACGTAGGCAGATAGATAAATAAAGGAATTAAAGGATTGATTATTATTATTTAAATAATTGTGGGCTTATTATGGAGTGTTTAATTACAAGTTTTCACAAAAATGTCTTTAAAAACGCCTGCTCAAAATTTCATAGCAATATTTTTATAGTGTCGCGGCCCCCATCTCCTCAATAGGGCGCCGTAGGATCTGGCCAAGAAAATTTCACATGAACATAGACATGAGCGTTTTCCTGGTTACAGATAAAATGACTCACATTTCCAATATACAATTAAAAATAAAATAAAAAATCATCCTACGTCACTATACTAATTTCGTAGGATATTCGTATGATAGCCTCCTTTATTGATTTCAATATTTAAAGATTTAGTGATAATACATTATTGGATTGGTACACAATTTCCGAATAAACAGTTCAAAGGTAAAAATATATCGCAATCTCGCTCAGTAATTTAAAGACAGTTGTCAGTTTCCTTGATTAAATTGGTCAATGGTTAAAAATAGGGCTCTATTTTTTAACCATTGACCAATTTAATTCTGGGATAGTCAAACAGACCCTAATTGTCATACTAACTATTAGCTCCTTTATGAGAACAAATGTCGAAAAGACAATGTGATTAATTTTAACTCGCTCTTGGACTATACATAAATATTAAGACAGCTTTTCCATCCACTTTAATACTTTTGAAATGAAATGAAAATGCATTTGTCATGAATATACATTTGTCTTCAATAAATAAGGTGACGTCACTAATTACCTTGTAACTAAACATTATTAGAAATGACGTCCACGAAAAAATACTTTACCACAAATAACAAAAATACCACATAGCAGCTTTAGTTTCTATGGATAACTTTTTCTAAACAACTCCTTAACGCGTGTCTAATTCAAATGTTTATTTAATAGTAAGACGGTTCAGTTTTAACTGTATTTTTTTAATGTTTGATAAGCCTTCATTTGACCACAATCTCGCCTGATGTAAAGTGACGATGTGGTCTAAGATGGGGCATGAAGACCTAGAAGATATTAAAGTGTTGTTTAAAAGGACCTTCGTTTCTTTATGTTTTTAAAGGCAATCGTTTGAAGCAAGTTTATTATTGACTAAGCCAAGTCAACGTAGACATAGTCCCCTTGTGCGACGGTAAAACTCTTAAGCCCCATTGCCTGGCGAGAAAGATTTACTCTAGCAACTTAATACAGCGTAATATTAGCTGTCTTGTACCATGTTTTGTTGGAAATCTTATGATATTATTTTATTATCTTCTAGGTTTCTGACGTACGCTTTTTCCTCCATTTAGTATTTTTTTCAGGACAATATTGCCGCTATTTTTTTTATTTTTTCTATTTATAACAAGCGGCCTTTGCCGGGTAGTTATTCAAATAACAATATATATATTTTTTTTTTCGCCATGGAAACCATCCTTGGACTTCCACGAACATTCAAAAAAAGGAATTGGCCAAATTGGTCTCGGCGTTGTTTAGTTAACAACACATTCTGCGATTCATTATTATATTTTTTTTTTTTTTTTTTTTTATTATTGATAAGCCTTCATTTGACCACAATCTCACCTGATGTAAAGTGAAGATGTGGTCTAAGATGGAGCATGAAGGCCTAGAAGATGGCTTCTCCGGACCACATTACGAAACACGAAAAAATCGCTTCACGCACTGGCCCAGCCCGGAGGGTGGTGACAAGCCGCGGCCGAAGCCTACCACCAGAGACTGTTCTTAGCACCACCCGGAGGTCACGTGTAAGGATTCAGAGGGTTACCACTTACGGACGTGAACAGCCAAAACCTATATTATAGAAGATAAAGTTTTTATATATATTTCAATAAGTTTTATATTGACAGTGCCCAGGATGACTGGTAGAGAATGCTTCCAGCATTAAGTCCTCCTCTGTACATTGTTTTTTGTGCACAAAGTATAAATAAATAAACAATAAAGTTTGCATCTATAACAGTCGCGATGGATAATCTGAAAATCAGCGCCGCACAATCTCAATAGCATGTCGGATTAAGCTGAGATTATCCCATTTGCTTAAAGTTGCGTTATATCAAAATCACAAAATGTTTTTTTATATACAAAAATTTTATTATTTTAAAATAAGGAGTTATGTTACTTGTTAGTTTTGGGTTGTTTTTGTCATGTCTCACCTTAAATATTTTTTTGTTTTTTATTTTTTTTGATGATAAAATTACCAGCGCGCCGGACTTGCGTGGCTGTAACGACCAATGCGAGAAAGGATCCCTTAGCCACACACTCAATTAATAATAATAAATAAATATTTCTATCATATATAAATTTTATATTCAACATCAAATCCGTTTTAGATTTATTATAGATCAAAAAAATCTTGTTTTATAAAAGTCGAAAACCTAAACAAAGAGAATGTTGATGATTTGAAAAAA
Source organism: Gymnoscelis rufifasciata (assembly GCA_929108375.1). NCBI lineage: Eukaryota > Metazoa > Arthropoda > Insecta > Lepidoptera > Geometridae > Gymnoscelis > Gymnoscelis rufifasciata. Next base: position 5,077,910 of record OV815303.1, read on the forward strand.
TAAATATGTATGTAATATCTAGTTAACTAGGAAGAGTTACCCCTCTTTCATTTAGATGTACGTAACCTCTTCAAAGTTCTCAGGATATCCAGTTTTTCTCACAATTTTTGGGTTCACCGTTGTGCAGCATGTGATTGAAGCGCACATACATTTTTCGAGCAGATAAATCCAGAGATACGCCTGGGGCTTGAACCCACGAGCTTCGGAATTAAAGTCTAGTCTGCCGCCACTTAGCCAACACGTCACACATTTCACAATGTACGTACCCATAATGCTCCTAAATATGAAATACCTCAATTTATTCTCTGTATGAAACATCTCGTAGCAAGTTTAATAACCACCCCTACTTAGGGGCTATAACTCAAAGTTGATCCTCCCATCGACTTAGCAGATGAACCACCCTCAAAAAGCTCCGACAATCATCTTTGCTGTTATGTGCGTTTACTTTATCTCCTTTTTTTCTGGTGGGTAAGCCAATTTTAGCTTATTATCCCGGGTTATACGGCATCCGATAATAAGCAAAGATGGACCAAATTTTGTCGTCTCCAAAAAAAATAAGGAACAAAATTATAAACACACACAAGGATAATATTTAAATAACTGGCTAGTATAAAAAGCTTAAAATAGTTTAGTTTAAATTAGTGAGTGTAATTAATTTGATTAAATTTATTTTTATAGTTTTACATCAATAATCCATTGTCTAAGTAATTACAATCTTTTAATAACTTGCAATTTTTATTATAAATTATAATGTATGTGACATTATAATTTATTTTCCATGAAGTATGAAAGATAACATAATCATTTTCCAAAAGTAACCTCGCATCACGTTCGTATTTTAATTAATTTGAAAAAAAGTTTATTTTAAACATGTCCGTGAACATTCAAAGTTAAAAATGCTTTTCCAAAAACTACATCAAATCACTGGAATATCATTATTTCAATAATTTTCCAGAAGAAAAACTTCATGCAATATTGTTTACAAAATGTCGCTCATCGTTCGTGGTCCGTGTAATCTGAAATCTCCCGCCGCCAATTTATTTTCATTAGCGATCATCCTCGGTTAATTTTATTCCCTACTTACCCCAGGAAAGATCGAGAGAGTCAGGCTAAGTGGTGTGGAGACGGTTGTTTCATTGAATGTTGGTTTTAAATGAATGAATGAATAAAATGGTTAATCGCTTTAAACGAGTTAATGTAACTATCTGTTAACTATCTGTGTTAGAATATTTATATTATAAATTCATTTAACGAAGTAACGAGTTAATATGTTTCATATATTAGTTTTTATGTACTTATATTATTTATAGGACTGCTTTTTTGTCAATATCACAGATAATTTGCTGTCCAAAATTAGGGAAAAAGCTACAGCAACGGGCTGACGGATAGACTGCTGTTGCCGTTTTTATCAAATGTACCGCATGCTTTTGTACAAAAATGTTGTTGTATAAAGAATGTAGTTTTCAGAAAATGTGTTAGACATCCATAGCATAGTTTGGGGTCAGTTCATGTTGTAATGTAAATGAGGAAATAACAAGTATTTCAAGATTAAAATATTACATATCTATATTACATGCAAATTACTCGTAATTATGCCTACAGGTAACACTAGACAGCAAACAAATTATTTTTTTCTCCAACAAGTAGGTATATTTTCAAAGTCCAATCAAGACAGAAAAAGAAAAGCCGTCTCCACACCACTTTAGCCTAGTTCCTGCTCGTATCCCGCGCCGCGTATCAGGGACTTGCTTAATTCATTTCCACGGGATAATATTATTTTTTTACTCCCTCTCGTTTTTTGTGATGAGCCGCAGCTTATTTTTTATTCATTTTCATTGCGATGGATATTCGTCTCAATTTTTTCAGTTAGATTGAGGTGTAATCGAGTTGACAGTCGCTTTTGAGTTCAGTCAGCTCGGTTTAATCAAGTTTGGGGTTCGCAAATTGTTTGTTTCTGTTTAATTAGCTTATGTTTTGTAAAAAATCACAAGTATTTTGCATTGGAAAACCGAAATTAGCGGCGCGCCGAGCATTTTATTTTTAGATATTTCATTTGATTTTCACTTTGATGGAGCAACGATTTAGTAGGTATACGAGTGTGTAAAAAATTGCAGTAGTTTCGTCTATATCGTTCAATATGATGACCTATAAAATTATAGTTTACCTCTCTCTCTCTCTCTCTAATATGGGGACAGCGAGTTTAAACTTAAATTGAATTAGAACCTAAATTGTTCAGTACTATATTATGTTTCCACAGGCGAAAGGAGCTTACTGTTATTAAAATAACAAAGGAACCTTAATAGCTGAAATGGTAAATATTCGTAAATCTGGTGCCCAAATGAATTTGTCTCGTCTCAAAATTAACGCATGAGCAACATCGCATGCCCTGACATCTCGCTAAACCTCCCTGTATGCAACTCATTACCGCCAATCTAGAGCTGATAGTCCCCATCTAAAATATTATCAATATTTATATGGTACTTAAACTGGTGTCAAACATAAATATACATTTTCAATATTTTTATGTTTTTACAAAGTGATAACCCCACTTATACGGTAAAACAAATATTTCAAATTTGTGGAGAAAAAATTAAGACGAAGCATACTAACTTCGTTAATTCGTCTTTATTTTTTTTGCACAAATTAAAACAGAGTTAATTTTACAAAACGAGATATACTTACTACTCACGTTCGTTATGTATTCCTACATACGTAATGAATAAACATGATATCGCTGGCCCCGAGCAATAAAGTTGTTACGGTTACACTCTTTTTAATGTTATTTGATTTTTGGCTTCCCTGTCCAGCAATCTGTCTCTCATATTTTTTATATATTTACGTATATTTATTGACATTAACAGCTTTATCACATCAACAATATATTATATTATTGGTACACATTTTATCGTCATTCTTTCAACCGTATACGGCATCTGCGCGGCTTGTCACCACCCTCCGGGCTGGGCCAGTGCGTGAAGCGATATTTTCGTGTTTCGTAATGTGGTCCGGAGAAGCCATCTTCTAGGCCTTCATGCTCCATCTTAGACCACATCGTCACTTTACATCAGGTGAGATTGTGGTCAAATGAAGGCTTATCAATAATAATTAAAAAAAAAAAAAAAAAAACTATGCTTATGTCAAGAATTTTTCGTTTCTTTGGCTGGAAGTCATAATTTCATCTAGTTCTTGCGATTGGACAGTATTCGTAGAAAGCGGGAGTAATTGATACATTATAAAAAAAATATACAATCAGATTATTCTTAATTCAGGATGTATTATAATTTTTTTTTATCCATATTTGTTTTTGATTTTGTTGTTTATTCTTTTGCTTTAAAGCTGTTGCTTGGAACTTATGTTGGCACTATTCAAATTGTATTGAATCGGCCCAGTTCAATTGCGGTTACTAGATAGAAGCAAAGTACAACTAGATCTTAAACTATAAATGTCATTTATTAGCTTTATTTTTGCAATATTAAGTGTATTTCTTTATACTTTCAATTGTTTTAGTAAGCTATAAGCCTACCTAAGAAAATAACAAAAATAAATTTGAGTGTATCGGTCCAGATAAATAGTCATTGTAAGAACTATATTTAGAAAAGTCATTAATATATAGTCATTAAATATACTAAGTATAGTTTGATATAATTAAGGTTTGTGATTGTAACAGCTCTATTAGAGCCTTTAGAAAGAGCCCTCGCCTCAGGTGAAAAGATCCCACGCTCATATCGTCTGCTGTAGCTTAGCTCTCCGTCTGCACATCATGTGGGTTTTTGCAGTTTAAATTCGCTTTCAGGTTATGACCTTATTTCAGTATGATAATATTTTAAACATTCACTGTTAGATAGATACTAATCTTGGAGTCGTTCCGAGGGTTTTTCTGTACACGTCCGTAAGCGTTAACCATCTAAATTACACTAGTACTAGCGTACTAGCTAGTAGTAGCAACTAGCGTAAAAAATACACTGGCTAAGAAAGTTGACGGAGAAACTTGGGCGTTTATTACACATGTTTGCGTCTTATACTAAAAACCCAAAGTTAATGTTGATGAACCTCCCATCAAGAAGAATTATCCAGAGGTGCGCGTTAGTTATTTTTAACAAACTCATTATGTGCTTATAGAATGGAACCAGTTATACCTGACATTATTTATCCTAAAATATATAAAAATATGTACACATGGTATATTATTGTTTTATAAACATTTTGGCATCATTTCGTCAATTTGGCCAAAAATGTCTATTAGTGACTTCTCGCTCTATACCGACGATGCAAATATGTGTACATATACTTACATAAACTTTTAAATTTAAGAAAAATACCTGATTCATTTATTATTTTTTTTAAAAGTAAAACATCATAATATTTAGTAAGTACACGCGATGCGCTTTCATTTGATACCCCACTCAAGTATATATATATTTGCAGATTTTCGGTTATCCTTACTCAATCTCACCCCCATAACTTTTAAACGGCTCAACCGATTTTTATAAAACATGTCATAAAACACCCGCGCCAAACTCACCTTTCATAGAAAAAAACTTAATTGAAATCGCTCCATCTGTTCGAGAGCTATGATGTCCCAGTCAGACAGACAGACACGTCAAACTTATTTGGTCGAGGGTTAAAAATAAACGTAAGCCGCAAAAAAATATTTTTCCCGACAGATTTATAATTATTTTTCAGCATATTTTTTTTTAATTAAAAAAATTGCTGGCAAATACGCGTTTAAAATCTAGTTTTAAAGTAAACCCCTTTATGCGAAATTGTAAACAAAACCTATTTGAGATAAAATGCCGCTAGCATTCGTTTGTCCTTGTCAATCACATTGACATTTGTGTCTTTAAAACATTTGCTTATCTATTTTGCATAAGAAGATAAAATTAGTATAATTGCTCGCCATGCAAAAATTTATAAGCGTGAACAAAACACGAAATCAAATCCGAAATTAATTACTCAGTTTATACCAAGGGCCGGCTCCACAAAAACAAGTTAATTCTTAACGAGCGCTCATGAAACGTTTAATTGCGCCTCGGGGGACAGCAGCTAATCAGCCGTTTAAAGAACGCGATAAAGTTGACGCTTGCGTATCACGAAATTAGCTCTTAAAAGATGGGACAGTGTGTGAACTCTTAGGTTCAATGGTTCCGTACATTAATTATTTCGGAAGACAAATTGTAATTGATTTACCCTTTTTATAGAAATTGGTTTAAATTTTAAAGTTAACATGAAGATGTAATACGGCACCTATAAATCACTTTTAACAATAAACATCACGTACCTATTACACGTAGGTATTATTGCTGAGCTATAGGAAGTGAACTAGCTCTTGCGCGTACCTTCGCTCTAAATACATTGTACTTTGTACAACAATTATTCATCCATCAAGTATATAATTGAGCTATGGAGAGGGCTATGTACGGGGTTTCTTTACGGGATCGAATCAGAAATTAGGAGATCCGTAGAAGAACGCGGGTCACCGACATAGCCAAACGGATTAGTTTCTTGATGTGTCAGTGGGCAGGCCACAAAGCGCTCAGGACTGAGGATCGTTAGGGCCCAATACTTCTCGAATCTAGTCAGCGGATTGGTAAGCGCAGCTTCAGACGACCACCAACAACAAGGACAGACGACTTGGTCAAAGTTACTAATTCACGGTGGATGAAATTAGCGTCCGATCGGACTAATTGGTCGTCTTTGAATCTTATCGTCTTTAGGCTTATTTCCAGCGATGGTCGTCTAATTGCTGAAATGTTGATGATGATGAATATTCAATGGGTATTGTATAAAACAATTATGGTTTAAAACGTATATGATACCATGTTTTGACGTTTTTTGAGTATTCCGATATTTTGACGATGTTGCTTGCGCCATGATCCTTATAACTGTTAAAAGTTATTGCACCCTCCAGGAGACTGCAGCTAATCAGCCGTTTAAAGAACGCGATAAAATTGACGCTTGCGAATCCGGAAATTAGCTCTTAAAAGCGGGGGCAGTGTGTGTACGCGAAGGTTGAATGGTTTCGTAGATATTGTGTTTAATCAGTACGGGACGTAAAATCTATTATTGAATTACTTGTGCTTAAGTACAAGCAGTGCCGTTGCCTGCGTTATAATGGATTTACCCGCAGAATAAATTATTTTCATGAATATTAGAATTTTTTAATGTTTTTCTTGTTATACAAACTATAATAATTACCTAAGACAGCCAGAGATTTACGTTGAATTAAAATATCCATTTATGTATGTCTATAAAATTTGGTTCCCCGATTACCTAAACTAATTAAGATTTTACCATGATTGATTGTCTTTCGACAAATCTAAAAGTGTAAATCTAAATAGTATTGATAACCATTATAGTTTCAAAAGTGACACCCAAACTAATTATAATATTAACCGACAATCGACTTAATTTACTTTTACTTAAAATCGTGTTAGAATCTAAATGAACAAAGAATCACCGCGGAACTCTAATGAAGCTCGCCGTAGCCACCCCAATTTTTGACATCTCGGTATCCCCACATTTATTGCATCTCTCAGAATCTGTCTCTCTGTCGAGTAAGACAATTGCACAGATAATAAATTCTACTTTTTAACGTTCCGTTTTTGTTTCGATGAGCTGAAACGTTTCCGTCAACCGCTTGCTTTAAATTTTTATGAATTTCTTTTGTTATTTGTAGATTTAATTTAATTTTGTTTTTTAGGATTTTTGTGGAAATGGCAAGAATTATTTTAGTATTGAGGCTTGTAAACAGAACAATGGTAAGTTACGGAAATAATACGAATGAATGGATGTTAGGTCAAGAGCTCGCTTTGTCACACACATGTAACTAAGCGAAATAGCTCGATATTTTATACATTGTCTAATTTTACTCGGAGATAGTGTAACAGGAACTCAGTGTATTTTATTTACGACTAGGCTGATCAAATCTTGCATATTATATTATAGCTAAGCTTGAAAGTAAGCGATAGTTAGCCTTCACGCTTAAACAGTTGAAAGGATATAGATGAAAATCACCATCAAAAACATAAGCTTAATAATACCTTACCAGAGAGCGGCTGGGAGATTTTTAACTAAAAAACCAATTGGATTCTAATATGATTCAATAACGTAAATCCATTTTTTTTAAATGCTTGAAACGCTTTTAGTTTAAACTAAAATATAAAAATTTGACAAAGTGAATGTGTTAAACACATTCGATGCTACTAAGCATAGCCATTGATTATTTTTTACTCCCGACTGAAAAAGAAGAGGGATGATATAAGTTGGACGTGTCTGTCTGTCTGTGGCATCATTGCTAAATAAAAACTAAATATTAGGTCCTTACATATGAAATTGGCGTTTTTCGTACTGGCCACTTTAATCACAAATTTCTCCTCTTTGGTAAGGAATTCCAAATTCAAATTTGTACAGCTATAGACTCATGTATTTGTGCTTCGATGATCGTCATTCATTTGTTTTTTTTCTTCTGTTTTTTTCTGTTTGCGTCACTCATTTTACAAAATGGAAAACTTAAAATATCGCATTATTTACGAGTACGAGTTCCGCCGTGGCACTAGTGCTGCGGAAACAACTCGAAGGGTGAATGATGTGTATGGCGGTCGTGTTGCAAAAGAAAACACAGTTCGTTTTTGGTTCCAACGTTTTCGTTCTGGAAATTTCGACTTGCAGAACAAGCCCCGTGGACGGCCTGAGACTCAAGTTGATAATGAAGAGTTGAAGGCTATTGTGGAAGCGGATCCATCGCAAACCACGTCCGAGTTAGCTGCAGGCTGCGGTGTTAGTGATAAAACTGTTTTAATTCACTTGAAGCAAATTGGGAAGATTAAAAAGCTTGAAAGGTGGGTACCTCACGAATTGACTGAAGCAAACCGGCAAACGCGCGTCGACTGCTGCGTTACATTACTAAACCGGCACAATAATGAAGGTATTTTAAACCGAATCATTACCTGTGATGAAAAATGGGTTCTTTACGATAATCGGAAGCGCTCAGCGCAATGGTTGGATCCTGGCCAGCCAGCCAAATCCTGCCCCAAGCGAAAATTAACCCCAAAAAAGTTACTTGTAAGCGTTTGGTGGACTAGTGCCGGTATTGTTCATTACAGTTTTCTCAAATCTGGCCAGACTATTACGGCTGATGTCTATTGTCAGCAATTGCAAACCATGATGGAAAAGCTAGCGGCTAAACAACCTAGGCTGGTCAATCGCTCCACGCCACTGCTGCTTCACGACAACGCTAGACCACACACTGCGCAACAGACGGCTACTAAATTAGAAGAGCTTCAATTGGAAAGTCTAAGACATCCTCCGTACTCCCCGGACCTTGCTCCAACAGATTACCATTTTTTTCGAAATTTGGATAACTTCTTGCAAGGGAAAAAATTCAACTCCGATGGGGCAGTCCAAATCGCCTTCAAAGATTTTATTGATTCCCGTCCGACTGGTTTTTTTAGTAAAGGGATCAATGAACTACCTATAAGATGGCAAAAGTGCATAGAAAATAATGGTTCATACTTTGATTAATTAAATATATTATATTAAAAAATATTCGACTTTTTGTTCCTCCCATACAAAACGCCAATTTCATATGTAAGGACCTAATATAAATTATTATTTTTTTGTGAAAGTTGATTTTTGATAAGAATAGGTTGAGCGGTTTAAAAGTTATGGGGGGAAGATGAACCGAATACCTGATCTCGGATGGGGTCTCAAACAAAAACACATCAAGTGATAATATGATGTGTAACGAAAAAATGAGGTGAAAACCTGCTTTTTTCGTTTTCGTCATTTTTTTTTACTTTTTAGGAAACTAAGATTCATAATCAGGTTTTTTTTTAATTAAGATTAGCTCTTACCCATCAAACCAACTGCAAATCAAAAAGATAAGCAGGTACTCTAAGCAGATGAAGACGGTTTTCCACATAGCGAAGTCAATCACATCCAAGTCGTAAAGGCGTGCATTATCATCCCCAGTCTTATCTGACGCATAAACCTCGCGTTAGAGAACGCTGCACATTTCCGCTCAGATATTTTATACATTCAGTTTCCTGGTGCTTTCTTAGATGAGTATGATAATGGCGATCTGAATATGGGGTTGATGAGGTCAGGTTTGGTTTAGCTTGGATCACAGAATAGTAAATTACTAGCTTGGATTGTCATTTTAAAGACAAAACCAAGTTTAGCGAATAATGAAATAGTTATATTTATATATATGTAGGTGAAAGGTTTGACATAGTGATTTTAACAGATTATATCATTGAATAGTAATTCATTACGGGATTAATCGAACAATACCAATCACACAAATAATCTGAGGCTCAGTTTAACAAGGATATAGATAAAGTCAACTAGTAATTCCGAGAGCGTTTGCACAGAGCAGAAGCCAAAAGAAAGAATGACTCCCGGACTATTGGAACTGTACTATAGCAGTGCAACTCGTAAACAACCCCTCCACCTGCGGGCACCCGATTGGCTGCCAGACCAAGAGTGCCAACCCGAGGTAAACATCGCGCGATCGAGTGGCGCGAGCGCCCGCTCACGCCATCGGACATTTTAAGTTGATTCTATGCTACTACAAACGCACTACAATGAAGAACCAGGACGTCTCGCCGTCATATACATTATAATAAAATAGTTATTTAGAGTACTTGATCTTCAATGCATCACGCCCGCCACCTGTCTGTAGGTAATTAAAGTTGGTATGATTAGATTTCGAAAATCAGAAAGACAAAGACAGTATGATTTGATACGTCTATTTATGTCCGAATTTGTTGCACATGTATACCATTATAACTTAAATTAATATTATAGTTGCTCTGTATTGTATTTGTATTCATCATCAACACCCTATTAATCCCAATGCTGGGTCACAGGGACTTCTCTTGACGAGAGAGATTAGGCCTTAATTCACCACGCTGGCCAAATGCGGGTTGGTGAATGTCACATGTACTTCAAACTGTTTAAAGTTCTCAGAATATGCCGGTTTCCTCGCGATGTTTGCCTTCACCGTTAAAGCACGTATTGAAAGCACACATACATTTTTCAAGAAGAAAAAGCTAAAGGTGCGCGGCGGGATTTGAAACCTTCCTTCGGAATGAAAGTCAAGTGTGCTCCCACTTCGCCAACACGGCTATTTATTTTATATTTGTATTATTTTACGCAAATAAACCTTTTTCTATTTCTATTTCTTTTAGACGACTCTATCTAGATTTGACTGCTTCAGTGGCGCGGTGGGCGAGGGTTCGCTTGCGGCGCAAGAGGTAGCAGGTTCGATTCCCGCCGAGGGTGAAAGTGTTTGTATGTTCTGCAAGCACGATCTCCTTGGTCTGGGTGTTTAATATGTATAATAAAAATATCTATATATGTATGACTATTATATTAAGTATATCAGATATCTAGTACCCGTAACACAAGCTTAGAGCTTACCACGGGGCTAGATGTTGTTGTGTGAAATGTCTGGAAATACATATATTTATATTTATATAGACTTCGAAAATTGATTGTTATTTTTAAACCCGTTCACAAACTGAAGTAACATCAGTTGACAGTAATTCAACGAAAGCGGATAGACTTACGCAAATACTTATATACATAAAAACTCAACTGGTTAATTATAGATTTTATTATAATGAAATAATTATAATAAAAAACTAGCGGACTGCCCCGGATTCGCCCGGATAATTATTCAAAACTGTTTTCCCGGCAATTATTCGATTTTTTCTTTCCGTAAAAACATCCTTGGACTTCTAAAAACATATAATAAAAAGAATTGGCCAAATTGGTCCAGGCGTTATTGAGTTATTCGCTTACCAACACATTTATTGATTCATTTTTATATTATAGATTATCAATTAACCCCGAGCTAAGATCTGCGCTAAGGTGTAATGTGACACTTATCAGTCATTTAAAATTCACCTTATTATGGCAGTTTATTCAAAATTAATAAATAAATATTTCCGAACAATCTACACAACGACATCTAGACCCGTGGTAAACTCTAAGCATGTGTTACGGGTACTACACTACTACGGGGACATCTAATATACTTAATATAATAGACATACATTTTATGTAGATATTGTTTTTTACTTACAATGTACATAATATGATTTTATGAAATGTACATAAATAATTGTATCAAATAAATCAATCTGTAATGATAATTTAAGTATTATAATTGTTCGGACATCTTTGACGAGGCCTCTTTACAGCTGCGATTATTATTATGTAAGTTGACAAAGCTCCTGTAGGTACAACTGATACATATTTATTAATTATTGTTTTTTTTTTTATTTTTGATGTGTTAAATTGAATTAATTTATTTAATGATTTTTATTGTTTGTAACTAGTATGTTTTGTCGATTGAGTGTAAATAATATTATTAGTGTTCTACAATGTTCGAAAATCTCAATAAAGATTTAAAATTTAATTTATGTAATTATGATTCATTTTAAAAAATACTGCAGAGTTATGTTTTTTTGAAACAATATGGTTAAAGAATAAGGTGCTTGCAGAACATATATACACTTAACACCTTAGCGGGATCAAACCCGCTACATCTTGCACCGCAAGAAGTGGACCCCAGGCCACCACGCCACTAAGACAATCAAAAACTTTATAAGTAACACTTAAAACAAATAAAATTATTAAAGTAAAACGTTTGTATCTGTAAAGACATTTTTCTATAAAGAGATCGCTTCAACTTCAATTCACAAAATCCACGCGTAATACCTTTTGCCATAATCTATACTATAATATTATAAAGAGGAAAGGTTTGATTTTTTGTTTGTTTGTTTGTCTCGAATAGGCTCTGAAACTACTGCACCGATTTAAAAAATTCTTTCACCATTCGAAAGCTACACTATCCCTGAGTGACATAGGCTATATTTAGTTTTCAAAAATAATATGATTTCTTACCAAACTCCGATAATGTCCCCCATGGTGAAAAAAAATTACCTAAAATCTTTCTTTAATCGCGAATGCTGCGAAAACTATTGAATATATAACAAAGTGATGTATTACAACTTTGTAGAACTTATCATTATCTACAAAAAACGACTTTACATCATATCTCTAACTATCATAGTTTTGTGACAATAAGCGATTTTTTTGAAAAAATAAACCTTAAATCTTTCTTTAATCGCGAATTCTGGGAAAACTATTGAATATATAACAAAGTGATGTATTACAACTTTGTAGAACTTATTACTATCTACAAAAAACGTCTTTACATCATATCTCTAACTATTATAGTTTTGAGACAATAAGCGATTTAAAAAAAAAAAAAAACCCAAAATCTTTCTTTAATCGCGAATGCTGGGAAAACTGTTGAATATATAACAAAGTGATGTATTACAACTTTGTAGAACTTATCATTATCTACAAAAATCGTCGTTACATCATATCTCTAACTATTATAGTTTTGTGACAATAAGCGATTTTTTTGAAAAAATAAACCTAAAATCTTTCTTTAATCGCGAATGCTGGGAAAACTGTTGAATATATAACAAAGTGATGTATTACAACTTTGTAGAACTTATCACTATCTACAAAAAACGTCGTTACATCATATCTCTAACTATTATAGTTTTGTGACAATAAGCGATTTTTTATATTAAAAAATTAAAATACTACTGTTTGAAAAGGCTCTTTATTTGTATCTTGGTATTAATCCTTAACAAAATAAATAATTTATTATGTAAGATTGCTTTAAAACCTTTATATAACTTTTTGAATTATTAGATTCTGACATTCCATTCAAAAGATATCACGAGTTAATTTTTTTTTTAAATAACCGCTTATATAAGGTAACTAATTCCATCCAAAAAGTTATTTTCAGAACTAAACCCTAGCATATAGCATAGATATTGTACATTATCGTCGGTTGCAGGTTCAATTGGGTTAACCACCAAAACACGTAAAATAAGTTGAATTTACAGTTTTTTTTAGTTTTTTCTGCTCTTTCGAATAGCATAATAATAGAATTCTAGCTTTAAAAAAATACAGTTACGCTACACATTTTAACTGTGAATTTGCAGACTTCCGTCGAAATTATGTTGTAACTGAGTAGGTATGTGATCCATTTACATAAGTCGAATTGTTGTATTCCTATCCTATGACCAAAGAGAATAAGTTGGTGTATGTATCTTGGCAAACCAGCATTGCTCTTACACTAATTCTTAGCTTGAACGAAAAATTATAACCACACATACACCAATATAAAACCAACTTTCTTCAAAAAACTAACGTTTCACCAATTGACCCGAACCAAGTTTATGTTTGTTATCGGTTACACCAATTTGAGCATTACATAGTATGTTTTCTCTTACCTTAATCTTCTTAAAAATAATAAATCTAAATCCATACTAATATTATAAAGCTGAAGAGTTTGTTTGTTTGAACGCGCTAATCTCCGAAACTACTGGTTCGAATTGAATAATTCTTTTTGCGTTGGATAGTCCAGTTATCGAGGAAGGCTATAGGCTATATAACATCACGCTACGACCAATAGGAGCAAAGATATAGTGGTAAATGTGTAAAAAACAGGAGAAATTATTTCATCTTTAAAGCCTTCCGTTGCGTGCGCCGTGAAAACGGTTCAAGATACACAAAAAATATGTATTAAAGAATAATAGCTCTTTTAATGATCTAAAAAACAGTCCGTGATAGTATATGTCTATCTTTTAAGATTAACTCACAAAAACCGTTTTTATGGTACCTAATTTGGTGGAAATAATTTGTTTAAGTTGTATCAGCATAATAATATTAATCTTTATTCAAATAAATATGTTGTTGGTTAAGAGTACTTCATTGTGAATAGGATTGTCTTTGACATAACTTAATTTCAACAAAAAACTTTAAAAATTACCGGGAAATTTTTTTCACCCGTGCGACGCCGGGGCGGGCTGCTAGTGATTTAATAAAATGGCTTTATTTGTGCCACAAACAAGAAGCGAGTATCTTGTAGAACACCATCTAACATAGAAAATTCAATAAAAAGCTAAAAGCCAATCTTATCTCTGCGAGAGGAAATTAAGAAACAGCGGCGGGCATCTGACATGGTGGCTCTTTACAGATCTGGTTTGTAGTGAGGGGACATTGTTTTGGACTTTAATCGATAAAAGGATATTTTTTGTTGAGTTTTACTAAGGATTATTTTCTTCTTCACGGTCGTACACTTCATTATTAAAGGGCGTGCCCGTCCTGGAAAGTCTTCACGTTGATAATTCACCGCCTGTTGACAATTTGCATAGATCATTCGGAACATTTTGTTAACTAAAATAAATATGTAATAATAGAAATTACATATTTTGACCAATTTGGGCGCATACCATAATAATGTTAATTTTATGCTTATAAAAGCACTTTAAATATAAAAAAAATGTATGCTTATAAAAGCACTTAGAATTATAATAATGTTAGTAATATAATAAAAATATTACTTTGGTTTTATAGTTTGTCAAATTGATACCTATCAATTTGAATTTTGACTATATGTCTAGCAATCTAGAAAGGAGCTTTTGTATTGCCAACCACAACGAAAGATGGCACAAACGCTGTAACTCCGCAGTTGTGCAAGCCAAATGCAATTGAAAAATCTGGACATTGAATGAAAGAGTAAATTAAGTTACAAAAGCTCACAGGTCACTTCAAAAACATCGACATCAAAGTAGCACAGCCCAACACTAAACATTTTTAAAGATAGAGTGTTGAATGCGACGCCGTCACGACATCGGGTTTTCTCGTCGAATCGCTGAAATAATTCCACGGTGACACCTACCGTCGGGGGACGGAAACACAGCCTTATCTCTCCCAGAACCCGCTTGTTCCATTTTTAAACAACTCACTTCTTTATTTGTATTTATTCTCTCCCTTCCCACCCGCCAGTGTTACCACATGAATAGAGACGCCTACTTAATGGGACTTTCAGTTACTAAGTCATCATGTTTTTAACAATACGAAGATAAGTAAGGAGGTCGACATGCGGATAATAAACGGTGAAAATATGCGTGCGGCTTCGGGGAAGTATGAATGAGTATCTTGATGGTACCCTAAACAAGCTGATACGGAGTTTGTTGTTCTATATTATTTTTTACGGATACTGAAACAAATTGAAAAGTATGGAGTTACTTTTAGACTTTTGGTGCCGATATAAAATGCAACAAAGTTTTTTCATATCTTCTTATAAAAAGTAATGTTAACACGAATTACTACTTTTGTCGAGATTGTAGACTTTACAACCACTAAAATATTTTCAAGGATTTATCCCTATCCTTATTATTGTAGTGTTAACCTAAGAATGTACCTTTTCTTTTAATTCGCTTATTGTATGAGATTAAGGTGGTTTATTTTTACCTTTATCTTTATTAAAATCACTTTAATAACTAGGATGATTGCTGCAGTTATTGACAACCATACAGTTATTGACCACTTCAGATAAAATCAAACGAAATAAGATAATAGTAGATCGCAAGTGAATCTAATATCTACTATGACTTGGACTTTGACCATTCAGTTTGACATTTGGCTTTGATCTTTAACTTTGAGTTTTGACTTTGCCCTTTGACTTTGATGTTTGGACCTCGACCTTTGACTTCAGAACGAAACATTGAAAGGCTACGTTATCATATTTCCGGAAGTGAGTATCAAAACATTCTAGAAAACAAAAACAAAAAAAACAGAGACTAGAAGAAGAAAAAAAGATTGAAAAAAATGGAAAGAGAACGTAAAAAGGAAGACAAGAAGAGGAAAGTGTAAGAAAAGAAGTCTAATTACATAGTTAGAAAAGAAAAAGAAAATTGAAACTTCTAGTTCAACCTGTGGTGCGTGCAAAGGAGTGGTTAAAATTATTAAATTAGATGATGCGAATGTGGAAAAGCTTTTCATAGTTCATGCATTCCGAAATCTCATCTTGTACATATACCCCCAAGAAAAAGGGGATAATTGTCTATGCCACCAATGTTTTTTTATGGAAAATCATGACGATGATTGTGACAACGAACACAGTGATGAAGAAAATGAAGATTATTAGAATTTAATGAAATCAAGAAAGGAAGAATTAGGCGTGAACTTTCTAAAATAGTAAATTTTTTTTTTATTATGAACTTATTTTTATAGTTTCATTTAAATTCTACTCGAATGTTTTCTACATGCTTTAATCTATGTTTAGTGAAAATCGGTTCAGGCGTTTTGGAGTTATGATTGTTTTTTAATTTTATATTCTGCTTGGTCAATAACTGAATCTCAGTATGATAATTACTGCGTTTTCATGGCTAATTATTAAATTCTTTACCAAATTTGATAAAAATAATGTTTTTTAACAATAAATATCTGATTTTAAACATTTGTTTCAAGTTTTTGTTACTCAGATATACAACGATTTGATTGGTATATCATAGGAATAGAGATACAGGTTGCATCTCTATTCACTTTTTTTATAGAGCTTAGAAAATATTATTTTCCTTAAGTAGTCAATAACTGTAGCAATCACCTTATCTCCTAAAATATTTTGTATACGTGTTCGCTATTAATTTGATTCTACAAAACAAAACCGACTTTTTTCAACTATATTTTTATCTTTCCATAACCTTATATTACTCCTGTAATCTCCAAAGCTGATAAAATAGGGCAATAATTCAAAAAGCTGCTATATAGGGTACAGTTTATCCGTTATCAGGGTAACAATGCATTACCGTAACAATATCATTGCGGAGGCTATTCACCATTTTTATTATTGCGCTACTATTGTCTTATGGCGCGACTCGCCTAGATAACGCGCGTGACACACTGTAGTTTAACTTGACAGACTTTTATGTATAAAGTTAGTGGAATTAATTATTGTTAGTTACCATTTACTTTAATAATTATTTTTGTTTTGTAATGTAATTTCTTGTGATACCCCCCTAGCCTTAAATATTTTTTTTGTCAACATTCTGTTTCAAGTTTCCAAATCGGACAACACAACGCATCCTTTACCGAATTTCATGAAAAATCACGATACACAAAGAAAGAACATACATGTCTAACATATAACATAGGTACTTTCTTTTTTGCGCCAGTAGGTTTCAATATGAATGATTCAAACTATATTCATGGGTCATGCATAAAATAGAACCAGAACTTTTACTCCACCACCCGGTTTTGATAAACATAAAAAATGCTAAATTACTTTTCCACGTCTTTTGTTATTTATTTTTAAAGTACTTTAAGCCGCGCGGCGACTCTGCATACGCTGCGACGGGTAACGAAACGCGCCGCTGCTGCTGGAGTGAATGCTTTTTTTATGCTAAATAAGCCTTTTTTTAACCTCAATCTCACCTGATGTCAAGTGACAATGTGGTCTAAGATGGAGCATGAAGACCTAGAGGATAGACCTGGAGGGTGAAGGATGAGGCTGACTTTAGTATCACGTTGACCATCGTTGCTGTTAGCTCGGCGTGTAGCAATTTGCATGGACATACTGTCAGCCAACCAGAGGTCACCGTAGCGTAGTCACCGCTGAACGGTAGGAATGATTCTAAAAGGTTTCTATAGCCGACTATATTCTATAGACGACCTCTGTGGCTCGGTGGGCGAAAGTCTGCCTGAGGCGCAGGAGGTTTCGGGTTCGATTCCCACCGCGGGACCTGATTTTGTACGATCTGCAATTTCTGGTTTCGGGTCTGGGTAAAAGAAAAAAAAATGTATCTATGTAGTACATCAGTCACCTAACACCCATAGTACAATCTCTGCTTAGTTTGGGGTTAGGTGATGCTGTGTGATTAGTCCGGAAATATTTATTATTTATTTATTTATTATTATAGCGTCCGAACAGATTGCTTTGTGCAATCTGTGATTGCAGAGTGGCACGTACATTCTCTCAGCGCCGATGGTCAGCGCGCCTAAGTCCTCCAAACTCCGCATCAGTGTGTCCCTCTCAGCTCTCAACCGAGATACGTCTCCAGATTTATGTCTATAATGTTTGTTGTTTCACCTTCCGCGAATAATGCCCGCGCAGATTTATGAATAAGCCCGTTGTTTACGGCGATCGGTGATAAAGACGGTATGACTAATTTCTTGGTTCCGTGCTTCTGCCGCAGCTTTTGCTCTCGATTTGATTAAACAAAACTCCAATTCCCTTCCATTCTGTTGGTTTGCTTGCTTTACTCATTGTGTTTCATCTGAGATGAATTTAGTTTTTGGCTGATAGTTAATATACATGTACTCGTAATGTCATAATATTTATAGGCCTCAATATATTGCGTGGTTTAAGCTAATAATTGCAAGTGTAAACATTTTTACAAATGAAAAGTAACTATAGCTGCCATCCCGCAATTACGACTTTTAAATTTACCTTTGCAAAGGACATAAGATAATAGTTTTACAAGTCGCATTTTAAAACTATTATATTTTAAACATTTAAAAAGTATATATTTCGTAAGTAAACGAATAAAGATATACAAATTACTACATAAATATAGAAATGTCTAAAACGTCTAAAAACGCGCAATCAAACATCAAACACAAAGCAATTCACACCAAAACAATAGTTTCACCCAAACCGCAATATCAAACCGCAGAGCCAAATTATGCAAATACCTTCCTGCTTACAGCAGATACCATAAATCATTATCTAAATTAATTTCGAACGTTTTACAAAATCTCCTCTTAGTTTCTTAAAGTCACAATAAAGAGGATAGGGCCAAAGCGGCCATAACTCATCCGCTAAGATTACTGATCTTTAATCCCCCTCCTTCACTTAAAGTTAAGATTTACGAGCAGAGGAATTATATTACCACGCGAAATAAGCTGCTGTGACATGTCTATGAAAAAGGTGCATTGGGTGCTTAGAAAAGAGTTTGCAGAGTTCGCATTTTTAAGTGAAAATTGGGCTACCAAAAATGGTTTCTTAATTGTCTTGTCTCCTTTGGAGCAGATACTTATAATGCAACATACAATATAACAGAACAGTGATAAGTATGGTACATACCTCTACATATTGCGCTAACTGTTTTATTCATAATTATCTTATATATATAAAACGAATGATTTTTATCCCCCGACAAGAAAGAACGGTGTTATAAGTTGGACATGTCTGTCTGTCTGTCCCCTCATAGCTCCCGGAGGCATGAAGCGAATTTAATTTTTTTTTTTTGTTCGAAAGATGAGTTTAGCGCAAGTGTTGCCATGTTTGATAAAAATCAGTTTGACTGTTTAAAAGTTATGAGCGCATCATAGAAAATAGTATTACTTTTTACTTTGAAGGTTACTAAAGTTTGGAATCGGTTTTTTTAATTATTCATTTAGATTATCCATCCAGAAATAATAAATCTGGGCATAAATCTTCTTGCTTATTCACGGACACTAGAATTCCAACCCCTGCACGAAAGAAAAAAACCCGAGTTATAATGAACTAACTTTAAACGCCACAGCTTTTCCCGTGTTTTTGTGTTCATACAATCATACATAACAAACTCTTCCATGTAAGCATAGGCTTCTAAGGAAATAAACGTTTTGACTTTGACTTTGACTTTGACTTTGACTTCAGCTATACAATATAAGTACCTATAGATTTTCCCGCTGCAAAAAGCAGTTAAAAGTATCCGATGTTCTAATCGAATGTATAACCTATCAATAGACTAATTAGTTCAGCAGTTTGGCCGTGAAATATGGCCAACCAAACAGACATACATACACTTTCCCATTTATAATATTCGGTATGGATAATTAGGCACATAGACAATAGCACACATAAAGCTTACAGCCACCTTATTAATTCGTACGATTATAATTTGAAACAAATAATTTCCATTTAATATTTTTAACAGTCACTCTTACTTTTTAATTTTCGCCAACCTGACAACATAATGATGAATATACCTCTTAAACCTACTTTGTAAGCCAAACGAAGATCTAATACCTGTTACGGAGTTAGCTGAAGGAATATTTATAGCTTTAACTTTATTTAATATCGGAAGGGCTTCATCCCCCATGTAAACTTTTAAGCTACTACGTCAGTTTTTACTTAGCTTTTACTTATTTTTGGGAATAATAAGGGTAAATATCTTAGAGATTGTTTTATGGCAAAATATGTTAAAAATAAACCTACTTTGGTTTGCTGTCTGTTGTCTTGTTTGTTGCTTTTTTTTTATGTTTTTTTAAATATTTCATGTGAACAAAAACTTGGTACAAAAAGGTGGACGTAATCGGCATTTTCTACCAGCTGACACCTGTATTGGTGGCTAACATTGTTAGCGTGCTATTTTTTGCAGTAAATATTCAAAGTATACATTCAAAGTATTTTACATACAATTAAAATTTACAAATTATTAAAACAAAATAAATTCATTAATATACATACTACATATATGAAAGAAAACGTAATGAATTTAACATTTTAACAGACATAAAAATACAAGGTAGGTACTCGTACATACTCAATACTGAAGTCAGTCGATGTTGTGTAAGAATTCACAAGTCACAATTCACATCAAGTATTTAAACTACATTCCATAAAAATTTACTTACATAACTAGACATCAAATGGCATCAATCTATTATTTTGTAGAAACAATCAATAAAGTGAATAAGATTTTTCAAAATCTAAAAACTTGTATGTCACCACTAATATTGATATTGAATAGACTACGGGGTAGATTTCACTCAATGTGTGAAGAATTGTTAGGATTCTTTTTTTATTATTGGATTTCAAAATAGCGTTCAACTGAATAACATCTTTTTCACTTTATAATTTTATTTAACTCTACACTGGCAAATTGTCGCTTCAAGCGCAAAGTCCAATTACAAGAAACTGAACTGAACTGATTTTTTTTAAATAACTTTAGCCTAGTACTAGTAAGTACTCTACTAGATTGTTGATTGATAGATAGACAAAATTATAAAAACTGATAAAGCTGTGTGGTTATATTCGCTTCTCAGTATAAAGCATTGAAGCGAACTGTCAAGACTTTTCCTTGTCCCTGTCAAGGTATTTCCTTGTTTTTTTTTGTATAATCAATTAAGTTTTATTAATTTTATTCTGATCTGTCCACGAAAGACTGTGCTTCTAAGGAAATAAATGTATTGACTTTGACTTTGTTACTACTAACTATTTCCTAAAATATTTCACTTCACACACCAACTTCCAGCTTCATTTGTTTTCCAAACATTCGCGGTCGTAGGTAATTGAAAGATCGGAAATTCCCAACCAGCACATATTTCAAAAACCTCTTCGTGCCGGATAATATAAAGAGATAGAGGACGAGTTGGATATAAAATATGGCGTCCTTTCATGAATCTTATTAAGATATCCTCCGAAAAATGAAAGGGACACCACTATCGGAAAGCTTTAGAATAGAATGAGAGGGGAATAGTAGGTTTACTCTAAAATAATACAGTTAAAGAGGTGCGCCCAGTGACAATTTATCGTCTCTATGAATACGATTTTCTTAAGTAGCGGATACGATTCCCTTAGGTGTTTAGCGGCTGCAGGTTTAACAATTACGATGCTTACCATTTTCTTAAGAACTCTCAACTTCGTTTCAATTTCCTAGCAACCCTCTTGTCTCACGACGATCGACCGCGACGGGTAAAAATAATGAAAATCTATAGTCAAAACAATGTGTATGTCTAATGTAGCAGAAGTTGTACCAGAGCTCTAAGCTTGTGTTTGCAAGGACCTCTCATATACTCGTAATATTTACGCTCGAATACATAAAAATATTTCTCGTTTTTGAAGTGAAACTTCTTTAGAATCGTTGTGATTTGAAACCGGATGCAACGGAAGTGGAAATAAGATTGGCTTACCTGTCGGGTAAGCCAATCTTAAACGCTAACAAGGTTAAGCAACTTTGCGCGACGCCAGTACTTGGATGGGTGACCGCCCGAACAAAATCTTTTTGCATAGTATTTTTTTTTTAGTTTTTTTTTATTCTTATTCTTTTGTCGATTTACTGAAGTTTCACTTCTATCGTGTGTGAATCGCACACACACCTTTTTTTTTTTAATAATATTAAATACTTCTGGACTATTCTCACACAACTTCATATAACCACAAACTAAGCGGAGCTTAAACCTATTATATACCTATTAAAGTTTTGGAATTATTTTGTAAGATAAAGCTCACCTCACTGCTTCGTGTGGCGCAAGACGTAGCAGGTTCGATTCCTGCCGAGGCATAAAGTGTTTCTATGTTCTGCTAGCACTTTCTCTTTGGTCTGGGTGATTAATATGTATAATAAAAAAATATCTATTTATGTATGTCTATTATTATGTCATCCATCCAGGAATAGTATTATTTTAGTTAAATAACATGTTTGTTACTATAATTAGCTTAGTGATGTTTGTAGTTACAAAATAAATAATTTTTCATTTTAATTTCATTATTAAGTAAACGATTATCAGATGTCTAGTACCCGAAACACAAGCTTAGAGCTACGGGCTTAATGTTGTTATGTGGATTGTCCGTAAATATGTATTTATTAATTTATAAAAACCCAGACCAAAAAGCATTTGTTTCTATTCTTGCAGAACATACAAGCACTGGTAATTCAGGGGGAATCGAACCCGCAATCCTTACGACCTTCACCCTACTGCGCTACTGAAGCGATTTGTTATAAAAAATACAGTAATATGAAATCGTTAAAAAACCAGGTCAACAACCGAAAACTTAATCTCGACTGCTACAAAAGAGAGAATATAGGGTGAACGAGAATGTGTCCCATAACTCACAACTTTCTTTCAGACTGCAGCACACGCTATCTCACATGCAAAATAAGTTTTGGATACGCTGTACTGGTTAGCGAAAACCGATAATAAAGTTGAACAACGCAGAATATTTGGCGAAGATTCTTGAATATTTATGATGGTAAATCAAGTTAGCGGTTAGATAAGAGAATAATCAAGCTTTATACCTTGTAGAGAAGGTATACCATTATTTTTACATCGACCTAATTCTTAGTTAATTAAAAAAATCAATATGTTTAAAAAAATATATAATATAATAGGTAATCGTAAAATAGAGATTCTTTTTTATATTGTAGTGAATTGAAATAAATGAGTCATTAACATTTTTAAACTTAAAATGAGCTGACCGTACTTTAGTTTTATATATATTTTCAACTATTAAATTAGAATTTCCAGAAGGTAGGTACTTAGTACGAGAAAAATAACATGCCCCACAAAACAAAATTTACCTACAAAACCAAGCACTTTTGCATAACCTTAAAATATCAATACAAACGCTTTGAAAATCTGAACCTTATCATTCAATTTATGCCTCCCCTCGATACGCAAAAAGCGGTGTTTTATCCCCTCTATAAATAACATTAGCTATAACCGTAGATGGAGGCATGTGTAATTACCATATAAATAATAATTTTGAAGATTACGCCGGAGTAAGGATGATACACTGTCTTTGTACACCTTATGAGGTATTGCTTTTTATTCGTTAGAAAACAACTTCCTAACACTCTATTAACTGCTGAGACAATGTCATTTGTATATTTGTTCTCAAGCAACTTCAGATCTGAAAATACTAAGTAAATTTTTTTTATTTGAATAACAATTAAGTTTCAAATTCATCATGACATTAATAAGTGTCTAGTTTTTGTAAATAATATAGATTTGTAATATAGCCTTTTTGTTCTAATTTACATGAATTATAACACCCATCATACTCACATACTAACGCATCCAACTTAAATTAATTGGCTACATATTCATAGCCATTTTCAAATTAATTTAAACTTTTCTGATCTAATAACTCCATTCTCACATAAACCAAGTTTAAGTTATTGCACAAACATTATAAATATTCATTAAAATTATCTCTGGATCGCGCGCAACCCCGAAGCTTAAGGTGCCATAGCTTTATGAAGAATGTGTGATTTTTTTAGAATAAGAAAACACGCATGGATTTATAATTTATAAAAAAAATTTTAACTGTCCATAATAAAAAAAATGTCCAGAAGAAAAACCACTGCTTACTTGGTGGCGGTGATAAGGACTTGATTTACGGATTCATACTATGCTAAACAAATATTCATCTTCTTCTAAGTAAAAGTGTTTTTCAAAGAAGTTGATCATGTTTTTTTATCAAAATATAAGCAATATTATGAGAGGGATGAATGTCATGTGACGAAAAGAGTGTTAGATATGTGTGTTGATGGACATGTGGGAAGAGGTAGACCAAAGAAAAGATGGATGGACTATGTAAAGGATGACATGTGTAAGAAAGGAGTGTGTGTTGAGATGACGAGTGACAGAGGAAAATGGAAGGAAAAAACATGTTGTGCCATATTTAGATAACCTTTGCCAGAAATCTTCAATGGACTAACAAAATAATTGCCATTACAAAGAAATAAACCGGAAAAACATTTCCACACCTTACGAAGTTCTAAGCCACGGTTCACATTAATCAAGATTTAATACAGGCAATAATTAAAAATCTCATAGGTGCCGCGCGCCGCTGCAACTCACTTAATCGTTACCCCATTTGATAGATGGCGTTATACCTCCCTCGTCCCTGCAACCTTTCCACAATAACAAACCAAAAACCCGCCCACGACTTCCGTCTAAAGCAAAAGAGGTGTACAGCGATATGGTTCCAAGACGCCAGGGTAGATAGGAGTATTAGGAAGCGTTTACAAAAGCGGCACGTAGAGTAATAAATAATATAGTAATCAGTGCGATTCCTTACATCCCACTCCCATCTCTTATTAGGAGAACCTACATTCAACATTCGCTAATGCCGCCGGCTTACTAGCACATGTGGAACGAAAGATTCACGCTGAATTTATTGTGTTTCGGCTTATGAATCATAAATAAGGGAGCTAATTAGGAATGCCTTACGACTGCAAAAGCGTTTAGCTCTATTAGCTCCACGTAGCTTTGGAAGTTAGCAAAACCGACAAGATTTGATAAAGTTTATAGAGATGTATCGTATAATTTTATAATTAAATTACTTTTTCAAAATATCGTATAAACATAATTATAAATGATAGTCCTCCGCCGTGTCTGTTGTTTTCCAGTATGTACATAATGTTCGGGATAGACTCAAAAACTACTGAACGGATCTCAATGCTGTTTTCTACAATTCAAGAAGAAGGTTTTCGCATCGGAGCAAAGCTGGGACGAGACGCCTTTATATATCTGAAACGTTAGTGTAAAGAAAATTGGATTACTATAAGCATAAATACTTATGCAGTTAAAAACATTAGATTTAAAATGCTTTTCTAATATTTCGTAAATGTTTTGTTTTTCTCCATATCTAGAAAACGGAGAAAATTATAAACAGTTTTATTTTCAGAAACCGATTCCTTCATTTTCCATGCGTATAAGGCCGCGCACAGATAATGCCTTCAAATTATGAAGTTATAACAAGTTCGCGAAATAATAAATCTCTTTCACGCGCGGTTATCGCCGTCCGTATAGGCTTCTTGTGTGGGGCTGCCAGCTTAAGGGTGCTACTAATTTTTAGGGTAATTTTAACAATGATAGCACATTTACAATTATATTTTGAGAGTATTTTTATACTTTAATGTATGTGACAATACTTTTGAAACTAAAAATCTTTGTTTACTCATAGTATAACCAAAACACCAAAAAGTATTTTTTTTAATCTGCCCTGTAATATTTTTTTTTTATTATTTGTAAATTTAATTAAGGAAAAAAAAATATTTACTTATAACACATGCGCAAATTATGTTAACACACAATTTATCTTATTTATTACTATGACACAAACCTCAATGCATTTCGATCAACATAATATATATCTATCCAATAGATACAATCAGTAAAGAAGATACAATCAATATACAAATGAATACATTTTGAACTATAAAACAAACAAACGATAGGTTTTAAAAACATAACATGACTTCCTTTACTTTATAATAACTTATACATTTAAAAAAAAAATTTGGACGCATGGCAACATTATAACGACGTACGAGTATAAGCGGTAAGGCAAAGAATGAAAGTAAAGTTGGCGCAATAAATTAATTGCCGACTAAGTTGCAAGTAAGGCGTGCGATCCAACCAAGTTTAGACTATTAATTTGGGACTTATAGGATGGCAACGATGGCGACAAATAACCCTGGGATATGTGCCTGGTTATTAATTTTGGGGAAATATTGTAGGAATGGGATAATTTATCCGCCTTGGTTCAAATATTTTACACTTTGTGGGTGGTATAAGTAAATTCTAAGATCTAAGTATCAAATTTTCGCTGGGCTAAATTTCTAAGTCCATCCATAGGTAAAGCTAAAGTTACTAAAGCTGCTACCAGGCGCTGCTGCTGGAGGTTTGTCTGTTCACGTCTGTAAGTGGTAACCCTCTGAATCCTTACACGTAACCTCCGGGTGGTGCTAAGAACAGTCTCTGGTGGTAGGCTTCGGCCGCGGCTTGTCACTACCCTCCGGGCTGGGCCAGTGCGTGAAGTGATTTTTTCGTGTTTCTTAATATGGTCCGGAGAAGCCATCTTCTAGGCCTTCATGCTCCATCTTAGACCACATCGTCACTTTGCATCAGGTGAGATTGTGGTCAAATGAAAGATTATCAAGAATTAAAAAAAAAAATACTTTATACTATTAACATTAGGTATTACTAATACATCTACCTAGATTTAGATAACGCAAATGCATGTACTTCACCTGTCTGAACCACGACCAAGCGTAGAGATTAGTGCGGGCGGCAGTAATAATTATTAAATAATATTCACATTACGTTGCTGCGTCTGCATTGGACGTTTGATCTGACTTTGTGTGTAAGGAGACGATAAACATCGAACAAGCGCGACACTGTCGAGCATCACTTCGACTTCATAATACAGGCAAAAGTTGGCACGCTTGGTTTCAATACAAATCGTGATACTTGCATTATCTAGGTAGATGTATGTCTATGCCTGGTACCTATAGATGATGGCGGTGTGGATATTGGGAGTGTAAGAACAGTGTCTCTGGTGGTGAGCTACGGCCGTGGTTTGTCACCATCCTCCAAGGTCAAGTACCTCAGTGAATCGACGACAATGTGATTAACAATGGTAACTTGATGTGATTAGACAATTTAAAGAGCTCTAGCTGCCCGCCCGCGGTTTTGCTCGCATAATAATAAATTTTCGCGTAATTTTAAGTAGCTTTCATCCTATACTGGGAAAGAGATTGACAAATTTAGCTCAAATCAGGCTAGAACTCGCAATAATTGTATCTTATCGCGAAAAGCGGTCTACAAACGGTGTTTTTCTGATATGTACCTAAGGTATATTATTGTAAAATCCATCCAGTAGTTTTTGCGTGGAAGAGCAAAAAACAAACTTACTTACATTCTCACAAACATTCGCGTTTGTAATAAATTAGTAGGATTTTAATACATTGTTATGTCTTTCAATTTAATTATTTAATACCTATTCCTAATTTTAGTAGTTTTTAATTTGACAATGCCACTATACAGCAGTAACAATTAAAGATGTTTCTTATTATTTTATGATGAATTTGTATTGGATTTATATTGGATTTTAATAGATCATTGTTTTAGTTGACAATGCCACTACTCGGCAGCTCTATTATTAAGTTACATCTCAAATTGAACGTCTTGTCTGCGTCTTTTGCATTTCTGTATTTTCTGTGTATGTTTATAATAATAATTAAAACTTTTTAACGAAATCAAGTGTACAATGTTGCCTATGATGAATAATGTACTATGAAACTATGTCAACTTTTGATGAAGGCTTCTTTTTTCTTACAACATTTTGAAACACTCAATTACCATGAATATATGTATTTTAAGTCTCCTTTTCGTATTCTTAGTATAATAATTATAATAATAATCATCTTTCACACATGAATTAAGCCTTAAGACTTCAATCATCTAACACTATTACTCTGTACATGTCTATAGTTGTATACCTATCTGAAGTAGACAAAGTCCTATCTCCCCACAGAGTACCCACTGCCAGTGATTACCATAAATAAAACAAGCGACACACTAACAGCCGTTGGCATCCCCAGCGAATTAAGTCAGCCATTCGTATTGATTGATTCCACTGTAAAGCACTCAAACAGGGTCATTTAGATCCTCGTATAAATAATATAAATATTTCTGGACAATCCACATATCAACATCTATCCCCGTGGTAAACTCTAAGCTTATGTTACGGGTGCTAGACATCTGATATACGTTTATAATATAATAGACATACATAAAGATATTTTTTCTGATCTTTGAGTTTTGGGTGGGAAAAAGCTCTCTCTGTGACAACTTTTATTTAAACTTCGTTTTTCATTTGAAGTGTGAGAGAAAAAGGCAATATTAAGTTATGTTATTTACGTAGTACTGGTATTACCTTTATTTACTTTCTCGCAGTATCGTATGTTAGTTATCATTCACTACCGAAAGTGCAACCGATGCCAAGAATTTAATTATTTAATTACCAATTAGAAAATAGGTACCATTTAAGGAACACATTTCTTAAACACACACACATTACACCATTTTTTTAAATAAAATTTAATTATATATAGTTATGTGTTATTCAACTTCTATAAAATGTATTCCTTAACATCGCTCATGGCGTTAAAAAACTTTATCGTTAATGTTATTAAATCAATAAATTAATTATCTAGATTGAAGCGGACGTGTATGGTTCATACTAATGACGCCTACCTAAAGTTTTGTAACGACTGCTTTCGTCAATTTTACGCATTAAATACTAAAATGTCCCTATAAATTTCGATCGGCTCACCATTTAGTAATATTAAAAACATTAGGGCCTAAAGATTTTGTTTTATTAGTAAATATTTATTGGAGAAAGTTCTGCTGTAACTCATTTAGTAATTAATTTGAAGTGTTATTTAATCAGTGCGAGTATAACTAAGTCCTCTTGGCATTAATATCTTCACGGTGAAAGACTATAAAAGTAGAATGTTTTTTTATTAAACGTTTTAATATATGTTAACTAATATTATATGGCTGAAGAGTTTATTCCAAAGCAATAATTTCAGGAACGTCTGATATGAATAATTATTTCACTGTAAGACAACCTATTTATCGAGAAAACCTATATAGGATACTTTGCACCGCGGTAAAATAAGTTGTTCCGGAGGGAAAATCCATAAAACACCGGAATCGCCGTGGCGTGAAATGCTAGTTGTTTATAAAAGTTAAAACCTACCTACTATAATATCCATTTATTTAGTGCTATATGTTGTATAATCTGTGCTATTACCAATTTTTTTTAACCTACTGATAGTTTTACCCCTTCATTTTACTAATCTTAATATCTCACCTACTACAAACTTTTTTTATAAGTTACATAGGAGAAACTTATCCTACCAATACCTATGACTTATTATCTATCTTAGTCATTTATAATAAACTGTCCCGGATTCACTGAACCAAAATCCGCCAATCCATTCACAGAAGCAACAAGAAATATACTTCTCGTTAAGCAATAATAGCTCGTCCCGGATTCCAAAAAATATTACCATACCACAACGCTCAACAAACTTTGTTATTTTTTAACACGTGTTCAGTGGGCGGCGGCTCATCCCACCTGTTTGATCCGGCTGATCCGCCCACCGGATATACGGATAGCTGGATTGCACGCCTAACGCCCAGCTAAGCTGCGCGCGTTATCTCAACCGGTTTCTTGCCAACGGCGTTAAAATACCTACAAACGTTTCTTACCTACGAGTTACTAGACGTTACGTGTTAATAGATTATAGTTGATAATTAATTATATTGACGTAAATTACATTGTTTTTAGGTTCAGTTGTGGATGTTACTGTCTGAGGTCTTAAGGAATTGCTGTCAAACACCAAAATATACTTATATGCTTTGAATAATAAGCTAGCTTTACCAAAGAATAAGTAAGTACTTACATTTTTATGAAATTTCGTACCGTATGCTATAACGATGCCTTTTACGTCGAATTCATGGTCGGCACTAATCGATCTATATATATTTAACAAAACTAAATTATACTAAAGTGTTTAAACAAAAATTCTCAAGGACTTTTACACTGAGTTGAGAAGCGAAAAGAACAAAAAGGATTTATATTTTTTTTCAATGATGTAGTTATTATTTGGTATTTACAATGGTGGATTTGAACGATTTGGCGATCACAATAGGCCTATTGTATAAATCTTTCAGCTATTTAAGTAATGGTTCTTTAAGATATCAGAAATGTTTTAGATTTTTGATGTAGTTTATTTTTAAAAACCTACTACGCTTGGAATCTCGGTATTGCCTGTGGAATTACTTAGTGTACAAAAGTACAAGTACAAAATTCAGACATCCACCACAAAATTTTTATTCCATGATCTTTTCAACTATCATGACTACAATTACCATTCCCGAACCAGTTTAAATCTCAAATAACTTGAGTGGTCCGATTCAGTCCCCTCAAACACACAAAGGAAAGGGTCCAAATGGACGATGCAGCTAAGTTCTAAGACGCTCCACGACAACTAAACTACTAATTGGCGAATCGAATTACAAAACCGGGTATCGAACCCCCGATCTTGCACTTAGATCCATTTAACGGTTTAGTAGAGACGGATCCCTTTTGCGAGACGATATTTAGCAATTAAGGGATTCTTAGTAATTGCAGAAAGGTTCTTGATTGGTCAGTAATCTAAGGTCGGGTTTGAAGGGTTGATTGGTGTCTTAGGTGAAATAACTTTGCCTTTGACTTTGGATGTTTTATCTTAAAGTGAATATTTTTTATTAGTTTTAACAAATCTTATATTTCGTTGATCGATGTGTTCTTAAATAATGGTTTGTTGACCAAAGTTATGTTTAAAGGTTCGTTATCGTTAAAATGCAATACCACCTAACCTAAAAATCGCGCGAGCTATCGACACTTGTTCACTCTTCCTGGTGAAAAAATTCCTTGACTTGACGTTAAAACGTAGAAAATGTATCAACTGTAAAGACTAAAGAATAAAGTATATCTAAAGGTATTTAAACAAATGAATAAATTCCTCTTAACGGAAACAAACACATCGCTGATACATATATTAAATGTATCGATAGCTACTGGCTAGTTTCGGTTAGAGTGGTGACCCGAAATAGTTCGTCTCAAGTCCGGCAAGACGCTCCGACAGCACTTTGCCGGCCGATAGTTCTAAATTAGCTGAGGGAGCGGTTACACCGCACGAAGAAATCTGGTTTAAGTTTCAGATTTCTTGTTATGTTTTATTTGAGAAACAAACAGTACACAATACTACTAATTGTTTTTTTATGTTGTTTGACGTGTTTTCCTGTGCTGTGTACAATAAAGCGTTTTTGTATTGTAATACTTAAAAATAATAAACTTATACAAAACATAAACAGTTACACAGTAACAAGAGTAATGAGCCTACCATACCATACATACATAGCATACCTAATGAACAACAACAAACAAAATATTTCTTGTCCTGGTTCAATCGCATTGTAATGTTTGCAATAGAATTATAACAAAAATGTATGTACCTTATATATTTTTTTCCTATTTTAATATACTTCACTACCCAGTTTTCTATGTTTTTTTTTTAAATTGAACATAATTCAGATAATTAGATAGAAAATTCAAATTCTATGTATCATATGTATGTATTTACAAAAAAAAATGTATCTATGTAGTATATCAGTCACCTAACACCCATAGTACAAGCTCTGCTTAGTTTGGGGTTAGGTGATGCTGTGTGAGTAGTCCGGAAATATTTATTTATTATTTATTTATAAGAGAAGAGTCACAGATGTTGAAGATTTTGGGTATAAATCCGGAAATTGTTTTTGTAATGTAATTGTCATATATTAAACTGTTTTTGTTTTACCTAAATCGCTCCATGCATCAGCCAAAGTTGCGGGACCAAAGCGACTGCGAAGCGGGAGTGTCTGCCGGGCGGCGAGCGCTACCCATACCTTACTATGGCTCTTTGCCCACCAGACGCGTAAGTTCGTCCGAAGCCTAAAAAATAACCAGTTAGAATTTTATTGACACAGACTTACGTTTAGCGATATTGTTTTGAAATAAATCTAAATTTAAAATTTAAGAAAAACCCCCGATTCCAATGCCTTAATTTCAACGTAAAACAACATAATATTATGTAATGTGGACGCGATGCGATTTCATTTGATACCCCACACTAGTATATTTGCAAATTTTCGGTTTTCCTTACCCACTCTCACCCCCATAACTTTTAAACGGCAGAACCGATTTTCATGAAGCATGTCTAAGAAGACTCGCGCCAGACTCACCTTTCATACAAAAAAACTAAATTAATCGCTCCATCCTTTCGGGAGCTATGGTGCCACAGAAAGACAGACAGACAGACACCCAGACAGACACGTCAAACTTATAACACCCCTCTTTTTTGGTCGGGGGTTAAAAAAACCCTCAAATTGGTCAATAATACAAAAATCATAACAAAAAACAATATAAAAAACTGGATGCGATTGTTCTAAATTTAATTAAATAGTTGGTTAAAACTTTTTTACTATGCAACATTTAATCGAGTGTAGAATTAAGAGGCACAACATTACTCTAAAGGAACGAGTTTATTTAAAAATTGTTTACAATGGTCAACTAAAACACGATGGTGTAAACGTCCCTCGGTCATCAGCAACCGCCCATCTTTGGAAGCATTACTGGGAAATGCACTAATGCCTCCGATACCGTGGAAAACTGTTAAGGGGCTGGTTAGGGGCTTTCTAAGATACTGATATAATTAGTGCATTGTGCCTCTAACGTCCTACAAACTACCAACTCCACCAACCCACACACAAACTCAAAATGAACCTTATATCTCAGTAATAAAGATAAATTTATTTTTTGTTACGGTAGCAAGGAGAATGGTAAGGTATGGACAAGTTTGCCTGAGTTACTGGCCGCATATAGAGGTCATTATCATCCATAAAGTGGCCAGAAAGCTTTTGAATATAGAATTCTACGGAGGCTTAATAATTCAATGTTTAAGAAGGTTTTGCATACTTCGTCTTCTAGATGTGCAGTGATTTTGGTGGTTGAGAAGGTTAACCCATTATTATCGGACTCTATCTACCTCTATACTATAACTGAATCACTGACTTTTTGAAATCGGAATTATTGATCAGAATAGCCGCCAAGCCGTAGATATTGTTTTAAGGTTCTAGGGATTATGCATATGCACATGACTTTTAAATTTTGACTGTTAATTTATTTACGAAAATAATTCTTATCGTTTAAAATACAATGTGGCAATTCTTTTTTAAGTTTTAAGTTGAATTTTTTTTTCATTCATAGCTTATTCTTCATATAACTTATTATTCAAAAAGTTCTATTTTTTACATTTCCTCGCAAATTTCCAAAACGTAACGCTTGGCCGAAACAAAATGTGATGTCAAATTGCATTTGTTTCCTGATTTCACCAAACTTTCAAAAACTTCGTTATGTCTCGAGCTCATTTAGCCTGACATTACAGAATAAGCGCACCAAAATGGTCGCTTTTATGTAGCCTGAAAATAATATATTAATTTAAATATGTATTTTTAATGTGTTATATATATTTTTAGCAATGTAATAACTAGAAGAAAACATTTCTAGCAATAAATAAAATATGTGCGTAATAATAATTTATAATCTAAATTTTTTGTTTTGCAAACTTAGGCGCATATTTTCATTAAATTTTATTGAGTGTTTCTATAGAGGTAATACTCGAATAATCGCAAAAGTTATGATGTAGTGTGTTATGAAAAATATTAGTGTGATTGATTTAATGTGAATGTTTATTGTTTTGTTTTTAATGTATTATAGATTTTTAATTTTATTTGGTTTACATTTTATTTTATTTTATTTCATTGATAATTTAAATTTCTTAAGTGTGTGAATAATGTTTTGAATTGAATGAAATTATTAATAGTCTGTTATAATGTATTTTGAGTTACTCTATTGCATTAGGAAACATCCTGTAAAGATAGAGTATATACAGATATTATTTGTAATGGAGTCAAAGTTACTCCATCAAAATGTGTAAAATTTTTAGGTGTAGTGATTGACGAATATCTTAATTGGAAGGATGAAATGGAATCTCTAGTAAATTCAGTTAGCTCCGCTTGTTATGCTTTAAGAAGTCTCAGAGATGTAGTGACCCTAGATCAACTCAAAATGGTCTATTACTCTTTGGTAGAGTCTAAGCTTAGGTACAGTGTTAGGTTCTGGGGGGGTAGCTACCAGTATAACATCAAAAAAGCTATCTGCATACAAAAGCGTGCTATTCGTACAATTGCTAGGATACCACAGTGGGAATCCTGTAAAGAATACTTTAAGATCTTCAACATTTTGACAGTACCTAGTATCTACATACTAGTAACATTAGAAGATATCGTGAAAAACCCACTAAAATACGAAAATGCAGGGCAAAAACTAGAGCGAATTTCTACGAGACGAAAAGATCTGAGTACCCCTTTTCAACCTACACTTGGGGTTTCAAAACATTGTTGTAGGTATCACGCCGTAGTATTGTTCAATGCATTACCTGTAGACATGAAAACTATGGACAATCATGACTTATTTAAGCGTACATTAAAAGAGATTTTGTTGAAGGGGTGTTATTACTCGGTTAGTGACTTTCTCGAAGATGATAGTGTGAAAAACTTTTTTAATTGTAATTAGAATAAGATAATTTTATATTGTTGTAACTAATTAAGGACATTGTAATAATTAAGCACCTAGGATTAATTCAAATTTGTAATATTCAAATACAGTGCCAATTGTGAATTGAATAAAGTTTTATGAATTATGAATTATGTAAGTAATATTGTTGTTGAATAAGTAAATAAATAAATATCAAACTCTAGTTAAAAGTGTTTTCAAAATAAGTAATAAGCACATGGATTTTTCTAATATTTTTTTAAGAATTTACAGATATTTGATTTCCTTCTTTTTCAAACAAACCAATTTAAGAATACCTTTGAGATTTAACAAATAAACGTTTTCTGTTACAGTTTCAGATAATCTATCTCTATAAATCACCATGTTCTACTAGCTACGAGATCTAAGCTCGCTACGAAAGCTC
Organism: Gymnoscelis rufifasciata; assembly: GCA_929108375.1. Lineage (NCBI taxonomy): Eukaryota > Metazoa > Arthropoda > Insecta > Lepidoptera > Geometridae > Gymnoscelis > Gymnoscelis rufifasciata. The sequence continues at coordinate 5,112,925 of OV815303.1, forward strand.
GACTCGCTACGGCGTAGCGAATAAATATGGATCTATTAAAACGGGCATCTCTAATTGCCTGCAGATGGAGCCGCGCCAATTACAGACATTCAGACGCGCTGTGCCCGATAAATGCCTCAGATATTAGCGGGCGAGATACACTGACTAATGACAGGCATTTTTTTTACCGGATATTAACGGTATTTATCGATTGAAGGCCTATACACTCATATATATATATTCTATAAACTGTCAGTTTTCTATCCCTTGCCTTTCAGTGTAGTATTATAGCTTAATGTAACTTAGGTGAATGCATGAAATTCTAGTTAGCCATGACACCATGATAGTCTAGCTTGGCAAAAGCATGGAAAATAATGTTTTTTGTATTCAAAATAGCAAAATAGTCATTCGAAATAACTGTAATTATTATTTGAATTCAAAGCCAAAATGAGATTTTTCAATAAAGGATTTGACAGTTGAAAAGAATAGGGTTATCCCTACAACTCGCTTGCGCCTGAGTGCAGCCCTAGTGTAACAATAAACAGAGAAGAAAAGAGTTTTTCGATTGAAGTTAAGCAGTTTTATCTATGACGAGGCCTTAAAAAAAGAGTTTCTTGATCAAGGAGGTCACAAAAGCCATAAATCCTTTAAAAAAGGAAATATTTATTGTCTTTACTGTGCTGAGTGTAATATACCCTGTTGGCAAAAAGTATGTGAAGTTAAAAAAAAACAACATTATAGATATTTATGAAGAAATAAACAAATAAATTTCGTCAGAAAACTAAGCTCGATCAAGGCACATTAGCTTTATGCGATAGCGCGGTCTTAATGGTGGCAGGAAGTACACACGGTTTCTGAGAGAAGGTACCTATCTATTTACATTTTCTTCTCGGTCTTTTATTCCAGTTATATACAAAAAGTTAGATTTTTTTTGTTGTTTAATTACTTAAACAAATGTCTTAATCAGAACTCAAGTACAACTTTAGTAGGAAACATACTTAGGATTGAATTCCAAGTTTGACTCCCTTCATCTAACTGGAACCTAGACCTGATCCGTACCAACCAGCCATATCAAAACATGTCATGTGTCTTCCAATAAACACACAATGCATGTTTGCTGTTTACGGAGAAAAAGTCCTATACCCAACACCAGAGATTGTAATTCAGAAAGTTCATAAAAAAAGTAACTGAAAAGTACTGATTTAAATTATTCAGCTAAATCTACGCCTGAATATTATTCAAAAATGTTTGCATTAGTTTGCATATTTTGTTAGTTCCAAAAACCATTAAACACATACCTAAGAACAAAGAACCTCTTTTTTCCCTTCTATGACACATAACATTTAAGTTTCGAATAAAACTTCATTCTTGTCAAATTATGCCATAGCGCACCTCCTAATGTTTATTGGTTAAATACTTTAAAACATTATTAATCAGTATAATAAGTGTGTCTTAAAACACGGTCAATGTTCGTACACCCTGTCAAATGCAGCATAATTATATGAAACTCTCATAAACGCAAAATAAGAGATTATAACCAAAAGTTTAAGACAAGTTTAGAAAGTATTTGAACAGTAATTGAATATTTAAGTTCTGTCAACCGAGCAGCAGTGTGTGTGTTGCTGGTAATGGGCGCTAGTTTATGTCCCCCGCGATAGTTGGCGGTTATTCGTTGCGCTAATGTTCGGGCGTCGTTTGCATCCATTCGGACAGCCAGCCGGGGAAACACTTATTTTGGAACACTTTCTTACAGATTGATGCTGTTCTATATGCAACGGAATATTTATCACGAGATTTTTGGTAAGTTTACATATTTTAGGCATTAATGAATTAACATGAAAACCCGTTATACACAAAATTAAAATGGATGGAGCGTCCATCCATTCAACATCACATACTTTGTTGTAAAATTATGAATTCTTTACTTTTATCATGTTTAAATAAACTTTAAGGCTTAGCCAAGCTTTTAAGTAGGAATCTTTACTTCTTGTTACATTTTATTCGTTTGATGTTTATAAACAAATACCTACAGCAGATCTAATAATAAACTACCTAATAAACAACCGTCGAACGACATCCAAACTCAAAACGGCTCCAGTTATTCAAGTTACACCTCGCCCCTACAAAACTTGAAAACTCGCAACAAAAATAAAGCGAGAGGCGACAGACTCCCTCACTATTCTCATTCCGTGTACTGCCACATTTAATTTTGTTGAAATTCTAAGGCTGGGTCCACACTTGTATCATTTCGGTGTATCACGATCAGGCGTGGCGTATCGAGTATCCGTATCATAAGTATGGACGCTCATTTTATACTTTTATGTGATACTGTATCATTTCAGCGTATCAAATTTAACTTTACAATTATGGACGCTTCAAAAAGAAAATGTAACAAGTAACTTCAAGAGTAACAAAGTCCATACAACCATAGACTAACCACAACTTTGCAATGTTGGCTTTCGGTATATTTGGATTATTAATCGAATACAGTTAGCTACTCCGATGTTTAAAATCGACAATCCCAAAGTGCTGTTCCTCTCGATCTCCTGTCAAATCATATTTGGGTCAGTGAGAAGTGAGAAGTGAGTAATTTCGCGCATCGGATTTAATCAATTACCGTAGAATTTGCGAATAGCCGTAGAAACTGCTACGGCTACAGGGTTGCAGCCGTAGGCAGTGCATTGTGTAATATTTTGGCCTGAAAGCCGTAGAACACGGTAATTGCCGCAGCATTTAATATAAATAAAATAAATATTTCCGGACTACTAACACATCATCACCTAACCCCAAACTAAGCAGAGCTTGTACTATGGTTGTTAGGTGAAGGATATACTACATAGATACCTTTTTCTTTTGTAAATACATACATATATGATACATAGAAAACACCCAGACCCGAAACCAGAAATTATAGATCGTACAAAATCTGGTCCCCCGGCGGGAATCGAACCCGCAACCTCCTGCGCCTCAGGCGGACGTTCGCCCACCGAGCCACAGAGGTCGTCGTTTGGCAGCACTGCATCAAGCATTCACGTCCAAACTTGTTCAATGCAACGCGTATCCCCTTTGATGATCGCGGAAAAACCGACACAGGATGGTTCGGGGTGTATCACGATACAGTATCATGATACAGTATCATGATACAGTATCAAAATACGTCCATACTACCGTGATACGCGTATCGGATACGCGGTGTATCTTGATACGCGATCATTGGAGATCGGGGGCGGATCGGGCCGTATCGGATACGGCATGTATCATTAACGCGTATCAGCTTGCGTCCAAACTAGCGATCATGATACGCGCCGAGGATACGCGACGGGGATACGATACGCCGAAATGATACAAGTGTGGACCCAGCTTAACGTAGCTTTGCAAAAATGTCAACTTTATTCCGCCTCAGCCGTCTACGTTACAGTCGGGTTTGCTTCTTCATTTTCTGGAATGTTCCGCAGTTTTGCGACGGGCTTTGAGAAACTACAACTTTATGAAAACTTGTACCGAAGCTCGAAGTAAGACGTGGCTTCCAGCAAAAATTTATCAAAGCGTATTTAATTTTCGTTATGACTTCTCCGTTGGCTTCAGTGCGAAGTCGTAAAGTGAATGAAACCGGGTACCTACTCCAAGAAACTGTACATAACAAGTGCTGTAAATAACTTTACGCATATACTTTGTTTCTTTTAGGAATTATGTATATGGGAAGAAAGATATTTTGACTTAGAGATATCTTTTTGTCTTAGACATTTGAGTTGGATTATTGATCAACTTCTTTGATTAATATAATTGCTATCGATTTCTAATCATCCTGAATAAATTTCCCCGTCTCTGTTTGTTTTTGTATTTCTATTTTGGGCCCCATTTTAGGTTCACGGGTTTCGATTGCTGCTGAGGATTCGGTACCTATTTGAATAACTCTTCATACAAATCAAATCAAGCTAATACGTAAAACTAGTAAGAAACATTAAAGCAATCAATCAAACCCCCTGAAATAATCTTCCAAGTTAAAACAAGACACAAGAACAGTACATCAAACCGTCGAATCGGAAAACCATTTATCAAATACGTTTTGGAAACAGAGCTTACAATCTTATAACCCATCTGAAATTCATATTGAAAGTCGATCGTACAAAGCCATGTACACACTGTGGAAGGCTGAGCTCCCGCGGGAGGTCTAAAAGGCCAAGGCACAGTACAGACTGTACACAGAAAGGAAGCGCCGCGCGCCGTTACTATCAATAGTGATCCGAGATCAAAGCTAAAGATAATAAAACTTTTTTTCCAAAAATTAAACCAACTTCAAAAGAGAAACTGAAAAGTACAAAATAAATTAACTTTACAAATCATTTCGAAATTATAAGTGATAATTAAAAGAAACATAAACAATTAAATAATTAAGTCGAGTTCGAGTCGAAGAAGAGAAAAAAATAATATAGAAATTTTCCAAAAATTGGTCTCAGCTCACGAACTACATGCATAATCATGTAGTTCATGTAGGTATGAGCGTATCATCGGAAACCCCTTATAATAAGTGGATAAAAATAATATAAAATGATTTTTTTGGTTTCCGATGAGCGTATGCGTACCTACATGAACTACATGATTATGCACGCATTCGTGAGCTGACACCAACTGTTGGTAAGGTATTTGGGGTCACACTTTAGACTTGTCCCATAACTCTCCTACTGGGCGCTGTATTCCTGGATGGCCTGGATGGCGGATTAAATTTTTATGCATTTTTGCGAAATTAAGTTTGTGGCAATTTGTATTTTTTATATATTGTAGTTTAATGTTTAAAAGTAAATTAAATATCAGCCAGGTGATTTGTGTTATAAATATAAGACTTTTGTGGACAACTAACAAGAGACGACACCGTGCAGCATTTCAGAGCCTGTATTGAGTTTACCTACTGATTATACAATAGTCTTGTGACATGCGATAGCACTCATCGTAGAATAAGCCTGTTTCCCGACGACAAGGTTTAGGGATGCGACATCGACTCGGCCCTGTTTCTGCTGCCATCAATACTTAAAATGCTGAACGGTTTAGTGATGTGTTCGTGTCGATGATTTTCTAACAAATCGGTATTATTTAGACCGTGGTCAAGCTCTTAGCGAAAAGACATTCACAAGTAACCATTAGAAGAGTAAGTTATGATTGTACCTAATATATTGTATCTTCACAGAATAACTGTATTTTAAAGTTAATTTTATAATATCCATAAGTACCTACCCAAACATTTATATAGAAAGTCACGAAAGGTCACAAGTCAATATACATAAATATTACCTTTATCTGTATCCGCAATCCCTAATTATTGTACGGATGCAAAGTACCTACTTCCTATGAATAATATCTCATTATAGTTCAAGTTTTAACAAATTTTAGAATTTGCAAATTTGTGTGGTTTATACGCTTTTTATAAGTTGCATCATATTATTTGCGTTTCAGCAAAACAATAAACAATACATTTTGTGAAACTATCAATGAATCTTTTGTATAATACTCGTATTTTAATATTATCAACAGATGTTTTCCCATCTCTAATATAAAAGGATTGACATTTGAGTACGAACGAAGTAGCGGATTGAGTTGGAGACAAAGTCGACTTGGAATACTTCTTCGATAATGGCAAATATTCAGCAGATATTCAAACGGCAAGCTTTTGTCTGCACAGAAGGGTTATTAGTCAGACTTAGAGATGCAAATATATTACCTAACTAAAATCACGCTTTATAAGATTTTTATTTCACTTTTTGCTTATACCTCTATCTTTTTGTTGACTGCCTCAGTGGCGCATTGGGTGAGGGTCCGCTTAAGGCGCAAAAGAAGCGGGTTCGATTCCCGTCAAGGCGTCAATTGTTTGCATGTTCTGCAAGCACTTTCTCCTTCGTCAGGTTGATCAATATGTATCATAAAAGTATCTATGTATGTTTGTCTATTATATAAAGTATATCAGATATCTAGTACCCGTAAGATAAGCTTAGACCTTACCACGGGACTAGATGTTGTTGTGTGGATTGTCCGGATATGTTTATTTATTTATGTTTATAAGCTATGAACAGCAGAAACTTTTTATATGCAATAGAAACCAACTCCACCAAGCAATTTTAAGAAAACAAATTTTGTCTCTTTTTTAAGAAACTATCCTTCATCAAAATAAATAGCAAAGCTGTCTAAGCTAGCTTGAATTTTGTCTCTTTGTTATAAACACAAAAGTCAAAGTGAGTGACAAGGACATACGAATGATCAAGACATTTTATCTAATATAGGTGTAGGTGTTGTATCAATAAAACATAGGTTTTGTACCAAAAAGCAATAGCGAGCGAGAAAACGAACGTTCGCGCGAGCCGTCGTCATGCACACTGACTTCCCCTCCCGCGTACCTCACCGATCGTCGCCCCGCGCGCCACTGCATATTATCTTTATTTATGTTTTTAAATTACAGGTCAAAAATATAAGGTTTGTTTTTTAACATAAACCAAAGAAATAAAAATCAAATTAAAACTTAAAACTATGAAAACACTACGCGTCGCCTACAATAGGTTTAGTTTCCTATTTCGCATAAGGGGGTCACCCCTTTTAAATTAAGATGCGAGTAAGTAATAGAAACGAAAAGTAACTGTATTTTAGCTAAAAAAAGTTTAGTTTTTAATTCTACAAGGGATTCAAATATAAATATTTTATTATAATATTACTAGCTGACCCCAGCAAACGTTGTTTTGCAAAATGAAAAATAGATGTTAGCCAATTCAGACCTACTCAATATGCTCACAAAATTTCATGAGAATCGGTAAAGCCGTTTCGGAGGAGTATGGCAACGAAAACTGTGACACGAGAATTTCATATGTTAGATATTATAGATACATATTTATTTAATAGGTTTTATTTTAATTTACAAGACAGTAGTTTTCTATCATTTATATGTGTGTTGATTTGTAACATCAATTCGTTGAATATATATTTATTTGACTTTCATTATGATATTAATGACCTTTTCATAAAATTAAGATATAATAAAACCTGCTTATTACCTGCGTATTTTATTTTATTTATGCACGCATATATTTATATTTGTCATTATGGAGTAATTATAATCTAAATTATTTTATTTAATATACACCCCTACCTACTTATTATTTTATTAAAGTTATTTTTCCATCCAAAGGTTGCCTGGAAGAGATCGCTTTTTAGCGATAAGGCCACCCATTGTACATTTTGTTTCCTACGTGTTGTTGTATATTGTTTCCCTGAGTGTGCAATAAAAGTGTTTTGTATTGTATTGTATTTTTTTTCTACACAAACTAAATAGTTCATCATGATTTTTTTTTCAGATCCTTACAAAGGTGATATTTATGTTCAAAATAATACGAAAAAATGTATAAAAAACAGATGATATTGACCAAAGGATAAAAACAATTACAAATATTCCAATTGTCCTAAATCGCCTGACCCTTCTTAGTTGGGGATCAGCGAAATATGATACGTAAGGAGCTTCCTATCTATTTGTCCGGTAAAGTTACGGCTGGACTGCTAGCGAGTTAAATAATAGCATAGACTAAACTATACTATTATATTATTATATACTACTATACTTTACATACCTCTAGAAGACTGCCAATCTCATACAAGAAAACGTGCATCGATAAAGTTTTGCCTAAAATTACGCTAGATGTCGATGAGTGTTTTGAATCTGCTTTACACGATTGATTTATTTTTTACGTGTATTCGCAACGATAGGTTAGATAACTTTTCCGAGTCACGATTTTTTTTGTAGGGATTGTCAGTCTTTTAGAGGTAATTAGTTTATGATAATAGATAGTTTCATGACTGTTATGTGGTGCGGTGGGCGAAGTTCCTTTTGCGGCGCGAGAGGTAGTGGAATCTATTCACGCCGAGGGGATGTATGTATGTTCTGCAAGCACTTTCTCTATGTGTTATTGTGATTATTGAAAAATATATTACGTATAATGGTAGAATGTAGTTTACCCGTAACACAATCTTAGAGCTTACCACTTGCTTGATGTTATTGTGTGGATTGTCCGGAAACATTTATTTATTTAATCTTATTCGTATCCTCTTGGTATCCAACGTACGAAATTTGATATACGCGTTCAGTTTGGTTGAAAAATACAAGGTTAACTGTGTGATGTCATTCTAAATCCAACATTGAGGAACATCCAAGCTGGTTTATTAGTTGTTTGTAATTCATTCTTACATATAAGTTCCCATCAAATGAAAGGGGCTGCTGAGAATTACAGAAAAATTAAGTTAACAAAGCCTCTCTAAAGACTATTTACTGTGATTGTGGTCAAATGAAGGCTTATTGAGCATAAAAAAACCTAAACTTATTAAGAATAAGATCATTTATTTGCATGAAACTTGAGTGTATTGTAATAAATTTAAAAAAGGTATTCTACATGTTTTGCCAAAACTGGCGTACAAATTTGAGCGAGCACAATGTATTTTAGTCACAAATGTGATATTCACTTATTGTTTTAGTAAATAATAAGTTATATTATAATCGCTCATGTTTCCGCTTAAAGAGGGACTGCAACCATGTCGTATGTTAAGCTGTTTGACCCAACGGAACGAGATGACGGCAATTTGTTGACTTCTTGATCTGCCAGTGGGTTTCACGAATGAAGGATACGGTTTTTGTAAGCATTTTTTGTGACATTTTCAGTCTCTATCCATTGAATTATTAAGATCAATTGATTCTGGGCCTACAATCGCACATTGCCCATTTTCAGCTCCACGATTTGGTGTACCTACGTATTCTTCCATTGTTCTTATTGTATTATTTTTGAAGCTACACTCTACACAGCTTACAAAAAATAATTCTAGATATAATTCTAAGAAAGTAAATTATGAAGTCGAAGTCATATGATCGCTATGTTCACTAGCTCAAAAAAATTTAAACAAATAGTTATAAATAAAATAAATTTAAATTATCCTTATTCGGAGTATTTTAAAGAGAGAATTAATAATATTGATGTGTTGCTTGCTGTAATTCAGGTCTCAGTTTCTAATTAGCACAGAAGGTACTAAAGGCTGCGTTAATATTATGTAATACTTTCTTTGGTTTTTAATAAATGCTTGATTCATTGTTTAAACATATAAGACCTGAAAATAAATAAAAGTTCCCAAAAAGTAGCTTCTTTTATGAATGTTTAAAAAGGTTTATGAACCTTACAGGAACCATTTTGGATTGTGCAAATTAGTCAATTTACATACAAACATTCAGTTGTACATCAAGCGGTCGGCAATCCCAAATCTTAACAAAATATTACCTCTCAACACTTTAAGTCTAAGTAAGTGGCGTTCGGCGGCCGAAGATTTGCCGGACCGTCTGTAATGGGCCTTATCCTTATTTATTGAAGTTGCTGCCGAAACCTGAATCGTTACGATATAAACTTAAAAGTTGTGTAAGTAGAGCTGAGAAATGTTAGTGCAATAACCATAGATTTAGAATGTTTTGGGAATAACAAGAATTTATAAATGGTTTATGAATAAATGCGTTATTTTTAACCCCCGACCAAAAGAGAGGGGTGTTATAAGTTTGACGTGTCTGTCTGTCTGAGACATCATAGCTCCCGAACGGATGGAGCGATTTAAATTTAGTTTTTTTATTGAATGAAAGGCGAGTCTGGCGCTAGTGTTCTTAGACATGTTTCATGAAAATCGGTTGTGCCGTTTAAATTTTATGGGGGTGAGAATGGGGAAGGAAAACCGAAAATAAGCAAATATACTCGAGTGGGGTATCAAATGAAAGCGCAACATTACTAAATATTATGGTGTTCAACTTTTAAGGGAATTAAGGCATTAGAATCGGAGGTTTATCTTAAATTTTAAATTTAGATTTATGTTAGTGTGTGTTGAAACATTGGCTGAAACGATTTAGCTGGGAAGCGTATCGACTCGCACCAAATATAAATTGGCAATACAATACATTGTGTACTACTTACATTAAAAAAAATGGTAAAATACATTAAATTTTTATTCGATTTATTGTTATTGTTCACGGTTGTCTGAGTTCGTTTAAAGTCCGGGGCTGCTGCTAAGTCAATCAAGAGGCATAATTAACCACAATTAGACAAGGAGACAAGGAGACCTATGCCTGCAATGGACGAAGTGCGGCTGTATTGACGAAGTTGATCACGTGGAACATTGAAGTTATAGTTTAATAAATCTTTGACTTCTGTAAATTATTAATTTAATGTTTTTTTTTGTATTATTTATGGTTATTTCTCGATTTTTGCCAGAATTTGCCTGAAATTCTATTTGATTAACCATTGGTTCGCAAGTAACTAAATCAAATATCGCGCCTTAATTCAACTTACAGCATCCACGTAAAATTGCCAAAACATTTCATCAGGCGCTGAAAATCATCTTGTTCGAAATCCTAAGTGCAAGATTACCAGGTGTGACATGTTGTTCACGGCTGTCTGGGCCCGTTTGGATGCCGGCCCGGGGCTGCTGTAGTCAATCAGGAGGGGTGATAAGCCACATCGATTAGGGAGGTGCTTCGACGAATTTTAACTGATTTGAGCGAGGCTGTGATTGAAGTCTTTGAAAAGTAATAGATATACATTATATAGTATCAAATTTAATCATAAAGTAATAAGAAAGATTTTTCTTGTTATATTATAAAATAGTGGTGAATACTTAACATCCACGGGAATGGGTAAGTATATTTTATTGTAAAAAAAACTTCATTGCCAAAATTTGTTCTAGATAAGGCCTCCAATTGTTCATAAAATTCTGAATTATCTCGTAATCTTATCTGTTAAGCCTCTGCTATAATATAAACTAGTTAATATTTAAGTGCATTTTACAGTTCTGTTGTTTTATTTTTGTCAGAAATGCCAAATAATTTTAACAAATCCCATGATTCATTTTCGAGGCAAGTGAAGTTATTCTTTTGCCTAGCGATAAGTCGATACCTAATCAGTGATAAGACAGTATTGATAACAGAAATAACATAAAGGCTGATTGTTAAAAATATAAATTCTGGCAACAACTCCACACAAACCTGATATATACATACCCCACCCTTACTTGCGTTCCCTCTGCTGGGACACTGGAACTCCTCACTTGATCACAACACGCTGGCCAAGTACGAGTTGGAGAATGTCACATGTCCTTCAAAGTCTTCAAAATTCTCAGAACATACCGGTTTTCTCATGATAATTACCATCACTTTTTTCAAATTTTCAGGTGGAAACATCCTGAGGTGCGTGGCGGGGTTTGAACCCATGACTTTCGGAATAACCTTTAAATAAAGTACATTATTATGGAAATATATTATAATCGAAGATGATTGGTGTCCTCAGCTGTTTTCTTGTTATTTTAATGCATTGATTATATATTAAATTTCTAGTAGATAATGAAATTTCCCAGTGACCATATTAAACCTATCAATCATCCCTCCAGAGTTTGATAAAGTTTGATGAATAAAAGTTCTGACGTCATTGAGTAATGATTGAATTCGGCTGTTTTGACGTCAGGCTGTATAGCGCTGACAAGCGGAGTGGCATTGTAGTTCCCACCTAGTACGTTTCGAGTTGATACTATCTTTCTAAGCCAAGCTGAGCCCACTTCTACGTAAAAGTATTCACTAAAATATGACACCATTCGTTTTAAATACTTTACAGTTGGAACAATAACTTAAAGAAGAAGAAATTACGGGAAAATAAGAATTATGTGCACTGAAAGTGTGGATTTAAGTGAGCTGACTATTGATATCTGCCAATGAAACCGGGTAAGTTATCTTGTTTTTGTGACTTTTCACGTCTAGTCTTGATCATGACATGTAAATGAGTTTGGGGAATTTTTATTTTGTCATTATTAGCTGGTTTTTTTTGTGACTGGAATGGGTGTTGGTGAATATTCAAAAATATGATTGAATAGCAATATTATAAAGTACCAAGATTTTTACCAAATAAATAAAATATATAATTAAGGACAATCCACACAACAACATCTAGCCCCGTGGTAAGCTCTAAGCTTGTGTTACGGGTACTAGACATCTGATATACCTTCTTAATTATAATAGACGTACATATATAATTTTTTTTATTATACATATTAAAACACAGACCATGAAAAAAGTACAAACAAGGCGGGAATCGAAACCACTACCTCTAAATAAATAATAGTATATTAAATTAGCTCAAATTAACGTTACTCTCCTATTATTGTTAACTATTGATGTTATCAGAACATCCTATTACAATATAAAATTAATTAAAAACACAAAAGATAGGAAAGAATAACATATTTTGTGAAACACGTTCATATTATTTTAAGTCGAGTAATTTTTTTATTATGGAGCGTTTTGTATTGTTTAACTTTTTGATGATCATTTTTGTGTTTAGATAATAAGAGTTTCTGTAGTATTTTGTATATAAGAAACACATATTCATATCTATTTGCCTTATATGTTTTACAAGCAATTGTTGACTACATTGTTATACTTTTATCAATAAATTTAAATGCCAATGTTATATTTATCTACGATTATAAGGACTTTCAGTACTAATGTTTGTAAACCTTGAGCTGCTAAGATCTACCCGAGTAACCGATAAACGCAATTTTGTAACATCATTGTACGTATTAAATAATGTAAATATTAAAAAACAGAATGTATAATTTAATTATTTAGTTTAATTGTAGGTAGGTAATTGTAGGTTATAGTTACAGTCAGTCAGCATAGTATTCATCACGGTTGCCATAGACTTTATAAATACCATGTTATTGGCCAAAGCAAAGACTTTAAGTGAATTAATAATTAAATGAACTAAAAAAAGTATAACAGCATCATAATATTTAATTCTATAAATATGAGAGTATTATATTATATAGTCATGTTTTATATATTATAATGCTATAAACCTTTTTTTGATAGACAGATAGAACTCTTTATTGTACACCACAAAAATAATACAAACAGTAAACAGTAACAAGACAATACATCGGATTACAAAAGGCTGCCTTATCGTTGTGAGCGATCTCTTCCGGCAACTGAGTTAGTTAATTCAAAAAGAAGATTTTATTTATAATTTTATTATGACGCATTCATAAGTTTTTTAGAGCTTTAACGTCTAATGAAGCATTTATTATAAGAATACTAGCTAGTAATATGTTTTTTTTAGTCAAAGTCATAAGCCATGACATAAAAAAATATTGTTAAAAACATTTAAGTTGTGCAGTGGGGTCAAAAATTCAGAGTAAGATGATTTTTTTAATTCTAAATCATGACATAAAAAAACCCAACAAAATAAATTTAAGTTTTATTGACAAACAAAAAATAGGGGTTGATCGTAGAGAGGTTGTATGTATTTTTGTATGCTATATCATAAAAAAATATAATTTAGGGGCCACCCTTAACATTATGGAAAATAGAGGTTGTCCGATTCTCCACCCTGGCCGATATGCATGACGAAAATCGGTCGAGCCGTTTTCGAGGAGTTAGATTAAAACACCGTGACACGAGAATTTTATGTATGTATATTATGATAAAGTATTTTTTACTTTAGTTTCAACCACAATCGTTTTCCAGAGCTATTTATGTGGCATGTGTATAAAATAAATAGCACATCAATACTCGTTTCATGATGAAAACAGAAAAATAAAATGTTGAGGGTTGTACAAAGAAAATCGAGTCTCAGATTTTGACTTTAGATGTCTGTTAGAAGGTTATAAGGAATTATCTCGAAGGACGTTGAATACCGGGCTTATAAAATAAAGCCAGTAGCTATTAATGGTTTTTATGTGAACAATATTTTTTCGTAGGTATATTTATTTATAAAGTATTTTAACGTGTCCATGTGTGCCCAGTGCGTCTAAGGAAATCAATTATGGTGACTTTATGATCTTTTGATTGAGGGTTGTCTTAACAACTCAACAAAATACTTTCCGACCAAAAAAGAGGGGTGTTATAAGTTTGACGTGTCTAGGACATCATAGCTCCCGAACGGATGGAGCGATTTCAATTTAGTTTTTTTTTGTATGAAAGGTGAGTTTGGCGCGAGTGTTCTTAGATATGTTTCATGACAATCGGTTGAGCCGTTTAAAAGTTATGGGGGTGAGAGTGGGTAAGGAAAACCGAAAATCTGCAAATATACTCGAGTGGGATATCAAATGAAAGCGCATCACGTGCGTTAAATTTTAAATTTAGATTTATTAAAAGTATTTCAATACTTAACAGAATGTATCCACTGTTGTGCAATATTTATACACTTAAAAATATGTTTGAGAAAATTATTTTTTATATATATTTATTGTTTTTTTCTCTAATGTTTCAGGAGAATTTCTGACAGTAATATGGCTGCTGCCAACACTGGTGGCTCCCGGAGTGGTCCCTCGCATTGACCAGGACCAGCAGTTCAGCTCCCCCGTCTGTCAAACGTACAAGCTGAACGGCCTACGCCATGTTGACTGCTCCAACCGGGGCCTGGCCGATGACTTGCCGAGTAACTTGGAATATGAGGTGTAGCTTAAGATTTTTTTGTATTCTCGACATAACAATAAATCAAGACCAAAATCAAACTAAACTAGGCTAGTTATAAAATTATTTCTTTACACAAATTATCCAATTCTTAGATCTACTTCATTTCAATTTTTTATACGAAGCTATCTTGTTTTATCCGAGTAGTCACATAAAAAGTCTGCCAATTAATAAAACAATCAGAAACCAAAAACTTTGCCTAGTTTATTATTCCTCGAGTTTTATTGAATCTCTTCGCCCGAATAAGTAGAAAGGATTATTTAACAAAATAATAAATAATATTGTCAATTAAATCAAATAAATGTTTCGGTACACATTAACTTGACTTAATTTTTGTATTTAATATGAATATATTCTGTTTCAGGCCGAAGTATTGGTGCTCTCCAACAACAATTTTAGGAATTTCCCACCGCAGATAGAAAGTTTTCACAATCTACAAGTTTTAAACTTATCAAGTAACTACATTTCCCAAGTAATTCCAGAATACTTTAAAACCTTAGAACGACTTACCAAACTCGACTTATCAGACAACGTTTACGAATCCTGGCAAGGCCACGATTTTGATCTCACTATAGAGACGTTAGACCTTTCAAAGAACAAAATAAATACCATTCTTCAAGATGCATTCAAACACACACCACGACTGCACTCACTCGATTTATCAGAAAACAGAATCTACGATTTACCGTCGACAATATTCTCTGAAGCGAAAAACTTGGACACGCTCATTCTATCCAGAAATTACTTTTCTGATGTTCCCAGTTTCCAATCTCATTCTTTGAAACGTGTTTTCTTGAGCAACTGCCAAATAATGAACATAGAAGTCAATACACTGAAAAAGATGAACTCGCTTCTTAAAATTGATTTGTCGTTAAATCAGATCGAAGAAATACCAGATAATTTCGCTTCTAATACTTTACAAGAGTTGAACCTGGGTTACAATGAAATAAGCATCATAACTGACTCTACGTTCTCGTCTCTACCGCACTTAGCGGTATTAGATTTGAGAGGAAACGAATTCAGAGACGTTTGGTCATCTTCATACTTTTCCTCGAATCCATTTCTGAGGGAAATGTACGTGAAGGGGAACCGATGGAGCTGTGAAGGTTTTAGTGTTAATCTATTGTTGACATATGAGTTTTTTACTAAAGATCCACCAAAAATTATGGACACTGCATCTCTTATTTGCTATTCCCCTTCAAATGTGACTCAATTGAGTTGGCAGGAGGCGTACATAAGAACGTGGCATCCGTTGGATTCTGTGACGGAGTCTTATACGACTATAGCTGTGCTGGTGGGAGTAATAATTGGTATAGTTATGACGTCAATGGTGTGCCGGGCTTTGATGTCCTTGAATAAACCGGAACCATCGAGGCCTCCGGAACTTCCAGTTAACCAGAATGGGACTATGCAACCGCGTGTGGAATCCGTTATAATGCGAATACCGTTGCATGACGAGGATCAACCACCCACGTATGATGAAGCACTCTTGATGCCTCGGCTCAACTCGTCGTTCAACTCTCTTCCTGACTTCATAGACGAAGATGAGCCAGGTTCTTCCAGGAGATTTCGGAGGTCTAGATCCTTTGGAGATATTACAGAATACCGGCCGAGAACTGTCGACAGGCGCTCTGTTAGACGAACTGTTGAAATTCGTATTGAATAATAAGATTTTCTTATTTATACCTCATTAATATAATCATAATTAAGTCTTAGGTATTATTGTAAATACTTTTACAAATTTGTTTTAAGTTATTATAATTTAACTAAAATTTCTGTTTTTGAAAAAAATATGTTTTTATAACCTTGCCTAAAGGACAGATACTGCCATCTGTCGTGAAAATATTCAAGCACTATGCAGTTAATTTTCAGCGGGAGCTAGAAACTGTTCCTTCAGCATTATTTAGTTTGATATTTAACTCATAGATGGCGATATAATGTAATGCGTGTACATTTTAATTTGAGGTTGATTATTTTAATTCAGACTTATCAAGAAAATAATCAGTGAGCACATAAATACAATAGTATTGTTATTATTTTAAATGGTAAAGGAAGTTTTGCGTTATTTCAAACCAAAAGTACCTACCTATTCCACATTCACATAATGCAAGGCCTTCAGTTAACTAAATTTTATGTAAGTATTGGTTTATATATTGTTCGGTGTCAGGAAATACGAACCTGGTGCAATACCTGCTTCTTAAAAGCGCGAAACAATTATGAAACGTAACTAAAACTATCTAAAACCAAATAACAGGTGACTTATATTACCAAGAAATATGAAACAGATTAAGCTGCTCACACACTTTCGCCTGTTAGTACTTTATCCTTATCAATGATAATGATAACGCATTTTGACTCACACAATGTAATCATCCACACCCGAACGCACGTACAAAGAATTGTGTCAAAACAAGTGCTCGAAGATTATATTGCAGCTAGTGATAATGTGGATAATATGAGATAAATTGTGCCTTAAATTAACACAGGTATGTAGTTTTTTAATACATTTTATTGATAGTATAAATCTTTGGTGAAATTCAACCAGGCAAGCCTGAGTCAGAAATAGGCTTTGCATTTACATAACCATGTGTTAGTACCTATCTACCAAATAATAATATAAAACATCATTTTTGTAACTGAATAATGAATATTATAGTGAGATTAGCAAACATAAAAAAATAGTGTAGGTAATAGGTAGGACAAAAAATA
Organism: Gymnoscelis rufifasciata; assembly: GCA_929108375.1. NCBI lineage: Eukaryota > Metazoa > Arthropoda > Insecta > Lepidoptera > Geometridae > Gymnoscelis > Gymnoscelis rufifasciata. The sequence continues at coordinate 5,130,122 of OV815303.1, forward strand.
TTTCCAGGAAGAAACATAAATTGCATACATACATTAAATAACATCGATGACCTTATGTGGTATAATCAACAAAAATCTAGCAAAAAAGCAACGGACTAAATAAGCTTAAAGAATTAAGTGTAAACAGGGGTCTCATCTGTGCATATTCTTTCGTAGACGGGGGTCTGTTTCATCATATCCGAGTTAAATTAGACAATTGTTAAAATATACAGCTATACGCTCAGTGACATGTGACTAAGCGAGATGATTGGATCAAACCTTTACTAAGTTAACTTTTGTAAATTAAGCTTGACTCTAACATTAACAAACTATGCCCCAGAAAACGAAACAAGCAAAAATTAAGGTTTGCTGATGGTACAAAAACAACGACCTAAATTCTCCTCACCTAGTAGCTTTATCAATAGGTACTAGATAACAAAGATAAAAGTGATGTTGGTATAAATATTGACTAACTACCAACAGCTTAATACAACGATTTGGAATTAAAACAATGGTGTTTCTTTGGGAATGTGACCTCTATTGCCAAATGGTGCAAAATGCCGACGTGACTAGAAAGTTTTGACGGCTAATTGTGCAGGTGTTAGTGCTAAAATGGAATCAGACCAAATTAGTCCTCATGCAAGGAAAAGAATAAGTTTTTGGTCAAAAAATAAAATAGTTTCTGTGTCTATGGCCTCTTTACTAGGAATAGCCTGTATCTTGCAAGGGGTCGTTTTTGAATTTAAATAAGTTGCTAATGTATACATGATGACTACATAAAATATTACCTACTTATTTTGTTTAGTGCATCTGTTAGACCGTCCTAAAATACTAGAAATTTAAATACGGTTTTTTTATTAGTTTATGTTGTCCCACTGTTGGGCAAAGGTCTCCCCCAACTCCCTCCAAAAATCCCCATCCAGAGCTGTTTGCCACCAACTTTCCTAAAAGTCTTAAAGGTCGTCGCGCCAACGTTTTCGTGGCCGACCTCGCCTGCGACTTCCTTCCGGGTTCCAAGCTGTTGCAGCAAGTGCCCACCATTCAGGTTGCTTCCGACGAACATGCCCATTATACAAAGTCAAAGGCTTATATGCATAAAAAATTAAATTTTCTGCTCATATAATGAGCTATATATAAATAGCTATAGCTAAATTGGCTAAAACACAAAATAAGCCTAATTATTCCTTCATTTGCGATTAAGCGATTTAGCGATTAAACAAGGGTAAAAAACTTTTATTGAACTGTTATTAGCTAATTAAGGTTTATGAATAACGGTTTGTAGCAAACGGTTTATTAACCTCCTATAAGTCTGATATCAAAAAAATATTAATTATTATGATTACGGGGGCTATAAATTACTTTGTAGCTGTAACGTAATTGTGTGAAAATACATTATTACTTCATGAATTTCCAGATAGTAATGAGATCCAAGCGTTATGAATGTGATGCTGTTGATCTTGCTGCTGCTGTCAGCTGCGAAGGCACAAGTCCTGGATTCAGATGACAATGGATCCAACGAGCTCTGCTATCTGTGTGCCTGTAGTCTTGATAGGACTAATGTAGACTGTTCAAGACGAGGTCTGACGGATTTGCCTATGGGATTGGGCCCACAAGTAAGTATAACAATTCATTTTTTTTTTACTAATTTATTAATGTTTTAAACACTAGTGACTTCGCACTGATGTAAGCTATACACCTAAATCTTCAAGTATGGCAATGCAAATGAGCAGTCGTTTTTAGATTATTGTGATATGCGACCTCTGATGATCTAATAATCTGGAGACGTTTATAAAGATAGTTTAATAGTGTTGGTAGTGAAATTAAGAGAAATGTACCTAACATGTTTTCAAGTTTCAAGTTCAAATATAGTATTAAAGGTCTGTTATAAAAGGTTACAATACAACATTCATTTTTTTTAATTATGTTTTTTTTTGTTTTCAGGTTATAACATTGAATATTTCAAACAACGAAATCTCTTCATTTCCAAAATCTATCAGTCGGTTCTACAACTTATTGAACCTAGATGCAACGGGGAATCGTTTGGCTGAGCTGCCAGGAAATGCTTTTCTCAACCTGACAGCATTGGAAATGCTCAATTTATCGCGTAATCATTTTGAACACTGGCTAGATATAAATCCCGACGAGCTACTTGTGCCAGTAAAAAACCTGAAACTGTTAGATCTTTCTTATAACAAATTCAAAACGCTGGGCAATTTAGCTAACCAAGAACTGCTTATAAGTGAATCCTTGGAAACCTTGATCTTAGACCATTGTGCGATAGACTCGATACACGGAAGGTCTCCTATTAGTGGACTCAAAAACATTAAAGTACTCAAGTTGAACAACAATCCTCTATTTAGGATTCAGAACCTTATATCGTCTACACTTAAAAGCCTTTATGCAAGTAACTGTCAATTAACGACTCTGAACCACAATGAATTCATGTACTTACCATCACTAATTAATCTTAAGATGTCACATAATAACCGATTAGAACTTTCAGACTCAGCATACAATTTATTTTCTAGTTCTCTGAAATTCTTGGATATATCCTACTGTAATGTTTTCCAGCCTAATTTACAAGGGTTTCCCAATCTAAGAAAAGCATTAATAAACCACAACATGATCAGGTCTTTAAGGAGTACTGAGTTTACAAATAACACGAAACTTGAATATTTAGATATGTCCTATAATAATATCGGGTCTTTAAAAAGTGATACATTCCGAGGACTCAATATGCTAAAATATTTAGATTTATCTTGGAATGAAATTGCAATTTACCCCGAAGATGCATTACTAGAGATGCCATCATTGACTCAACTAAAACTAGCTAGGAACTATCTTACAAATGTTGGGCATCTAAAGTCTACATCTGTAAGAGTGCTCGATATGAGCTCTTGTGAAATTAGTTCCATTGGAAAAGACTCCTTAGAAGGACTTCAATCTTTAGTTGATTTAGATCTATCCCGTAATCTTATATCAGCAATACCTGATAGCATCTCTTCAAACACACTGAGGTATTTGAACTTCAATTACAATCGGCTCACAACAATCAATAACTATACATTTTTCATGCTGCCCCGTTTAACAGGGCTAGGAGTAATAGGAAATAGATTTACGAATATTTGGAAGAAATCATTTTTTGACTCTAATGTATATTTAGAACGGTTAGATCTAAGCGACAATATGTGGCGATGTGATTGTGCTGACAACAATATGATAGACTTTTATGAGTACGTTACTTTAGAACCAAGTAAAAAAGAAGAATCCTATAATTTAATTTGTAACAGTCCCAACAACGTCATAGGCCAAACTTGGTTAGAAGCTTGCTACTTTTCTTGGCACCCTACCGAGTCAAAAACTAACGCTGATAGTCTAATTTGGTTCTTAATAACAATGATAGTTGGAGTTTCTTTGTGTATATTAATGGTTAATTGTATAAGAAGCTCAATGAAACGTCGATTAGCTGCAATACAGGAGGAAAGGGAAAGGCAAGTGGAAGAAGCTAGAGATAGACTTAGGCAACTTAGAATACGTGCTGAACAAGAAGCGCTATGCAACACACCAGATCCAAGAGATTTGATAGCACCTCCATCCTATGACGAAGCTCTCTCAATGCCAAAACTAAATACTTCAAGTTATTCACTTAATGAAACAGGCTCAGGAAAAGGAAGAAAGAAAAGAGGACGGAGAAAAACTAAGTCTAGTGGAGACTTGTTAGATGAGACAGAGCGGAATGGTGATTTGCCTATTCTAGAAGATTTCGAATCGAATGATGCCGTTGATAACAGAAGAAGAAGGCGTCGTAGGGTCAATAGGTATGGTAGCCATGAGATTACTGAATTAGAAAATTCACCTGGAGCTAGGCGCAGGCGCATGTCAGAGTATATTGTTGATAATGATGATGAAGATACATTAACAATTGAAGTGGAAGCAGATTTGGAGCGTCCCTTGAACCCTCGTAATCGCACAACAGATGAAAACGATGTTCAGGAAAGCAATTTCTAGATAAACCAATCATATTCTTATTTAATTTTATACTTAAAAATAGTTTAATATTATAATATTTTTAGTTACGCATTTATTTTTGTAAAATAATTAAAAGTACCTTTAGTCAAATTAATTTACTTTTAACAAATCCTTTCCCAAATGCCATCTCCTGCAGAACTTAATGCTGCATAAATAAAACTAGCATAATATGCCAGATTATCAAAAATAATATTTTTGACCTTTTAACATTCATGACCCAAATAAGGACTTTTTGCGACACAAGTCACAAGATTGCACAATTTTGGGGTACATATATAGAAAGATATTTATTTTATTTCTGATTACCACCGTACTAAATAAAAATATAGTAACACCTACATTATCATTATAATGTAGCTGCGTTCGGGTATACTTATTAAATTCTATAATCCATAAATTAAAACCTAATGTTTGCGATAAGCTCGAAAATTACCGAACGGATCATTATGCGGATTTCAGCAATCATCATCACCCTTTTAACGTTCCCACTGCTGGGACTCAGGGTCTTCTCTCTAGACGAGAGAGATTAGGCCTTAATTCACCACGCTGGTAAGTGTGGGTTGGTGAATGTCACATGTCCTTCAAACTCTTTAAAGTTCTCACAACATAGGTACCGGCTTCCTCACGATGTTTGCCTTCACCGTTAAAGCACGTGTTTAAAGCGCACATAAATGTCTCATGAAGAAAAATCTAGAGGTGCGTGGTGGTGTTTGAACCCACGACCTTCGGAATGAAAGTCGAGTGTCCTCCCACTTAGCCAGCACGGCTTTCAATTCAGCAACAGGTAAAGTAATTAAAGTGGAATGTTTTTGTATCCGTCAAAAGCCGGAACGGGTCAGCCGGAATGTGTGTTCAGGTATTATTATTGTCGGAAGGAGATGTTTTTGTCTTAAATTTAACTAGCTAATGGTCGGTAAAGTGGCAATGGGTAGGCAATGTAGCGCGTTGATCCGATGGCCGTTGGGGCCGGAAAGTTCTCGAATGGAGACCACGAATCGGCAAACGCAGAGCAGGACGTCCACCAACTCGCGGTGGTTACAAGCTGCTACCGACCGAAATCACTGGTAGTCTTTGAGGGAGGCCTATGTCCAGCAGTGGACGTCCTACGGCTGAAATGATGATGATATTGAACGGTTTTCTGATAGTTTAGAACTTAAAAGAATTGTAAGAAATAATATAATATGAATATATATATATAACTAGCAACAAGCACCATCTACTGTAGAAAGGTAGTACTAAATAGCAGTGAGTACTCGCATCTGTAGAGGCTGTTATTAAGTTCTAAGCGTTTTGAATAGAGGGCGTTAAGAAGCTTGACTTTTACTCCCTGAACTATCAAGACCCGACCCAGAATGAGCACTTTAGGCTAAGAGAATATGCACCCAGTGAGCAAGCAGTGAGTGGATGGTAAATAAAACCAACAAAATATGAATCAACCTTTTTATATTTTGTATTCGTTCAAATAAAATTACAATATTTATAAAAACTTCTTAAGAACTACCTATGTATTATTGTTCTATTTTGATCACCATATTCACAATTTAAAACCTCAAGTCCCATACATTGACCATATAATTATTGAATCTTCATAATAAATTTGTATCATTAATAGTTATTAAATAATTTCACAAACATCTTGAAAATAAGTCTAAAATGAATGGAATTTAAATAAATATTTACACACTTACGCATATATGAATTAAATGAATTGCTTACAGTTTAATTGGTATCACGTCCTTAATTCCTACAATTTAGGTATAATTTAAAACCTAGAAGGAACTTATAATTAGCCAGACCATGAAGGAATCGAAAGTTTCATTAGGAAAAGTGACGCAAACAGGTTGTTCGTACATTTTGAATTGAAAATAAGTACACAACCATTAAACCTCGTTCGTTTTATAATATACCAACTAACTAGGTACTTCTTATAACATAGGTAATCAAACCTAGAAAGATACCATTTGTCCACATTATGGTATCAGAAAAGATACAATCAAATGTCTAATCATACTGCTATCTTGAACATGGCAACACTTTTTACACGTATAAAAATATTTTAACTTATTTTCTAATATATTTTTAAAAATATATTAAAAAACTACTAAATACAAGGCACTGTCGACTACAAACACACTTTGGCAGCAAATGTTCACGAGATTTAACAGTCTTCATGTTGCAAACACACCACCACACCGCACCGACCGAACCGAATGTCTCACGCAGAAATCACAGAATTTTGCCAAATTTGTGCTTGTTTATTGACATCATAGTTAGATTAAGGTTAATCTATGTTGACACTGATGAAACTTACGCAAAGTGTTAAGTCCTAATGTTTGAGACTGGGTTTCAAGTAATTGTACGAGTGGCATCCCCTGTCGGTGTGATTATAATGTCTCCGGCATTTGACCTACTCCTCGTGACTAGTACTGGCGTTTTGGGCTTTGGGGTCTCTGCCAACTTTATACGGACTCTACCCATATCGGGTGAGTACACAGGAGTATATTCACGCGGCGATAAAATGTCGGAATCACCTGGTTGTTCTCCATTGATAAGTGGTGTAGACAAGCCGGCTTTTCCGTTCAGCTTTGGCTCGTCATCATTGATAGGAACAAATATATCTTCACTGGACAAGGAATCCGTTGAAGCTGGAGCTGAATCAAAGGATGTTTCTTGTTTAGGAATGTTCTCTGTATCTTTCAAGTTATTATCTTTTGAACTACTTTTATTTTGATTTGAATCTCTGGGACTATCGGTCCTTACTCCATTAGGTTCGTTGTGATTAATTCCGTTCCCATTGTTGTCGCCAGTGTTGCTCTTTTTCTGAAGAAGCTCATGAGTAGGTACTAATTCGTATTTCCCGTTAACTCTTCGTTCAACTGGCTCATTTATAGGAGCTGGTTTACCTAATAGTGATTTATTCATATCAACCATTTCTTTGGAGGCCTTTTCAACATCTCTCTTTTGCTGACGTAAGAGTCTTCGGTCCCTTCGTTTTCTCATTTGACTTTTTATTATGGCAAATCCTATTAATCCCACTAACAAAACTACTATAATAGCAATGCAAACATAGGTGCCAGTCTTATGCGGCGCTACACTTTCATTTGTCGCTGGTAACTGACTGAGTACTTCCGATGCTTGAGTTACTCGTATTTGTTCTGAAACGGTAGTGTCGCGCACAGTGGATGAAGAAGTAATTTTCTCCGTTACTTCAGGTTCAGGGACAGCGTTGTTGTCGTTCCAACCTACAAAGATGGCAGGTTTCTCTGGCATTGGAAATTCTGTAGTAGATTGGTTGGTATCATCGTCAAAATATCTTTCAATAGGTTTTGGAACAAATTCTCGGAACACTTCTGTAGTTGTTCTTTCAGTGGGCTCATTATCATGTTCATCTTCTCCTAATATACCGTAAAATCCGGAACCTTCTCCGGAACCTTCGAAAGGATCAGCAGTGGTGGTCTGAAAATCGTCTTCAAACTGCAATTGTCTTGCTCGCGATTCAGAGACATATTTGGGCTCGATAATTGCTTCAGAAATAGTTACACTCTCTCCGTCTCCTGATCCAGATCCTGAGCCTTCCATATAGTTCAATGGGGATAGTGTACTTCGTCCCACTATTAAAAACTGTTGGGAATCATCATCTTCTACTGCGTTCTTGCCTTGAATAACGTTCCCATCTTCAAGATCATTCGTTGCTGCGGATGGCATGGATTTCAGAGCAGCTGATTCTTCGCCGACTTGTACTGCATCGACTGGTTGATCCCCCATCATCATATCCAAATAGTTTATCTTGGGCTTTTGCGTTGTACATAAATCTTTTGTTTTCAATTCTAACCAAGATTTCCCTTTTAATTCAAGTGGAGAAGCACACTTTACTTGATCTATCAACACATTTGCATTAACAAGTATATCACGTGCAAGTAAATTGTGACATGAACAATCTAGAGGATTTCCTTCCATTTCCAAGTGTTCCAAACCGAATAAATGACCAATGTCCGAAGGCAGATCTTTCAGATGATTGTTCGACAGATCTAACGAGCTGATACTTGCAGGTAACTGCGATAATGACAACGTTTCTATTCTATTGTTGGCTAGGTTCAGGTGGACTAGTTTTTTGGCATTGTTCAGGAACTTGTTGAGATATTGAATGCCATTTGTTGATAGGTCTAGAGTGACTACTTCAGTGAGCCGGTCAAGCTCGTGACTAAGTTTCGTGATATTATTGTGTGACAGGTCCAAGATATTTATGTTGTGGTGTTTCTGTCGCATTGTAAACTTGTGGAGTTCAGCAAGGTTACTGCAAGTAGCTCGGTGGAGGCCATCGCGCGTCGTGGCACAAATGCAACTATCTGGGCAGACAGTAGCTGAGGTCGGCGCTATCAGAAGTGACACCGCAAGGAAACACGACGAAAGTTTGAGCCACATCTTCATGGGGTTTTTACACCTGGAAATAAAGAAAAAGAGTTATCATCAATAAATATTCGTAATATTTGCTGTAATCACAAAGTTAAATTACATTAGGTCATTTTCGCAGATGTGTCGTACATATTGTGCATTTAACGCTAATCATTTAGCGGTCGCATTATGTCTCGAATTACAACCGCAATACACTGTAATCCACCTGTGTTTTATAAGCAATTTCCGAGCGGTTCGAGTTATGAAAATAAAAAATCAACAGATTTTGTCGTCAAGGATCAAAGCGTAGGTAGGTGACAACAAGTGTCTGTAGTCAGATTATCCAGCCAATCTGGTATCTAGATGAACAGTTATTGCGGCTATTATATAAATCACAACATCCCTGCTTGCAACTGCCATCTACCTCTATATATAGGACAGAATAAGTTATGGCCAAACGGTCCCCCGCGGTCTATTACCAACTCGGCCTCTCCAATTATTGCAACTGCAGTCAGCCTGCAATTTGTACCTACACGCTTCCTCTCATTCAGAATGACATCTTAGCAATTTATGAACTCCTAATCGCTCAATCGTCGATATTCCATAACGGTTTGGGTTTGATATGGCAATTAATACTTAACCCGAAACCAAATCCAATTTGTATTTAATAAAGATTGGAAGGACATTTTTGGGTTTTTTTTTACCGGTTGGTATGTATATATTTTACCCGGAAGCATAGAGATTAAAATCATAATACGCTCGAGTTGCGCATCGCACCAAAATGACTATGATTGTACAAATAGGTAAGATCCTATCCTTCTTCCGTACAACTACTATACCCGTATAACTATACTGGTGTGATGTAATATAATAACAACCTATTTTTGTCCGTAATAACATCCTCGGTGCACTTGGCCGGGCAAGAATTGGTTCAATGTTGAGCCGGGAGGAAGGAGGCTATTACCAATTTGTGCGAATGTGAGAGTATCTATGGCGACTCCAAATTCAGTCACACCAAGAACGCAAAGCCGATGTTTAGAGGATAAATAAGGGATAAGCTACCATAGGTCAAACAATGATATCATGGAACACGTTATCACCTAAGAATATCTATTTATAGTGTTATCTGAATTACGAACTTAAGTGTTTTCATTTCGCACTGATAGCGTTCTAGTTAATTTTCTAGTAGTCTCGTAATTTAACTTATTATTCAAGCAATGTTTTTTTGAGCATAAACTGGGTAATTTACGATGTCGACGATTTGCGACATCATTATAAAGTTGACGTTACGATGCCATATCCAAGACAAGTAAATTAATTAATAGAGTAGTTTGATTAATTAACAGAAAGCAGAAAACCAACTCAAAGTAAATAGTTAAGTGATAAATTAATCAATTAATAGCGAGCTTAAATCGTAAGGACAAGGTAATCTTGACAACAAAAATCAATGTAGGCAAAGTAACGAAATAATGTGATCAAAAATCAATGTAGGCAAAGTAACGAAATAATGTGAACCTGTAATGATACTGGCTATATATTAATATATATAGGTTAAGCCAGTCTGGATGATCGTGAACTATTATATTACATCTGTGACTTTCAGAGTCCACGGTCGACCACTGAGGTCCTTGTGACTCATTCGATACAAATAGCACGCCATTTACGATTACAATTAATTACTTTGATTCAAACTTATTTGTTTAAAACCTTCATGCTACTCAATGTAAATTTAAAGGTGAAAAGGCTTGGCTCATTTCAACAGACAAGAAGGCTACTGGTTGGATCGTGAGCGAAAAGAAGTTGAAATCTTAGAGAAATGGACTGGTGGACTTGCAACTCAATGTGGATGCAGTCGATCACCCTTTAGGAGTATAGATTCGTAGATCAAAATCACATAAACAAAAATAAGTAATCCATCTAAATTTAATATTTGAGAAAAACTTCCGATTCCAATGCCTAATTATTTCCATAATTCATAATTATGAATTATGAATTAAGTTGGTGTCAGTAACTTTGTAAAAATCACGTCTTTTGTATGGGAGCCACTTGAATATTTATTATACTTAGTGATTTATTGTAGGTATTTATAGTTACCCTCAAAATTTCAACTCTCTAGCTATCGCGGTTTTTGATATACAGCCTGGTGACAGACTAACAGACAGACAACGAAGTCTCAGCAATAAGGTCCAGTTTTACTCTATGGGTACGGAACCCTAAAAGGCAACGCATAAAAAAACACTGAATGACAATGTAATCTTTTTTACTTCGGAAAAAAACATTATGCAAAGAAAATGAAGATTCAAATTCATTTTTAAAAAGACTCTTTTTATGTCAACTTCGGCTTGACAGGCGAACATGCATTATGGAGTAAGTGAAACATTATTGTCATCTGTTGTACGAATAAAGTTATGATGTTACCAAGAATTATTTGCAATTCAAAATATTTATAAAGTTCGATTATTTATCTGATGAAATCTTACAATGTGGCTACAATAATATCAACACATATTATACGACATACACTCGTTTGGCTAAGAAGGTTTTTTTTCATTTCGTAATGTGGTCCGGAGAAACCGTCTACCTTCTAGGCCTTCAAACCTCATCTTAGACTAGTGATAGTCTAAGATGAGGTTTGAATAGGACAAAAAAAAACCATCGATGTTTTTTTGGTAGTATCGATAGTGGTATAGTGGTATCGATATATAAAAAAATACATCAATGCTATCCAAACATCGATTGTTTTCACACGACTGTGCAAAAGAGGAGAGTAATGTGTTCCAAAGTTACACAATTTCCCAAAACACTAGCACATCCGAGTGTAAGTCCTTTTTGACAGTTGTCTTATGTAAGAATGGACTGTTACAAGTCAAATTTCATTTTCGAATAAATAATAAAGATGTGTTGTTTTTTTGATATCTCCCATTGTTTTATGGTTGAAAACCTTATCAAATCAGCAATGTCCTACAAAACATACGGACATTGGCTGTTAACGGTCATATAGCCAGTCACGGACGCCATCAAAATCAAAGAAGAAGAAGCGTTGTTAAAATAATAACTTAACAAGAAAAGGTTAATTAATTAAATAGAAATGAAAAATGTCGCTTCGGGCGAGCGATCGCCCATTTACTTTTTGTATTTTATTTTAAAAAAGGTTGGCTGACTGTCTTGTAATTGTCAGCCTTGTCTGTGGCCGATGTTGCCAACTCCAAAAGAATAATTATATTTTTTAGACCGAAATACAGCTCGAGTGCTTAATGAAATTACATAAAATTAATCTTAATGAAATAAATACCTAAAGAATTCATTAAAAATACTCGAAGTATATTCGATGTTGAAAAATTCACAATACATTGCATTGGTTGGATTCGAGTTCGAGGGTGTTTTTAATACATCGATGAATATCGTCCACCACTATCTTAGACCACATTGTCACTTTACATCAGGTGAGATTGTGGTCAAATGAAGGCGTTTCTACAAGAAGCATAAAAAAAACTTGACCTACATATTCATAAGTGTTATACCAACTTATATTATCAATGTAATGTATGTAAATGACAAGATATTCACTCCCTGAGTAACATCAGTTATGACGTCAATGCTGATACAAGACTGTTGTTTTATTTAAGTCTGGGTTCAGTTAATGAAATATTTATCAAGTAGATGTATTTATTTTTACTCAAATCAATGCAGGTTTATGTAAAGCGTTTCTAGAGGGCACACCGCAGCTGCAAGAGAGGTTGCGAATTGTACTTTGTAATTTGACTTTTATAAATTACTGTTTTGTTTTTAGATCTCGCTTCGAAAACTGTATGTGTATAAATGTTTGGTAGTTTATGCTGATCAAAATTCTATTACAAGCCAAATAAATATGTATTAAAATTGGTTTACTTGTAGCCATTTTTAAGCCACAGTTAGAAATGAGGTTTTAAGAGTGAAGTGTTTTTTTAATTATAGTTTCTAGGTTGAAAATCAATTTTATTAGTTTTTATTTTAATCTGTGTTTGTATGTGTGTATTAACGATATGTTATGCCTTGTTGATTTATATTGATTATTTGTTTGTTTGTGTTGTGTGAAAATGTTCATTTTATCAATTACCAATAAGTTAATAGCTAAGTGTATTCTATGGAAGACCGTTGTCTCCTAATACAGGTACTTAGTACTTAAAAGGAGGCATCCAATAACGGATAATGTTCTGCATCATTTTGTTACCACAATAAACATTTTGTATTTGTATTGTATTTGTTGATAAACGATTACCAACTGAGTCATGTTGTTCCGTTAAATGATTACCGTCAGCCTTTTTACAGTTAAAGTGACACCTCAGATTTTGTAAACTGTTGTCATAATTTTTCTTGTTCATTATTATATCTGAAATGAAGCCTATAAACCCCTACTAATATTATGAATGCCAATATGACCGTCCGTGACTTATCCACGGATCCACTGCTGAACTGCTTTAGTTGAAATGTTTTTATAAAAAAATATTCTTGATAGTTTTAATTATTTCAGTGGCCTATATTTATTTTACATCTACATAAGCGTGATTCAAAACTAAACCTATTCCAAATTATTTTTGTCTCTCTTTATTTCTTTACGTTGTTATTTGCTGTTGTATCTAATATTACTCATTATGTACCTACTCGTATTATAAGTACTACACGTTTTGCGCTAAGGACACGTAAAATCCAAAGAACATTCGAAAATCTAATCTTCGATAATAAATGACGACAGCAAAGCCATTGTTACTCAAACAAAACTTCAATTATCATTAGCCATCCGGTTTATGCGCGTCACATTTCTAAGAAAATTATACGAATATAAAGGTTTGAAGGCTGAGTTTGAGGTCAAAAGACTAGACTGCGATTTCATCATACATGCAGTGATAATGATGCAGGCAAACACTGTGGAACTTAGGAGTCGACACGAAAACACACTCTGAACATAATGTTAGAACTGTAGAACTTAGTTTTATTGACTCTAGCTGATTTTACTGACAATAAATATATAGATCCCTTTTAGTGATAAGGCTGCCCATTGGAATATTCTATACTTTGCACATTTCTCTGTAATATATCCCTTGTTGTTGGTGTTTCAATAAAGAATATTGTAAATTAGTAGATACACTTATTATGCTGATATTTTCTTAAGGAGTATGTTTACTATAGAAACTTTTTGAATGCATGCTTTATACTGTGTTAAAATAAAACAGATGCGACTCAAACTCGACTAAATGTGGTAACTAGATAATATGATCTAGTCTAGACATTTGCACATGCAGAAAATTCAATTAGGTTATTAGGTCACCCTAGATCATATTCACTTATTATTGTTACTTGACGAAAAAATCTAGAAGTCGTCATAATAACTGCTATTATATTGTTTACGTGGGCAGAATATTATTCTTGGGTTTCTAAGTAATCGGCCAAAATATGGTAATTTTGTATGACGCAAGGTAAGAAAGATATTTATATTTACACAATATTAAAGTTTTAAAATTTCACATACCTATGTTCCTTAGAATAAAATATGTTGCACCTTTAGTATTGAAAGTGCTTTAAACAGTTACAATATGCTTATATACGATATATGTATAATGTATAGGAACAGTACAGAAAACAAACAAATTTAAGGAAACTCGCACAAAATCTACAGAGTATACAGATTTACGTTCGTAGAGTTCTACAAAATGTTTGTTTTAAATCCAAGAAAATGGCAGTAATGTATATTTCGCGGAAAACATAAAACAACATGGTCCGATGATCTTTATAAACAGACGGGTCGGTCAATAGCTCTAGTTCCCTTCGATTGTCTTTTGTTTTACAACTGCGAACCAACTTCCAGGCAACATGTAACCTTTGCAACGAGTTGTTTCATTTAATATCATAACTTTAAACTTTCATGAGTAAAGTCATTCGATTTATTAAGAAACATTAGACCACTACAGACAAGGGTGTCCGTTTCATTTTTAGCTTACATTAATGTTTTAAGAGAATTCAAGTGAATATGAATATATTAGAGAGGATATTTCACAGATTGTCCCATGAGAGGAACGAATGTCTACGATATATAATAATGATTTCCGGACAACATTAACCCCGTCATAAGCTCTAAGTTTGTGTTACGGGTACTAAACATCTGATATACTAAATAGTAGACTTGATTTTTTTTTATTTACACATTAAGTAACCCAGACCAAGGAGAAAGTGCCTGCAGAACATACAAATACTTGACCCCTCGACAGGATTAAACCCGCTAGCTCTTGCGCCATGAGAATCAAAAAATAATTTTCGAATGTAAGTTGCTTTTAACTGAAAAATGTGAATATTGCGCTTCAGTGGGGTATTGTTGAATATGGTGATAACAGTGGGGACGCACCAAAATAAATGAAGGTTACGATTATGCGTTCAATTTGCCACTTGTCTTGAAGCCTACGTCAAGACATGCGCAAATCCACGTTATCTCATTGCTCTAACGCCTAAATTAATGGGCCGGGAAATAGTTTCACATTTAATATCTGTTGTACATTTATCTAAATTTATGGCCTTGCCTATCTAATCATTGTGGGATATTATACAAGACTTGCGCTTGGGTTTGCCCGAGTTTTTTTTTGTGGTAAAATATACTTAGTCGATACGAGACTCAAAAAGGTAATGAACGATTTTATTCATGTAATTTAGATGAAATTTTAAATAAATGTTCGCTGGTTCAGTGGTTTCATTTATTTTCTTAGGTGTAAGCACAGATTAGATACATAGCTAAAATCTTTTTATAGGCAGATTATTATATTTGACACACAAACAATGACAATCATTCTTATTTATCAAGCTCAAAAAATCCTTATTATCTACTTAATGGTAATTAAGTATTATCCTCTTACAATGATTTTCATCGAAACTTCACTTAAAACAGCATATAGTAATAATCTCAACTTCAAAATTAATTTTTTAATGTTCAGACATACTTTTGAATTTTCGAATAAATTATTGTGAAACCGGCATAGAATACCGTTAAACGCTCAAGACCCGATTCTAGCTAATTACAAATGCATTTGCAAGGCAATATTTGTTAATACATAAAGATGTAAAATTTCCTTGAATGCTAGTGCATAAACACTTCGGCATTTCTTTAAAGTAATAAACCGGCAACACCTACCACTTTCGCGCGTTAATGTGGACGTTTTACGCGCACCGGCGCATTGAGTCGTTAAATCCACTTCAATCTCACACGAGACGAGAATGAACGCTACGAGATTTTATTGCCAGCCAATGTTATTTATTAAGAAAAATTAGAAACTACGTTTTTCTATGGCACTTTTCTTATAAACTACTTCCTACTAATTCTAATTTATTCTCACCATAAAACTTATGTCCTACCTATTTAAATTTTATGTTTGACGTATTCCTTTGCTTAAGGTGGCAACATTTATACAAGAGTGTTTGCCATTTTGGAGCGGATTTACGTCAATGGCACATTATTGAGTCACTGACGAATGGGTTAAAAATCGACTGATGCAACATACTCATACAATTCAAACCGAATGACCGAAAACCAGAAAACAAAAAGTTAGTTGGCTCCGATTTAACATTTAAATTTACAAGCAATGTCAATGGGTCGGTGTCGATGCGTCTTCGAGTCAAAAATGCAGACAAACACCTACTTAAATCGTCGGAACACTTTGTCACATTGTTAGATTTTAAACAAAACTTTTTGAGTAGGAAGTTTAGATTACGTAGTAATTTATTATTCTATGGATTCGTCATCTCTGTAAGAGTCAAATCCTCTTCTGTGCACCTTAATGTGGATTTAAATAAACTAGGTATGTTCAGAATTTTTATCAAAATAATCAAGCTTAGTTAATTTTAGTCAGTATCCAACTTTAAAGAAAGAAGAAATTATTAAAACTGAGAATTGAAAATAATGACGCAAAATCTGATTGCGAAAAGACATTTCCAATTAAGGTTAGCATAAATTCAAAATAAATAAATACTTCCGGATAATCTACACAACACCATCGTAAGATCTAAGTTTGTGTTACGGGTACTAGGCATCTGATATGTACCTACTTAATATAATAGAACACATATTCCACATAGAACTATGGACAGAACGGACGTTCCTTAATTAAGGTAATTTACCTTTTGACTAAAGCCTATAGGTACATAAATTTCCTTTTACATGAAAGGCTGAGGCTAAGTTGACCTACATATATACACACACTACAAATGAGTTGTGACAGTATGACGCAAGCTGGTATAATTCGTGGCTTGCCCATTAACGCCTGGGTGCGTCTCATTAAAGCTGACTTACGTGTAAATGAACAAGCTTGCAAAATACCTACGTGGAGATAGCGACTGGGATATCAGACCAATTTCGAAGCTTTATTAAAACAATACAAAATTACCATTTAACTAGGTACATACATAGAAATGTAAATGAAATAGGAATCTGTAAAGTTGTGGATTAGCCCTATTTCATGATGTTCCAATTCATTAAATATTTATGTTATTATTTTTTTATTTGTAGTGTATCTAAAATATAAGCAAAGTGAAAAGAATCATTTTAAGTCAAATGTCCAAACACATACCATCAAAGGTTACTTAAAATGCTGACACTGCACAGGTCACTATCATATTTTAAAATACACTAACACACATTGTTATAATTGCAAGAAAATAAATTATTTATTTAAAATCTTGATAGGTGCACGTAATTTGACACACTGAACTGATTCGTGAAGTGTTTCAACTGAAACTATGAGTACACTGTCCTTGTCTCTTTGCTAGGGCAGAGGGAAAGTTCGGCTTCAAAAAGATTTAGCCGAAAGTGCCGGCAAAACAAATGGATGCATATAGATTTTCGGGTACAATATAATCGATATTTTACCCCAAATCTACCTTAATATTTGTAGATCTTTGTCGAAACCTAAATTGTTTATTATGTATTTAACAAAAAAAGTGTAAATACACTTTTTGTTCAATTATATACTTTACTTATAACTTATTATGAACTTTGATTACCAAGTGAATAGTAAAAAAAGTAAAAGTGCGAATTGTAAAATAATTAGGGCTTTTCCAGTAAGATTAAAGTAAAAAACCAAAATATGGTAAACATCTTTGGTTTTTCTTTAAAATCCTTTTCAGGCTTTTCAGTAACATCAATAGCAACTCAGCATTTTTTTAAACATCGTCAATAATATTTAAGAGTAATTGTCTACTGGGCAAGATCTTTCCTATTCGGTCAAGTACCAGCCGTTTCGGCTAAATTTCACCTTCACTAATGAAAAAAAAATTACATTTTATTTGTGTTCGCTTCCAAGGCCTGAAACTGGATGCATGCCAAGAAAGAAAAACGAAAAGAATAATTATCTTTTACCGCACGTGGAAGCGACAATGGATACATGCAATGCCTTTTACCTAATTATTAGAAATCTAATTTTGATAACGTTAGTTCAGTTGTGTTATACTTACATAGACTAATCTATGTACCTACCTATATGTGTACGATACGTCAGCGCATCATAAAATATTGTCTACGTAGTTATGCCTATTATGTTCCATATTCAGATGTGTTTATATTAAGAAACGTTTTATTTATCTTTAAATAACTGTATTTTTTAGTAAGTTATGTTTTTTTTTCTGCATAAATCTCTTTTTTTATACAGAATCTACAACATAAGATACATCTAACAACCGATTTATTATTCTTCTTCCGTATTTATATTCAGATATTTAATTAAAATTGCCTGTAATTACCACAAAACAGTCCATATTTATGCTTAATTCACAATGATTATGCAAAAATAGAGCTTGAATATGTAATTTTTTTTTGTGATATTGTCGTAACTTGTTTACTTGAAGAGGAATGAAAAAATTGTAGGTTTCTTAACTATTGAGCCTTTATTCATATTCTTTTGAATTTTGATAGTGTTTTTTTATAACTCAATTTTTAATTATAGAATAACTAGCATCATGATTGCAATTAAGTTCCTAAACGGTTTGGCATTCGTCCAATATTAGTTTTTCAGAGACTTGTAGTCGCCATCTGTTGACATATTCAAACACCTAGCAATATTTATCTCTCTCTCGCTTCTATAGTTATCCGTTTTTAACTTTGGATTTTATAAAAAAAATGCAATAAGCCGGAATTCTTTTAGGTTAAAACTCATCGTATAACATGGGGAAGTAAAAAGTAAAGGGCTTTTTGTAAACTTCAGGAATTACAATATTTTGAAACGAACCTTGTAAATTAAGCTAAATCGAATTAAATAATCTTTTTAAACAAAATCCGTTATTCTGAACGTCACTGTATTTTTTTATTATTTACCTACTAACATGATTGCGCTTCATCTGTATTATTTCTGTTATTGGATATGCAGAGTTACAGAGCTTTAATTAAAACTCATCTGTAAATTCAGCAACAATCAATTAATTGCATCTTATTGACCGCGGCACCAACTCCTTATAAACAGAGCTCAAACTAATCATAACAAGTTATGACCTAGCAGTAAGTATTATATATGTCTCCATTTACCACAGTAAAAAAACAGGGTTTCTCAATTCGTTCCTAGTAGCAGTAACTACCACATTTCTAATAATATACCAAAACTAATATTATGATATGTGAAGCCGTGTTGGCTAAGTGGGAGGACACTCGACTTTCATTCCGAAGGTCGTGGGTTCAAACCCCGCCACGCACCTCTGGATTTTTCTTCTTGAGAAATTTATGTGCGCTTTAAACACGTGCTTTAACGGTGAAGGCAAACATCGTGAGGAAACCGGCATGTTCTGATAACTTTAAAAGAGTTTGAAGGAAATGTGACATTCACCAACCCGCACTTGGCCAGCGTGGTGAATTAAGGCCTAATCTCTCTCGTCAAGAGAGAAGTCCCTGTGTCCCAGCAGTGGGAACGTTAATAGGGTGATGATGATGATGAATATTATGATATGCACAACACAAAATATATATAATATAAAGTGTATCAGATGTCCGGTACTCGTAAGACAAGCTTACATATTTATTTATTTAATTACTACCCTGTTATTCATTTCAATTAGATTCACGCTACAATTTCGTGGATTTTCCGGAATAGGGAATGCGAAATTTCTCCCTGGGATATTGTGTAAATTTCTAATTACTATTAAAATTGGATCCTGCTAAAAATTATATCCAATAAGGCTCTAAGCTACTCGCCTTTACCCTTGCTGGATATAACGGAATATACAACAGCATTTTTTTTAAGCAGTAAAGTACATAGTTACCTTTTTTATGACACGGCTTTTTACCGAGATCGTGTCTAGCTAAACCAATTAGTGTTCTTATAACCTAGTCCAGGTACAGGAAAATACTCATTTCCTACAATTATCACCTTCCTAAACGGCTTGCCGGGATACGAAGGTATACTTAACTAAAGGCCATAAGTTGTTACCGATAGCCGTTATTATAACTTGCATTATAAATTTACTTTCCTTAATTATCTAGTCTTCTCAGTGCCGCGGTGGGTGGTCCGCTTGCGGTGCAAGAGGTAGCGGGTTCGATTCACACCGAGGGTCAAGTGTTTTTAGCACTTTCTTATTGGTCTGGGTATATAATATATAGTATATCAGTTCCATCCCAAGGTTGTCTGGAAGAGATCGCTCATAGCGATAAGGCCACCCTTTGTACCCTGTTTTTTATTCAATTTAGGTTTTTGTTAACTTTATTAATTATGTGTGGTGTACAAACAAGTGTTTTCTATTCTATTATATTCGATCAGATGTTTAGTGACCGTAACACAAGCTTAGAGCTTACCACGGGGCTACATGTTGTTGTGTGGATTGCCCGTAAATATTTATTTATTTATTTATTATAATAAACATTTCCGGACTTATCACACAGCATCACCTAACACTATGTTTGTAGGGTGCTATATGACATAAACACTACTAAGAGGCATTTTGTTTTTTGTTTATTTTGTTAGTGAGAAATTATTTTGTTATTTTTAAAACAAAAATTGCGGTAAAACGCTTCGTGGTCGCATCTACAAAAAATTGTTTTTAAAGTATTGTGCCCACTCATGGGCAGCCGCCTCCTCCCATTTCTCTCTAGCAGTCCCTTAATAAGGGTCTATTGCCTTTTCCAGATTATTTTTTACATAGAAAAAAAACTTATTAAACGCTTTCATAATTGAGCTCAAACTACTTATAAATAAATCAATTTACTATGAGTAATAAAAATAAACTGTTTATAAAGCACTTGCTTAAACCTCTTCATAAGCATAAAAAGATTGACATACATCTAGGCGTAAGATCGGCACAAAAAGTGAACATAGTTTTCGCTGTTCAACAAAATTTGTTTTGCAATGTGCGATGTTATTCTGAGTAATTATCCTATCGGCGTTTTTGTGGCTATCGAAAGACATAATATGATTGAGATGTTCATAAATTATAGTTTCAACATCACGGTGAAAATATGTCTGATTAGACATGTTGAAGAATGGCTTTGTTTAACATGTTTTATAAATCAAAATTTAAATTTTAAGAAAAACCCCCGATTCCAATGCCTTAATTTCCTTAAAAGTCAAATACCTTAATATTTTGTAATGTGCACGCGATGCGCTTTCATTTGATACACCACTCGAGTACATTTGCAGAATTTCGGTTTTCCTTCCCCACTCTAATCCCTATAACTTTTAAACGGCACTACCAATTGTCATGAAACATGTCTAAGAACATTCGCGCCTGACTCACCATTCCTACAAAAAAAAACTAAATTAATCTCCAATCGCTCCATCCGTTCGGGAGCCATGATGTCCCTGACAGACAGACAGACAGACACGTCAAACTTATAACTCCCCCCTGTTTTGGTCGGGGGTTAAAAATGGTTATGATTGCTTGAGATAAATTAAGTATCCCGAATAAAAAATTAACACTTTTGACATTTATATCCTAAAAAAAAAAGTATATTTTTAAGCTTATTTTGCCCTCTGTCTTGGGTAACGGCCTCTCCCAATTACCTGTAGCAGTCTATCAAGGGCCGTTTTCCATCAGTTTTTATAATTATATAATTCATGTACTTAACATATAATTTATAGATGACCTATACTTATACTACATAGATACATCGCAAAAGAAAGCTTACTCCTGCAATAAATCTAAAAAACACCGGCATTTCCGTCGCAAAAGAAACAGCTTATGTTATTTAATTAATAATAAATAGGCCAAAGTCTGTAATTTTGGAGATTGTTTTTCATTCACGGCTCAACAGCTGAACCAATTTGACTGATATTTGTCATGGTGATGGGTCATATCTCGGATTAGGATACGCTTTTTATAGCTTTTTATCACATTTCCACGGGAAATTCATTTTAACGCTGGTAACACCGGGCATCACTGCTAGTAAAATACATATAAAAATTAACTTAAATAAAAAGTACGCTGTTTTTAATGATTTGAACCACTGACCTAAAAGTTGTATCAATGTAGGTTATTTGATAAGAGAATGCACTGTTGCACTTTAATCATTAACAAAACTAAAAAATGCACAATTGTTTTAATTAACCCATAACTTAATTAGCATTCTGAACAAGAATGTATTTCCTGTGAACTATTTTATTTGCCAAATACCTATTTATTAACACATACTACAATTAATTCCATTTTGACTGCCTTAGTGGCCCAGTGGGCCAAAAGGCCCGCTTGTGGCGCCAGAGATAGTAGGTTCGATTCCCGCAACCTGAGGGGTCGTGTTTGTATGTTTTGCAAGAACTTTCTCCTTACTCATACAAGTATGTATGATATACGATGGCTTCATAAAATGATAATTAGATTTTTATAATGATTATTATATAATTTTAATATTCCAGTTACAATAATAGATGTTCTGGTAAGCTATAAGGAAGTTCTTTTGATTAATTAACAATTGATTAAACAGCACGGACGGACTGAATACAAACTTTCTCTACATTTACTTTTAACGACCCAAACATAACTTCTAATCCCCTTAAAGTAATGATAATTAAATGATACTTCAACCAGCGCGAGCGCTATGCAAAAGACAGACAAAAAAATTCAGGACAGATCATCAATCATTTTGAAAGATCTGTTTGCTTAAGTCCTAATAACCTTGTTAGCGAAGAAAGTTTTTTTTAAGCGTGATAGATCTATGTTTGTCCACAATCTCAGCTGATGGTAAGGGTCGATGTGGACGAAGGTGGACACTCAAATCTAAAAGGTATCTATTTAAGTAGTTTGTTTCTCACCATATAATAAGAAGACTTCACAGGGTTTTCAAAATCATCACCACTTCTGCACTTCTGCAACAAAAGAAATAACGTTAAATACTGAAGCAGCGTAATCTTCGCAAAATTTAAGTTTGTATGTAGACGTATTGTCGAAAAAACAGCTGTTGAATGCCGAAACCGGTTTATTGTTGAAAATAATTGCCCCAAAGATGCCGAATCGAGAATGCTATGCTCATACGATCTTTTATTTGATCCCGATCCGAGCAGCTGCTCGATTCTGAAAGCCGACTATTATTATCTCACAGGTAGAATAACGTGCGATCCACAAACCATCCCCGATTACGTAAATATTTAATATATAGAGATCATTAAAACATAAATTATATTTACTTAATACTATTAGACTTGTTAAGGATAGAGTTTATACCATTTTTATTTAGATCTATTAACAGAGACTGTTTTGCACAGTATCGTAAAGGTCAAAGATTATCTACGAAGTCAATGAATCAATTTTATGCTTCGCAAGAAAACAAGTAGGTGGTAGGTACATTATGTACTTAATATGGAACGTACTGGCAAATTGTACAAATTAACTTTGATTATAAAACGTTTATACACGTTTCATGTAGTTTCATAGTACAGTGGTTGATAATAATGAAAGTGGTTATTGATAAAATTGAATTTATTCTACGTATAACTATCTCTGCCCTATCGACCCATTTTAAAATAGTTGTACAATAAGAATACTTATGCAAATGGTTGGATTTCGTAATCGAAACCGGACTAACGTGAATATGACGTGACAATCTTGAGTCAGAAAAAAACCCAAATCAATTCACATTTATTGTATAATTTCTAGAATTTTGAGGTAATTTACATAAAGCAAACTACGTTAAAATGTATTAGCTCGGATAACTATAACTCATTCTGATCATTCATATATTGAGACAAGGTCAGCTGATAATATCCACTTTGATTTAACTCTGCGTTATAAATACCGAAATGATAACCTTTGGATATATTATCACTTATTGTCGCCAGGGAAATCCACGAACCTTTATCGTGATTTAAAGTTCTACTTTTTGGAAATTCAACATAATATATATAACCTCATACGGGAAGCACCTTTGACGCGCACACTTCGCACTTTAACTTCATATCCCGAAAACTTTATCGATCGATCATTGTACCCTGAACGAATTTACTAGGATAACATATAATTAAGGTTTTTTTTTAGGATAGGTAAGCCTTAATTTGACCACAGTCTCACCTGATGTAAAGTGACGATGTGGTCTAAGATGGGGCATGAAGTCCTAGAAGATAGATGGCTTCTCCGGACCACACTACGAAACACGAAAAATCCCTTCACGCACTGGCCCAGCCCGGAGGGTGCTATAATATAAATAAATAGATAAATTTAGATAAGCACACTATTGTTTCAGGTAAAGGCTGTAAAAATAGTTGTAAGTTTTGGAAATAAATAAATATAATATCAATTATCATTTCGTTATAGGTATAGGACATAAATTTGTCCAATTATGAAAAACTACTTCATCATCCACAGCTTGATTTTACCCATTGCTAGGTCTTTAGGGGTCTTCTTGCTAAAAAAAATACTTATCACTGTGTACTTATCGTTACTCATGGAAATAATGTTTTCTCATAAAAAACATGCGATCATTCACAGAATCAAAGCATTTTCAAATGAGTCACATCAGGGAAATAAACACAGATGACAACTCAAATAGATGCTGACTTCATCTATGCAAAAATATAAGAAATGACAGGTTTAGAACTCTTGATGATAAGGCGAATTTGCTTAGCACACATTTGTAAACTTATGAGTCCAAGGAGTTAAATTATGTGTGAAATTGATAGCATAATGGCCAGGTAGCCATTATAACGGTGACCAAAACTGGAGATACCGTACAACTAAAAACAAATCCTGTCAACAAATGTTGCAGATATGAGCTTTAGATAGCGAGATCAAATAAGCAGTAATCACATACTCGATTTTATTTTTAAACAGAATTTATCACATCATTAATTAATCCATTAGTTGTTTGGCAAAAATTCAAATTAATTTACGCTCGAGACTTTAGTCCTAAAGTAGCAGTAGTTGTAAATATTGTCTTCAATTACAATGCATTTGAACATCTGCGTCCCCATTGCCTAGTTTCACTTATTTATGCAATGATTAGTTCATAATCCCGAAGTTATATGAACATAACCTTGGGTGGGCCCTATGTCTTAAACGTTATTATGGCGATGTTACTAGACAACAAAAAATTACTGACGCCATAATTGAAATCCATCTTTATTTTAAAACGAATTATATAATTTTTAATATAATATTTAAATATTGTATTAAAATAAAATAAAAGAGTTGGTGAATGTCACATGCCCTACAAACCCTTTTAAAGCTCTCAGAACATGCCGGTTTCCTCGCGATGTTTACCTTCACCGTTAAAGCACATGTTTTAAAGAGCATATGTATAAATAATTTTCCATATTTAATTGTTTAGAATAATTGGAAATTAAATAATAATAATATAATAACAATACATTTTAAATAAATATTAAATCAAAAATCACTTTTAACTATGGGTATAAAACGTTTACAATAGGTATGGAATTCATGAGCCTGAACTAGGGTAATCCTGTATCTCAGTCTTAAAGACATAAACAAAGGGCTAATTAAGTAAAATAATAAGCAGTATTTCTCAAAACCTCATTATAACAAAACAAATTGTGACTAATTTAAATTACCTAGGTACTAAATATAAACATGCTGTGCAGCTGAGTTTGCAAAAGCTTGATGAAATAAAACTCTTGTCTAAAACCATAAATAGGACAGTTAAATCCTTAAAAGATATCGCCACCAGCTTTGCCACCACTGCAATCATAACAACACAAGGTCCGGAGATTCACGATAACACCAAAATGACAATGACAAAAATGGCACCATCCGTTTCGTGACCAAGTGTATCCCGTTTAGAATTACCGTTATACGCGGCTGTAACAAATTGTTAACCGGAGTTGAAACATTCAAGTCATATTTTTAACCCTAGACACAGTGTGAGAATGAGAACCCCACCTTGGACACACTTACAGATATTGTGCATAATTTTTTGGCATAACGACAATGGCCCAAGAAACTTCGTGACCATAAAACTAGAACTAGACCTAGGCTATTTAAGTCTTGTCTCGTTTATTATATATATACATATATATATATATATTATGTCATATCCATATAATATAATATTATATATATTTTGTCATATCAATTTTTTGTGATACAGTTGTGCTTAAACACTTTATTGTTCTGTGGTATTAATCATCTGTTTAAAGTTTTTCCAAAAACCTTGTTGCTTCAGACAGTTAACAATACAGGTATGCTATAGCATTTTTGTACCGACATCAATATTTTAATTACTTTTACATAACACTTGTTGGAACATAGAAAAATGTACCTGAAAAATTATATAAGAAGGCTGTTAAGATCAAATAAGTACACAAGCCTTCCTTGTATGAAGCACACAAATAATTAATTTTTATTTTAATGAATTTGAACTTGATGCAAGCCTTTTTCAGCTGATACAATTCTCTTTCTTAATTGTTCATTCATTCAAAAATGGCGACATAAGACAAAAACAATTGAAAGTGGTCACTCCGACTTTGCGAGGGCGCAGAGAAAGTGACTTTGCAAATAATAAGAGTGTGGGTGTGATTTGCGAAACTCGCCATTCAAATGTCAATTAAGACATGCTCAACGCAAGTCCATACATTTCAAACAGCTTACAATAACAAAAAGAACAATGCAATGATATCGTGTGAACTAAAAACAAATTCAAAGACACGAATAGCAGTTTTATGTCTATGAACATTAAAAATATTATGCATTATAAAATAACAGATCAATTATAATATTTAGTGTTAATTTCATGCACAAAAACCAACCACGGTGTGTGGTACGCTCGTTGCATAAAAACTTGTAATTCCGGACTCTTCACCTACTCAAATGTTGCACAAATACACTTGCGGTCTATACTTGTGCATTAGTGCGTAAATTGTGCGTGAGTGTACATAATCTCATCTGGTTTATGCATATTAGCGAACACAAGTTGCAGTTCCGTGGGAACCTCTAAGCAAGTTCATCTGGTGGAACCGAAGCGTCAGAATTCTTATTTGATAAATGAAATGTTTTTTCTAGAAGGATCTTGGGTTGTCGCCGACGATGGATCCAATTTGGCTTAAAATATTTCGGAGATAGTCGCTCTCAAATAAATCCCGGCTAAACCTGTTCCCCTAATGGCTATGAATAGGGACACTTTCAATAATGTTTACGTTAGGTTAAGGAATTTATTTTTATAAACCGAATGTTTTGTTTTATAGCACGCCACTTGTTACTTTATTTTTGTTTTGTAAAATTGGCCTACATTATTTGGAATTTTTGTAAGATATACTAAGTACCTCTTTAACACGTTCCTTGCCATATTCAAAATTCCCGTCTTCTCTTAAACACGTGGCCGATAATCGCATCGTAAATACAATTCTAATAAAAGATTGAAATAGGAACTGATCGTTATGCAGCCAACGTAATTACTTACCTATCTGCGCCAGTCATCATAGTACAAATATGGACAAAGCTAGAGATAAAATAGCTATCTGAATAAATTCCGGAAGGATTGGACCAATGATTTGATTTATTTACGACTTCCAAGGCACTAAGCAGCACCATAGAAGAATAATGACATGACTAAAACGCAAGAAGAAAAATTGCAGGGGAGTACTTATATGCTAAGTTCCAACCAGAAACGATAGTGTCAAATGGGGCGTAGTGGGTGGTTCCCCAAATTGCTAATGACTAATTTTTTTTAGCAAAAAAGCTATATTATAATAATTCGGTGAAACATATTATTGATTATAGGCAATGACGCACAATATGATTATAATATAGGTGACGGAATACCTATATTCAAATTTCATTTTAATTCTCTGTCATTTATTCATATAAGTTTTTATGAGAATTTACATCTATGGCTTAATTTATTGTAGACATCAATTATATGCACACTCATAATAAATATTATGAATGCTCCTAAACCATTTAATATGAATATGAGTAGGAAGGTATAATGCGTAAAGCTTGTACAAAAAAGGGTCGTAGGGCTCAAGGCGGGGTTCATAGTCGGAGGTCTTGTAAACAGAATGCAACGGAAACTGTTTTTTGGATGACCGATTCAGGTAGGAATTTATGTGAGAGCATTATCATAGTAACAGAGCTCGCTATCTAGGTGTTTGCACAAATATGGCGTCCTGCGATTAATGCTACGTGACTTCAATTTACTTTTACTTTACTTTTAGTGTTTATAATTATTTTGTACCAGTAGAACCTCGCGATGTTACCCGCGTTAAATGGATTTCCCCGCGGTAGTCTATGTCCTTTCTTAGGCTCTGTGTACCAAATTTCATTTAAATCGGTTGAGTAGTTTTGAGAGACAGAGGAACAGACAGTTACTTTTGCATTTATAATATTAGTATGGATTGTAGTAAATGTAGTCACGATATTATCTTTTAATTTCTTTTAGTGTTTTTTTTTTACGAAAAACTTAAACTAATAGCAAAATATTTTAACCTCAACCCATGCACTAGTAAAGCTAAAGCTGAGTAAATCTTTATACTTTGACCCGCTTCATCCAAGTTAATGCAAAGATTAATAAGAAAACCCAGTGGATTTCCAGTTTTATCAATCAACAGCCTCTAGGTTATTAAATTAGTCTTATATAGATAAGTATTTAAAACTACCCGCCCGCCCCGGCGTCTCACTGTTAAAAAAGTTCCAGGCAATTTTTCCTTATTTGCTCACCGTTTAGACCTACCCTGGACTACGACAAACATTTTAAAACCAAAATCAGCTCAATCGGCCCACCAGTTCGCGAGTTTTAATCAGACTAACAAACAACAGTTCATTTTTATTTATATAGATATCTGTTTGCAACAGGTTTTGCGTAGTAAGTAATAACTCTTGTCAATACACAAATAGTTTGAGGGTTCTCTGTTATTCAGTTGGCGTCCTTGGCCAAAGGTCAGAATTCACAAAAACTCGTCCGCAAACAAAGGGCTGTCTACGTTAACTTCTATACAATTTTAATGCCATGTACCCTCTGTCTGAAGGGCCTGTATGTAGGTACAAGCAGGTCGAATTAATTCACGAGCATGTCTGCTATATTTTTCAATAAATTTAATGTCATTTATTAACAAAATAATGTATATGTTTATGTGAATGTTAAGCGAGTTGAATTAAATAATAATAGTTGTTAATAGTTCTTCATAGAATATATAGAAACTTCATCAGAGAAGCTTTATTTTCGATGACTTTCGCCTAGTTCGCAGTCGAACAATCAAATAAACATATTCTTTCACTAATTAACTAGTGGGTAGGTACTTAGCCACAAATTATACCACAACCGCTCACCATAGAAGCATCAAACGCATCTTACAATAACAATTACTTGAAGTCGTTTTTGTTTTGGAACAATTGTGTGCAGAGGCTTGCAATCATGCCAATCACATGTGAAACCGATGCATTCAGACAGAACAATATAACTAGAAATGACCAACTATAAATATCAACAATGTCTGACCATATACCACAATGAATATGGTATTCTTGGCATATTCATAAGTAGAGAAAATTTGTGTTTATTTTTTGACTTGTTGTGTAGGTTATATAAATGCATGAAAAATCTAAATCTACGAAGAGAGCTATCATAAATATTTATTATGAATGATGATGACTAATGGTTTAATAGCTAAAATAATTTTATACGCTTTCCCAGAAGTTGCTATCAGACCCAATTTAGATCAAAGAAAACTTAAACGAGCCATCCTCTAGCATTGAAGTCATAAAAGGGTTCAAAAATATAGAAAATAATGTCTCTGATCCATAAAACATGTTACTCTCCATAAGCGGTCCCGAGTGATCTAAGAAAGGCAATAACAACTTATGTTCTCTCAACCACAATAAGACAACCTATGATGAATCTTTTACAGCAGTTAATGAAAGGAATCTGCGGCGACTTTAAACTGGCTAATTAGCCAAAAACGACGAATTATTTCAGTATTTTTTCTCGTGACACGTTCAATGGTTGCGGCGAGGAATGTCCTCGAATTTGTGCAGTCTCTGATTTCCTTGTTGTGTAACTATAAACCTTAACTCAAATGACTAAGGGTCAGACCACTTGTTTAGCATTAATTAGCGGAAAGCTGTGACCACAAGAAGGTCGACAAGTTTTTAAAAACTACAGATTTTCATTTGACTGAACACCAACATAGGTAACACTTGTCAGAACGGTAAGAACAGGATATTTTTCTTGAATAACCTTGCTGAACCACAATTTATTTTAGTGGCGCTGGCGTACACTTTAGACGCCGTTATTAAAGCAGGTATGTATCTTGTTAGAAGAAAATGTTTTTTGAACTTGGTCAACTTTACTAGTCTATTGGTATTTTGAAAACGTTATTACTTTGTTGCACAGTTTTTATTATATGTACATATAAAGTGTACATACACATAATGAGTTTTCATGGATACCGTCTTAACTTTTTACCAATAATCCATGGACTAGTTAGGCATAGCAAGGAGTACAATTTGTCCTTTATTCTGTTAGTAATCTGAGTGTCCAGAGCCCCACAGGCAATCACAATTCACGCCTACACCGCGAGTGGGCTGCGCAGTAAATCCTTATTTCAATGTCAAGATTGTCATGAAAGGGTTCATTGCTTCAAAGGATTTGATTTCTCTGCCGTTATTTCCATGATAAACCAATGTTTATGATCGCTGTGGTCATGTACCTATCTAAGGAGGTTAAATCCGTTGGTAATCTTAGACTGAAATTGAAGACAGTTTTATAAATAGTACCTGAAGGTATGTAGTACCTTCAAGACTTCTTAATGGTAGGTATATGCAGTGGAGCAATCGAAAGAATGGCATAAACCATATGTTTTTGCGAGATAAAAAGACGTTGATCCTGCGGCCAATGCCCTAACTAAGGTCCATACCAGGTCTAACAATACAGGTCCGCGCCCACGACGACCACTCTCGAATCATTTCGTATTCTAGCTTTCCAATAAACAGGAATCGATTCGACATTACTATTGCGATTTGAGAATCGATTATCATATTGAATTTGATCGTATTAAGTGAATCGCTTGTTTCATCGACGGTTTGAGACATAACTGATATTTTATAGGTACCTGAACTAGATTTTAAATTAATATTTTTTTCGATAGGCTAGCACTAAATGTATTTGAGATATTTGCATTCCAACCAAATAAACTATTGCGCTATAAATTTGTTAGTATGATAGATAGTATTTTTAACGTATTAAAATTACAATACCTTAAAATAGATGGATGTATACGTGGGTGGCGTACAAAAAGTACATAAACATTAGATAAATGTCCCATCTTATTTCATTCGAGCATAAAATGGTACTTAGGCGTTACAGTTTTTTAATGGATTTTTATGACTAGCTCTTCCTTTATATTATAATCTATCCGTGTACAAACTGTTTACATGACGTTGCCACAACATGTCAATTAGAAAGCTCAATCAACCCGAAAATGACCGAAAGACAAGCGTACAGCACTGTACTGTACTGTTACTGTACTGTTGAATTGTAATTCTGTTAGCGCGGGTGAATTCAATTTAAGCGGCTGCGGTGCCGAAGCGGTGCGTACGTCGACGGACTGTTTTTTTTTAAAATAATTCCAGTCCAGGCAAAACAGTTTTGCCTTCAACAGGAATGGTTGACTAGCGAACGCCACACAGTTGTTGCACCATGCACTTTGTATGACAACAATCGACTGTCCTCACACCGTCAAACGCACCACTTCGACAGCGCATCCTTACGTCACAAAACACTTAAATTGAAAGCGCCTTTAATGCAATGGAGCGGTTGATCGGCTGTCTATCTATTACGCAACATGAAGTTTTAATTGATTGTGTGGTTCAATGGATCCTTTTCCGGCAATCTATTGTGTTGAATCGATGTAATAATGTTGCTTCCACGATGAGTTGAGCATAAAAGGGTATTTTGTTGTAAAGTATCGACATGCTTTATTTGTTTAAAATTGCCTATTTCATAAAAATGTTACGAAAACAGTCTTCTTGAAATAAACCAAATAACCTACAATCTGTATTGATACAGATAAAAAAAATACTGATCAGTATTTCAAGTAGGTAAGTTTATGAACACAACTCAAGATTTATTTGCCTAATTATTATGAATTTTACTGGGAGCCAAAAACCAGCTTTAAAATTAAAAATAATCATCATACAACGTTTTAAAATAAAGTTATAATTATAAGGTAAATAAAATAAATAGAAAAATTTCATATGCAACTAGCAATTATTACCCTCATTTTTTTTAAGTCGCTTAAACTTACATTTTGTTAATACCTTGCCCCTAATTCGGCTAAAATAACTTAATGGTTCATAAACATGGAAAATTCAATAATCTTTTTTGAAATGAATAAAAAATATTAAATTCAAAGCTCCTCCAAGACCAAACTTCATTACAATGTGTTTTTAATGTCTATATTTTTTGAGTTATAAATATTTTTAAACTCTAAAAAAAGTCTATCGGAATCGATATTCAATATCTGAGAAAAAAACGCATTCGCAAAAAAGCGGCACCTTGACCTTCTAACACGGACTCTGAGATCAAGAACCTATTACGCAAATATATGCCTTACCAAATAAATTAACAAATAGATAAAATAAAGTCTACAGACAAAATAAGCACACCTTTCATCGCCATCTGGCTAAGCTCTGATCAAACATAAATTAAGTGGATCTGATATATTCTTAGATATATACCTACTAAATATAATATTTGATTAAGACTAGTATTTTTGCCATAGCAAAATAACCCGATAATCGTTTTTTTAGATTTATCGCATAAAATGTATCCATTCATGTTTGCAACTGACGTAAAATTTTACAGATGTAACGTGAATAAAACTTTCTAGCACTTATTTTAAATGTAGCCGCACCGTAATTGAAAATGTTGCTATTCGTTGTGACTTTGACTTCAATAGCCGTAAGCTTAGCGCTTAGCTAGAAGCAAATAGTTTAGTGATCAACTATTTTGTTTTGTAAAGGTAGCATGATGTATATTTAGTCTTGTTTAACATGTGCCGAACCCGCAAGGTTAAGGTTATTCGATTCACTAATACCGAGAACAGTGTATATCCTACGTAAAGTTTGCTATGTTTTCTACACTGCCAACTTCCACTTGTTGAGTATTTAAATAATGTACATGCTTCTAAGAAGTATTATACAGGATTTTGCCGAGAAAAATATTTATGCATGTAACACGCCACGTTCCTACTTATTTTTAATACAACCTACATCAATTTAGACTTCCTCAGTTAGAAATAACATAATTTTGAAGGCTTAGTGGCCTGAATTTACGAAATAGTTAATTTATTTATCTTTATCTTCGTACGAGTCGAGTTCCACGTAACTAAATGATTTACCGTTTTATTTTTTATTCATAAAAATGATAATAAAGCTGAAGAGTTTGTTTATTAAATTGTTTGTTTGAACTCGCTAATCTAAGGAACAAACCCGACGACCTGAGTTTTTTTAGTAATATTTGTAATAAATATAATTATATTTTTTTTATTTTGTTTTTGATATCTATTGGCTACTATTACCATGGGAAAGTCCGAACACGGGCAACCCCGCGGCGTTTAAAGCTATATAGTATGTATGATATTAGTGACAGGCTAAAAATGTCACCATAATAATATTATTGACGTCGCACGCCCATCATAAGATAACACATCAGCTGTGACATCAGCAAACAGTTTGCACAGACATCGATCGCGTAGGTAAATATTGTTCGCTCAAATATAAAGAAGATAAGCTTTTACCGGGAATTAAACCGCAAAAGGTACTCACGTCCCGTGGCAATGACGTGAATAGTTTAAATTATATTATGTAAGTACTTACGATGAAATCTAATAATAAATAGGATGCGACATTGAAAAAAGCACTATAAAGCTCAATGATAAAACAATCAGCAAATTCTAATAAAAACCAAATTATTATTAAATATTTTCAATAATAATTTAGGTGGGAAGGTAGAATTGTTAAGACCTAATTACCGTCTGCAGCAGTTTGCACCTCAAAATTACTTTTCTCTATGATTTGTTCTCGATTTGGACTAGTGTGCAAGTCAAAACTGAAACTTTCAATCTCTCTTAATAAATTCGAATAAATATACTTCTATAAATATGTTATGTTCACATCTATACTAATATCTTAATATATATAAATCTCGTGTCACAATGTTTGTCCTCAATGGACTCCTAAACCACTTAACCGATTATAATAAAATTCGCACACCATGTGCAGTTCGATACAACTTGAGAGATAGGATGGTTTTTACGGCGAGAAAAATTCGAATAATTTCCGGGAAAATTTTATACCCGTGCGACGCCGGGGCGGGCCGCTAGTTATATTATAAAGGTAAAGTTTGTGAATTTCTGAGATTGTTTGTGACGTTGTAGGTTGTAATCTCTGGATCTACATAACTGATTTTAATGAAATTTGGTTCATAGATTTTCTAAAACTTAAGAAGTGACATAGGCTTATACTTTTACTTTTTACGGGAAAATCCATTAAACGCGGGTAACACCGCGAGGTACTGTTATTTAATAATATTATGATGATGATGAAGGAGGTATAAACCGTATGGTTTGTAACAAATGTTATCCATTAAACCGGGCCAAGATCCCTAAAGACAGTTCAAACAGGCGACCCTTCCTGGAATCTTATTGAATAAGAATACCATCACCCTTGTATTGTGAGGCTATTACTATAACGAACATCTGTATATCACCTTGACGTACAATAAAACTTTAAAGTATGTAATTTATTTGCCACTAAAACACCCACTTTACGTAAGTTTTATAAGAAATAAAAATTGTATACTTTTATGGCGTTCATTAGTTTATTACTCACTTTAGACTAGGTATAGATTTAAGGAGATTATGCCGCTCTGCTAAGACTTTAATAAAACCTAACAAAATGTACCGTGTTGCTTCGAAGTTCTCAAATCTAACACCCATCAGTTTGATCAGAAGATTTCAATTTAAGCTTAAAGAACTCGAAGAATTCTTCGTCTCCGAGTCAAGTCAACGTTGAATATCACTTTACCATAGGCTGTTCAAGTCGTAGAGTCAGATGGTCGTTGGGACTGAAATTTTATTGAATTTATAAACATTTTTGATTATTTAAAAATAAAAAGCTATGAAGGAGACTATATCCAGCAGCCGCCGACCTGCGGCTAAAATTGCGGCATTTTATATATTATACATATTTAGATAAGTTTTATATTTATAGTGCCTGATTTGTTTTCTTGCACGCCCAGGATGACTGGTAGAGAATGCTTCTAGCATTAAGTCCTCCTCTGTACATTGTTTTTTGTGCACAAAGTATAAATAAATAATATTAAATTACATTAATACTTTTGCTCAGTTAAGTTGCGCAGAGTGTTCATTTCATTTTAAACATTCATAGAAACACGACTACGATTATTTACCGCAAGAGTCTTATAAAAAACAGTGGAATGTGCAATGCGTAATTAATATTCCGTAATATTACCAGCTTGCTGTAATCAATATATCCGCATCAAGGACATCATAAACAGTATCGCACTGAAATCTGTTCTAGCTAGGATCTGACTCCTAGAGTTTTAACTATCAAGCTTTGTACTGGTGCAAATTACACATAAAACCTTTTTCGCATATCATTTTATCTACATATTCCTTAAACTTTGTTGAGAGTGGTTTTAAAATGTCTATGTATAAGCAAATTAGCAGCCTATACGACTTAATTTTGTGTTATGTAAAGAAGATTACATTAAATGTTGTTACAGTACTAAATTAATACGTCCGGATCCTTGATACGAAATGTATAACGTAAACATGACATAATACTATGGCATTTTCATGAAAGAGTAAAAAAAAATTGTATTATTTCAAATCCATACTAATATTATAAAGCCGAAGAGTTTGATCCAATTGGACTAAATTTCAAATACAGCCCATTTATCAAGGAAGGCTATTAGCTACTTAACCGCGGGAAATTAAGTTGTGCCCGCGGAAAAATCCAAAAACACGAGCAACGCGCCGTGACGTGTAAATAGCAATCTTGAGAATGAAAAAGTGTCATATCTAGATCTGGCATCTCTCTTTCATCCATCATTTGTTTAATTGTAGAAATAGCTGCTTGTTGATTTGTAAACTTTTTACGCTACATGCCAGTTCCTATATTTCTTGCTGCCATCTTCAAGGCGACTAACTAGTACTCGTATTACCCATACATTTCTGGTCCTACCATCTCGTTCCCAGTACTAGGTTCCCATAAAAGGCTGAAACTAGTTACTCTTCCGTATGCAAGCTCGCTACTAGATGGTGTAAAACTTGCCAAGTAAGAGTGTGACAGAGGGTACTAAACAAATTAAGATATTTTCGTAAATAAATATTGCTGCGATATTTATAGAATTTACATGTTATCATAATTTACAATAATGGGGCATAATTGAGTCAAGTAAAAAACTTAAGTTTTGTGTAATAGTCTTTGTTTAACAAATATTTTTAAAGAAACCCAGAAGTACAATAAAGAGAGGCTGGACATAGGTCGTTCGAGTAAAAATCTTAAGTCTTGTATAAAATATAATATTTTTAACAAATATTTCCAAAAAAACGCACAGACTAAATAGTATGTATTTCTATATATTGTTCTTCCCTTTTCAGCTTACAGGTATAATATAAAAATGTGAGCACAACTTTTAAAAATAGAACAGAGCTCTCAACTATGTTGGCAAAGAGCATAATACCATTCACGAATACAAATTTAGCCTCTAATAGGTTTTAAAATTTAGTTCTAACCACATAATTCAAATTCCACATTCAACAAATGATGAAGCTCGTTTACACTTGGAGTACGTAATGAAAGTCATCAGTCGTATCTTGGTCCAGCAATGTATCTCAGCCAACTTGAAATAGTTCCAAGTTTTTGCATGGATCACTAAAAGACTGGATCGGCATTTGAATAATGTGGGAGATCTGGTAGAAGGTAGTCTTGGAGCCTTCGGTGTAGTTGATGGAGCTACTTACGTCACGGATGCCTTCAGTAATGATAGTCATTTCTAGTTTTTCATTCGTCTACGTGCTATGCTTGATAATAATGGGTGAACACTACATTACATTTATCGCATCTGTTTTTTTATTTTTCGACTTTTATTTATTTTATAGACTGTTTTGTGCCTCTTGTAATATACGGAACTTTGTGGAAAAAAATGTACCTATCAATGTAATATAATTAGACACATAATACCCATAGTACAAGCACTACTTAGTTTGGGTTAGGTGATGCTGCGTGATCACTGATCAGTCCGGAAACAATATTATGTGTTATTTTTGTCAGGGACAACAAATGACAAATTGAGCCGAGTAATTTTCATAATAGATTTTAGAGCTTTAACGATTATCTGATAGGCTATAAGTTT
This sequence comes from Gymnoscelis rufifasciata, assembly GCA_929108375.1. Taxonomy (NCBI): domain Eukaryota; kingdom Metazoa; phylum Arthropoda; class Insecta; order Lepidoptera; family Geometridae; genus Gymnoscelis; species Gymnoscelis rufifasciata. The sequence continues at coordinate 5,167,335 of OV815303.1, forward strand.
TTGCATGATCACTAAAAGACTTAATCAATATTTGAATAATGTGGAAGATGTGTTAACAGATAGTGTTGAATCCTATGGATGCAGTAGTTGATTTAGTTTTATATTTGCATGATTTTTTCACTTTGATGAACATCATTATCAGAGACAACCAATAAAAATTTAGTTTTCGAGTTTAATCATTTATCGAAAGGAATGTATTATATTATAATAATATTCTTTTATTGATTAATCATAATCGTAAATGTTTTTTTTTGTAAATAGAGTCCATATTAATAGAATCATTAATAAGTCGTAACATAACAAGTTTATATGGATAAACAATTCTCGACCGCTTTTTGCACCATTGAAACAACAAGTTATGATGCTTGACGTTAGTAAACGTGACGAAGATGAACAAAACATGGCGCCTTACTCGTAAATATACTAAAACACACTACATTCGTCTGCTAATTTATTTACGTAGATCGTAGGTAGATTAAGGTAAATTTTAACAAACAAGCATCATAGCTTTTGTATCTTTTCTTTTACTGCATTTGATTATTACCAATCACTGGACTGTGCAAGAAGCCGTGTTGGCTAAGTGGGAGCACACTTGACTTTTATTCCGAAGGTTGTGTGATCAAAGCCGCCTCGCACCTCTAGATTTTTCTTCTTGAAAAATGTATGTGATGAGAACTTTGAAAATTCATCCTTTTTTCTTAGACAATAAAGAAAATACAAAATTACTAGCGGCCCGCCCCGGCGTCGCACGGGTATAAAATTTTCCCGGAAATTATTCGAATTTTTCTCGCCGTAAAAACCATCCTATCTCTCAAGTTGGATCAAACTGCACATGGTGTGCGAATTTTATTATGATCGGTTAAGTGGTTTAGGAGTCCATTGAGGACAAACATTGTGATTCGAGATTTATATATATTAAGATTTGACTTTAAAACGAGATAAAATGTATTGTTCGATAACCAGATATTCAGATAGGTATTCCGTCAAATGCAACAAAAATCTTGATGGTCAGAATGTTGGTAGAAAATAAAACTATATATGTATGTATATCCATTCTAAAAAAATGTATATTGGCAAACTTATGTAGACTTCCGCGAGCATCACTTTACAAAATGATCGCAGATGGTGACGAATAACATTCGACTTTGCTCAGTTTCTTATCTACAGTTCTTAGTTGTTTATGTTATATCAATTAATATAAATAGGAAACTATGTTAGAAACAACGCCGATGTAATTAGACGTTATCGTTCAAATGAATTCTCTCAGATATAGATGTAATTAAAAGTGCGGATAAATGCCGTTACAGTTAAATTAGAAAGAAATAATTACAAATCCAATCATTTTGAGCGTATTTAAGGTCGACTTATGGGCGTTTAATTTAGTTATAGTCTATATAGATATAAAATATATATAAATAGTCTATATATTTATAAAAGTACCTACATAAATACTAATGAACAAAATGACTTATTTCATAACCTACATTGTAACGGCGTAACAAATTGATTGGGTAACAGTAAGGATTATCATATCGAAAATTATCAATTGTTATCCATGACTAATCAATAGATAACTAGACAAGGATGAAACGCAATGAAAACAATGCTTTAACTATGATAAACATTGTAATTTTGTAGAAAATTCGAAATTTAGTTGGGGTTTTAAAAAAGCACTTAAGACAATTTTCGGCCGTGCATTTTCGTGTCTTTTTGTGTCCCAATGCAACAAAGCACACAAATAACTCAGGTATGTAAAGCATTAAAAAAAACAATGTTATATTATAGAAAAAAAGCATCAATATGTGATTTATTATAGAAAAAAAACATCAAGTAAACCAACAAAATAGGTGAACTAACTAAATTTTTCAGAACTTGTACTCACTACTAGTACAACTTCTGATGTGTTTAAGGTAGATGATACCTTGTGATAATCCAGAACATAATGAACTCGAGCCAGAAAATTCAGTAATTATTCAAAACTAAGCCTAAACCACCAACAAAATGGACAGATGACTTGGTCAAAGTTGCTGGCTCACGATGGATGCAATTAGCGACTGATCGGAATAATTGGTCGTCTTTAAAGGAGGCTTACGTCCAGCTGTGGGCGTCTATAATCTGAAATGATGATGATAAAACCTGAAACCTCTGTTAAATATAAATGCATTACACCAGTTACCCATTTACCCAGTCAAGTAGTTTCATAGTTCAAAGGGTATCTGTTATTGGCCATGAGAAAGTTTCTACGGAAGATAAGGATTGAACAAACAAGCCTTTAGTTCATAATGACCACGTCCACGCTTTTCATGATTTACTTGAACAGATTCCAGATTTCTCAGTATCAGTTGATATTTTATCGCGTACCGATAAGTTTTATACAAGTGTGTATTGAGGGCGCCTGTTAAATGAGATTTACGGGTACAAGGCTACATTGTTCTTTGTAATGGCAATATTTTTGTATTTATATATTTTTGCAATAATTGGCATTATATCTTGGCATCATCATCATCATATCAACTGTAGCATGTTCGCTGCTGGACATATTAGAGACGATTAGAGGCGGCTGCATCCACCTTGTACCTGCAGCCTATGCCAAATCGTCTGTCCACCTAGTTGGTGGACGCCCTTCGCTTGACGATCTGTGGTCTCCATTCGAGAACTTTTCGGCCCAATAACCAATCTGTTCTATGCTATGCTAGCTATGTGGCCTGCCCACTGACACTTCAAGGAGCTAATCCGTTTGTTTATGTCGGTGACCCGCGTTCTTCTACACTATTGAAAACTATTGTTTAAAACTAATGATTCAACCGTAAAGTGTATGCTTCAAAATCTGTTATTCATTTGTTTTAATCACCGAACAAAAGCCTGCCTTATTATGGTAATTATCATACAATAGATATATGCGACTGCCTTTTGTTTTAAAGCCTTTGGTTTGTGCATACTGATTGCCCCATCGGCATTCTCAAAGTTACAATAGCTACTGCAAGTCCAACATAATGATGTATGAAGTCAGAGACACTCCTAGCTAGGTGGCCTATTTACCACTTGATGTATCGCTGAATCACTCAGGCGTCCCAAAGGCTTGTCACTGCTGACATATTATGTTTATATCATCAAAAATAAACAAATGGAAGGACATTTGATGTTAGGTGAATATGTCATAACTATTTATTTGATACTTGTGGTCACCTGGTGGTCAAAAGTAACTGTGTCAAATTTATGAAAGTGAAGTGTTATACAGTTACAGTAAATGTGAACAATTATAAAAAACCCAGAGCTTTAAAACTTGGAACAGGTACCATACCATGATACGACGGTTTTTAAGTTGTCTGATATTACGACGCTGTTGCAAGCGACATGATCACGAATTTATAGATTAATTGCAGACATAAATAATTAAAAACAAGTCATTAGATAATTTTGTAAAAGCAACTAATGATATTTAATTTATTCTAGACGTTCAATAGTCATTTGGAACTATAGAACGATCCCTCGAATCGAAACAATGGGCCGAATTACATAATGCACGTACATCAATGCATGCGTCTTGTAAGTTTACACAGCAAAGATATACTAGAATTATTTTTAAGAACAGATACCAAAGAGAAGTATATCTTCACTGTAACCAGCAGCGCGTAGGTATTTGAACTTATCACTTCTGTCAGGCGTCCAGATACACACACGTTATATTATTGTTTTATTATATCTAAGCATTAGGCTATCAGTCATTTAATATTTAAAAATAAGACTAATGTATCATATTTATATAACCTAGCTTTCCTAAAACCGCAAACAAGAAACACAAGCTGATTCACCGAATGCGGTAAAATTGCTGGGAACGGTAATGTGGGTTATTTTAATTACAACACTGCATTCATATCTGAGATTGTGACTGCCTATATCATATCTAGACCTATATCTAGGTTATGATCGTAGAAGTCGCGTATCGCATTGCAGAAACTACTAACACAAATCATATATGTATATCACGAAGGTATGAAGAAATGTACGAATATTACGATATTCGCGTGTTCTTTTAACTTATTTTCATTTCTTGTCTAATAGTGTTATAAGACACTCGCTGGGTACCGAATCTATGCATTGCTCTACTTTTAACGGTCGATGACCGTCAGCATAATTTTTTCCACGCAATCTTTGATACATATTCGCGAACGAAAGGATGGAGGGGTGAAAGTAGGCGCTTTCACTACATTGAAAAGATAAAAATATCATACTCGTGACATTTGGCAAACTTGCAGAGATTAACTGATACCTTGCAAAAGATTACGGTTAAGCAATTGCTTAATATGGTGGTCTTGCACGACCAAACAAGCGGTATGGCGTGGCCCATGTTTTATTTTTATAAGCTTTTAGTAAAAGTTGATTTAAATCACTTTTCTGGCTGTCAATTTTAATACGCAAATTCCATTATTGATAATTACGTAGGTACTTAAAACGTGAAAGTTTTGCGTAATTATGATGAATTACTTGATAAAGACAATAAAACTTCGGTAATAATGATGTTGTTCACTTAATTCGTCAGTAATCTGTACAAATACTAAAGGCAAGGACACAAAAAGAGAATAATAGCTCTATGAAGACTATGTTTTGTAACAGTATACCTTCTCGTCTGGGTGTATATTAAGTTAGATAGGTAACGTTTTTGCAAAGTAGTATTTTAATTAACACCCAAACTAAAAATCCTGCTTAGTGTTATCGGAAAAAATAATCCTCTATCTATAACGTAGATAAATGAAAAGTCCCGTAATACTTATTCATAAAATTACTTAAAAGGATTATATTTGACGTACAACATTTTATAACCAATATAATTAAAATTCCAAACAATATTTACCTATCGTGACTGAATAATATATGCTCTAAATCCTAAATCACGAATAAACGTCACAAGTTTTCCCAAATAATAAAATAAAAATATTCAAGGCCAATAAATAATCGCTGTACGAAAATGATCCGAATTTCTGTTGCAATAAAGAAACAAATTCTGTAAGAGTTACGAGTTATATACTTTATAACATCAAATGCAAAATTATGACTTCCTCAAGAAAACATCTGAAGTGCAATTTGTGGACTAGAAAATTGTGTAAATAGAAAAAGAAGTAAATTTCTACGTAGAATACCAGAACACAACAGCAACGCCATTACAACAAGCACCCATTTTTACGTTCCCACTACTGGGACACAGGGACTTCTCTTCGTTTTTTGAAACAAAAATATTCCAAGAAAATATAAACAGTGCATTTATTAAAAGTCTTGTCATCATCACCCCATTAACGTTCCCACTGTTGGCAAACAGGGCTTCTTATTAGGCGAGAGAGATTAGGCCTTATTTCGCCACGCTGGCCAAGTGCGGGTTTCTGAATGTCATATGTCCTTCAAACTCTTCCAAGTTCGCAGAACATGCCGGTTTACTCGAGTGTTTTCAAAGAGCACATACATTTTTCAAGAAGGAAAATCCACGAAAGGGGGACGTCTGGGTTTGAACCCACAACCATCGGAAAGGGTCAAAATGACGGAAATGTCTTATGAATATTTCCTATTAATGAGTTAATTATATGAATGGTTAAATATAGCAAAGAAAGGATCTAACATGGCTAAACGACCTTCAATTATGACGTCAGCATTCCTCACGTTATCAGTAGGATTATAACATAATCGGAATCATAGATAAAATTGTCCAAACCAAAGGTTTTAAGATTACAGTCTATAAGCGTGCCAATGTCCATTTATAACTCCAATAGTAATAATAATAACCTATTCGTTTATTTCTTCATAATTATAATCTGCTTTAGAGATGACGTAAAATCAATACAATTGCTGTGTGTGTTACAGATAGGATTTTAGCTAGAATTGTTTTCATTTTCGTACAGCCCTGTTCTGTTCTATAGCTAATATATTTTAATTTAGTACGAGTATAATAAAACCATTAAATTTACCGCCTCATACAAAATTTGAAACAAGCTAGTTTAGTTTAAATACAACCTGAATTCGGTTGTTTCTTTGACATTTGTAATTTACAGAAAGTGACAACATAACTTTAATTAAAATAGACAAACTATAAAATTCTATGTGAGGTGATTAAATCTTTTTTAGGGGAGATCAAGAATCTGCTTATAGCCATGGGTAAGTTATTTATAAAACACGTTTCAACTCAAAACTAACAATAAAAAGATAGATTTCAACATCAGATTCGCAACCGTAATTCCATTTTATTGCCCATAATTTAACGTTTCGTTACAACTACGACTGGGAGATTCGACACTTATTTTATTAAAAGACAATTGACTGATCTGGAAAAAATTACATATATATTTCAATTAATCAAGTTGTTTTTTAATCAATAAAAAGTAACTAGAAATTAACAATCTGTATATTTTAACAGGAATTAAACTACAAAAATAGAATGGCAAAATATTGTCTGGTGAACATAACAATGAGACATAAATTTACCAATGTTGAAAATAGACAACAATAATTAAAATATACGCTTTCAATGTCAGAACTACATTTATCATCATTACCCTATTTACGTTCCCACTGCTGGGACACAGGGACTGCTAAGCGAGAGAGATTTTGATCTTAATTCACCACGCGCTGGCCAGGTGCGGGTTGGTGAATGTCACATGTCCTTTATAGTTCTCATAACATGTCCGTTTGCTCACGATATTTGCCTTAACCGTTAAAAAAATCCAGTGGTGCGTGGCAGGGTTTGAACCCACGACCTTCCGAATGGAAGTCAAGTGTGATCTTACTTATCCAACACGGCTTAACGGCAGAACTACATTAATATTACTCAATTACTATTATTTAATACATCATTTTTATATGCTCAGAATTGTCATGCTATTTGCTCAAGTGATATTTTTTGTTTGGTTCTTATTTTAATTTCATAATTTTAATTTTAGTTTAACACACAATTACTTGTCTACAACTAAATGCAACTTCCTTACATTAAATATTCGTATTTAATGCATGACTACTTTCTAACTTGAAGAAGCTGTGTTTTTACAATGTAAAAAAAGTTCCACAGATGCTCAATTGTTATTTTTTATAACAGTCTTGGCAGTTCAATCGCCTTGTAAAGAATAATGTGCAGTTTAAATATAAGAATCGCGTGTAGAACATAAGCCTAGCAGAATCATGAGAACTCCGTTACTCTCAAATGTTATTGATATCGGTTTATCTCGAGTAAAAGTTTAGGTTAATTTTGTTCCCACAGAAAGATATTTACAATTGGAATGAATATAATCTTGGGCTTAAAAACTTGTCCATTTACATGAAATAAAATTACTTGCCTTTAGGATTTGTTGCTTGAATATGACATATTCGATAAGATTATTCTAATAAATGCAACGGCGACCAATTCCCTATTGATTATGGCATTCTCTGTCGTTTTATATTTCTCTAAATTAACAAATTTGGTAGTTCGAAAACTCATAAAAATGTCTTGCTGTTTTTAACCTTAATCTTTTTGATTTGGTCTATCAATTATTATAAAGAAAATAAAACGTTTAACCAAAAACCGAAATCATACAAACCATTGTTTGATTCAGCTGCGACAAATCTCGGAGGTCAGCAGAATTACTTTTAATTCTCGTGAAACTCGTAATTTTAAAAACTCATCAAGGTGAATTTTCAAAGGAAAAAAAAATCCCATCAAAAACAATACTTGTCAAAAAAACCAAGTCGCGCAACTCAGTTGTTCTGCGGTAAAAAGTTGTGAGATCCAAGTAAATCCAAGTCTTCAAATTTCGTCTCAAAATTCTTTAATGTTTTATATAAATATATTAAGACTTGGCCATCGCCTGAAAACACGTGTTAATTCAATCGCCTGAAAACACGTGTAAATTCATCATTTAGTGCGATGGCCAAGTCTCAATATATTTATATAAAACATTAAAGAATTTTGAGACGAATTCTACTTATTGTATATATGTCCATATAATTTTCTTTTTGCCGGTCTAGATTGGATTTATTTATATTTCGCATTGTTATTACTTTAGTACATATTTCGGATATACGTGGCGTTGCGACAGCGCCCTCTATACCGGTCTTTTCTAGATTTTTTAGTTTTTCCTTGATTCATACACCAAACACTACTTATATTCCAAATTTGAAGCTTCTAGGTCTGCTAGAAGTGCCTTAGAATTTTGATGATCGGTGAGTCAATGAGTGACAAAATTACGAAATTTGACCCGTTATAATTCTTAAAATACTGGTTCAAATTGAATGAAATTTGATATATACCGTGTCTTTACAATCCTCCATGGTTACTGAAAATTTCAGTCTTCTAGTTTTATCCACAACGAAGTTACAGGGGGTCGAAAATGGCCTGAATTGCTTCGAGAAAAGGATGGTACGGCCGTGCCGCTTTTTTGCTCGACTTGGTGGGGGCACTGCCGTGCCCCCAGATCCAAATAATTTTCTTATACCTAGTTGAAAAATATCTAATAAAACTTTGGGAAATGTGTAATTACTAATTACTCAATTGGTAGCTTCCACATCCCCAAGTCTTTTATATTACTTAAAGTTTTTTTTAAACCTAGCTAATGGTTATTAAATAGTATAACTAAGTTTTCTCCTAACCTAAGACTAGTTCTTCTAAACAAGTTCACTCGCGGCGCCTCACTATTATCCTAATAGCATGAAGCTATTAAAGACCAGGTCCTGCTTCCATTAACCCGACCACCTGAGACGCAGCCTGGTTCCCTTATTCTAAAGTGTACAGCAATCCCTTAAACGGTTGTTTTAGATAGGTTTTCCACCAGAGAAGTGCTATACCACGATGCTATGCATACGTTTTGATATCCACCAATCATGTTAATTGGTGAACATAGCCTAGCACCTATGGACACGGATTCTACGAGTACTGCGATATAAATAAAACAAATCGGTACAATCTACACAACAACATCTAGCCCCGTGGTAAGCTCGAAGCTTGTGTAACTGGTACTAGACATCTGATATACTTAACATTATAATACACATTCATTTATAGATATTATTTTATTATTAATATTTTACACCCAGACCAAGGAGAAATTGCTTGCACAACATACAAACTCAAGTGTTTGTATGTTCTGCAAGCAATTTCTCCCGGCGGAAATACGAGTAGAACCCTCTACCTCTTGCGCCGCAACATCTTCGCTCACTTATTGTACTATATTAAAATTTATTGTACACAGAAACAAATACAAACCATGTTAGTTTACAAAGGTCATGAACAAAGGTGAGCTTAACCCTATTAGAGTTTTCTTACAGCAAACATTAGGTATCACTAAGTTAATTGGTGAACATTACTTGGTCCTGGTGGAAATGTATTCTACGGGTACTGAGATATATGTTGTTACTTGATATGTGCTATGGATTTGTGATAATGATAAGAATGCATGCTATGGATAGTCGCGAGTATTGTGGTTAAGCTAGTTTGAGCTAAGGGTCTTCCTCGCTACGTTTTATAGCTTAGTATGAATGTCAGACAGCGTAGCTCCATAACACATCTCTAGTGGGTAAACACCCTTATTCTAAACTGTACCACGAATGTAAGAGTATTCCTTACACGGTTGTTTTACGGAACGAACCTGACGGCAAACGTTCAGACGGTAATTTGTCACGCGTTTCCGTTGATTATCCGTAAGTTGAGTCTAGAACTGTGAGAATGCTAGTGCATTAACCTAATTGACACTGACATTTGAAATCAAGAACATCTTGTAGCATTTGTTGTTGATTTTTTAATGGGTTTAATACATAAATACAAACTTACATCAAAATTTCTTAAATCGTACCAATTTTGGGCTTTATAAGATATGTATTATATATTGTGATTAATACTTTTTTTTGCATAAATTATGGCATGCAATTCGTATACGTATGTAATATTATATATATTTTAGCCTGAGAAACAGGATTTACCTAGTTCAGACTCATCTATTCCATACCTGTAAATGTTGAATACCTATTGTTATAAGTGAATTTGGTAAATATTTTGAATAAAATTAAGTTCGACTAGTAAATAAACACGATTAAATTTTAAACTAAATCGACATAAAATTAATCATTGAATTCGTAGCAACCAAATCATTATTCATATTTTTTGCTTTCATTACATTCATATTTCTCTGTACGGAGATAATGACGGTAAGTCACAGATTTAAGAAGTTTAATTTGACACAGAGGAAAATACTCACTAACGTACAGCCAATGACATTTTTTGTTAAGGTTATTTCACTTGATAACAGAACTTATGTATTTTGCCTTGAACTCATTTATTGTACTGGATAGCACCTACAATACACCTTATAATTACATACATTCATATTTGTCTTATCTGTCAAGTTATAAGACTTGAAGTCACTTAGATTCAACCAAGTTATCCTACTGTTTTTAAAACCAGGAAGCATTCCAATTGAATAAGTCAATTTAACATTGTCGTTACTCTTAATTATTGGAATTAAGTACACAATTACAAAAGTAATCGGAATGGTGGTAGGTTTCCTTATTATCTTGCCCTTTTAGTTTAGCAAAGAATTTGTACTTTCACACGGGATTCTGTAAAATGTCAATCATTATCGACATGCGGGTAGTTTGGTTAAAACTGAGAAAATAAACTATTCAATTACACATTATAAGGGTACTTTTGTGTTACTACCTATATCTATTCTATTCTAAAAGAAATTATCCTCAGCAATTTATTTAAAAAAATATTTAACATAAATTGGAATAAACCGTTATAATATTACAGTTACGATCAGAAAATTAATTTGGACAATTTAAATAAAGTAAAAAATCACTTCGCATTAATTACTTTAGTCTCATAATTCACTCATTAAGAATTCACATTCAACTAATCAAAACAAACTTGTAACACAGGTTCTCTTAAAAAAACTTCGTAGAAATAGGATTCCATTTAAGCAATTAGGACCTTGAAAACGTGGCTTGTCATCATCTGGCGACCGGTCAAAGTATACAACCAAGTAACACATTTTATGGTAAAGTAACCAAAAAAGTTTATTGCACAACTTAAACGTAATTTCAAGCTTAAAACTGCTTAATTACATTATATCTATAACTTAAAAAAAAAACAATTTTGGTCAGTATAAATAACAAATCTTAAAATTTACAGCAGCTATAAAATAATTTATTTGCAAAAAAAAGCAATTAAAATAAAGTACCTAACCTTAAAAAATTAATCCAGAGAAGTGGAAGGAGAAAAGGGAGCCTTTGCCCATTACAAACAAAAAACTTACCAATAACACCGTGCATTTAAAAAAAATATATTTGATAGTCCCGTGGCTTCGTTCGTTCACAGATATAGTTCACTCGCACTATCACTACGTTCCGTGCAGCCGCGTCTACACGAGGTGGGGGACTGACGCGCGCGCCGCCTTCGACGTACGGTGTCGTTCTTTCATTACATTCATATTTCTCTGTACGGAGATAATGACGGTAAGTCACAGATTTAAGAAGTTTAATTTGACACAGAGGAAAATACTCACTAACGTACAGCCAATGACATTTTTTGTTAAGGTTATTTCACTTGATAACAGAACTTATGTATTTTGCCTTGAACTCATTTATTGTACTGGATAGCACCTACAATACACCTTATAATTACATACATTCATATTTGTCTTATCTGTCAAGTTATAAGACTTGAAGTCACTTAGATTCAACCAAGTTATCCTACTGTTTTTAAAACCAGGAAGCATTCCAATTGAATAAGTCAATTTAACATTGTCGTTACTCTTAATTATTGGAATTAAGTACACAATTACAAAAGTAATCGGAATGGTGGTAGGTTTCCTTATTATCTTGCCCTTTTAGTTTAGCAAAGAATTTGTACTTTCACACGGGATTCTGTAAAATGTCAATCATTATCGACATGCGGGTAGTTTGGTTAAAACTGAGAAAATAAACTATTCAATTACACATTATAAGGGTACTTTTGTGTTACTACCTATATCTATTCTATTCTAAAAGAAATTATCCTCAGCAATTTATTTAAAAAAATATTTAACATAAATTGGAATAAACCGTTATAATATTACAGTTACGATCAGAAAATTAATTTGGACAATTTAAATAAAGTAAAAAATCACTTCGCATTAATTACTTTAGTCTCATAATTCACTCATTAAGAATTCACATTCAACTAATCAAAACAAACTTGTAACACAGGTTCTCTTAAAAAAACTTCGTAGAAATAGGATTCCATTTAAGCAATTAGGACCTTGAAAACGTGGCTTGTCATCATCTGGCGACCGGTCAAAGTATACAACCAAGTAACACATTTTATGGTAAAGTAACCAAAAAAGTTTATTGCACAACTTAAACGTAATTTCAAGCTTAAAACTGCTTAATTACATTATATCTATAACTTAAAAAAAAAACAATTTTGGTCAGTATAAATAACAAATCTTAAAATTTACAGCAGCTATAAAATAATTTATTTGCAAAAAAAAGCAATTAAAATAAAGTACCTAACCTTAAAAAATTAATCCAGAGAAGTGGAAGGAGAAAAGGGAGCCTTTGCCCATTACAAACAAAAAACTTACCAATAACACCGTGCATTTAAAAAAAATATATTTGATAGTCCCGTGGCTTCGTTCGTTCACAGATATAGTTCACTCGCACTATCACTACGTTCCGTGCAGCCGCGTCTACACGAGGTGGGGGACTGACGCGCGCGCCGCCTTCGACGTACGGTGTCGTTCTGACGCGCGACGACTGGCTATGTGATGAGTGTCGCGTCAGTCAGGTACCAGCCGTTGACCAGCTGTGCTAGGGTCGCTTTGTCCCTTGGAATTCGCTGGTCAATTTAGTTAGGGGATGCTTAAGTTTTTGAGTCATCTCCCCATTGCCTTATCAAGTTATCACCGAGTATTTGGGTAGAACCCAGGGTTTTTAAATAGTTACCTATAAACCTCTTGACTACTGCAGAATATGATGATTTAAAACGGGTAACATACCATGATTTGACGGTTTTTGAGTTTTCCGTTTTATATCATAATATTGTTAAAAACCATGATAATTTAAAAAGTTATATTGCAGAATATGAATTTAGAATTTGTATTTACTTATACCAAATGGTGCATAAATTTAGCGTTAGCAATTAGACAGTACATAATATATTCTTTAAATTCTGACGTAACGCAAACTATAGCAAATTTTTGGTCATATGCAAATAAACGTCTATTAGGTAAGACGGTACACTTGACCTTCACTCAACTTATTTAAAGCCAGAAAGAGTTGCCGATGTTATCTCACGCTAACTGTACAAATATCTTCCATCTTGCCCACGGACCGTGGATCGTACGATTATCGCGCCACTCCATTCGCTAAAACAGCTACACGTTGTATTCAACCCGTATAACTACGATAGATATTACTTGAAGAATCATGTTTTCGGTTACATAATTGCATGGATACGCTGAATTATATAATGGGGGACTATTATCTTTTTTTTCAACTAATCAACATACACACTGGCCATGAATTCTGTTGTTCATTCGAGAAAAATATGTTTCTAGACAGGGCTGATTATATCTAAGTAAAATAAGCAAAAAAGTTTAGTAATGGGTGACTGTGAACCTAATAAGGTAAGATCACGCTTAGCAATAACAATTTTGAAATAGATTATTATATGATATCGTTAGACATGTGGTTTATATTAGCACAGATTTCACTACAGTAGTGTACGAAGCAATGCACAAGGTAATAGTTGACCAACTTTCATTCAGCACAGGTTTAATAAATGTTCGTCAGCAAATAGTAATATTCATTTTGATTGGCCGAAAACATCGTACCATGCAGCGTTTTGCTGAATTTGCGTTGCTCGTTTTGTATGTCATTATGTTTTACCTTTGAATATATTCGACTTCGTGTTATAAGTGGTAAATGTAAATTAGTAAGAATAGTTTAGTGTTTGGTTTGAATTTACAGAACCCAATCAAAATAATTTATGCGAGTACCTATGTACGTACATATATTACTATAAGTGCTAACTTATTAATTTTCAGTATTTTTCAAGTTATATTTTTCTCAATTTCTAATTACCATATTGTAAAAAATGTTCAACAAAACTACTAATTTTGTTTGTCAATTCGGTTTCTAGTGAATCTATTTGTTGTAAGCTCATTAGCAATCATTATTAATGAGGTCAAAGACATTGAATAGCTAAGTGATTGTAGGTAAATTTAAATTCCTATTATTAGAGAATATTGAATAAGCATCAAAGTAATAGGAAGGTTTTTTAGGTAACAAAAAGGAAAGCCTTTTTTTTATTTTCAAACTTCGATACTATTCGAGTTGGATTTGCGATGAACTCTACAAATACAAGCGGACGAAGTTGTAAGTAAATACTTTCTGCACAATATTATACTTAAAAACGCAAATATGATAAGTTAGTCATAAATTATACCTAAACTGTTACGTTATGTCGAGAATCATAAAGCAGCTAATACCTACTTCGGGACATAAATAACTGGTTTATTTATCTACTGCTTGAGTCTACTACACATCTATCACGCTAGTAATGATTATTATAGGAAACTTTCTACCCTTTCTACCTTTAGATAATATAGCTCTATAGTGTTATGGCTGTACGTTTATGACCGAAAGTTGAAGTTAATAGTTTACCTAACCACCTCTTAAAATACAGGGATCGTGATTGGAATAGGAAGTGATAATTTAAATTATAATCATTAAATTTTAAAATACCAGGAGTGTGTTTGATGAACTCTGACTTTTGATTGGATACTACAAATATTTAGATACGGTTGTATTTTAATATTTATGAAATAAACACTATACACTTAAATATGATTATTTTTCCTTACCCGGTTAAGGTAAATAGTAGTAAATAGTTAATAGTCATTTATTGATAATAAAATTATACGTCACAATTCCATTTTGGTTACACTGTTTTTTAGTACTAATAATGTCAAAACAAATAAATCATCAAATTTAATTACTTAATAAATATGTCAAATTGCAATACTCAATCAATAACACAAAATCAAGTTTTAAATAATAAATAAATACAATACAAACGGAATGTCAATGCAAGCAAAACTTTTTGCCTACGAAGTGATCTGAAGAATACATAAAAAATAGATATTTTGTTTACTCCGTCTGTTAGCCCGTCCAAAATCCTAAATGTTTCGCTCATTAACTTAAAAGAAAGGCCATGACATGGAACATAAAGTTCCGGAGTAGAGGCTCGTGCTGAGACGTCCGGGCTAGGCGGGGCAGCGCCCCAGGGCCCTCTAGCTCGGGGGCCCCCAAAGTCATATTATTGATTGAATTAATAATTTAACTACTAGAAATCTCGAAATAATAAGCTAATTACAGAGAACATCATATAACAATTTATATTACAAGTTATTTCTCTAACCGATCTAGGGCGTAAACTGTAGAAAATAAAATTTTCAAATTCGGACTGGCTTGTGACGAATAAATTTAGTACCAATCGAACGAACGCGTTACGTCACGCGATGTATCGCTTGAGTTTACGTTTGCGAAATGAAGAAAAATTTATATATTTTTTAAATAACCTAAAATACTAACTTAATTCTTTTACGTCTCAACGACTACACTTAGTCTTTGCTAAGGTGTACGCCGTAGTCACCATAGCTTCGATCCAGCAGTTGTAATTTTATTTCTCCCAGAATATAGCTGAGTCCCTGATGAGGGATAAAAGAACATCTCATAAAGCCGGAACTCGTGCTAGGTATACCTATTCACTTCTTTCACTATGATCAACCCTTGATTATCCAGTTAGCTATATTTTAAGCCCACGGCTCGGTAAATCTCCTGTTAGAAAGAAGCAACACTGGATCTAACCTCTATAATTTGCAACAGCAGATAATTCTTGCCACTTCCATTATCTCAACCCGACAATTGCGCTGGTGATCGTACATTGACACCGATAATCTGTAGTTTCAATAATTTTCTGCAATATCTTATTATTATCTAGTTATATTGAATTATTACTATCGAGCAAAGACTTTCAAATCTTTCGTTTTAAGCTTAGTATAATAAAACATACCATGCAAAAATTTGTATGCGTAAAGGTATACTTTAGTGTTTTTACGGTATTCCGGCAGCATTTAAAATTTTAGACTACACTTATATTATTTGCAAGCTTTTCGCACCACGGCGTTGCCAGTTTTATGGATATTGCCGCGGTACAACATATGTTCCCGCAGTAAAATAGCCTATAGCCGTTCTCGATAAATAGGCTATCTAAAAGTGAAATAATTGTTCAAATCGGACCAGTTCCTGAGATTAGCGCGTTCAAACAAACACACCACTCATAATTTTAGTATAGATTGTTAGATTTGATTTGAACAAAGCCACAAGTAGTATCTTTGAGCTGCTGGTATGTAATAAACTGGAGTAATATCGTGCAATGTACCATTTGTATTGTTAATTAGATGCTTCACAGTACTAATTAATATAAAGTGTTAGTGTGATTTGCCTTTCTTATTAGCGCTTCAACAGGAAGTACAAAGAAAGCTCTTAGAGTAATAAACAACGATATTGCAGCGTTCTGTTTTATATTCAGTAACATTTATGAATATTGTATTTGGATTTTTATATATAGAATTATAACCCATTATCTATATAAATAAAAATGAATCGTTGTTCGTTAGTCTGATTAAAACTCGAGAACGGCTGGGCCGATTGAGCTGATTTTGGTTTTAAAATGTTTGTCGTAGTCCAGGGTAGGTCTAAACGGTGAGCAAATAAGGAAAAATTGCCGGGAACTTTTTTTACCCGTGCGACGCCGGGGCGGGCCGCTAGTTCAATAATAAAATTTTACTTAAACTTATCGCGTTTTAACCTGGTTTTCAATAAATCGTCTTTCGTCGTTCGTCGATATATGTATATTTATATATATTATGTATTATATTTGTTTGTCGAAAATCCAAAGACGATTTATTGAAAACCAGGCATAACACACTCAGTGCTCATGACGCACATGATGATGTACAGGTGCGTGAACAGAACCCCACCGCCGGTCGCCATGCCCGGCATATTATAAATATTAGGACAGCTATTTATGTAAAAGGAGTATGCGTTATTCCTGTATGCCTTACAACGAAATATAGTAGACTTTTCACGTACCTACTTACTTTCCTTACGTGCAAGACCCAGTTGGTACCAATAAGATCAAGGCATCGTTACAATAACAATGTCAAAACTGGTCGTTGCCCTGCCTATGCGCAAGACGTTAAGCGCTTAGGTATATGCTATATTACCAATTCCTTCAATTTAGATATATTTACTTGCTTTAGAGATTGTACCACCTACCTTACGAGCAAATTTTCTTGCAATAAGACCAAGTAAGCTATACAATAGGCAATGTAAACATTGATTGTTGGCGTGTCCTATGCTCTTCTTTTTTAAGCACTTAGGAAATTCTTTATTACTGCATGCCTTAAAACTAGGGATAGTCGCTAGGTTTATAGTTTATATCTCGACTATTCTTTACATACTTTTCTTGCGCCGCTCGTGAGAGCGGTACGGTTGGTACCCATAAGATCATGAAATCATTAGAATAGCAATGTCAAAACTGGTCGTTGCCCTGCCTATCCAGGAGTATCAAGTGGAAACGGCGGGAAGGGGACACGGCGAATTAGTCTGATCCCCTTGTGCCGGAAAACCGAAGACCCCCGTCGAATAATAGATTCAACCTTGGCATTCGACTTGCAAAGTAGCAATACATCTATTACTTCTGTGTTTTAAGATGTATCTAGTGTTTTGATTTATAAAATAAAACAAAAATCGTTTATGTAGGTGCATTTTCTGTATATGTTGGTACGTATATATTCTAAGATCAAGAGGTAGGATTAGATTTTGTTTTACCATAATCTCAGCTGATGTTTAAGTTTTGGTACGAGTGGACGAGAACCACAAAGATCTAAAAGGCATTCACACTTTGTAGTTAGTAGGTTCATAATCAGGTTGTAGCTATAAAGAAACATAGCAGCATGGATCGTATTCCAAAACTTAGCGGTTTTAGGTGAAATTTTAGTTGCATTTTATTCCATTAGAGGGTTGTTTTCGAATGTTTTTCTTTTAATCCTAACAAAATTCATTAAGTCCATGAACCCAGTGACAGTACCAATAACCCTTAGCGTGTCCCATAGTGTTAATGGGGACCCCAAAGTACCCCAAAAGTGTAGATCAACGTCTGATCTCCCCTTCCATCGCATATCTTTCCCTTTATCGTCCAAATTAGAAAAATGGTGGTAAACATGACCAATAAATTAAATGTCCCCTTGCAAACCCATTCAGGCGTGAAAGTATTAATTAATTAATTGAATCAATAGGCTAACAGAATTATACGAATATAATGTTTTTCTGTGACTTGACCTGTGACCCGTGCTTTTATAAAAATGCATGAGAAATTGAAAATCTAGAAAATTATGCTAATCTCAGAAACTACTGGTGCAATTTTATTTTTTTTAAAGTTTTTTATAGTTTTTTTTGTCTTTATAAGAAAATACGTCGTTCGTTTGGTAAAAAAAACATGGGTAGCGTCGTGATGTGAAAAGCTTGTATTTCAATTTTTAAAGCATCTTAAAACCCCAGACAGAATGTAGAACTTGTACTATAGTGTACTATAGTACTTGAGTACATTATCTTCATAAAACATCCAGACCAGAAACTTGAAATTGTAAACACTGAGGATTACAATTTTAAACCTATTTAAACTTACTCGTAGGTACTTTCATCGAAAACAAAAAAACAAAACAAAAACAAAAGCCACCTATCATCAAGCTTTTTTAACCCCCGACCAAAAAAGAGGGGTGTTATAAGTTTGACGTGTCTGTCTGTCTGGGACATCATAGCTCCCAAAAGGATGGAGCAATTACAATTTAGTTTTTTTTTTGTATGAAAGGTGAGTTTGGCCCGGGTGTTCTTAGACATGTTTCATGCAAATCGGTTGAGCCGTTTAAAAGTTATGAGGGTAAGAGTGTGGAAAGAAAACCGAAAATCAGCAAATATACTCGAGTGGGGTATCAAATGAAAGAGCACCGCGTGTACATTACTAAATATTATGGTGTTTTAATTTTAAGGAAATTAAGACATTTTAATCTGGGGTTTTTCTTAAATTTTAATTTTAGATTTGTTATTTATTTATTTTGCTTACACATACATTTATAATTTAACATGCTTGCAATCAGTATTTTATGTATTTTCATTACATAAGTCAAAGTCAAAACGTTTATTTCCTTATATGGACAGATCAACTTAAATTAATTAAACTACATTTTCAAGCTAAAAGTTATAAAGCAAATATTATTGTCTTGACAGTTCGCTTTAATTATTTATACTGAGTTGAGAAGCTAATACAATAGCGAATAACTTTAATAGTTTTTACAATTTCGTTGACTTATATACTTATAAAAATGCTTTATAAGTAGGTACAAGATATTTATTAGCTCATGTCTTGATTATGTTTATACGATATATCTGGAATCTGAAAGAGAAAGCCTCTTTCACAACTGCCACAACATTAATGTTAATGAATTTACGAGCTGAAATTTAATTTTATTGAAAATCAAAGTGCCTGTGAAAGTTGTCGGAATCGAATATTCTTAAATTGGGCAATTAATGTGTTTGTTTAATCTAAAGCCAACGAGCAACTGCATGCTTGCTGCAATCAACTTTATTGGAGATTGGTATAGATAGTTTTAACATGAATTATACCATGTTTCGTATACATAGTAACAATTATCAAATACTATATCTATCGGTAATGGACTATGATGAATCATTTTCGGACGAAAAACAATTGTTATTATTTTAAATTAACGTATATACATAATCTGTGATTTATCACAGATAACTAAATTTCAAAAATTGTGTGTTATTGAAAAATGTTTGTGCTCTTTAAACTCGTGCTTCAAGGGTAAATGTAAATATTGTAAGAAAACTGTCATGTTCTAAGGATTTTTAAGAGTTTGAAGGACATGTGACATTCACCAACCCGCACTTGGCCAGCGAGGAGGTGGCGGCGTTGAACCCTTAGAAATAAAAATAAAATGTGCTCCCTCTTAGCCAACACGGCTTTTTAAAACTAGAGTAGCACTAAACTCAAATTATCCAGAGTACTGGACCACTAAGGCAGTTAAGCCAAATCATTGTATTCTTATCTAAACCTATAAACACATCTACTAAAAGCATTCCTTATCATTGTCCTCTATTTTCCTTAAAAGTCTATAATTGACGATACGCACCGACGACTGCCCCCAATTGGCTTTTGTGTCGAAAACACTCTTCTTTTATCTTATCTAATTATTTTACTACTACAAAAGCAAGTCAGGAAGGCTTTTTGTTGTTGCAACTGTAGCGGTGTAACGTTTTTAGAGTAAAAGTGTGCAAAAAACTGCGAGTTGTAGTGATTGAGCGACTTCGGTAGTGATACTTGTTTTGCAAATAAAACTAACCAAGTTTAGATTTTATACTGTTTGTTGAATGTTATTTAATTTGAAAAGGTTTCATTTTATTTTACCAGTCCCGGCGTTTGTCAGTTAAAAGATTAAAAAAAAAAGTTAAATTTGACACACTTCCTGGTTTTTTTAGACTGAGCTAATCTTTGCCCGCAGTTATCAAACACGTGACGATTCTGTGTAGTTTCGACCTAATAAAAGCTTATCGTCAATCATTTTTATTTTTTTATTTTGATTTATTATTTCAAAGGACCAGCCAGTTGCCAGTTGCCAACCTCTTGGCCAGCGTGATGAATTAAGGCCTTATCTCTCTCGCCAAGAGAGAAGTCCCTGTGTCCCAGCAGTGGGAACCTTAATAGGGTGATGATTTCAAAGGATTTTCTAAAATTGTTTAAATAAGCATCAGTGTAGTTATTCTTACGTTTTATTAAATGTGTATTTTATACTCAAACAATTAGGTACTTGTTGCGCTTATACGAGTAGATTTCAAAATTGCCATGGACATTTTCAAATGCCACCTTAAAATTTAAATGCAAGGAAGTATTGCTTGATTTTATCACAACTACTTAGGTATGCACTATGCAATGCACCTTGATTGTTAAGACTAGGAACACACGTTACTCAAACAAGCAGGTTATTGCTCCGGGTTGGGCATTCAGATGCGCACATTAAGGGGAAATGTTTAATATTACTGTGATGGCGTATTACTAGTGAGTCCAATGTCGGCGGATGTCGGCGACTACAAATGGTGCCTGGATGAAGACTGGAAGTCAACGGTGTTACAACTTTTCATGCTATGGATTTTCCAGAGGGAATAAAGGATTTTTCGCGCGAAGCCGCAGCCTACTTCGATAAAATGTAAAATAATTTGTAACTGCAACAGTATAATAATTTTGATTTTGGAACCGTTATAATTTTAAATAAATTTCTGTGCCTTTGACATAGAAATAAAATAGTTGTAAGGGTGTAATACCAAAACATTACTACTAAGACAGCAGTGGATGTGCCAAACCAAAGTACATAATATATACTTTTCCCAAAATAATTCCTAGACGTCTTACTAGTTGGTAATACAAGTAATTCGAAGTCGGTATTCCAGAAGGGCACTATGCTAGATTTCCTATTATTAAATATATGTATAACTCGCAAATCTATAACTCAAACAATTCTAAATAAAATTCTATTTAAATAAGTTTTATATTGATAGTGCCTAATTTATTTTCTTGCACGCCCAGGATGACTGGTAGAGAATGCTTCTAGAATTAAGTTCTCCTCTGCGCATTGATTTTTGTGCACAAAGTATAAATAAATAAATAATAAATAAATTCTTGGTAATGCACACTGGGAGTTAAGGGTTGGCATGACCGCCCTAAGCAAGTTAGCTAGTTTTCTGAGCAATAAACAAGATAGAAAAAAGTTGTAAACATTGCACGTAAAGCCTAGTTGTATTTATTTATTGTGATTTCGGAAAAATAACAATAAATTTTTAGAGACCGTTGTTTATCGTGCATGTGTGTTAAAAAATATAAGAAAATATTTGTAACGTTGCATGTAGGTCAACGATTAATTGATTTTCTGCAAAAAAATCTATACTCATTCCGTAATTCACTTATTAATCCACCTTAGAACTTATTGTACTTGCAATAGCACTTGGTTTCTTTAGAGGTCATCGACTTTATCGGGTACTAATATTATAAAGTTGAAGAGTTTGTTTGTTTGAACGTGCTAATTTTAGGTCCAATTTTTCAAAGTTATACCGCGGTTTCCAGCACTAAAGCACAAATCCATAAAACACGACCAAACGACCGACGAAATGCTAGTTATATTAAAACTTACTACCTCGGCACGTCACACAAAAAACTATTCTAATTGCATAGTTTATAATAGTATTACAATTCAAAACCTATTTAAGTACTCCTCTCGTACCCTGTCACTGTTTATGTTCTACAGCAGAGTCACGCGATCCACCGACAGTAAATTGCAATCGGTGCGGATGCTGTGGGCGATATAGCTCAAGGTGCCAGGATTTGAAAGCCGCGCCTTAGCAGCATCGTCTTGAATTTCTGCAACGCATATTGCACTTTATGCCTATAGCATTAGTTTGGTTAATGTGAAGCAATGTTGTCAGGTTATTTCGGGTCATTGTGTGGAAGCTCCTATCTATGCAATGTTGTGTTGGTTTGTGAATTTTATGCTCATTGTTTAACAACATTAACATGTTATTTCACATAATTTTATTTAGGTATTTATTATTTATAGAGAAGATCTCGAAGAACCGACATAGCCAAACGGATTTAGTTCCCTAAAGTGGCAGAGGACAGACCCCATAGCACATAGCAACAGATGGTCGCTGGGGCCGAAAAGTTCTCGAATGGAGTTCGCGGATCTATAAGCACAACGTCGATGAATGACTTGATCAAAGTTTTTGGCTCAAACTTGATTCAATTAGCGTCCGATCGTAATAAGGTTGTTTTAGGAAGGCTTCTTAGCACTCACCCCTTTTCTCTCTTGGTATACCTACCTATTGCTTTTATAAAATTATCACCTATATACATCATAAAGAATAGAGGTGTAAAAGTAACGATAAAGGCGTTAAAATTTTGACGGTTCTCCTAAATTTGCATTGGATTTACTATTTAGAAAATGACAGTAAGTTAATTTTAACGATTGGTTACTTGGTACTAGATGGAGTACCCATTACTCAGTACCCAATACATACGGTTTGCTACAGCTCTATTAAAGAAACTTAATCACAGGTTCCTATATAAGTTTCCGTTTTATCGCGTTGTAAATGCTAATGCAGTACACAATAATGATTGCCAAATTAATATAGTAAACTTATACTTACAAACATCTTAACATGGCCATGCGGTAGGTCTGAAAGTTGTTAGATCAGAAAGTAAAACCTAAGGTCTACGTATACTTACACTAGCCAACTTTCACAAAATAAATTTATAATTCTTATAACGTTAATTTTATACAAAACTGCCAATTAACCCTTCCTTCACTACTCATTAGAGAATAGTTGACTCATTAAAATCCCATCAATATCATCTATGCTATGGCAATAAATACGGAATATTATTGGTAAGTAGTTAAAATTATACAATTTATACCTTCGCTGAGCACATACGACTTTTATAAGGGAATTTACATTAAACAAATAATGCGGCATATACATATAAGTGTGACAAGGTGACCAATCTAATAATTACATAATCTTTCAAGGATAACTAATAAAATATTTTTTGAAGTGAAACTTCTTTAGAATCGTTGTGATTTCAAACCGGATGCAACGGAAATGCGACAGGTAAGCCAAACTTAAACGCTAACAAGGTTAAGCAACGTTGCGCGACGCCAGTACTTGGATGGGTGACCGCCCGAACAAAATCTTTTTGCAGTATTTTTTTTTTGTTTTTTTTTTTATTCATCTCAATCTTTTGTCGATTTAGTGAAGTTTCACTTCTATCGTGTGTGAATCGCACACACACCTTTTTTTATATGATAAATATTATTATGATCAGAGGCATTACCTGCGCGCTGCCGACCCCGTAAATGCTTCAGGATACCCTTTTTGAAATAACCCATACTATAGTCCATGGGGAAAACCTAAGTCCACTACATCACCAAGACGGCACCATTTCCAGAGTTATGCAGATTAAGTGCCCCAAAACCAGCAAATTGCAGAAAACTTTATTGGCTCATGATAACTACGTCCTGAGGATAAGTGCTCCGGCACTTCAGACTGTTTGACAAAATAATCCCAGGGTGCCGCTATCAATCTCAATACGGAATACGAAAACGGGTCATGTTGGGTACGGATTGCAGAACAAATAATATGCAAATAAATCCGATACCTATACATATATACGAGACTTGGACTCGTAAACCAACAGTTGCGTGAAACTCAATAGTTTATACTTACAAGTTGTGTTATGTTTCAATGATGGGAATAGGTAGTCCAATTTGCCGGGACTTCATGAAGATATCTTAATATGGACATGCCACAATCCCGGGAATTTAATGAGAAAATATTATTATATTACTATGTAAAATAATATTTGCATTCTTAAGATTTATATTATCATTTCATCAGGTTATTAATGAAGAAAAACTTGACGCCGTAACACCGTAACCTTCGTACAAAGGCTTCAGACCTGCATCTTCGGGGATAGAGCCCTGATGTGCTACCAATTACAGGTGATAGGTTGAATTATTTCTGCACTTTGTAATATCGAGTGAAAATTTCATAATAGTTTTACATGAAAAGTGAGGTTTATCACTTATTAAAAATCATTTATATTTATTGTAATTTTATTTATGTCTCATCAGACATAAATAAAAATATTCCCAGCGGAATATTTATTTTAATTGTTATTGATTATTGTCACGGTTTTTTAATAAATAATAAAAGCATGAAAATAAGGTTTTTATTGAAAATATGTTCCGTCATATTTTTTCCGATTTTTTTCCCGGAGTCCCGGGGCGTATCCATACTATTGATAATGTTAAAGGTAATTTACCCCAAATTGCACTACTAATTCCCATCTCTATATGATTGATATAAAATAAGAAACACAAAATCGGTACGGTTTATATAGTACTGAATTTTATCATTGATTTCAAAGGAATAAAGGAAAAGATAAGAAGGTTAAGGGTAATATGAATGATAAGAAAATGTCTATTATATAGTATATCAGATGTCTAGTACCAGCAACGCAAGTTAAGAGCTTACCACTTTAACATTATATTTATTTTATTTATACTAACCTCGATCTGTAACAATTACGGTGACTATGAATTTCTTCTACATTATTTTAGACCGTGGACCGAAGAGAAACCCTGAAAAATAGTATATGGTCTTATTGTCTTATTTTTTACATGCCAGACCTACGTTAAATTATATCACAATTATTTATATCGTTTAATTATCATTATCATCATCATCACCCTATAAACGTTCCCACTGCTGGGACACAGGGACTTCTCTCTTAGCGAGAGAGATTAGGCCTTAATTCACCACGCTGTTTACCACCTTATATTTTCTGTATAAAAAATTTAAATAGTTTACAGAGATTTTTCTGTAATCTCTTCTTATCACCCGCATCTCAACCGTCTCCGCCGACCTTGCTCGGTCAGAATCGTTAGACTCGGAAGGCACGCGCCGGTCCTTGGCCGTATCCTAATTCTTGGACATCCTGGGCAGAGCTGGTCTTCCGTAAGGTGTATTCTAATATAAATGTAACTACATGACCGAACTATGCTAGAAATGCATGCAAGCATTCGCAACTTCCTGGGCATGCTACAAAACAAGAAGCAGAGAATTTTAGGACGCTTATTGATATATTGGATAGGCTTGTTAGATTATTTAAATTACCCGCAACAGGGTAGGTAGTTGATGAAACCTTTTCAAAAAATACATTTTATTTTTATTTTATTTCGGAAAATGTACTGTGCATTTCAGTTTTGCGTAACGTAACGCTTTAGTGCGATTTGTACTAAATGTGTACATCACAAGCTTCCACCTCTATTCCAGAATTTTGTTGCTCCATATCTGGGAATTTTCCATCTGCCTTCTAGGTCTTCATGCCCCATCTTAGACCACATCGTCACTTTACATCAGGTGAGATTGTGATCAAATGAAGACTTATCTAACAAAAAAAAGAAAAAAATATATGCAATTGAAGAAGCGAAAATATAGGTGTACAATTTTTTTGAGCGGGCAAACAGACGGATTAAACAAAATTGCTTGTTGTTGGGGGTTGTTTTTATTGCGGGTTCGATTTTGTACAATCTACTATTTCTGGTTACGGATTTTCTATGAAGCCTGTCCATCTTTAGATATGGACAAAATTAAGCTAAAAAGAAAAATAAAAAGTTGCATGTATCAGTAGGTACATTATATATATAATGTATTGATACATGCAACTTTTTATTTTTCTTTTTTGTACTCATTCAAGACAGCATAATCGGTACGGTCATCGCTGCAAGTGGTGTACAAATCGTAGTTATGCACGTATGCGGACACAAAGCATTCGTTTGCTATTTTCGTACGACTGAATGGACCCCCGCCGAGGTCTTGTTAAAAGCCCATTGAATATGCAGTTCGCTCTAGGATACCGTCAATCAAAGTAATTGGTCTACAACTACACAAGAGCACCTACAAGTTGTTAATATTTTAGATACTTTGTATCTATACCACGTGAAAGAAAGATGCGTGTAGTAGATCTTTAAAACTTATTATATGCATTAAAAGAGTATGTAATAAGGGACGTCCACTGAAAAAATAGGCAGACGACATTGTTAAATCTTCAAGGTCAAGATAGCTAAAACTAAGGAACAGGAAATAAATACATGTGGTATGTTAGAAAAACGTCTAACGACTCAAAAGTGGATGATGATGAACGAAATTGCTTCATAAATATTTAAACAAGAAGAACAATGATTCATATTAATGGTAATTAACCTAATATCCTAATAATGTGAGACATTTCCCTTTTAAGAACCATCTAAAATTAGATTACTAATTGAACTCCCCAAAGAAATTATCACAACCCAAATCACTGACCTGAACTCAAAAATGTTCATAATTTATCCTCAACAATTACTACTAAACTAGATTTCTAGATTAATTATCCTACTAATCTAAATGAAAACAACATACGACCACACCCGAAGTTTGAATGAAGGCAATTTCTCAAAGTAATTACGGTGATCGTACAACAATCGTCTTATCCAGTTATAATAATGGAGAGAAAAAAGCATCTGACGCGATTTCGTCTGAGAAAGTAGGCTGGGCGACTAGACAGCCACTAGACATTAACTACGTCACTCACTACTCGAATCATGCTATTTGTAACACATACAATGCTGAATCACTACTCATTGATGATTAAATAGCTATAGCTAATACAGCAATGGTTATGGGCACCTGCTTCAAGGCAATGACAGTGAGGTTTTAGAGAAGCAAAAAGCGTGGATAAATATAATGATGTGACACAGTGTTATTTATTTTTAACACAAACCGAACACAACCTAATTGGATAATATTTCCTCTTGGTAAGGCTTTTTCCGTCTGTCGTAATAAAAATTGTGAAACTTAACATTGACAGGGGAAAATTACCTTTCATAAGTTCTATGAATTATTGTCGTAAAAACTTGATTTGATGACAAAATCCTAAGATACTATATCTTTTATGGTGTACAAATTGTAGGTTTGGCATAAAATCTCTAGGCCTAACTTTCCTATCACCTCAGTCATTATAAGCACTTCATCATCTTTACTACAGGAACCTGTCTTCTCCTCAATTTGTCTTATCCATTACAAATTGTTACTTTCATTTGACATTTGTGTTCAGCAAAAATGGTTCTTGGGGGTCTGTACATGGAGTTGATTTTATTACACGTTACGTATTGTAATGATTGTTGTGATTTTGATGTGACAGATGATATAAATCTACCGGCCGGGAGGTCTATACGGTTAACATCACTATTTATCAAGAATTTCACTTTATAATAATGATCTAGATAAACTATTTTATTCAAGTGTTAGTAAATTTAGGTTGTGACAATTATTTTCAGATGATATTCGTAGATACTAGACTAAATAGCTCTAGACTGACGCCAACGCTACCTTAACAACTATGGCTATGCAGGTGGTTATTCTATGACCAGCGTTATCAAATGTTTATAGGGTTGGTATTCGAGCATCTCTAGTGGAACGTGTATTACCAGATAACGGATGGATGGTAACCCGATGATGGCTGACCAGCAGCCGTATCGTTTGTCGTTCCGCTCCGGCGCCGCCTACTCGACCTGACTTCAATGTGAACGGAACCTATGTCCTGGTTTCTCGCTATGAAAAGCCTGCGCATTGTTGATTTGGAATTTTAGTGCAGTGGTTGTTAATACAGAAGCAAATTCAGTTTTGTAAAAAAAGTTGTGTCTGGTCTCATGCTTGCTCTAAGGAAAAAAAGTAGGGAAGAAGTTCAACTCCCGACCGTGCGAGAATTTGGCATTATGCCCTCTACTATTCAGTAATTTAGGGCGCAGTGACGTTATTAAATTATGTTGCCATATTCGAAATCGACAAGGAGGAAATTATCATCATCATCCCTTTCTCTATTTGTAGTCGACTATCTTAAACCACAAATTATTTACCTAGAGCAGTAAATAAAGAACAAAAAGTTTTTTGTAACATCAACTCCTACCAAAATGCTGCAAATAGACCTAAACAACTTGGAGATGATTAGGTAATTGTGGTTGTCATCGCTTGTCAGCAAAAACACTTGGAAGTCGCGTCTGTCCATCACGCGAGCCAAAAATTATTAACTAAATAGGTTCATTATTTTCACGCATGGAGAACCTGACCTAGAATTCCATTATTATTTTAATCCTTGAACATATTGTGTGATTCATAATTTGCAAACAATGTAACCTACACTTATAAATTTAAACTCTTCATTCCAAAAGGTTCCTGCCTTTTTTCCCCAACAGTTTTTAAACTCAGGAAAATTCCTGATCCCAAAGAAATTTGACCATCTCTTGTTCTATGTCCCGTCTTAGGCGAGACTTAAATAGAATCCTTTTTTAAATATGATAATTTGAAATATATTTAATAAAAATGTATTAATCACTCCTAATGATAGTACTTTTAGGCTAAACAAAATAGAAATTGGGTGCAGGTAAACAAAAACCAATCTAGATACTCCGGTACGAGATGCTGGTGTATCAATTTTAATATCCCCGTTGGTGAAATCGGGCATCAAACACTTATATAGAAAGTTATCCCTGAAGCTAGGGCATTACTGCAGCTGTTTTAAAACGTAAAAGCTTTTCCATGACTTTTATTTGAAAATTCACTTTACTAACACATAACGGTGGCTTTAGTTGCTATCAAATCGTTTTACTGTCAACAAATTCAATTGGCAGTTTATTGGATATTATTAACGTTAAATCTTTTGACTTGTTTGTTAAAATTTGTTAAATCTTGACGACCTCTGTGGCTCGGTGGGCGAAAGCCCGCCTGAGGCGCAGGAGGTTGCGGGTTCGATTCCCGCCGCGGGACCAGATTTTGTACGATCTGCAATTTCTGGTTTCAGGTCTGGATATTTTCTATGTATAATATGTATGTATTTACAAAAAAAAAATGTATCTATGTAGTATATCAGTCACCTAACACCCATAGTACAAGCTCTGCTTAGTTTGGGGTTAGGTGATGCTGTGTGATTAGTCCGGAAATATTATTATAATTATTATTATTATTTTACGACAAATTATCAATAGGTAATGATGCCAGTCACAGCAATTTCTAGGGTCAGCTTCAAGGGGCGTATACTGTAGATAAATAATGCATCTGTTTATCAAAGAAGTGGTTATACAGACGTGTTTGTATTGTCTTATGTAATGGGCACGATTGCAATTTCTTAGTATTGTTGCAATTTCGTACTAAATTAGTAATCACTTGTCACATAATATACAGGGTGGAAAAAGGCGATGGGCTCTGGAGGGAATCTACTTTAAAACCTGTAGCTTGCTGATTTTACTGAAAGGAAACATTCCTTTATTTACTAAAAGAAAAAAACTGCATAAAAAATTATTTGACTCATCCGGGAATTGAAGCTTCGAAAAATCTAAAAATGTTGCCTCGATGTTTTATAATAGGAATCGGTACTGTCAAATAAAATTAAAAAAGGATAAAACTAATTTTTGAAAAAGCGGCAGAATATATCTTTTTGAATCTTTGAATGCAAGTTCTGTACTTTTCAAAAATAAAGGAATGATTCCGTTCAGTGAAATGGGATAGTTTTTTAAGAACATGATTTAAATTTTAAAGTAGTTTCCCTTCAGAGCCTATAAATTTTTCCACCCTGACGAGTAAAATGCGGAATAAGACTAATAATAATAATAATTTAAATAATAATTTCGAGTAACTTAAGGATGCCTATCACGATTCGTGGTTTCTAAAATTTAAAGTTCCTTATGATTAACAACCATATCATTTCACGAAGATGTTCTCATTAACTAATTGTTCCATATGTTTAGTCTGTCTGTTCACGTCCGTAAGTGGTAATCCTCTGAATCCTTACACTAAGAACGTGCTAAGAACAGTCACTGGTGTGTGGTTTCGGCCGCGGCTTGTCACCACCCTCCGGGCTGGGCCAGTGCGTGAAGCGATTTTTTCGTGTTTCGTAATGTGGTCCGGAGAAGCCATCTCCTAGGCCTTCATGCTCCATCTTAGACCACATCGTCACTTTGCATCAGGTGAGATTGTGGTCAAATGAAGGCTTATCAATAATAATAAAAAAATGTATACATAAAAAAAAAGAAAACTTAAAATCTAGTATTATAAACCTAGGTAGTTATTATGTTTATTCACGTTTCATAAGCAAACAAATCATTATGAATTAGTAGTAAATTTCTTGGTGGAATTTCAGTGGGTACTCAATTGTTTAAGTCCATTACATTATTCAATCTAATATTTAATTACCTATTGGTCGTTGCTAAGCCGTTTTCTGATCAAGGCTATTATCATCATGTCTTTATAGGCTCTTAAGAACCATTTAACCAGCTGCTTTCAATTGGAGATTATCGTGATCGTAAATATAATTTATCAAACGAAGATGGGAAAATTGTTTACCGACACAAAAGGAATTAATTGTGATCTAGTTTCCTAAAAAGTAAAAAATCATATTAATTTATATCATTTGAGAACCCACTCGAGTATATTTGCATATATTCAGTTCTCTTTTCCACTTTCACCCTCCCTATAACTTTTAACCGGCTCTATCGATTTTCATCAAACATGTCTAAGTCGCAAGAGTCACCTTTCATACGAAAACTAAATTAAAATTGCTTCATCCGTTCGGGAGCTATGATGCCACCGACAGACAGATAGACACGTCAAACTTTAGTACACCCTTAATTTTTTGGTCGAGGGTTCAAAATGTGACAACTGAGGAGACACTAAAGTGGAAAGATTTACAAATTATGTGTTTTTAAATTATATTATTATGCACACACAGGTCACACAGTAAAACTATAATTGTGTTGTGTATATTTATTAAAACTGATCTTACAGACATTACGAGATACCAGGGGGGCAATTCTCGCGCTTATGATATTTTAACGATTTCGAAATATAACCTAGAGTCGGTAGTTTATTTCGGTTATCTTATGAATCGTTTTGTTCAAAAGCACGAGAATTATCCTCTGAAAGCCATATGTTGTATCACAGACAAAATCATCTAATCTATAATATAAAAATGAATCGCAAAATGTGTTGGTAAGCGCATAACTCAACAA
This sequence comes from Gymnoscelis rufifasciata, assembly GCA_929108375.1. Classification (NCBI taxonomy): domain Eukaryota; kingdom Metazoa; phylum Arthropoda; class Insecta; order Lepidoptera; family Geometridae; genus Gymnoscelis; species Gymnoscelis rufifasciata. Next base: position 5,199,122 of record OV815303.1, read on the forward strand.
CGCCTGGACCAATTTGGCCAAATCTTTTTTTTTAAATGTTCGTTGAAGTTCAAGGATGGTTTTTACGGCGAGAAAAATTGGAATAATTGCCGGAAAAACGATTTTGAATAATTACCCGGGCGAAGCCGGGGCGCGCCGCTAGTATGAAATAAAAACAAAAATAATGTACCCACTTTAGATTATAGGTATATCGAATTCGTTGTAATATCATAAACGCGAGATTGCCTTTCAGAATGAGGTGGCGGGACGAACCGTATTTGCACCTAAGCATAATATGGCCTGATATTGCGCTAGATCAAGGAAAGTGGAATAGAGGAAGGGTGATTATCAGGAAGCATGTATTTAGTAGCTACTCGATGTATTTGTTGCTCTAGCTGCCTACATAAATAAAAACATGAATTTAACTTCATGCCTGAAGTCAAAAATTTTGACATTAAGATTACATTCAATAAAAAATAAATAACTATTTCCGACAATCCACACAACAACATCAAGCCCCGTGTTGAGCTAAGATAGTGTTACGGGTACTAGACATTACCGAAATTCAAACAATAAATTATGTAAATGCGTAAAACTTTAATTAATCTTTATTTGGACAATACAACACACTTGGCAAAAACCCAGGCTCGTAATTTACTGGTTCAAAACCTTGAAAAAGCTTGATTTCACTAAAACAGGTTTTTTGTTCTTTTTAACAATAAAACGAACCGTTAATTGTGAATTGACAATTAACGGTACCTACGTATTATCGTATTATTTGTATCAATGTACCTCTAGATTTTGGGTAAGGCTTTATGGCTATAAGCTTGCAATATAATATATTAACTATTTAATATTATTATTAACTTATTGAAGAAACCTATTATTAATATAATAACCAAATAGCGTTATCAGGAAGGCCTTATTTTGAAGTATATTGGTGTGCATTTTCATTTGAATCGAATCATAGATATGCGTTTTACAATCACAATTGCATGCAACTCTTAACAAAAAAGCTTACACTGTAAAATTTACATTATGTCAGTTACGTCACTTAGTCAGGCAGGCGACGATATGTCTCCAGGAACTCAAATAAGCATACGAGATTTAAATGCACCGTAGCTGTCCATCCTACACTACATACTTTACAAATCGTAATTTTAAAGTAATTAGTAATAATGAGCCGGTCGACCTTTTAGCTACCTATCAAAAAGCGGCTCAAAATCCTAAAAAGGCTTGACACTTTCTTTCTATCAGTGCAAGAAAGAACAAAACATTTGAATTCTTTATTCATACCGAATAGAGTTGAATTTCGAATTCTAAAGATTCGTTCCGTGAGTTTAGGACGTTTCTTACTAATTTATTAGGAATGTTATCCTAATCCTATAATATGACAGATAGAGGTTCGGTTCGGTTGTTGGTTCTTTAGGAATGTTAATGGGTCTTTATCAAGTCCTTAAGGTGTTAAGACAATTTATAAATGTCTTAAATTCTATTCCATTTCATTTATTTGAATGAAGATAGTTTGAAGTGTTAGCGTAAAACACAGAAATCAAAAAAAAAATCACACAAAAAATATGCATTTATGAACCTAATAAATGAAATAAATACAATGCAATACGTTTATATGAATATTTAATAAGATACTTGTAAATATAAATATGAATATATTTATTTATTTATATTGGTTGTTCATCGAACCAAAATTTAAACCATACTTCCTGGAAATCCAATGTCGAACGTGATACATATTTCTTATTTTTGTCAGAAGGTGTATATTTTACCATACAATCGTATAGTTTTACCATAAGGCCTTAACATTATAATGCCTTAAATTCTCCACATTTTTTTCTACACATCATCTCGCTCATGGTCGAATTTAAAAGAATATTTATAGTCTGTAAATCTTTGTCATCTTTGTCAACCTCTATAATGTTGATGGAATCTACAGTAGTTGTAAGTGGCAACTCTTGGTAAGGGTACTCATGACTTTGACTTTGATGGCAAGTTACGATTGTGTACGAGGATGGATCACAAAAGTCAAAAGGATTTGTCATCGAGAGATCATCTTAGCTCAATACTCAGATTGTAGTTATCAGAAAACACTGCAGGGAAGCAACCTTATTTATCCATTATAATATTTCATCGTCATCATCACCCTATTAACATTCCCACAGCTTGGACACAGGGACTTCTCTCTTAACCAGAGAGATTAGGCCTTAAGTCACCACGCTGGCCAATACGGGTTGGTAAATGTCACATTTCTTTCAAAACTGTTAAAAGTTCTCAGAACATACCCGTTTCTATGTTGCCTTCACCGTTAAAGCACGTGTTTTAAAGCGCACATACATTCAAGAAAAATCCAGAGCTGCGTGGCGGGGTTTGTTTGGGGGTTGAGAAGACTGGTCATAGAGGAAAAACAAAAAAATATGCATGTGATGTGAGACAAGGACAGAAAGAGGATGGTGATGATAATGATATAGGTACTTGGCTCTAGCTTCGTGGGAGTCGGTCCGGACACCATAAACCATACTTGTATCGTAGCAATTAGTAACTGTCGCTTTACAGCCATCACCAAGCCGAGGTGCAGCGCAGGCGTCGCGAATTGTACTCTTAATACTGTCATCATCATCATCTTCCTTCCCTTATCCCACATTACGTGGCTACTTGAGACTTTATAGTCCAACAAGTATATTAAATAAGATTAACGTATTCCACGATATATACATTATGTACTATTAAGTATACGTACTAGGAATCAATGTATACGGAGAATACAACACACGTATTTGATTTACGTCGTTATTGTGGTCTTGGCAAAGCGACGAAGGCCACAATCGCTTATGTTCAAAGGGCTGCGTTTAACAACAAGCATAGCTTAAGCTTTATACCTACTGTTATTGAATTTTTAAAGAGCCAAGACCAATCCTTTCAGCCGGAATAATATTGACATAAAACCACATTGTAACCAGAGCACTGATAATGGAGAATATCGAGGACTTTGGAGCTGCAGGAGAAATGAGACACTTGAACATACCACAACAAGCCACTTTCAACCCTCTCTCAAAGCTATAAGTACTATTATCTTATGATTTTAGCGGTATTTCAGTGAAGGTTGATATGTTTTTAATGCTGAAAGAATAAGGACTTAAACTCAAACAAGTTAAGATTGATTTTGGGACTTTTCATTTTTTACGACTAAACGATATGACCGGTTTAATGTTAAATGACCAACCTATATAAACCCGAAAAAAGTGGGCTCATGCGATTGATTTTAAGAAGAAATTAGATATTAGCTAGCCTGTTTAGGCTTTGCACGGATATAAAACTTTCCCCTTGAATCACTGCACCTATTGCTGAAAACCGCATACAGATCTGTCTTTAAATGATTTAGCATTTGTATCTTGAATGACAATAATTCGTCAGCCATCTTGAAAATAAGAAAAAAAAACTTTGGCCAATAAAACATTCGATCTAAATTCAAAAACGATTCGGAAGTGTGAGTGACCTATGTAGAGCATTGGCATTGTGCAAATTGCATTGCGGGAAATAAAAATTACGTAACCGCAAATTGTATTCTCATTACCCATGACCGTTCTGAATAGAATAGAGCTAGTACCAACATTGTTTTATAAATATTGTGTTTAGCAATTAATAGTGGATCTCTGAGAAGGAAATTATAAATCGTAGATTTGAATCACTGTTGAACTGTGACCCCAATAAAACAATTGAGTATAAATGTCATAAACATAATGTAGGTTTATAGATAGGTACTCAATTTTGCACATGATGACATAAGCACAAACTCGTAGAAGGTTGAACTCTATTGAGGCGGCACGAATTTTTAATAGATATCCGAAAAAAAAGTTGTCCATCATTAAGATTATTAAAAAAAATAACCATTTTTTTCTTTTAACGAGAAATCAAAACAGTGCATTGAAGTTTAGTATGACGTCTACCACTATCGTGAGATTTTTTTTAAAATACCTCCTGGATCTTAGGAACTTTGATCTTGGCACTTTCTTGTTAAATTATTAGGCGTCCGGTATTTTTGTACGGATTGTCAGACGGACTAAACGGAAAAATTATTTTTATGTAGTCAAAGAAAGACTTTTTTTTTCATGCTCGATAAGCCTTCATTTGACCACAATCTCACCTGATGTAAAGTGACGATGTGGTCTAAGATGGGACATGAAGACCTAGAAGGTAGATGGCGTCTTAGGCGTCGTAGGAGCAGGAGGGTCAAAGACATGACATGAGTATTATATAAATTTTATAAATTGCTCTTAATTGTATGTATTGTTTAGTTTTTAGATTTTTTATGATTTACTTACCTACTGATGTTATTTTATTTCTGATTATATATAGTTTAGTTTATTTTTAGTTAACAGAGTGTTCTAGATTTGTTTTTTTAGGTTAACGTGTATCTATTTTTATTTTCATTAGTGTTTCGTTGAGTCCGTATTGTCAGAAAATGGAAATTGGAGCTGACGGAAGATCAGCGTTGGTTACCAGCTTGCTGGTAACCAACGCTTTCGTTTGTTTAGTTTACTTAGTTCGATGTATAGTTATAGTAATAATTTAGCATGTAAGCTTTACAAAACGAATAAATTGATTTTTATTTTATTATTTTTTCTTCGGACCTCATTACGAAACACGAAAAAATCGCTTCACGCACTGGCCCAGCCCGGAGGGCGGTGAAAAGCCGCGGCCGAAGCCTCCCACCAGAGACTGTTCTTAGCACCACCCGGACACTTAGGTTTGACTATTAAAATATATGTATAACTTTATATTTTGCACACAAACATTTGAATTCAGAGTAAATTGTATACGTTCATATAACAATAAGTAATTTTCCTTTTACACATCTCAATTACTTAGAAAACAGACAGAAGTATGAGTAAATAACAGCAGAACGGAAACCATTTTTTAACGGTAACCAGAAAACAATTAGTAAATTGCAACAAGCTCTATAATTATTTTATTAACTTGAAGTTTTCTTGCAATTGTTAAAGCAAATAAAATTAATAATTTACTTTATATTTAGAGGTGTCGCTTTAAGCGATAAGGTCGCCGATTGTACAACAAATGTGGCTATTGATATTTTAAGTTAGTCTGTAAGCATTGGTGTGCAATAAAGATCTATCTATCTACATGTCTAATATACCTGCCTAACATCGCAGCCTTCCAAACTGATTTTCTTTTAGAAAATAACCTTTCCTAATTGATGACACGGATAGCAAAACATAAAAAAAAAACTGATTTATCACAAAAGCACGTCCATAACATCATAGCTTCTTTCTCCGAATATAAATAAGGTTATCCTCCACAAATTCCTTGGATACCAAACAAAAGGCATTATTTTTTCCCTAAAAAACTACAAAGGATTCGCAGTAATCGAAATCAAATAACTCAGTTTCTGTGTAATGAGTCAAGGCTTAGTTTTGAGGGAACAATGAACTTCTGTATCGGAGGGACTCCGGATGTTAGTCATGGTGATAGCGTTATCTGAACTTGCACTTTTGTTACAATTCCGGAGCTTTCGATATCTCTGGAATTTATATTGTTAGATATATATGGATAAATGCTGACAGTAAAGCCATCGGTTTTGATTATGCTTATTATTACTAGTTCGAACATTTGCTCCAGAGCTGAAGCCGGGGTAAGGAGATCATGTTTGAGGGTCCATAATACGCTCTTAACCAAAGGTTGTTATAACCTGCCAAACATTGTTCGAGAATCTCGGTTATGGTCGAACCCGTTGAGTCGTTGAGGGTAGGCTATATTCAGCAGAGGAAGCGCCATAGGCTATATATGTAATAACTTATTTTATTTTCGGCGTTCCACTCAATCGAGTCGGTTTCGTTGTCTACATTATATAGGTGGGCAGTTATTTATTTTGTGAAACTGTACATATCTAAAGATGCTTAGGTACTTTTAGAACACTTATAAATCAACCTCTGTTTAATAGGATATGAAACCTTTAACTAACTCTTGCAGAATTTCGCATTCAGTCTGGTTGTCATTCGAAAGTAAGCATTACCACATTACTCGTATAATTATATTGTAGAGCTATTTAACGTCTTCAGCCTACTAGATTCTTCGGTGCTTCGCTTGCATAATAGGTTTGCTGAGGTCATCTTAGGTATAAGTTTTACTTTAATGACTATGTATACTTATTTTAAACTAGCTGTTGCCTATGGAATGCACACAAAAATGTTTGTAATTTATTATAATCATAATTTATTGGTTTATAGATTATTGAATTTCTGGTTCTATATGTTAAAATCCAAAGTATAACCCATAACCACTTAAACTTTCAGCCAATTCGTTATTATAAATGTTATAATTATATAACCCTCTCCATCCAAAGGTTGTCTGGAAGAAATTGCTTTAAGCAATAAGGCCGCCCATTACGAATTTTGTATTTAGTTTTAAACCCCTTTTTATATTGTTTTATCTTGATGTGTAACAAAGAGCTATTTTATTTTTATTATTACAATAACCCACCTGAATTCAGTCGGGCGCAAATCTATCCAAATAAATATAATGTTCCTGTATTAACAATCATTTGGTGATACGGTTAATTTAATAGTGATTCTTATAATCTTTTTTGTTTTTTTTTCATAAAACCTGTGTCAAAACAAAAAAAGGAATTAGGGGTTGTTTCACCATCTCCGAGTAAAATAAGACAATGGTTAACATGTAGAGCTTTCTAGCTCAGTCACATGTGACAAAGCTAGATAGCTATTTACATAACTATCCGCTGAATGTTGCTTAGTGAACTCGAATTTTGTGAAATAAGCCCTTAGCGAAATTGCTCCATCCGCTCCCACTTGATGTGATGTCTTGTCTAAAGGATCATTTGAAAAAGTTACATACTTACGTATTACGTATTACCTGAATTAGAAATGAGGAGATTCGTTGAAGAATGCGGGTGTCCGACATAGCCAAACGGTTTAGTTCTTTGAAGTGGCAGTGGGCGGGCCATATAGCACGCAGAACAGATGGTCGTTGGGGCCGAAAAGTTCTCGAATGGAGACCACGGATCGGCAAGCACAGCGTAGGACGTCCACCAACTAGATGGACGGACGATCTGAAGTCTGCGGGCTGACGGTGGATGCAGGCCCCTGCCAGCCTAAACTACTGGAGATCTTTGATAGAGGCCTATGTCCAGCAGTGGACGTCCTACGACTGAGATGATGATGATGACTTGGCTTGTATATTAAAATTATCTGTTACAACAATCAGTCAACAACATCGGATATCCCCTGTACGAAGTCGTGAACAGGAGCTTGCAATAAAAAATGATAAAAATTATCATAAGGTCCCGACAGGATATGCGTGACAATAAAAAGATTGTAAACGAATGAAAGGACGGAAGCCCATCAACCTTTCTCATTGTCCAGTTTCGACATCGAACAATGTCATTCTGTTTGTTTATCGCGATACACTTATATGGAAGTCTAGAAGGTGGCCTTGCGTTTTGGTGGCTGTATTTACGTGAGCGATGAATCAGTTAAGTACTATAGCCTTATTGAGAAGGCATTCCAAGAACAATTCTACAAGGAGCATGCTATATTAAATATATATCATGCAACTTTCCGGACAATCCACACAACAACATCTAGCAAGTTTGTGTTACGGGTACTAAATATCTGAAAATATATCTGTTATCTGGTAATTTGTAAAATACTTAAGCCTGTATGATTGTTAATATCGTTAAATATACAACATAGTTGAAAAGAATTTTAGATTCCTATTATTAGATTGACCAAAAAAATTGGAATATATTAAGGAATTATTTATTTATGTTACTTGCTTAGAGTAAATACCTTGGTAAATTGTACAAATCTTAGAAAGCGAGTGAAAGAATGAATTACATGTACCTACTCGTTCTTCATCTATGTGAGCCATGGTTGAAAAGCTGAACATTTTGTATCATAAGTATCATATATGATATACATATGTATATGAGGTATCTTTCAGTTTAACCAATAATTATCAAGTTCAAATTTTATAAATTAAAACATAAGAATAAGGATGAAGATATTATATCTATGTATTTGGTAGTATAGAAATGCGTTTCTTGTAATGGTTATATCAAGGCTTAACTCGACCTCAGCTATGCAAAATTATTTAAATCGTCAACGATCCTCAATATAAAGAAAAGTAATTATTAACTTTAAATTATCATGGTTTTTAACAATATTAAAACGATATGACTCCACCATGATGGAAGGACGGAATCATATGGTTTGTTACCCGTTTCAAGTTTTAATATAACTAATTGGTATTTCTGACCAGTTCCATAATAACCGTTTTAAACTGCTGTGAGACTTGGAATTCAATCCACAATTCGAACAGCATATTGATTTTAAGAATACATTACGGACGTGTGTAAACAGTGTCCAGGTTCTTTTCACGGGAAATGCACTGATCGAATTTCTGGTTGACATTCTTCACCATAATACTGCGTAACTTGATTGGGCAATGCTTAGTAGTAAAACATAGCCAAATTGAGATTGGTTACTACGAATATTAGTGTGGTGGCTATATACCGTGTTGGCTTAGTGGGAGCACACTCGATCTTAAATCCGGAGGTGTGAAGGCAAACATCGTGAGGAAACCGGGATGTTCTGAAATCATTGATGAGTTTAAAGAACATTATAACAACCCGCACTTGGACAGTGTTGTAAATTAAGGCCTAATCTCTCTCGTCAAGAGAGAAGTCCCTGTGTCCCAGCAGTGGGAACGATGAGGGTGCTTATGTGTATTGGTGTGGAGCTGGTATTGCAACTCTACGTAATTTCGTCTTCTTTTACCTTACTGGATGTATGTTTATAAATGCATCAAAGAGGCCGGAGGCATAGCTTAGCTCCGTGTAAATAATAAAGAAATCGCATCCATCCGAACTTACGTAATTTAAAAAATAGAGCTAATATTATGCGGATTCCTCCGATTTATTAATTCATTCGAAACAGCAAAAAGAGTAACACACACTGATTTTAAATTTAACCCTTTAGATAGGCAAAATAAAAATAATAATATAAATAGTAATACAAAAAAATAATTAAAAACTAATTAAAAGGCCTAGTCGCAACTACCATCCAGCATTGTCCTTGACATTGTGGACATAGTGGAAGACTAAAACGGATAAAATCGTTTCAGTTAGTGCTTTGAATTAGTTAGTGTAAAAGTAAGAGTTTAGATAACATTCATAAAAAGTCTAAAAGGCTGTGTAATGATGTATGGGTAATTATGTCGTCGTTTGTCGTACTGTGACAAATCGCTCGACAAATTTACCACTTAACTGTTTGGGTATTATTTTTTGCCGTAAGAAACATTGTGTGATCTACGAGAATTGATGAGAATGGTTTACAAAACCTCCTTCTGGGCATCAAGAACTCTTCCTCGATTCATTTTCCCACATTACTATCACAAGCCGGTTTCCAAAACAAAATATCTTATCTCGTATTAGTGATACCGTCTATTGTCAAACGTAAATTAATATTCCACCATACAAACAAAGGCAGCATAATCTGCCTTTCGGGTGGTCTTTCCATTTCCTATGACAAAGTGACAAGCATTTTTTTTATAATAGGCCCACAGTAATCTGATTAATATTAAAATATATTTGTTGTGTTTTTAGAGATGGTTACTTTTCAAGGGTACAAGTTAACTAGGGTTCACCAACTATGATGTTTAAAACCCATGTACCTATTCCATTGTCATCATCACATCTATTTAAATCCATGAATGGCTTAGATTTGTACTCAGTATTAAAAGTGTACAATGATTTAAAATAAAGTTTTTATATATACCGAAAATACATCCGGTGAGTAGGTATACCGTAGAGAAATACCTAATTAAGTAAACCTGCTTGATACCAAATGAAATTTGTTTTCAATTACAATTGTTGTTAACCAATTAAAATGAATCAGAGAGTTATTATAAGAAAGTGATTTATTTATAATTATGACTTAACCATAGAAAACTTCGAAGTATCTAAGGCCTGGATAATTTTCATATTTGGTCGATGAAGTTAACTGACCTTCTGGATGGTAGTAGTGAGCTATCGTTAAACTAGGTATTTGATTCATACTCGTAGAAATCGTCCTGGCTGAAAGTAAGTTGACATGCCCTATTTTTAGGCTAAGAAAAAAAAGGCCTCTCAATCGAAGTGATCTAGAATAAAATATATTCGCCTGTTAACCACCTCGAAACACCTTGTATAAATATGTATGTATATTTCAATTATCAACAATCATGAGTCAAATCAAATTCTTAAAGAAGGATAAAATTAATAAATCATTTATTCCACCTATCTTTGTTGCTCCTGGCTTTCATATCTCGTTAATTGTTTTTTTTAATTAGTTGTGTCACCACAGTTACCCATTAACCCCTACAATTTGTCAGATAGATCTGGTGCAGTCTAAAAGCGAAACTAGGTATCTAATAATGACGCCTCGCGGTCATCCGTGGGAAACCTATGCCGAATATTATACCCAATCTTGTTTTAGGGGCTCTAATAGATAAACTAGCTTTTAGTCAAATTAGTGTTTAATGCATATTATCGCGGGTACAACGTATTTTCTCGCGAAAAGTAGCCCATAGCCTTCCTCGATTGTCTGGACTGTAATTAGACAACCTTCCAAATAGGCTGTCTAATTACACGAAAATATATTTTATTTGCTATAATGCAACAATTAGTCCTGGAGATACGAGAGTAACAAAAAATAAATAAGAAAGGGCATAGTACAGTTTATACATATTTAGCAGTTTTAAAAACACAAAAATATTTTTCTTTAAAGTGTCACTCATCCAACAGCTGATATGGCGCCTCGTTGCTTAACTTTTATCAATTTCGTTTGTTGTAAGGGAGCCCCCATGTATATTTATTTAGTATGTGTTTTGTATTTGTTATAATATTATATTCAACTCTCTATCTATAATGGTTCTTGGGATACACCTGCATAGACAGACTGAAGACGAAGTCTCATTAATATGGCCTCATTTTACCCTTTGGGTACGGAATTCTTAAAACGAAGTGCACAATTAGCAGTTATTTGCTCACGTTTGTATGAAAATCGTTCTTTAAATTTATAGTTTATTACTTTTTTAATTCATATAAAACTAAAAAAACCTATATAATTATGCAGTATAGACGTCATTTTGAATTCTGATTCAAATATTAGGGTTATTTTTAATTTATCTTGGTTTTTCATTTAAATATGATGATTTACTCTATTGGTGGAGAAAATAAGTATCTTGACTCTCAATTCGATCCATGTGTTCTGTTTGAACATTGGACTTTTGTGACGAGAATAATTAATTCACTTTTATTATTTTTTACAACTACTCGCTATGTAATTAGTGTTATCGCCTATGTATTGTTAACTATATAACATAGTTTACGTATTTTCTGATCTTTATAACCTAACGATGAAAAGATTGCCTTATAACCTTCAGTTTTTTACTAATCTCACAAATACTCTACTTAAATCTTTTGAAATAAGTGTAGAGATGACGGTAAAATGGAAAATGGATGGAAAATCCATGTTGTGCCGACTCCATACACATAAATACACATATTTTGTGGGCTAGGATAGGATCAATTAGTAAACAAAAATTGTTAGATTTTTGAGAGGGCTTACAGAATGTCCAAAGCGTCCAACGGATAGACAGACATTGAAGTCTCAGTAAAGGGTTTTACCCATTGAGTATCCCGAACACAAAAAATTAACATGTCATAAAATTTTATCGCTAGAAAATATTAAACCGATCTATTCCAATCCCATTTTTATTATGATTAATCATAACATAATCATAATCTGCGCATACCTACTTACAGTCTAGCTTAGAACCTAAATTACAAGTCTATGATATGTCTACTACTAGCCTATGTCTGTAGGCGTGAAGGTGGTTACAACGGGTTCAAATTTATTTTCGAAAGTGAACAGTGTCTATCAAGCACTTGCAAAAAATCCTAGACATTATTTTGATCTATTATTAAAGGTCGTTATGAACCCGTTGAAGACGATTAACCTTCTTTTGCGAACGATTAAGAAAAATCTTGTTGATGTATTTTACATACAACAGGCTTTATGATAGAAGCTACGATGGATTTTTAGTAATAATATATATCTTTCTGAATCTTACCTAAAAAGACCTAAATGAAAACTATAATGTTATACTGTTAGCTAACAACACACAATGAAAAAAACTGGACAATATACATTCCAATAATTTCAGACTGATATTTAAAAAAATTTTGTAAACACAGACGAGAAATGAAGGAGAATGGAGAAATTTACCGTTTATTTATGTTGGTTGAAATATAAAAAAATTGTCTTTATTAGAATGATTAGTTACAGGGAAAAAAATAAAACAATTATAGTTTATAGCACATTTATTTCATTAGGCTATTTGAGTAATTTTGATACCTATTTTAACCCTTTCCCCCCGGGGTTCAGATTTTTTACGAATTTCGGTTTTTGAAGGTTATTATTATAATGAGGTAGGTTAAAGGAAACGCACAGATTTTTTTTAGATTTTTAGTATACCTAGAAGTACTATTTCCAAGACCTAGACTTAAAAGTACCGAAAGGAACTTCGTGTTACGTCAATGTTAGGAACTTTGATAGAAACTACATAAGTACTAAGATCTAATATTGACTAGGTAATAATTAAATAGATCGGTTTTTAATTACGTAATTACCTCGTGGTATTTAATAAAACAAATTTTCTAATAATTTGCACACAAATATACGTTGCAATGCGAACATTTACTATGAGGTTTCGACTGAATCTTCTTCAAACTACAAACTTCACACCTTCCCCTGTTCTCTACAAACGTAGGTCAATAGATGCCTCTGTTACCCAAGCGTACGGCTTTTACAGTGGAATAGTCAGATTTGGGCCATTTCAAGGAGCCGCGTCTTGAACTATTATCAGAAGAAATTCATCTTTTCTGACTAACATCTTTCATTGTCATAAAGTCTTGAGTAATAAAATTTTAAAATCTATAACGGTGGTGTGTACGATTATAAGTCCATGAATGATATATGAAATGACAAATGCGATGTCCAGAATTCCCCAAAACAACCTGAGGCACCATTTCGGAGATTTGAGATTTATACAGGACATGGCTCTCAAACGATCAGCTGTATCTACGCTGCCCATATAACTATTGTTATCTTTGATAGCTACAGGGCTTATAGGTATTTCCTCTTTTTTAGGTTCAATACCTTGCTTTCTGAGAAGCATAATGGTTCCTATGGTACCACAATCTTGTAAATTATATCTCCAATCAATACTATAAATATATCAATCAGTGTGGTACAGTGAGCAAAACAGTCTTCTACTTCTACACGTATCTGCTATGTATTCTGATAAAATTGTATCTAGGGTTCTTTTTTTCCTTCACGGTTTGGTTCAGGCAATCGCTTTTATTTAGTTAGATCTGTGTGAAGACGTATTTGCAGACGGTAGATCAGACCGAACGGTATTAGAGATGTGGGTGCCTGATTTATAGGGCATTTCAAAACATCTTCAATTTTACGGCAACGATGGCGGAACTTTGGCAAAAACACTGGCATGAGATCTTTCAAAAACCTTATAGAAGCCTCTTTAGTGAGGGTACTTGATAATTTTCAAGTTCATCGTCAGAAACACCTGCACCAGACTCTTCGTGATAGTCTTGTAGCTATTCTAACAACAGCTCTTCAATTAGAGCGGTATTGTTTGTAATATCTATCTCAATGGCAAAACCAATAAGAAAATTGGTCAGAATAATAATAAAAATCATAAACTCATTCGTTTATGATGAAAAAATACCCACTTTATTGAGTATGTGTAATATAAAAACCCATAATTTTTGAGACTGAAATTACCTAATGGTACTTTTAAGTCCGCATCAGTTTTTATCCAATAGTCATATATAATAATGTGAAAATATATTATAACTGCATTTAGATATGTGGTCAATAATATAAACAACGTAATAAGTAAAAAAATATAGCACTTACCAGTAATATTTTATATAAAAAACATCTCCAAATACACAGCTTAGCGAAGTGACAAAATGATCGAGAGGATGTAACTTGATGTTCAATTTTTTTTGCAACATTAGGCGGTAATTCAAATAACGCGCTGTGATTGGCTTACAAAAACCGTGCTCTAAAGGACCGTCAGTAGCAGTCAGCTTAAAGTGTTTCCGAACTTAAGTTATTAGACGAAAAATGTGGAGTTACTTCTTAGTACCGTAAGGAGGGAAAGGGTTAAATGATTACAATATGAACATCACATTACATTTCGGTAATTAAACAATGCACTTGATAATTAAATTGCAATTTGAAAAGTTCGCGAATAACAATTGCCTCCAAATGGCGGTTTAAAAATGTTATTTACTAGTAACAATTTGCTTCATTTGAATGATAGACCTGTGAAGACTCAAACAAAAAACAGACAAACCAATTATGTTGTTTATAATGTTAAAAACAAGATAGCCTTAAAATATTTCAAGATTGACAACTCTGCTACGTAAATTGAATTTCGAAAAATTCGCTACCAGTTGGCAACCGGAAACCGGAAGGTGGTATTCGTTTTACTATGGGTAGTAGGAAATAATCTTTCATATTAAAATATATGAGACAATATACTCCCGAAAAACAGTTCAGTATTTTTTTTGTGCCAATCAAAATCATGACAGTTATCTTGACCACTAAATATACCAGTAAATGACTACGGCTAGAAACTATATCGTCTAATACAGAGATATACTTGCATCTATTTAGTTTGTATTAAAACGGCAACACTTTGTAGCTCCCTGACCAGGATTATAGGATTGAACTAGTCTATAATATTTGCTCTCTAAACAAGTTACTTAGAATTTCATATGCAATCTACAGTACTGTTATTCAGAGTATCTACTTATGTACCTGAAGATAACATAATAATATAGGATGCGTCATGTCATGAGTCATAAATAAAATAAACTCGCACGAAATAAGACTTTCATTTATTATTTTCTAGGGATTATATAAATATTTTAAGGCCGGTTTTAATACCCAAAAATCATTTCAATGTATTACATGGTTTTGCCATGATTTCTTTTGCTTTTAATTACGCATACATGAAATTAATCAGAATTGCTGCTGCAGCACCTACTACAATGCGTATTTATTAAACCAGAAAATTTCAGGAAATCTTAAAATCTTTATTATTTATTAAGTAAGTATAAACAGTTTGTTACTATAACCAGAACAGGAATTAGTAAATTTTATGATAAAAAATTAAGTCCCAAGCTTGATCATATTATCAATTTGTTCGTTTCGACCTTAAGAAGTCCACGTTATTAATTTACAATTTTTTATTCAATCTATTTTCATTTCCTTGGCCGGGTTAGGCGCCCTCTGAAAGAGAAACTGGGAAACTAGGATAATACTACTTTGGATAATCAATTAATTCAAGCATTTTACTGGGCAATTTCTAAAGCCAAAGTCAAAGGCAAAACGTTTATTTCCTTAGAAGCACAGAAAATGCTTGTCTTTGCTAGTTACAAAAAAAAACATCTACTAACCTTCACAGAAATTAAAAAGATTTCGAAGCTGTCGACAACATCATGACAACCACTAACTAACCATTGATAACTACTTAAACCACGGCTTCTATGGTGTTGTCATGTTAGAAAAGCTCCCAATATGGATTGTTTTATTTACCTTATCATTAGCTATGTCATGACAGGAACCAAGCAATAATAAGCAGTGTAAGGAGAAAGCTCGCGGCGCGCTTTGAGCTTACAGCTAATAGATATGCGCTAAGGATCTACGAAAACGGTATACCACACTAATTTAATCGAGTATGAAGCTTAGCTTAAGAAATAAATTAGATTAGTATGAGATAGATTACTATTACACCTTTTTTATACACATTTAATAAAAAAACCGCTCTCTTAGCTTACACTCGCTAAAAGCAGACGTCAGAGCGTTCCAATCCAAGTACCAACGGGCCTCGCGCAAAGTCGCGCGTTTGTTGTATGTTGTTGGGAGTATATTTATTTATAACTAGTGGCCCGCCCCGGCTTCGCACGGGGTTTATCAATTTTTTTTTCCCGACAATTATTCGATTTTTTCTCGCCTTTTAAACCTTTCCTACACCTCCACGAACATTTCAAGACTATGATAAGATAAATCCGTTCAGCCGTTCTCGAGTTTTAATCAGACTAACGAACAACAATTCATTTTTATTTATATAGATGTATTTTTAGTATTTGTTGTTAAAGCGTTAACTGAAATACATCACCCTCAAAATTTCAACTCTCTATCTAGCAAGGTTCTTAAGATACAGCCTTTATAACAGACATATCTAATATGAAGAAGCCTCAGTAAAAGTTTCCTGTTTTACCCTTTGGTACGGAACCCTTAGACGCCTTTATCATCTTTATTCCTGTCAAATGGCTCAGGCCATAGAATAGAGTAAGTCAATTTCTTAATTGATGACATTGCGACCATCTCGTCCTTTTTTTGCAATGCCACGCCAAACGCCTTTTTGCAATAGCAGCAACGTAATTAACAACTTAGCTGTCATTATAGAAATTAATCATGACGCAAAAGATGGCTTTGTCTATAATAATTACAACAAATGCAAGGGTGGTCATTAAAATAGAGATAGCTTATCCTGTTGTTAACAAAATCTGCAAATATACTCGAGTGGGGTATCAAATGACAGAGCATTGCGTGACCTAACTACTAAATATTATGGCGTTTACTTATAAGAAAATTAAGGCAATGGAATCGGGGGTTTTACTTAAATTTTAAATTTAGATTTATATTTTTACAAGTGCAAACGGATCAATGTTTTAAATATATTTTTTAATATAAGCCTCCTTCACAATTAGTAGCTCTTTGTAAAACCGTTCAATAACTCACGTGATGTATGAAGTTGCAGGTTCCATTCATTGCCGTAGTGAGTCGACTCGCGCTAGAAAGTGGTTAGAATGCTACAATTGATTAATTACCATCATTTCAGTTATTCTGCCGCAAATGGTAGCTTGATTTGGCTGAGATAATGAGATTTTGCGTAGGCACTATCTAAAAGACGTGTAAGTTATCTTGATTCATAAGGATAATTATCTTCAGTATTCTTGTATTTCTTTTTATAGTAGGTATTATTATTATGCAATGAACGAAGGTACTTATGAGTATTTCTTATTCTAGTGATATAATAATTAGCAGATTTCTTTATATTTGGTAATGTAGTGGTTCCTTATCTAAGAGTTAATTAAAAAAAAAAGTTTGTACTAGGATTAGTCCTACTAATATTATAAATGCGAAAGTTTGTGAGAATGTAAGTGTGTTTGTTGCTCTTTTACGCAAAAACTATTGAATGGGTATTGATGAAACTTCAGTAACAGTATAGCTTACATGTTTAAGAATAACACATAGGTTACTTTTGACAGTAAATGAAAAAAGCGACTTTTATTCTGCGGTAAAATATTTTACTACGCGGACAAAGCCACGGGGCACAGCTAGTTTTTTATAATAACATCACCTTAAAGAAGTCGATGCATGGTCACGCAAAATCAAATTATGTTAGTACCTCCACTTTCTATGCGCTACTAGCTCTATCTCGCGATAGAGATTGGAACTAAGTCATTCATTGGCATGCCCATAAATGGTTCACACATAGTTCTACGAAATGTTGTCTCTACGGATAACCGCTTCTTTTCTTTATACAAAATCACACTAGATGGCAGTAGGCATCAATTTAATGCGTTGTTAATTCCTTGGCATTCTTTGTTCATTGTCTTTATTAGTATAAATTCGTTATTTTAATTTGTTATTGTGTCCTACTTTCTTTGAATTTAAATTTTGTTTATAAATATCAAAGGGGACGATCATCGTGCTCTTGTGTTTCGCAATATTACTTAAATAGTTATGTCTCTGACGCCATATCGACAACATCATGACCTACGTATTTTTACTTTCGTCTTACGGTACAAAAATATTTCCAAATGCTTGTTAAAAATAAACGAACGAGCCATGTAAAACTACTGACGTTACCTACTAAGCGGAAGAAAACCTAACAACAACCCAAGATAAATTCCCTTGTCTTCAAAGCTATTCCGATTTCCTAAGGCGACAAACAGGTTTTGCCTGCAAATAGTACCTACCTAACAGACTAAGTAAGGTACCTTCTATACACAATGCGTGACACACCTCGTTTAGATCTAACGGCTCCAGACGCACGCAAATCATCACTTTTTAGGTCAAAGCCAGAGTCGAGCTGATCAGCGACGGTTTACAAAACATCAAAAAGATTCACAATTTTCGCATAATTTTCCAAACGCAAAGCAAGCCGTGGTTTGACATTGTTCAATTAATTCTACGCACCCGGTTGATGTAGGTTGCTGGTTGCATCGCCAGGTAAAACAGAGCTGACGGACTAGTGCCGTCTCACTCGTACCATTTACGGATGCCAGATGTCCGAAAAGGAGAGAGGAGACTAGGCCTCACGTCACTGAGCAAACAAGGCTTGTCTGCTAGTCTGCGAGAGGCGACCAACGAACGAAGTACAAAACCGGCTGCCATTACTCTCGACGTATCCGCACGAACGTGACTGTGAATTCGTTTCTCTCCATCGATCGTGTTAGAACATCGCGCAGTGCAAGGTAAGGAAGATTTTATTTCTTTTATGGAAGCAGTGAAGTGTTTGTGATTGAATTTTTGGTTTTTTACGCCTCGTGAGAGCTTTCTCGGTTATTTATGCAAAGAATTCGTGAGCGCGGGCGAGGAGGAGGAGGCTCGGCGGCGCGGTGCCTGCGCGCCCGCACCCCACACAGCACACAATAGCCTCCAACAAATGTGACAATTTTAGTTAATCACGTGCTAGTTCCCAGTGTTACTGTGACTTTGCTCTTTGTTGTGTCGCATGGTGATTTGTTTGTGTTGCCCGCACAATAACACTAAGTACACAAGTCTTTGTGCAGTGAAACTCGTGAGTCGATACGTGACACACTGATTGGGTAATCTTTCTAGATTTACCTACGCCTTATCTCGCGTTTGTTATGAACATATAAAGTCGCGCCTTTTATACCTATGGTATTAGATATGTCAACAATGAAGTCATGGAAGCGACTGACGATACACATGGCGACAAAGATAAGGAAATACGGCAATTAGTCCTAATAGGTGTTGAGTTACTTAACGTCTACCTTTTGGTGACTTACGGTCTTCTTTTATGGTCGAGTACCGTTATTGTGGGTACTATTTCGCACACAATGATAATAATTTCACATGTGGAAACAGACAATACAACACCAATGCACGTATAACAAACAGTACATACATATGCTTCTAAAATTACGTCATTCGTATGTTGAAGATCAACCGAAGCTTTCTCCAGATTAAAACAGCAAAGTAAACAACTAGATACCTACTCTAGGGTATTAAGAAAATAGTCGCTGTACTTCAGATATCTAATCCAATCAGACTGATAATGTGTAAAAGCACTTTACCTTATGTAAATACACTACAGACACTGTCGACTAAACTAAACTAAAATATAGTAAACAAAGTCGTCAAGTGTATCAAATAGGTATCAAAAACAACAAGAACATACAAAAGTAGGTGCTTAATTATGAATTATTTATGAACTACAGAAATAACTTACCGATACAACATTCATTAACCATAAAGAATAATCAAAACGTGTCAATTTTTTTATTAGTAGGCTATGTCCTATCACAGGCTCTCTAGACCCTATCTCAAGCTCTGTAGAGCCTGATATAGGTGAGGATAGGGATATATTTGGTACAACAAGTATCATTTAAATCGGTTCAGTAGTTTTTGCGTGAACGAGGAACAGGCAGAAAGAGTTACTTTCACATTTAAAATATTAATAATAACATTCCCACTGCTGGGACTTCTCTCTTGACGAGAGATAGTTGCCATACTTACCAAAAAATGGATAAGCACCCAGATTTCTAACTTAGATTTACGTGAATTTAATTGATTTCCATCTGATGGAAAACCGATGTTATTTCCAATGAAACGATCAGCCGAAGCTGTGGCCTTCGGTTCCATTACGTGATGTTATGACCTAAGCGCAATGCAAACCGAAAGAAGTAACAAGATACCTTAAGAGACGTATATTTAATGAAGGTATCATTTAAATATTAGACTGGACACCTAAGAATTGGAATGCGATACTGCGATCTAGCCCCACTTTTTTCAATGGTACTTTATAGTATTAGATTATGATTAATAAACTTATGAAGAATGGCAGCATAGACCACCTCAGTGGCGCGGTGGCCGAACGCCCGCTTGCGGCTCAAGAGGTTAGATTCCCGTAGGGGAGGCCAAGTGTTTGTATGTTCTGCAAGCACTTTCTCCTTGATCTGGGTGTTCAATATGTTAAAAAATATCTATAATATGTATGTTTATTATATTAGGTATATCAGATGTCTAGTACCCGTAACAAGCTTAGAGCTTACCACGGGGCTAGATGTTCCGGAAATGTTTGTTTTTTATTTATAAGTATAAATGTCGATGTCGCCTTAATCTTGCTTTATCTAAGTATACATGCCGCTGAACTACATACGATTATGTTTAAACCGAGATTTTATGCAATACTGCAAGCCGCCCTTATCAGGCTTTATTTTCTTTAAAATCTTTTTTTTATGCGAGTTTTAAAATGTCTTCGTTTTTTGTTTCGTTTTTACGAGCTGTCACCACTGCACGATCTTCGACTTTTCGCTGGAGTGTAGTGTTGACCCCCTTTTATGATGGGATATATAAGATAGGTATAAAATAACTCCTCTAAAGGCATAATTTACTGTCATTTAACAAACTCCAAGAATACCTACTAACATGGACCAATAAGTCGATCGCTTATTGGTTAAAACATACCCTCAAATGCGAAATAGTCAACTTAAGGGATATGAGATTAAATGTCGTTAGTTTGTCATTGTCAATAACTTCGACATTAGTGTATTACATGTTAATAGAAAGAGTCAAAAATCATGCTAACTTAGACAGCTTTGCTTTTTCCATAAGAAGGCAAAACATTTTTTCAAAATATAGACTCATAAGCTGCAAAAAATCTTAGTAGTATTGCATCATACCGCAACATGTATGAATGAGGCTGTTAAAAGTTGCCTCTTAAATGTAAGCGTACCCATAATTGGTGACAACTAGTGTCTGACGACTACCTTTCATGTAGCTTACGAAGTTTACGAACTCATCAGACAATAACATTTAACTACCTACCACATTTCCAATATAATGTATATTTTACTATTAATTTAACCCTCGCACTCAGCACCTTAAACTTTGGTAACTTTATTGAGTCTAAGGCCAAAACAGCAGCAATGAAGCTAGGTATCCTGAACAAGGTCAAGCGGTACTTCTCACCTGGACAGCTTCTATCACTTTACAAAGCTCAGGTCCGGTCTGGTCTGGAGTATTGCTGCCACGTTTGGGACGGTTCCGCCAAGTATCAGCTTGCCGCCTTAGACTCAATCGAACGAAGAGCTCTCAGACTAATTGATGAACAGTACCTTGCTCAGACTAAAATCCAAAGTCTCGAGCACCGTCGCAAGGTTTCCTGTCTCTCAATCTTTTCTAGGTTACATTTCGGAGAATGTTCACAGGAACTTCATGACCTGATTCCACCATCTCCCTTCCACTCCAGGACAAGCAGACGCACGGCGAATTACCATCCTTATTTAGTGGATATTCCCTCCACTCGTACTAAGCGATTCTCATACACCTTTTTAATTCGCACGGCAAAGATCTGGAATTTGCTCTCTGCTGCTGTATTTCCTTATTACTACAACCTGAGTGTCTTCAAGACAAGAGTGAATAGGTACCTTCTAGATCTATGTGTTCCATCTTCGTCCACATCGACACTTTCCATCAGGTGAGATTGTGGACAAACATAGCTCTATCTTCCATAAAAAAAAAAAAAAACCTGTGTAGGTGATATTTATATTATTTTATTATTATTTTTAACACTTTTTTCGTGTTTATAAAAATAAAATAAAATAAATATAATAAATATTTCCGGACTACTCACACAGCATCACCTAACCCCAAACTAAGCAGAGCTTGTACTATAGGTTATGTCAATCAAATATACTTACATTAATTTATTAAATTATCCTCATTTGTAAAACAGTTTTGATAGATGACTGACTATCAAACCAAAGTAATTAGACCAATTCAAACAGCGTCTGTTTCTAGCTTTCATCTCAAGTCTCCAGGATCTGTGATAACGTGGGCTGCCTTACTCAAATCTCGATCGATTTGCGTCATTGTATCAAAACCTTTCGTTTTAACACTATCCTCTGACCTAGATGAGTCATATGGGAAGTCCGTTAATTTTTCACATCATTCTCATGCATTGATCGTAGATCGATTATTTGCATCCAATGTTTTTTGTTTCTGACGTTATTTCCCAGACGCCGACACAGCATCATACTGTTACATACAAATTGTCTTATTCTACATATTCCTACAAAAGTGCAAATGAAAAATAAGCATCATAAAACTTTGGTCGCTAAATTAATAATGCGTTATAAGAATTATTGTATAGGTAGGCAAAATAAACCCAATTTAAAAAAAGTATGAAAATAGTAGTGGAGTAACAAGTGTAAATATATTTGCTATTTTCATCGATTACTCTGCATAAAACAAAATAAATTTAGTGATTTATTAGGTATTATTGTTGTGTCGGTCTAATTTATCACTTGATTGTTTCACATACATTTCCATAATTGATGTAAGCAGTAAGATTCTGTTTTAATCATAAATATGCATAAACTCCCAGTAGAGCAATCCACACTAATATAAATGCGAAAGAAACTATATTATGTCCGTCTCTCTTTCACGCAAAAACTACTGAACCGATTTAAATGAAGTTTGGCACACAGATTCCAAAACGAGAACTAGGCAGAGGCTACTTTTTTCCGCGAGAAAATGTGATTCAGCGGGAAAATCCATTCTAACGCGACACCGCACCGTAGCGCGTAACACCGCTGGGCACTATTAGGCAATCATAAATATGCATAAACTCCTTGTAGAGCAACAAATGGTAATGTTGGATACATTACCTATCTGTTTGTCTCGATTTATTATCAGTGTTTGCGATAAATATTTCATTGTTTGCCCTCTGCTTGCTATTGTTTAAAACTTCACCTTAGATGTTTTTCGATGGTATAACTTCTTTGTTAATCCATAGTATTTACATTATTTCGTTGGGCTACAGTTGCAATCATAAACATAATCCTTACAAAAACTATACCTTATCCCTTTGTCAGATTGAGTGATCATTATTTCTCGTTAAAACGGCTTTAAATATGTACTTAAGTTTCGTTAAAGAGATTTAAAATAGCTTTTATATTCAACTTTTTAAGACAAATGCTTTACAAAATTGTAATTTAAAGTTTATGCCAATCAGTGAAGATTTTTATGTTAAAAAGTTAAATAAAGCTTAATAATACCGTAGCATAATTATGACGTCTGACCCAGTTGCACTCATAAAATTTTGCAAGGAGCATGACATCAGTGTACCTACTCGCGACGCAATCAATCGAGACAGATGAACGGAAACCTGAACAAGGTTAAACAAAAACGCAGACCCTGACTTTACCGAACATTTCGATTCATCCGAAGCGACTGTAGACGCGGCCAGCGAAAATCTACTCTATTTGGATGTTTATTTGATTCAAATTGACAAATTCTATGTTCAAAATTGACTCGTAAGATGTCCCCGCCGGATAGACCTACTTGAAGCTATTTTGTGTGAGTTTTAAGTGCCAACATACTTTATTTTTGGTTTCCGCAAGTGGCTGTGAAAGTATGAAGTTCATTACTGAGGAAGATTCAATAGCATTTATTATCAGCATTGATGATGTTTCTGAGGAAAATAAACTTAAATATATCGAAGATAAGATGGTAACTGTCAATTATTTAAGACAGCCAGTAAGGCCGCACTTTTTCACCTTGGTATATTATCGAATCTGTGTTCATAATGAAATACATCGAAATGTATTTCATTATGAACACAGCGTTCGATTTCGACCAATATAAATCAATTAAAAACTTGAAACACAATACCTCATTTCAATAAATTTAAAGCCAACTGCGATGGGTGCTTGAAATGAACAATAACTCATCACAGGTTAAATACTCTTATAATAGCAGGTAGATTAATTGATATCTTGTCACGTATTTAATAGATGAACGTCATAAATATCTACTTCGTAAATTCATTCGTCACCAGACCATTAACTTGAATGCTTATCAGCTCAAGACAACGACTTTTTAGTCACAAGACTGTTTATAGGGTTAGGGTGTTAAAAAACAAATAAGAACTTATTTTCTTTAGTTACTTCTTCAGTGCAAATTTAACCTGAAAAGCATATCACTGTATAAAGTAGTACATATCTGAATTAGTTTACACTCCAATATCTTCAAATACTGCGGCCACGTTTCAAAACGGCAAAAACTTCATGAGCGTTTTGTCGTGAAGTTTCGATGACGCTTTATATAAAATATGCAATTGACGATATGATTGTGTATTATGAAAAAACAAAAAAATGGGGCCAAACAAATCAACCCCAGTAAAAGAATATTCAAATTGAACACGGGCATTGATGGCGATAGTGTTACGAATTAGAAGCAGAAACTACTAACAAAATTACATAGTTAGTAATATCATCAGCCGAAGGTCAAAAGAGTCAAAACGTTTAACTTAGAAACGAATGAAGATGAAAATAATCTAATTGCAGTAGCAACTATAGATGACTTGGCAGTCTCTATATAATAGTTAACACGTGCTTTATCTCTATTCTAAAACTTTTCCGCATTCTCGGTTTTCCCTACTATGAAGTTTGCCCAATATTTTTTCGCCCTTTTTCATATCAACTTCTGCGAAACGCGAATCTCTCAATCGGGTTGCTCTCGCTCCATTGCCTCTAAAAATAAAAGAACCTAAGCATAATACGAACGTAAAAGGAAATAAGACACCGAAGAAATCACAAAGCGGTATCGTGTTTAGCCTTTGTAAAAAGCTAATGGAGCGAATTGTGCTGCCTCAGGGAAGGAACGGAGGCCCTAGTGTTCTCGGAACCGCACGGTACATTCCTATCATTCTGCAGATTACGAGATCAATTTATACTCTGTTGCTAAGTGAAAAGACTGGAAATCCACTAGCGTTTTGTGCAATGGTGCGGACTCGATCGTGTTGAAGTTTGGGTTCTATGGAACTAATCTAAATTTTGAACGAAATTCAATCAATTTTGAAAATTCTGAGTCAGAATTTCGAAGTATGTACTGTTTTTATGAATCTTCCCTCTTTTAAAATAAAAAGATACGATTTAATCGTTTCTTAACGAATTTAATGAATAAATATCTTGATTGTTCCTAAATAATGAAGTTACAAAAAGAATTTGAATATATAATATTTAAAGGACTTACAAAAACAATGTATTTCCTCGCATTGTTAAAAAATCATATTTACGAATTATTATGTATCCTTTTTTGGTTTGTAGTAATATAATAGTAGTTACAACCTACTATATTTATTTGCGTTCCAATCTAATACCTCATTGCCAACCGCAACCTAGATTTCTAAGAAGTCACAGTTTAAAAATCCAGTCGTTACATTCAACTCATTTTCCTGATAACTTCATTATTTCTAATACCCGTTAATCTCAGATCAGATTCTGTTTACAATGCTATCAATCAAAATAATCAGACCAAAATATTTAGGTTAAACCAACTATTATGTATTCTGTGGTTAAACTAACAATTTCTTAGTTTCGCTGCAAAGTGTGCAATAACTTAAATGAGATCATTAATTTGTTTTTCAATGTAAAATTCAAATGTTATAGAATATTTTATATTAATTAAATTTATATATTAAGGTAGCAATTCCATTCATAACATGGCTCTTATATTAAAACAATATTTATAAATTTACCAATATTACCTATGGTTCATAAGTTCCATAAGAAATTCTTCCGTGTTTATCGCAAAGGAATTTAATACTCAAATACTCAGATGTGAAATTAGATTCACATTCCAACAACTTGATAAAAATAATAATTATAACACCTTTCTAATGTGGTTCTGTGGCTCAGTGGGCGAAGGTCCGCCAAAGGTGCAAGAGTTTACGGGTTCGGTTCCCACTTAGCAATTGTCTATAATACGTGTCAATGGTTAGTTATGTCAAAAGCTATCTCGCTTTATCACATGTGACAGAGCGAAATAGCTCTTTATTTTGCCCTAATCATAAAATGTATAAAGCCGTAGGTAGGTACTCATTGGTATCTAATTTGACACTCCGTTGACTTTCAATGCAACTCTAGGAATCAATTGCTATTGAGAATATTTTTATTTGCTTTCAAGGATTTGATTTCAATTAACAGTACAATATAAAATGTCCGTTTTTTTTGTGGGGTTGCCCGTGTGTTTCGATAAGTAATTAAGTATTGAAAATAATGTTACTTCTTTTGGATACATATTTTTTTGGGTATATACAACTCTCTAAATAACAACTAAGAGTTTATCTTAAAATCTTGGCCTGAACACATCTACTATATAACTATCCACTTTTCTTAAAGTAATTCAATTATTATTTTTATTTTTCAATGAGAACTTCATGCGTTTTTTTTTTGGTGTCGTAATACATAATATCTCATCATCAATCACCTTGAACTCTTTAATTGGAAAGTTCTTTTAAAGATAAAGACCTTTTTATTTTACCTTGTCATAAACTGTATTCTTTAACACTGTGCATCATATAAACAGCACAAATTCATTGTATTCTCTCTGTAATTCGGTATCCTCCTGTAACTCAATTTAAAATACACGTGTATAATGTATATCCAGATGCTAAATATATCTGATTCATAACATTTCCAATAGTTTTAACCACTTCTGTAAACTTCCTTTTTCTGAAACAAAAGGAACTTAAATACTTTGTTGGCTGTTATTGCTTCGTTGCTCGGTTTCAAATGTTCAAAAGATTTTCTATCTCATGTCAGTAATGAGAGTAAAAGAGATGGATATAATACATTGATTTGTAACCTCTTGAAGCAAGACGGATTTGTCGGATAAATTCAAAGGTCGTATTGTGGTTTTAAGTCTGAAGTAACTAAAGTGTTTCTCGTATGGTATTGTATTACATACGTAGGTGTTCACCAAGGCGTCGACGGCAGTTGATTTACCCAAGTTGTCTGTTCTGGTGGACGACACTGGAACTAAAACCTTTCCTTCAATTTTATGCTCTATTTCAATAGAGTAGTGAGTATTTGTAAAGCCATTGACGGTACAAATAAGTTGGCAGGTTCGTAAGAAATAAGGTAAACATTAGGCAACCGGCGGAGGTCGCGACTCGACTCAAGATTCCTCTATTATAATATAACAACTTGGTCATATCGTGTGATTAGGTTTTTATGTTAGTTGTAAATCATCGAAATGTTGATATTTTTATGGTTACATTTTAAAGTCGCTTGTCTAATTTAACTGGACATTATTCTTCCGGTTACGTGATTTATAAGTTTTCAATTCGATAAAAAACATATCACCATTGGAATAACTTGCCTCCTCCGTTAATCGCTTCTGACGTTTCTGGAACGATTTTTAATTTGACAGTTAATTTTTTGAACAATTCTGCTAATTTTCACGGGAAAATCCATTATCAGGTCGGAAAGTTTTTTTAAAGTTAAACATAGATATTAAAATAAGTTTTGAAAGAACTTCATTATATATAATTAATCGATAATAATATTATTTTATCAGGTCGGCAATCAATTGAATAACTAAAAGTTTACAAACAGATGTCGTGCACGTTTAGTCCCCAAAGCCAACTTAATAGCTTGATAAGCGGTCTAAGTAACGGGAACCAACTCCTGCGCACAAAGGAAGCAATCAAGCAACGGTTTCTTGCTTGCTTCTCTTAAATTATTTGATACAATTGGTTATTGTCGGGTTGTTTAATTTTTTTTGGCGTAGTTTCATGAAATATTTAATAGGTACCCTAGTTTTATTAAACTTTGCAGTGTTAAAATCATAAAGGTATTTAAAGATAAAATTTGCGCGAATGGCGTCAGGTACCTATAAGCAAAAAACTTGTAATGTTTACAAAAAACCTCAGACCTCCTTAGTATTTGTTGTTAAAGCTGCCACAGAAATAGATAGATAGATAGATAAAGTGTTTATTTGTACTCCAATCACACACATACAATAATCGGGAAAAAACAAAAAGGATACAATATTAAATTAAAATTTGTTAAAAGTTAACATGATTATAGCATGTGTGCGTTGCAGTAAAACAAAAAGACCACAGCTCAGCGTAAAGTTGCTCATGGAGCAACACTGATTTTCAGCTGTCACGTTATGAGTTCGCAAGCTGAACGAGATGCCAAAATACATTGTCCCTCAAAATATTAACTCTATCTATCACGGTTCTTGAGATACAGCCAGGTGACATACAGACAGATAGACGACGAAGTCTCAGTAATAGGATCCAGTTTTACCGTTTGGCACCTAAAGAACCAGATAACTAAATATAAAAAACAACAAACAGTTGGAAAATACCAATAATCAACAGCGTCATATAAATAACCCTAGATTGAAACATTGAGTGTTCTCGTTGGAATCCTCGGCCTCATTACATAGAGACCAATATTATACAATTGAATGTCTAAAGAGGTTGATTGAGATTATCTCAATCAATGACGCAATTGTAGAAGTCTCTACTGTCGGTTCAAGGACACAGGCAGTCTAATTATGTACCTACTACAGTTAGACCGAGACAGGAAGTGAACCAGCGACTAGTGGAAATTACCTGTATTGTCGGGGCTAGCGAGATTAGTGAATATTCAGAGCTAATTAAATATCTAGAAATTGTAAGGTTAAGTTTCAAAATTTGTAGATAATAAACGGTACGGGAAGTACCTACAAGTTTTAGTTATAAGTTACATTCGTAAGTTTAAAAATATTGAAATCAACATATTCTTACGAAAAACTCGTTTAAAATAAATGCAAAAAATCACCTATTATAGACATTATTATAATGTCAAGTGTTTAATTTGTACCAGCGCGATTACGGCTAAAACCCGCATAAGAAGTAATTACAGTAAATTATAACATGTCATACAAAAGATCGAATTTAAATTAAAAATAAAATACATATAATAATAAATCTAAATAGAACATTGTTCAAAAACATTTTAGATTTATTTTAGTCTTTTTCTCGTGTCCAGAACAACTGGGAGAAATTGATGTCTTAGGGCCTCTTACACTATCTACGCGTAGAGTAAGACCATGGTTAAAATATAGAGCTATTTCGCTCAGTCATATTTGACAAAGTGTGATAGATGCTTAATTAACTCGGATATTGTGAAACTAGCCATTAATGTTATTCCTTGTATTAAGTAGTGACGATTAATTATTTTTTAAGTCAAAGTCAAAACGTTTATTTCCTTAGAAGCATAAAATAACATTGTCTTGACAGTTCGCTTCAATGTTTTATACTGAGTTGAAAGTTATATAAGGTTATATAATTAATAATATAGTGAAATAAATATAAAATGTAATTGTGTTGAATAACAAATAACGTTCATTTAGAAAATACTTACAAGACGTCATTTACAAAATCAAACTTCTTTGTGGCAAAAAAAGTACATAATTTGTTTGTAATTGTTTCAGCATGTGATTTCTGACGTCAATATCATTGTTTGTTTTGCTGTGGTATAAAACCAGCCAATATAATTTAATATTCTACTCGTACCATAATATTCAAAAAATGAATACAATAAACATAAGATACAAGATATCAACTTCTTAACTTTTATACATATATCGTAACCTTTTAAGCCATGGATTAAGGAGTTTCCTAAGTAAGAAGTATCTTATACCTTTTTCCGGCTTAAATACCTACTTTATGGTCACTTAGAAGATAATTATTCTTCTAGCTAATCCGGCAATCGTCATTTTGTCTTATGCCACACGCTATCTGACTGCTGCTGCCAGTTGCTAATAACCTTTAGATAAATTAACCAACCATATAGCC
The DNA here is from genome assembly GCA_929108375.1 of Gymnoscelis rufifasciata. NCBI lineage: Eukaryota > Metazoa > Arthropoda > Insecta > Lepidoptera > Geometridae > Gymnoscelis > Gymnoscelis rufifasciata. The sequence goes on from OV815303.1 coordinate 5,229,188, forward strand.
AGTCACGGACGCCATCTAATAAAAGAAGAAGAAGAAGTAAATTAACCAAACCTTTTATGAAACGAAATTTTTCAAATAATTCCCACTTATCCTTACAATTGACACAATAACTTCATCTTGACTAACTCTACTTATTGCTGAGAACTGCATGATGATCCGTTTTGTAGCTTTTAAGTTTATTCATACAGCGGCGGTGGACTTTTATTTTTAATATGTATAGAAGATGCTTTTGGCAAGAGTTATAAAAGAGACAAAGTTAATTAACTATTAACAATATAATCCATGACGTAGAGAAACAACTAGAGAGAGAGAGAGAGAGAAACATTTTGTGACACATCAAAACACAAAATACAACAAAACAAAGAACAACAAGATATTAGTTAAAAATTTTGTGAGATGTGCAAAAAGGCATTATGCCATTATTTCCAGCATAATGCAACCCAGACGAGACCTTAGAACACTAACATCACGAGCGACGACTTAATGACAAACATAAAAAAAAGATATAATAGTAACTAATGAGTTAATTTTGCATAAAATTACACAACTAACATTATTTTATATCAACTTCTACTTAAACAATTCTTAGCAGTAAAATGATACCACGGATAGTCAATTTATGATTTTGATCAATGAATAAAACATTATTTGCAAATGAGGACGGCATAGAGCAGTCATGTGTGGCCAACATCAAGCAGTGTACTATAAATCAGTCAACTATGAAGGGATACTGTAGGTACCTACTTACTTAGAATTCAATCCACGGGCAAGATTTAGATTGCGTGCTAGAACTAAATAACAAGCAGGCAGCTAAGTCTAGGTTTAATGCCTCATTTACATAGAATTTGTTTAAAGTATTGGCGCCGTGAGTGACAAAATAAATAGTGGTTTAGCATAGCGATAAATTCTTTGTCATGAGTGAACTCAGCGGCTTGATGACGGCATGCTCATAAATAACATGAACTTATATCTAGACCCTTCGACACCATTGCTTCAGCACAAATGTATTGAATAAAATATTTATTATAGCTATATACGAGTAGAAATATGAAAACTTCGTATTTACTGCGTACTTTAGTCTGACTGAACAACAAATTTATACTTCCTAAGGTACTTGAAAAAATTACTTCCTTAGGTACATACATGCATTAGTCCTAGACAAATGTCACACTCAAATGTATTATGTCACCGGAAAATAATACGAATTGTAAATTGATCAATTTCCTAGTATCTAATCTGTGCTAGTATGTAAATTGATGAACGGCCGCCGAAGCGCCAGAAAGCCTAGTCAAAGTATAATTTCTGTTATAACGTTACAATCCAGTAAAGATGAGATGAATAAATATTTGCCATACAAATCAGATAAAGTGTTTTATTTTATGGATGCCATTTTAACGTAAAATAATACACTGAACAGCGATTTTTTCCATGTATGTCATCAATTTACTAGGAAATCGATCAATTTATGATTCGTATTATTTTCCGGTGACATATACATACATATTATAGTAGCACCAAGTCGCGTTAAAACAAAGATCCATTGGTTCGAATCACGAGTGCTGCTTCTTGCTTCTCATACTTTTCAAGTTTTAATAACGATTTTGATTGAACTTTACTCTAATAAACCTCCAAGGCCTTGTTTCCGAGAACATAGAAAATAAACCCAAATAAGAGTAAAACACCAAATCTACATACATACATATATACCAAATTCAAACACAAAGATAATTCAACTCAAGAGCTCCTAAATCGGCTCCAGCCTAATTCTATTATCACCATATTCTATTTGCAGTGATGATGGTGGAACGAACAATGCTTTTGTTCATATTCACGGTTCAAGGAGAACCTTTTCATGAAGCCTGTATACATGTATGTTCCTGCTCTTTCATACACGAGGCAATAATGCCAGATGATTTAATAGCAGATTTCCGGTGAAGTTAATATGCATAATAAAGGCATTAATCCCGAGACAGAAAAATCATTCATCAGATATGTTACACGTTGTGGAAGGCAATGTGCTTAGGAGCACTATGAATCTATGATACTGCTGTGTCTTATTGTGCTGCGAGTATTTCCTTCCCAAGTAACGAATAATTTAGAGAATTGAGAAAATAATAAAAATACAAAAGGAGGTTTTAGAACCGAGTTTAGTTGGTTTGTACATATCTATTAAAACCTTTTTACCCGACTGCATTTCTTTGTCACCTCCTGGTATAAGTTCCTTGCCTCCTACAGACGACTTGGCGGATTTTGACGTGCTAGGTGTCATTTGATTCGTCGTAATTGTGTGAGGTACATTTAAATAAAAAAAATTCACGGACGCCATCTAATAAAAGAAGAAGAAATTAAAATTTTAAGAAAACAAAAAACTCGACTGTAAATTTACTGAAAAACATGCTCTACATTATCTCTTATTTCTTTGAAGGTAAGGTATACTGTGTCATATGGCAATTGACAAATCTATATGGATTATTCCATTAGCTATGGAAATAAATATTACCATAGAGCTTGTTTCTTGCTTCTCAGTAATTTTTCACGCGTTTTTTGTTTCCCTATTAATATTATTTTTAATATTAAGAAAAAAAAGTTGCCTCTACACCGACCAGTAGTAGTTCTTGAAATTAACGCGTTTAAACAAAAAAAACTCTTTAGCTTCATAATAAAATAGATAAAATAGATATAGAAATACATTTCTCACCAAAGCAAGGTAAGGTCGATATTCATGCAATTTATTATCAGATCGGATATTTTTAGCAATGTCACTATTGAATTTTAATGATTTGGGGGAATCACAGAGGCACTTTTTTGTGTATAAATAACACAAAAAAGTACCTGTGTGATTCCCGCATTGCTGTTTTTTATATCTTTTTTAATCCCATACCTACCTAATGATGATTCTCTTATCTTTTTTTAATTTGAAATAACGAAATGAATTTTGTAAGTTATTTTCATTACGTTTCAGATATTTTATATGTCAAACATTTAGTGATTGTCGTGATTATCAGTGCTGTCAAATATATATGAAAACTATATATATATTCATCGATTGGTCAAAACGTTGGCATGCACTGTTATCAAATACGCTACGCTAAAAAAACTATAAAGATTAGAGCTGCTGTGATATACTATAGGACGAAACCAATTGCTATTAATAATAATACATTGAAAATTGAAAGTTTCGGAATAAATATTAAAATATCCAATTGAACAACTGAGAATAGGTGCCTAATCGGACCCCGCTTTTACACCTAGCTTTCTATGATTTCGGGGTCAAGTACCTACTTCCGGAGTGATTCAATGCAACGGTGATTCGAATGCAAGTCTATGGTGTGATTTCGCATAAAATATATAGCATCATTTAAACATAAAGAGATATGGTTAAGTGTTACCTCCTATCTAGATTATACGAGCCATTAAACCTTAAGTATTTTTTTATTATAGGCCATTATATATATATATATATATATATATATATATATATATATTGTAAAGTTAAAAACGCAACACATTTTTTGTTGTTTCTGTATTTCGAAATTCTACTAATAATTTGTGATGTACCTACTGTTGCATACTAGAATTTATAGGTAAGCTTTATAAAAATAATAGCAATTCTGTACCTACTTAATAAATTAAATACTATACAATAATACTTGGTAAACATGCAACCCTATTTGATAACAAATTAAAAAAGATAAAACAAAAAACGATACAATTTCTCCTAACCAATTCCATGTTAATTCCATATAATGTTCTTTATCTTTTGGGATTTTACCTTGATTCGACACAGTAAGAAAAGTCCTTCTTATTAGCAGATAAGATTTTACTAAGAAAAGTAAACTAAAAAGCTTAACGGGTTTTACGCGTAGTGTCTAGATACTAAACAATGAACAATATTAGCCAATTAACTTTCTTACTGGTTCTATTAGCGGTTTTAACCGATGACCTCTAGATAGCCGCCTCTGCAGCGAGTAATAGGTACCTACTATAATTTGTGCCAGCGCCAAATATAGATGTGGTCTGCTAGAAAAGGTTTGCCAGTTCTTAGAAATTTAAAGGTTATTGATATGGATTTGCTATAAAAGTAACCTATTGACTAAAAATATTTAAAAATATTTAGTGTAATATTCAATATTTTTGTGGGATGGTCACAAAAGGGATAAATCAATGCTGTCTACGTTCCGAGGAACGTTAAAGGGGTTCCGACATTTTTGTATCGAGCCTGGCACACCTAATGACAGGCTCTAGTCCGCCATTTTGAAAAAAAAAACTTGAATACAACCAGTAAAACCTACGTCAATGTACAGATTAAATGCCAAACAAAAAGTGTTAAAGAACTCAATCTCTGACGTTGAATCCGTATTCTGATATATTTTGGTCTAAATAGTACAAAAATTAGCTCCTGCCCAATTTGAAAAACGTAATAATTGCATAAAAATAGGGGACGAGTAGGTATGCCGAAATGTTGAAACCCTAAAACCAGGTTAATAGTTTTTAAAGGACTCTACATTTAAACACTTTTATGGGCTTTGAACAAACTTCCAAAATTATTTTCTAAGTTGAAGTTTTCTTCTAAAAGCAGGAACACGGATCATCATATTGCCTACTTAGGCTCATCTACCTCACCTAAAGGCATACAAACATGACGCCATTTTATGTGCACGAGCACACGTTTCATGGCCTCAGCTCTGACCCAAATTGGACCTAAACAATTAAATAATTAAGTTTATTTTGTTGTGATGTCACAGCATCAATTTTGTTCAACACAAGGTTTATTTGGAAGTTTGTTTTTGTTTAGTGGAATAATAATAATGTAACCAACCTACATCCAAGACAATCCCACCTATAAAATTACGTGCGACCTTTCTGAACCCAGACAATTGCATCTAACAATGTCCCAGACAGGACAGTGTCTCGTAATCAAATTTATTAACGTTCCCACTGCTGGGACACAGGGACTTCTCTCTAGGCGAGAGAGGTAATCAAATTGACTTGGATTAATATTCTCATGACACATGATAAATACTGCCTTGCACAATCATAACTCTTACTCACAAAATATGTAAGTAAACTATGTATACATTTTCCATTCTAGTTTACCCTGTAGAGGCTTTTTGGGTTGGCTAATTAAAGGCCAAGTTTCATAAAAGAAATAAGCTTCACCTATACAGGTGTATTCAGACCATTAAATGTCGTCAATATTAGCCGAAATGGGTCAATGTCTTGCGAAAACAACGCACAGTTACGACCAAAACGGTTTGGCATTTAAATTAAACTATTCTAGGTAAGTTCATTATGAATAAATGGTTAAACAAGATGGTGGGACAAAATTGATAAATTTTGCAAGTAGCACAAGATACAAAAAAAATAATTTAAGAAGAGATAGTGTAAAAGAAAAGCCAAAGTTACCCCAAAATCCCCAAATTATACCTCAGAATTTACAAAATAATTATATTGTAGCAGCAAACCAAAACAGCAAACCGAAAATTACATTATATTAGTGGGGATAGAATAAGATAGTAAGGCAATATTTCAAAAAAAAGAAAGGTTTTAAAGATATTATTATTTACTCAAAACTATATTATTTGCCAACAATGCATTTATAAATGTGTTTTTTTTTCATTACTGTACCGAAACTGCCTTATATGATAGAGGTAACTATAGGTACCTGTAGGTTTGTCGTGCAAAATCCGTTCAGGGCCCACGGTTTATGATGTCATGACATTTATAACAATGAAAACAATACACGCCTTTATTTTACCTCTCTTATATGCTTTTATTAAATATAATCATTATATCAAGGCCTAAAAAAGACCACGAGGTGTAACATAAATGTATCACTTAACGAAAAATAAGAAATGCTAAGTTACCAAAAGACAGAATTCTATACATACCTACTACCTGATGGCAATAATTTAAATAGTAAGGAGTTTTAAATAGTACCTTTTTTTCTATTCAGAGAAAACTTATTAGAAATTTAATTTATCCCGTTTACTATTTAAATTTTCTTGCGCATTTTGCAGAGAGTTGGTGGTTCTGGAACGTTCCTAGAAAACCTTCCAGATAATTTAAATAATAACGGCAGTTTAACCAACGATTTTGTATGAAAGCGATATGTCGGTACATAAATACTGTTCCGTACATCATTTCACAGTCCTCAAAGTTTTGCATTCACATTTATTTGCAATATATAATTTTTTATACTTCTCCGCACGATTTCTTTAATATTCTTTAGTTTAGACTTTTCTTCATTACCTTCAGATCATTAAAAGTTAGTAAATCATTATGCATTCTAAGCACAAGCATTTAAACTGTTTTGCATAGATAGGAGAATATGCTAAAGCGCTGTAATTTTCCTCATAAGCAGAAGCCATCCTAAACTATTCTACAGAAATGTCATCCTGAATCCTTCCCTTATAATCGTTACAATTATGAACAAAAGCTTCCCATTGCGTAGGTAGTAGGTACCTACAGGAAGTGCTAGACCTTTCTCATATTTTACAAGAGTTATCGTGCTTATTATACTCCAAGTTAAGCCAAAGTGCATTGAACAGGAAGTAATACAGAGTAATTGCTCTATGGGCGATGCTATGCGAAATATTTCAATTTCAATAGTATCTTGATAATGGGTGCAATAGTTAAACCTACACAGAACATGGTTTAAGAACATCAGATATTCAATATTCCAATAAAATCAACTGTAAATGAGGTAACTAGAAATCAGTTGAGCCTTTGAAAAGTTTGGATGATTAACTTTCCTTAAATAATATTATACGGACGATTATTATTTTTTAAAACTTTATAAAAATAAGTACCTTTATACTCGTAGTATCTTACTTCTACATACTTTGTTACTCAAACAAACCATAAAACCAACTTAAAGGCAAAAAAAAAGGTAATGATAATAACCCTAAATGATATATTCGACTGAACTAAGTATAGGTGAGATACCCTGACTATGATTACTTAACAAGGCGTCTTCGTTCTGACTTATGCCAAACTACAGCTTGTAGAACCAGTATATCGAGTCCACAGATGTCCCTATGTAACACCTGGCTCTTATTTTATTGTCAGGACATGAATTGAGGTCATAAACTTGTAGCTTCTGTTTGAAAATTCCAATTTTATCTCCATCAAATGTTTAATCTTTTAGGATGATCCTACCTAAACTACATTGTACGTGGCTTCAGCAAGAGCTTATACTAATACCAGATCTTAAGTCTGCATTGTGACTGTTATGCAAACATTTTACATGACATGCATTTTAAGCGAAATATAATTAATTAAAAACAGGCACTTTATTAGTAATTCCATAGATCCAATTGAATAGTACTTATCTAATGGTGACGGTGATGTTCTCTTATTCAACAGAAACATCGGGCTCTATGTAGTATTCTCCACTTGCATCCGGAAGTAGTAAAATAGATTTTGGCTGTTGATTTTGCCTCGCACTAAACGCGACTGCATGTTTTTATATTCCATATAAGATAAATAATAGTTTAGCTATATTATTTTGGATTTAAAGAACCGAATCTCAAATTTAAGCTAAGAACACGCAGCATTCACGGTTCGTCTAAGCCAGTCGATGTAAGCCAATACCACAGGCAACACAACGCCAACATTAGCATAATAAAAGCTATTCTTGCTCAATCTTTACAATAGCTCAGTAGAATTTGCAACTAGATCCTGTATTGAGATTTTAAAGACGGTAAATAGTTCATGCCGTGCTGGCTAAGTGGGAGGACACTCGACTTTCATTCCGAAGGTCGCGGGTTCAAACCCCGCCACGCACCTCTGGATTTTTCTTCTTGAGAAATTTATGTGCGCTTTAAACACGTGCTTTAACGGTGAAGGCAAACATCGTGAGGAAACCGGCATGTTCTGATAACTTTAAAAAAAAAAAGAGTTTGAAGGAAATGTGACATTCACCAACCCGCACTTGGCCAGCGTGGTGAATTAAGGCCTAATCTCTCTCGTCAAGAGAGAAGTCCCTGTGTCCCAGCAGTGGGAACGTTAATAGGGTGATGAATTGAAATAGTTCATGATCATTGATGACGTGTTGAGGCTGGTGACACTTTCGCGTATGTCACACATGTTGTGTCACAAGTGTGGCTACAAAAGTGGTCATTTTATTAACATAATTGACTTTTTTTTAACTGACTGCTGAGGGTATTGTTTTTCGGGAGTATGTATGTATCCTATAACCTGATCGGCTTTTCCCTACATTCTTATAATACTACAAAGAACTAAAAGTAATGTTGAGCTTGTTTTTGCTTTTCAGTAACTTTGCAGTAACCCTTTTGTTTCTTAATAATATTTTTTTTACTATAATATGATTGCTTATATGATTCAATATATCTTATTAACGGGTCACAATCTTTTAGGGAATTTATTCTTATTAGGGATTCTCAAACCACCAAGTTGACTATTAGAGGCTCCTTAGAGGCGTTAAGATTTAGGAAGTATCTGTAATAGTTGTCATTGTTTCCAATCTTGAGTGATCTCATGATGTCACCATTAAAATATAAAATAAAAATAAATATTTCCGGACAATCCACACAACAACATCTAGGCCCTACGTACCATTGATTTTAAACTTGGTATTTAACCTTAGTAACATTATCTTGAGACTTGAGTTTATTGTATTATAAATTATAAGCAATTGTTGTAATGCAATTTACGTTTTAGGCTTTATAAATATGCCACTGTTAACATGGTATAAAGGATCTTATAACAATATACAAGATAGCAAAAACGATGTGAAGATTTAAAAAAATATTAAATTCAATGTTGTTCGCCATTGTCTTATTTGACTTGGATATTGGTGAAACAAAGATAATCTACCTACACTACGTTAAGATATTAGTTACAAAAAAATACTTTTTTATTAAAGTAGTATTTTAAAATAAGCTGTGTTATTCATTGGTGAATAAGCGATAATTTATTATTAACCGTTCGCAGGTGGCCGAAACATGATATTGTTGAAAAACCTTCAAATCATATGTTATTACTTCATTTTCTTATTTTATTTTTATTTTGATAACAGGTGTCTGTTTCACTAAACTAGTTCCACAAATGATTCACCTAGACGTTGATTTCATGGAAATCTTTGTTTTAATGCCATTTTTATTATGTATTGTTTTATTTTGGCAACAAACAGTACCTACACAATACTTTAAAATAATAAACTTAGATTAAGCATAAACCAATAAAGTTTCCACAGTAACATAATAGTAATTAGCGTACCTAATGAACAGTTACTAAAATATTCATGCCATCTAGCTAAAAAAAATTTAAATATGGTTTATCTGTAGGTAGTTATATTTAACTCCAAAAACTTAACAGCAAAGAATCGTACGTACGTACGTAAAATATTTTGTCGGATTTATGCCCTGAAGACTAGACTAGAGTATTTGAAACCTCCTCGATTCAAATAAACTTTCTAAAGAGGACGCATATAATAGAAACACCGTTGTTTTTGGTCAGCTCCAGGCACTTGCTATGCAAGCGGTGGTTGCAGTAAAATTTTTACGATCCCAGCAATACTTATCTAAGCACAGACGATCCTAAATCTTAATGTTTCTGACAGTAGGTAAGTTTCTGACAGTAGGTAAGTTTCTGTGCATTGTTGTCTATTCGTTTAATGGTTGTCCGGATTCTTAATTTTGCATCTTATAAGTATTGAAAGAATACCTAAACCTATATTAAACATTTAAAAGTGTTTTGTAACATAAAAGAAGAAAAAGTATAAGACACATCCGTAACCTTCGCGCGCACAGGTTACGGATGTGTCTTAATATTTTTCTGCATAAAAAAGTAAGTTTAGGATATGATTTTATTTGAAATTCTATAAAATACAAGATACCAGAAAAGTAACCAGAAACTATTTAAAATAGCCTTGAATGCAATCAGGTTCTATAACATATTCCATACCTTTACCATAGAATAATAAATTACTACGCCTTTACATTATTTCTACTTATTATTTAAAAAAACCTTTGTAAAAATACACATTTTTCAGTATGAGATCCAACCGCATCACTCAAAACAACATTAGCAATTACAAATTATCATACACTTTAGACGCAACGAACTGTATTATTTACGACCATAAATTTATTCTAACCACATTTAGTTTCATATTCTAGCTTACAACATGGCTAGAACCAGTCTAAGTACTATGAAGGGACTTGGTAGCTCGTCTAGCGTGTCTTGGTTAAGATGCCATTCCACCGTCAGACAAACTCATAATAGCTTTTTAAAATCACGCACCAGATAAAATCTTTATTTTTACTTGACAACTCATGAATCAAATTTGCAATAGTCAACTTTGTCAAATTCTCAGATGCCACTGAGATTATGGTCCATCATTATAATACCTACCAAAAAAATTAGTATATAACATTTAAAATAAATATACCGTTGCTTTCGGACCATTGTGGTCACAGTTTTGCATTTTAAGATTCATTAAAGAAATATAGATATACTATTTATCTTAATGAATCAATAATCAACGTTAATGCTTTCCGTTACACGAAAAAATATATACTAAGTAGATAATATAAACATGGAATTGGTTCACATATTTCGTTTAAATCAGTTCTACGACTGCCAACTCGATTAAGGCTCAAATACAGAAAACCTGACTCGAAACAAAGCCGTTTTTTTGTTTCGTGCGTTTCTTGTGATTATATAGCATTAAGCCCACCTTTTGTACAATTCTTTATTTTTCCTGTGCAATAAAGTATTCTTAATAATAATAATAAACTTACTCTCTTTGTACGTTTCGTACTTACCTAGTAGACGTCAAAATATCTATTTAACTCTGAAGGATGTTCTAATTATGATCTACCTATAAGCCTAGTGAGTTGGAGCCACAAAGTTCTGTTTCAGAGCTGTAAGCGCTTGATTGCTCGTGTAAACCATTGATTAAGAAAACGCAAGAACGTAACCATCCATGACATGGAACCTTAGAGTATCTATCTATGGTAAGAACATGGAACGAATCCATGACAATTGGTAGTTAACATCGCGAGTGAGCAGTTAATTCTCCTATCCGGAAACAATATCTCAGAGAGATAGTATTATTTTATTTATTTACTAGCGGCTCGCCCGGCTTCGCACGGGTAATTCCAAATCCCGGCAATTATTTGAATTATGCTCGCCGTAAAAACCAACCTTGAACTCCAATGAACATTTTTTTTTAAATGGCCAAATTGGTCCAGGCGTTGTTGAGTTATGTGCTTAGCAAAACATTTTGTGATTCATTTTTTATTTATTAGAACCCCAAAGGATATCTCGGATTTTAATAATGTGTTAGAGATTTAATCGTGTTGGTAATCGTATAACCGTTGGTAATAAGATGTTTCTAACATCTACGGGCCTATTTCACCATCTCCCAGGAAAATTAGTCAATGGTTAAATATAGAGCAATCACTTACAGCTTAGGTATAAAAATACCAAATAAAATAACAAAGTTAAATTAATAAAACATGTTTTATTTCCCTTCCAGTTTTATTATTCTTTGTTGTTACTGGGTTTTTTTGTGTGCCTGAAAAAATCGTAATAAATAGATAAATTAACAGCAATTTTGTACTTTTGCAACATATTTATGTATCCTGCGTTTATAATTTTTATTACTTTTGTTTCAGATATACAAATTTACTGTGGCTGAACAAGGTCCTAGGTGTGTATGACTTTTTGAATATTAAATATCATCATCACTCTATTAACGTTCCCACTGCTGGGACACAGGGACTTCTCCCTTGGCGAGAGAGATTATGCCTTAATTCACCACGCTGGCCAAGTGCGGGTTGGTGAATGTCACATGTCCTTCAAACTCTTTTAAAGTTCTCAGAACATGCCGGTTTCCTCACGATGTTTGCCTTCACCGTTAAAGCACGTGTTTAAAGCACACATAAATTTGTCAAGAAGAAAAATCCAGAGGTGCGTGGCGAGTTTTGAACCCATTCCGGTTTTAATCATGAATATAATTTTTTACAAGCTTTTATTTAGTTTCATCTGTCACGATGTTTGTCGGTATTCCAATCTTGCAAACATATTATACATATATCATACTTTATCAAATTAAAATACTTCCGTTTCATATTTCAAAATATTACTCTTTTTAACTACTTATTCAATGTCAAAGTCTTATATTGGTTTCGTCAAGAGTACCTACAAGACTTCATATCAAGGAACTTTTGAAGAAAAAGGCCTAAGTTTTGCTAATCTAATAATTTATTTATCATAGCTGCAAGTCATGTCACAGCAGTAGCCTCATATCAGTTGATTAATAATTAATTAACCCCTGAGAGAAAATATAAGTTAAATTATAATCTTTAACCACACTTATATGAGTGATTTTTATTATTTTTTTTGGCTGTTACTCACGAAAAAATTGGATTTATAGATTTAAGTAGGTACATTTTAAAGATTTTTGACGATATATAGACTTACAAGTCAAAAAATCGTAGATCAAAATATACTCTCCATTAGCTTACTCTCAAACCCTTTCCGCGTTTAATATCAATTTTGAAACATCTGTATACAACATTATATCTGGGCCTCTTTTGACAGATTTCAGATAAATGTTTAGTGTCGGTTTGGTTTGTTAATTTGATTCTAGATTTATCACTTACAAAATTATTTTTTCTGTAAAACATTTTGTTATTTCTATCGGAAATGGGACAATAAAATCAAAAAATCACAATAAGCAGCTACGTACAGGTAAACTAGGAGGAAATATAACAGTTATAATTTACTATTTAGATTTATAACGGGATATTTACCATGATTGATGGTTATAAACCACAAATAAATACATAGTATTGATAACATGATCGTTTCAAAATATATAGTTATTATTTAGTTATTATCCCATAAGTTAATTGAGTACTCAGACGATGCTACTATTATTTCAAAATAAATTTCAATTCGATGTTCATGGTGCATGAGTCGCTGAAGAAAGAACTGGGTTAAAACCAGATCTCTCTTTCTCTTGATCCGTGGAATGGTCTTATATTGGACTTGCGCATAACTCTCGGCAACTTCATAATTCAAAGGTGCTTTGCCTTACTGGCCATGCTTGGCAGGCGGGTTGGCGGATGCAATTCTTGGTGTAATGTTTTAAGTAGGACGACATAGACACTGCTCCTCATTTTCCTGGGAGTTTCCCTAGGCCGGGCTACTAATAGAATGGTTTTTATATGGAATATGGAAAAATAATTTACAGCTAGGATTCTGCAAGATTAATTCCTTATCTTACGTTAATCTGTGGAATGTCGAGACTGTAGGTATATGTAGTCGTAATGTGGGTATTTATGTACACCATAAAAGCAAGGAATAATCGGTGCACACTGCATATGCATATTTTCACGCACGATGTCGTCAACAGGCCACCAGGCGATATTGTATGCTAAATGACTTATAAAATAAGTACTATTTTACATTTGAGTCGAGGTCAATATTCAACTATAATAAGAATATATTTGTCACTTTTTATGGTAAAAATGTATGTAATCTAATCTGTAATCTTTATGGTAACAATATCTTGAGTTTAATCAATAATAATATACATTAATGTAATCCGGAACAAAATCCAGAATTTAGCGGAACAGCTATGAATTAACATGGTTTATTATATTATTAAAATAGTTCAGTCAGTTCAGTTCAGTTTCTTATGGCTACTGCGTTTGGTTTGTCGCAGTTTACTAGCGTCCACGTCAGAGCTTCTTATGCAAAGTAGTGTAGAGATACTAACATAAAAATAGAGATCTTTAATACTTCTTAATTGCTCGCTTTGAATAATCTTTACTGAAAATTAGTAACTATTAAACACACACAAATAAGATAATATGGATTACATCATTACATATAAAACTTTAACATACTTTAGATTTGATACGTGTCAGTGACAGTGACAGTTTAAACAATTTCACAAATCATATGAAAACATATTGTTGCATTCCAATAGAATAGGCACAGCAACACTTTGGGGGACCAGGTTATGGTCAACGATGGTTTAGGAAAGGTTTGGTTCATATAACGTGAGGCGAGCATACATAGACAAAGATACTCACAGTTTATATATCCTTGCTTTGACAACACTGTCCTTTGTTAGCACAACACACACGATACTTTTCACAATCTGGCCAGGCTATTTTGTATTGGATTTTGATAGGATTATAGATTTTGCGGTGCGCGCGCGCGGTTCGTGTGAGATGAGATCTGATTTCTTCTTCTTGTGTTCTTGTCGCTAGCGCGATCCTGTCTCTTGACATAAATAACCTGTGCACGTCGTTCATGACGTTTCGATGCCTGATTTGTCGATACACGATGAATGAACCAAAATAATAGAAATGGGAAATTTGAATTAAGAACTACAATTTTATGGAAACGAAACACATATATATTTTACCATCCTTGGACCACGACTAATCGTCTTTTAAATAGAACGGCTATTGGCGATGCAAAGATTCTAACTAGCGCCTCTAGTGTCAAAGTGTGAAGTCTAAGCACGACACTTTGACTGTTCGTTACAATTAACGTCAGGGCAAAACATAAATAATAAATACAAATCAGATGTAAACAAAGAAAGTGTCGTTCTTAGACAGTTTATAAATTTCGCCGCTAGAGGCGTGCGGATAATCTTTGCATCGCCAATTACCATTCTTTGAGGGTTCTTTATCGACTGTGGTTCTATAAAATGCTTTAAATGAAATCAAATACTTTCATGGCACTAATGTTATTTGATATCAAGTTTAAATAGCTGCAACATGAAACGAAAGTTTGTTGGTTTATCTCTGTGTTCTAGAAATATCATCATTGTTTTTTGTTCTAATAATCTCAGAGATATGTGGAACGCACACCTGATAGGAGTATCTTATCTGTGTGCCTGATAGTCACTGTACACAGTTCTTATCATTTATCTAGGCATGCTTCATACTTTTTTTTCCTTCATGGTATCAAACAAAAGAGTTAGTTTAACGTTTCTTAGGTTATTTCTCACTAAACTAAATAAGTGCGCGGAACTATCGGTTTACTACCTCCTCCTACAGATTTATGGTTAGGTATACTTAATAAACAAAAATATATATACCTAGTTAATTTTAACTACGTTGGTACTCCGTATTACGTAGGTAAGTCAGAATTACTTTGCACAAAGATGTAAGGAAAATTGTAAAAACCTAGATATTTTAATTTACAAAATAGGTTACAAATAACCCTGAGTAACAAAATATATGACATCAAAATGATGGTACTGAATTAATCATCTCAATTGAATTAAATAACAAGTCACATGAATTAACAGCAAAACAAAATACAGGTTCTACACATTAAAACCTCATTAGTTTTGATAAAATGAAGCCTGCTTCGGTGCTGCCAGCATTCGAGTGCGAGTGAGTCAGAGGAGCACTCGTGTACACTCTAGTACAGTTCGGTGTCTTAGTATTGCCTTAAGTTTTACCAAGTTTTACCTTCTAGTTTATCGCTTGTGACTACAGCCGGGCGCCCTTCATTCGTCGTCAGACATTCAACCGATACAGTGTAAAATCGCGTGCCGTGAAAGTTCCTTAACTTTCTATATTAATCCATTGGACCTTTAGTGGTTGGACCAGATTGGATTGAAGTGATTCGTGTTATGAGGATTTAAACTAAGTGGAAATTCTGTGTAAGTTGTATTCGTGCGTTATCTGTTCTGTTTAAAATTTGTCGAGTTACAATAACGTTATCTTGATAGTGTTAGTAATTACTTTTTTCCCCGTTTGTAATATACTTACAAGAACGATTATACGTAATAATCGTGGTTAATACAAGTTTGTTGGCGTTAATGTACCTACTTACCATGAACCATGAATTAATTTTTCAAGCAAATATTTTGTATACAAACATTCTTTCGTTGTTTCGTCATGTCTTTATAATTCTAAGAGATCTACCACAGTTTGTACTGTGTTACAAATAGTTGACACATACGTTTAGCATGTAAATAATGATGAATACATAATGTGAAGAAAAAACGCAATTTTAAGGTCGTCTAGTCGCAAATTATCGCCCATTTAGTTCGTTTGGAGGATAATCTGACGCTCAAATATAAGATACAGTCGTTTAATACCACCTACATAGTTTTCCAGGCTTAACAAGTTCTAATGTATATGAAAATATGTGGGCAGGTAGTAGATATAACTAAACCATAAATAGACTATTCCTAGGCTAGGTGTATTAAACACTTTTACTTACTTTGTTAAGTGGAAAATACAGAATTGTATGAATCAGAAAATGGCATGCTGGTAATTGGTAGGTATTCTAGTATTGTATAGTTAGTTTAATAATCTTACATTCTAGGTATTCTAGGGATTTAGATACTATTTTTTTCCATACTACAATTTTATCCTACTATTTTACGCAATAGTTTAAAGAACTGTTTTTTATTTAGTTAAGATAAATTAATAATTAATCGATAAAGTAATGCCGCTATTAACTATAAAATAGGTACTTTATCAAGGTACGCTGTAAATTTATTTTATAGGTGGTCTGATAATTTCCTGGATAAAGAGCTAAAGATTTCAACGAGAACGCAATCTTGGCTTTCTTGTTCTGTCCAGAGAAACAAAAAACTTCTAGGCAATTTGATGTATATCAGTTTAGAGTCATTTTATTTTATATTTTTAAGCGAAACTAAATGTTTTTATTATACACACTAGCGTTATTTTTTTCTTATTGATGTCAAAAAAACTTGACTTTAGCATTGATATTTGGTTCTTAATATGTTATTTATGCATTCTATAATTGCCTATTTTTTAATTAAGATTATGGTCTAGACTAGACTAAAGTGATTTAAGTATTTACCAGTTCTGGTTTGCCGATTACAAATTATAATATTTAATTCTCAGCTACCTATACACATAAATAACAAAATTATTTAGAAGTGGAACAGAAATAAACAATATTTAGAAGCAACAATAGGTACGAGTATGTTTTTGGTGGCATTATGAATGAGGTTAGTCTGTTATTTTGAAAATTATATAAAATAAACAGGGAATGCAAATTACATTAAGTATTTAAGTTGATTGACAGGTGGTTTAATTAACTCTTTAGGTTTTCAAAAACATCGGTTTATTAACCTACTGTAGCATAGTTGACTGAAATATAAAAATAGATTAGATTCATACTGAATAAAATGTACTATGTTCCTATTCCTAGTCTATTCTAGTCTATTTTAGTTCTAAACTAAACAGGAAGTAAGTTACCTACTTACCTAGGCTTTGTTGATGGCGGTGCCTATTCATCGATTTTCTTCAAGTTCAATGGTGACTTTTTATATTCAACCTTGAGGAATAGCGACTGCTTTATCATTTTAACAATAAACTGAGAAACAGAAAATGTTTATCTCACAATTTTAATTCGACGTTTTATTCTGGACTGGACACACTGAATTATCTTTATCTTACACCAAATTAAGCAGAATTATTTCTGACTACGTATTTCCATTTTTTATTCTTTAGGGTAATAAAAACACACTGCATTATCTTAATCTTACACCAAAATAAGCAGAATTATTTCTGACTAATTTACGTATCTCCATTTATTTATTCTTTAGGGTAAAAAAAAATCAATAAGCCGTTTATTTAAATTAAAAAAGACATTTTACTTTTATAAAATTCGATGGACCTTGTTGTGACAAAAGTTTACGAATTAAAAATAGATAAATAGACTAAAATAACATAAATGTAGTCAAATCAATCATAAAATGTCCTGTGTCACCATCTCCGAGTAAAATTATAATAGACAATGTTTAAAAAATACAGCTATTTCGCTCCGTCACATGTGACAAAGCTAGCTCTAACTAACCATTGCTTAGTTAACTCGGATTTTTTGAAATGAGCCCTTAGAATCACATGTTCCCTAGTAGTTGATCCTCCTAACGAGACCCATTGAGACTTCGCAATCAGTCGCTAAAAGACACGATTCGCCTGAGAGTCACCGTCTTAAGGCCAGTTATGGGACTTATTTTTTACTTTTTTTCCGTCATTGTTTATGTTCGCATGAAAGTTTCTGTATCCTACATCTTCTTGCCCTTGTCCCACATTTTGTGGAATCGGCACATGTTTTTTGCTTTCATTTACACACCACTCGTGATCTCAACATTCACATATATAATATGTCGTCTGTCAAATAGTCTATAATTTTTGGCCTACATCATCCCACATAGCCATGCACTCTCCCGTCATAGGATTTTCATCCCTTGTCTTGACAATATGTCCATGCAACGCTCATCTGCTACTTATAAGACTGGTGCTTCTCTCAAACTTCCTCTTTCTCATTCCTTATTTTGTCACTACGACAATATAACGACAGCTCTGATAACGCTAAAAATAATAACAATATATACTAGTAGCCCCGCGGCGTTACCCGTGTTATAATGGATTTTCCCGAGGAATTGCATTTTTCCGCGGTAAAAATTAGCCTTTGTCCTTTCTCAGGCTCTTAAAAATCTGTGTATTTAATTAAAATCGGTTCAGTAGTTTTGCGTGAAAGAGGAACAGACGGAGTAACTTTCGCATTTATAATATTAGTATGGATTTGTATGCAACATTATGTATTATGGATCTATTACATAATTAATTTACCTACGCTTTATGCTAGTATAACTTGGATTTTATCGACATATTTCCTATAGCATTTTACGAGCATCAGCAAGCTAATAAGTAGGTGGGTATCTAGGAGTATTGTACTTACACCGATGTACCTAGTTCTATAACTTTTAATGTGCCTTTGTGTAGTTTAACAATGTATTGTACATTATTTGGCAATCCTTTCTAAAGGATATTTAAGCGGGTGATGTCCTACTTTCCCAGTTTAGTTTCACTCTAAATTACATTAAATTCGAATATCGTTCTGAAATTTAAATAGCAGAACCATTTTAGTGTAAATTCATACTTTGTTTTCGTTAAGGGTATCTTAGTAACCCATTTTAAATTAACACGTAGGTATGTAAAAACTATCGCTAAACAATCGCGTTTAAATCTGTATTTCGGTTTAAAAACTGCGGTGACGACCACACGCACACAAAACAACGGTAAAATTTTAAGCGTCGGCAGTCATTTAATAATCATAAATTCAGCATCAAAGGGTTTAAATATGACGTTTGTTTTTCGCAAACAAAATTGAACAAAGGCAAGATATTAAATCTGAGTCTGCACCAGATGGACAGCGTACAGATAAGACATCACGAGACAGAACAATGCTAACATCTGGTTGACACGTAATTTGCACATGCCGTCAATATGTTAATGCTTGTAAAAATCTTCCGCGCTGTAGATTTTGCTGAATATGGTGTTTTTTAAATTATGTCCTTCCTATATACCCGAGAACTACACTTAATTTACTGCAGCTGCCTTTCGTTATGTTAATGTGGACATTTGGACAAGATAAGGTATACTGCAAGAAACGAATAAATCAAAACTCAAGATAGGACACATAAAAAAGAATCCTACCAACTTTCAAAAATATTTATTTGGTGGTGGACACGGCAAACAATCTAACCCGAAACTGAAGTGGATCGTAAACCTCCTTTTGCAATCGAAAACTATTTTGAATACTTACCAGCATTCAGTACGCAGCAGCAATTAATAAGTTGCCATCTGTTTATTTTTATACCAGCTCACAGCGCACATGTCGATTGTTGTCGAAAGCATTTATTTTGGAAATAGCACCAAATGTTTGTTTGACATTGTTCGTTTATGCTTTTTTAGAAAACCACTCTATTGTTTCCGAATACTGTTATTTATAAGTAGGTGTTACTACTACTTAGTGACTAGTATTTCTAAATTGGCATAATACATTTTGCCGGTTTCAGTGGTAATGACCTGTTACAGCACTTTCATTGACGAAGTACCAATTAGTTCCTATACGGACTTTATAAAAACGTAGTGCGATTTTACTGCAGCTTTAGATTCTCTTGAGCAGAAGACAAGATTTAAATAGTTGTTCGTTTTTATTTCTCAGATACCATATACGAAGGTATTGGTGTTCATAGACAGTAATATTAACTTTATCATTTCTATCTTTCCAGAGTTCGCTGAGAAATGGGGGTGAGGTTACGGGAGTTACTGCTTCTTGCGGCTTGCGTCTGCGCGGTCGCAAGCGAGGCTGCCAAAAAGACCACCAAGAAAGATGCGAAGGACCTCCTTGACAACTATGATGATGACTACGACTCATCCGAAGACGTGCAAGAGGTTCTCTTTAACGAGAACAGGCCATGCCCCCGAGACTGCATATGCACTGTATCTCAGGGATACAGGATAGCAAAGTGCAACCGGCTCGAAGTAGGCGTGCAAAAGTTCGGCGAAGATATTACTGATCTAGTCATCGAACATGCTGATCCCAGAAACGAAATCAAACTAGACGACTTTATCTTCAAAAAGCTCGGCCTCCACCAGATTGCGACTGTGAAAATCGTCAACAGTACGATCAGCTACGTCGGACCGAACGCTTTCCACGGTCTTCACGAACTCTACGCTGTTAATCTTTCTAACAACAAATTGAAGAGTCTGCCTACTGAAGTGTTCGCAAACAATAAGAAATTATTGTTACTAACCTTGACAAATAACCCAACGCTGAAGTTCCCAGCAGCTGGTTCTGCGGAATATTTCCTAAACGCGTCCTCCGTGCAAGAGCTCGATGTATCGTACTGCAACATGCAATATATCACCGCTAATACTTTCAAACATATGCCTGGTCTCATGTACTTAAATTTGGCCAGCAATAATGTAGACGATATGGACCCGAACACCTTCAAGAAACTGCTTGATTTGGAAGAGCTTGACCTTAGCGATAACAACATCAAATCCTTACCTGATGACATATTCTCAGAGAACACAGAGCTCGCAACTCTCCATATTCTGAAAAACCCTATCGACAGCGTTTACGGTCTCCAGATATCGGACTTATTAACACTGAACGCTGGCCAAACCCATCTTAAATTCATTGGGCCTTCCATGTTCAATGGCATGACTTACATTGCCAACCTGAACCTAAGTGGAAACAGCATTGAAAAGATCCATAACCAGGCCTTCCATAAGCTGGTCGAACTCAACTACCTGGACCTGTCGTTCAACGATCTGGACTTCATATCTAACATCCTCATCAAAGAGAATATTGAACTAGACATCTTTAAGATTTCAAATAACCCAAGGCTAAAGCATTTACCGACCGAAGGGTTCGAGTGCGCGGCTGACCAATTCAATATTTATCTATTCGATGCATCGAACAGTGGTCTGGAAGAGATCTACGATAACTCCCTTAAAACCTTTAGCGCTCTCTCCGCTATTAACTTGTCCAATAATAAAATCAAGACCATCAGCAACAAGGTATTCTCTTACAGCCCTAAATTGGTTGACATCAATATAGCTTACAATCTGTTAACTACCTTAGATGCCAAGGTCTTTGAATACAACAACGAGCTTGGTAAGCTAAATCTTCAAGGCAATCCACTCACAGTTCTATCTGCTGAAGTGTTTGTGCACACACCGTTGTTGTCTTGGTTGGACATGAGCCACGCTGAAATGACTTATCTCTGGAAATCAAACAAGAACCAAACAGAAACTCTGCTCAGTAATTTGACATTCTTGAACGTTTCCCACAATCGCATTACTGAAATTAAACAATCTGAGCTCGATAAGCTTAATAAACTACGTGCTTTGGATATCACCAACAATCCACTGGCTTGCAGCCGTGATTTTGAGAACCTTATGACTTGGTTGAGCGCTCGCAAAGTAAGCCCCAATGCTGTGTCAGACAACGCAAACTTAGATGTGAAGTCAAAGGGTGATAATGAGCCTTACAGCTGGGAATTCCTCACTCGTAAGGCTTGCGGTAATGCGCTACCGCACCCTGTAGAAGTGCTACCGGACAGCGTGTCTGATGAGGAAATCTGGGAGAGAATCGACAAAGATGCCGAAGGCAACTTTGACTTGAAAAATACTTTGGACGACGGAAAGGTAGCTGACGATAAGTTGGTAGACGATAAGGCAGATAAATATGCTCTTGATGACGATAAGGACCTTGGTGATGATGAAGATTTGACTGATGAAGATGACGATGATGAGGACGAGGACGACGGTGATGATGAGGATGATGACGATGACGACACTGCTGAAGATGCCGATGACGAAGATGATGATGTCGAACTCAAAGTCAAACTCAACGATAAAGTCAAACCACTGCCTATCCTACCTAAAGTATCAGAAAGCAAATCAGCCCAATCTGACGATATTCAGTTGCGCGTCAAACTTATGGACAACGACGTTGACGATTTGGAGCACGAGCTCTACCAAGAAGTGACGTCAGAGGAAGAACACGGTAGGTACGATTACCTGTGGCCGGTCTGCATCGCGATTCTCGGCGCCCTGTTGCTCCTTCTGATCACAGGCAAGATTATGATGATGGCGTGCAGTAAGAGAAGTCAACAGGTTAGATACAACAGTGCCATTATCGCCGCCATGCAAGCAGGCCGCACAAAGAAAGACTGCGGGTTAGTCTACCAGCAACTGTCCGAGGATCTGACTGGGCCCAAAACCCCGAAGCTGAGCCGCTACCAGCCACTACAGAACGTCACAGTAAACGCCACTAACTTATCGTACGAAAGCAGCCCCTTCCACCATCAGAACATCGTGCCCGAACAAGTGTAAGGACAACCCGCACAACACTAACACTGCAGTACTTACGTAAGAGTGATAGTTGATAAGCGCTAGTCACAGCCCAATATATCCAGAGATGAGACCTTCATGTAATGATAGATCTTAGCACTACGAATGTTTGATTTAGGGGTTTAAAGTGGCGTCTTGAAAATCTATTTTTTGATTTGGCACCTTTTTTAGTTGTAGTTTAACTTTAAGTTCGTTTGATCTTATCTCTGGAGAGTATTAAATAGTACAGTGCCTTACGATAAATCTCGAACAACTTCGCGACCAATGTTTCCAATCTAGCGCTTTTTTTTAACTAAAAGTAACAAGAAGTCAAATTACAACAAATTAATTTAAGATTATACATATTATATATTATACAAATTAGTTGATAGGTTTATTTTATGTACTTAAAATTATTAAAAATTAAACACTATTTTATTGTGCTTTGTTATTTACCTTCTTATATAAATATTATAAATGTTCTTGTTGACTGACGAGGAAAACATAACAATCTGTTCTTGTTATTAATAAAAAAAGTAATTGTGGTATAACACATTCTTAGTTAACTAAGCAATTAAAAACAAGGTAACATTATGAAAAAAAAAACTTTAATAAACGGATGTATAAATAAATGGTTTACAAAATATTTTTGATGATAAACTTACATACTATTTCAACAAGAATCTTTAACATCTTAAGTGGTCTTAAAGTTATTTGACGCCTACATCTCAACTTCATTAATATGTCGAACTGATTTAGTCATAAATTCACTATGGAGTAGTTAATATATCGTCAAGGAATCTTCCAGAAGTTTGGATAAGTCTTCTTCACTTTGTGGCAGCGGCGCCAAGCCAAGCAGTCGTTTCTGGAAAACAAGTTAAATTTACCAACTTTTACTATGGAAAACAATATTGAGTATACGTTGAAAACTATTGGACAGATTCTTATCAAATTTTAATGGGACTAACTGCAAGGAACTGCTATAATAAAACGATATAATCTTTAGATCCGAAAGTTAATTACCCATAAAAAACTGAACATGCTGTGTTACCATGTAATTACGGGAAGACATTGTTTTTCATATTAAATATGTCCATGTTATGTAATCAAGTGTTATCTTGTGTTGGGTGTCCTTATTTTAATAAATAAATAAAACTAAGTCACATGCAATATAGCCAGTTCACTGCATCATAACCGTCTAAAATAAGAAACTGGTTGTTTGACTAGCGATTTAAATATTTACATAATGATTGATTTCGAAACTTTTTGCTAAGTGACTTTGGAATTATCCTGCTATATGCATTAGCACGTTCACAACAAATTCACAAGGTCATCACTGTTGCTTTGTTTGCCGCTTGGCTAGAGGGAAGTATTCTAAATTTTTTTATACACATACCGATTTGACTTTTGAAATTACTTCAGGTATACACGAAAATATTAGGACTTTTAACCGATAAAATTAATTGAGTTAATTGGTATATTTTAATCAATTTTATTGAGTTCATTGGCAACTTTCCATCCGGTACAATGGATAAAATATTTTATGTTATACATACATTTTACCAGACCTAAAAGGAGGTATAAGTGTATCAATATGATAGTGTATCAAAAGTACATACATAATTTTAGTTATTATATTTAACTAAAATTATGTACCTATGTTGTTATATGTTGGAGAAACAAATAAATATTTTATATTCTATTCTATTTAAAAGTCGTCGGCGATGCTTATAAATAAATTTGCAAAAGTCGGCACTACCCTAACGCTGATATTGAACAATGAAAACGTTGGCAGTGAAAAATATGTGTCCAATATTTCAGATCGTCTAACAGACGGAACAGAGTACCGTTTTTTCAGTAGTCGTTTTTTTTATCTACGATAGATCTTTGTTTGTCCACAATCTCACCTGATGGTAAGTGTCGACGTGGACGAGGATGGATCACAAAGATCTACTCGCAACTAATACTACTAATCTATCGTACTAACTTCTTAGTTCAATAGATGAGAATATATTGAACTAAGAAGTTAAAACAGGCCAGAATGTCCGACTTCACGACAGCCATGCTAACCCTATACTGTGCGAGATATACACACTCTAAATATAAATAAATAAAAATAAATATTTTCCAGACAATCCACAAAACAACATCTAGGCCCGTGGTAAGCTCTGAGCTTGTGTTATAGATACTAGATATTCGATACACTTAATAAACAAACATTATATACATATCTTTTTCAATACATATTAAGCATCCAGACGGAGAATAAAGTGCTTGCATATCATACAAACACTTGACCCCTCGGCAGGAATCGAACCTACCTCTTGCGCCGCAAGCGGACCGTTGCCCACCGCGCCACTACGGCTAAGGTCGTATTACTTCATTAGTGCTTAGCAAATAATTGTAAAACATCTATATTATAAAACAAAGAAATAACATTAAATATATCAAATTTATGTCTCAGTGAAGGCAATTAATCGGACTTCAAGATTATGAATGATAAGATTAACTTATTTCTAACAAACATCGAGTTCAATGAACATAGTTGAAACGCAAAGATTAGCAAAGCACCTCTGTATCACAATGATTTATCTTTATCGCCTTTGGATAAATTTATCTCAAGTTACATGACCGATAAATCTGAAATAGCGGAATCTTTGCATCAAATCCAACAAAGCAGCAACTACAAAAACTGGAGAATGATAAAAATTGTCTTGAAATGTTCTATTCGAATTAGAAGTTTCTAACAGTTATTCATAATGATGATTTAATTTGTAGTTTGGTTTGAAATAATAAAATATAAAAGGAATGTTGTTGTTTTAAATTTCTTACTAAAGAAATTTACTTTGTATATTATACATTTATATACCTTTACCAACGGGTATTATTTGTACCTAAATGATACATACTATATGCTCCTTAAGAAAAACTAATGCGCGATTTTGAAACATGCACTACACTATATTTAGGACTACCTAATAGATATGAGGAAACAACCTTATATTTTGCTTTATCCTGTTTGAGATAAGGGACGTAGACCAATATATAAACACACATTATAAAATTTGCCATAGGTATTCAGTAACAGACAGTGACTGTTAACATTATGCAAAAACTATGTGGGCCGACAATTACTTCAACGCCAGTGGCGCTGGTCTATAGTGACAGTAGACATAAGAGATATCACTACAACAATAGCGTAGACAATACACAGAGAAGAAAAGAGTTTTTTGATTTCTTGATATTAGGAAAGCAACCCTGTATAAAGGAGATGTTTACTGTCTGTGCTAGTGGCGCCATCTGCGTAATATGCCCTATTGTTTCTGTAGTTACGCGAGTTTATCTTTGAATTAAAATATAGTGATCTCGCCGTGGCGCCCTCTGTTGAGCACAAAAACGGTCGCCCTCATTAAAATAATTACATACAAACAATCCATTGCCGGACATAGTCTTCCCTCCTTGGGTCAGAAACTAACCCAGTCCAATGCTGGTTGGTGGGTCTGCCAGAGCCTTGTTCACTGTTCGGCAAGGAATACCATGGTGATAAGACAAATAAGACTGCACGACAGCGGCGCGGAGGTGGCAACATCGAGTGTAGTATCCAAGATGTTGTTTGAAGCCCTTTATCCCCGTCTATCTTAATGAAGCAAAAATTTGGTAAATATGTTACCATAGATAACATACCTGAGGTAAAGCACCCTTAACAAGATTAGGGATATCATCTCTCTTATAACCGAGTTCGCTCAGTCCATTTGCAATCTTCATTTTATCCATATATTTCAATATCACATCTGCGAGTAGTTTCCCTGCGTCTTCTTTCTTCACGTTGGTTGTATCAGCTCCTAGTAAGGCGGCCGCTTCGATGTGTTTGTCTGGATCGCTGGAGGCGGTGTATCGGAATACCGCGGGAGCTGTTACAACGCAGGATAGACCGTGGGGGATTATTGGTTTTGTGCTGTGGACAAAAATATTAATTGAGGTCATAATCATATTATTTCAGACGTAGGACAGGTAGGGGATTTACATTTATTTAGTTTGGAAGCGTAGCTGTATACGCCTTGAACCCATGTATTTTATATTATATAGGTACTATGTTTTATTACTCACTATTACATTATTTACGACGATAAGAAATACCTATATATAGCACGGCCTAGTTTACTTTATGACTAATCTCAGTAATTACCAGTATTAGTTAGCAGAAAGATCTATTTTACTGCAGACAATTACGCCTTATTTTATTATGCACCTGTGCTGGACAGTCCGATATGGTAGATCCAACTTTTGCAATATAATGACAAGCGTTTCTTCTTCTTTTCACCCAAAATCCACAATGCATTTAGTCAAAAGTCTATCATCATAATCGGTGTTGAGTGAGGTTGGATTTGGGTCTATAGGATGGGTGTTTGAAACCCCTTTATCCCATATTTGCAACATTAATCACTGAGCGATGACCTTTTAGCCGAACAAATGTAAGGACCTTGATAATCTTTAGCTTTAACCTTATGTTAGATACTTGTAAGTTAATATTAAGAGTACCTATAATAAGTAAATACGTATGGACGTATGTGTGTTGAAGTCGCTATTAAATTATCTTTACTTTACTTTACTTATTGTTATTGTTAGTACAAACCCGTGAAAAAAGCCGTGTTGGCTAAGTGGGAGGACACTCGACTTTCATTCCGAAGGTCGTGGGTTCAAACCCCGCCACGCACCTCTGGATTTTTCTTCTTGAGAAATGTATGTGTGCTTTAAACACGCGCTTCAACGGTGAAGGCAAACATCGTGAGGAAACCGGCATGTTCTGAGAACTTTAAAAGAGTGTGAAGTGCATGTGACATTCACCAACCCGCACTTGGCCAGCGTGATGAATTAAGGCCTAATCTCTCTTGTCAAGGTAGAAGTCCCTATATCCCAGCAGTGGGAACATTAATAGGGTGGTGATGTGTGTACAAACCCATAATCCTGAGGCAGATAGCTAGTGACGTTCCCAGCGATGGGATAGGCCAGTCCGTGGCATAGATGGACGCCTGCGTTTCCGATGCCGACGCCAGCCATCGTGGCCGCGAGGTGCATGCTCGAACGAGCTTCTAAGTCACCGGCATTGTAAACAGAGCGGCCGAAGTATTTTTGTAACGTCTGAAAGTATAAAAAAAGAGATAAAATGTTTTGATTTAGCGAACGAGGAAGCTGGACAGTGGTTGATGTTATGCAACGTTCTTACCATTGGTGCAATGCAGGTAAAACCTCAGTCAGTTAACAAAGCGTTTTCCTGTACCGTAGAAATGTATTATTCTTTGCCTGTAGAGTAATAAAAATGTTCTGCGGTTTGTTAGGCGCAAAGTTCATTGGGTATTGTGTAAATGTGTGCATTTACCAGTTACATTCAGGTGTACCTTACGTCTGCTTTTTGTTAAAATCTCGCGCAAAAGCTCAACGAAATGAAACCTTACACCCAAAAGAGCAAAAGAGTTTACTTGATAATGCTATAGCGAACAGACGAGCGGCAAAAGCTACCAAAGATTGTTTATTAAGCTAGAACAAAACTTATGTACGGATTATACCGAATTATATTTTTACTAGTTGTTTACCCTCGGCATTGCCCGCGTAATAATTCCCGCGCTAAAAAGTAGCTTTTGTCATTTAATGGGAAAACAACTATATACGTGCCAATATTGACCACAATCGGGGTTTATTAGAAATCCTTGATTTACCCGCGGAAACTTGTATTTTACCGCGGTAAATAGTAGCTTATGTGTTATTCTGATATGTACGATACCATATTGCGTAAGTTTCATCCAAATCCCTTGAGTAATTTTTGCGTGAAAGAGTCACAAACACACTCTTTCATCCTCACAATCTTTCGCGTTTATAATATTAGTAGGATTATCTTACTTGCAAGCAGAACCTGGCCCAGACATCAGAGATGGGGTTACAAACGCATACTCTTTCATCCTCACAATCTTTCGCGTTTATCATATTAGTAGGATTATCTTACCTGCAAGCACAACCTGGCCCAGACATCAGAGATAGGGTTACAAACGCATACTCTTTCATCCTCACAATCTTTCGCGTTTATAATATTAGTAGGATTATCTTACTTGCAAGCAGAACCTAGCCCAGACATCAGAGATGGGGTTACAAACGCATACTCTTTCCTCCTCACAAACTTTCGCGTTTATAATATTAGTAGGATTATCTTACTTGCAAGCAGAACCTGGCCCAGACATCAGAGATGGGGTTACAAACGCATACTCTTTCATCCTCACAATCTTTCGCGTTTATCATATTAGTAGGATTATCTTACCTGCAAGCACAACCTGGCCCAGACATCAGAGATAGGGTTACAAACGCATACTCTTTCATCCTCACAATCTTTCGCGTTTATAATATTAGTAGGATTATCTTACTTGCAAGCAGAACCTAGCCCAGACATCAGAGATGGGGTTGCTGCCCTGGTAGGTAGGCCGCAGAGAGGGGTTGGCGGGCGCCGGTCCTCGCTCCGTGTAAGGGATGGCGGTGAAACTTTCCAACGCGTGGCAGAATATATCGAACCCAGCGAAATTAGCTACCTAGAACGGTTATTTATTATGCATTCGGCTAAGAGCTTTTTAATTCAAACAAGAAAGGATGCTTGAAAGAAACAGCGAACTTGTAAGCCGATTCTTATCACACTTGTATGGGACTAACTATAACTTGCAAGCAACAGCTTTAATTAATAAATTTGATGACTATGAGATGTATTCAAATTGCACCTAGGTTTCCGTGAATAGTTTTTAAACTTTATGCAATAAAAAAAACAATAATAGGATTTTTAAAGTGCAAAAAGATGCAGTCATAGCGCTCACTCATCTAAGTACTGACCTCGCGCAACGTTGCTTAACTTTGTATAAAATCACGTTAAACAACGTTGCTTTGTTGTTGTAACGGGATTATGTATTTATTTATCATGTGTTTTAGTTGTTACAGCGGCAAGAGAATCATCCTATTTTAACTCTCTATCTAACACGGTTCCTGAGATACAGCTCAAGACAAACGACGAAGACTCAATAATAGGGTCCCGTTTTACCTTTTGGTTATGTAACCCTAAAAATCATGTCTTCATTTCACTTTTGAAGTTCACTGTGACCTTCACTAACAGCTCGCATAAGTGTATTGGGAAATCCTCCCTCACTTTCTAACTAGGCTCTAACCAGGATCTACAGGATAAATAATAAATATAAATATTTCCAGACTACTCACACAGCATCACCTAACCCCAAACTAAGCAGAGCTTGTACTATGTGTGTTAGGTGACTGATATAATACATAGATACTTTTTTTTTTGTGAATACATACATATGATACATAGAAAACACCCAGACCCGAAACAGGAAATTGTATATCGTACAAAATCTTGTCCCCGGCGGGAATTGAACCCGCAACCTCCTGTGCCTCAGGCACAATAATGCATTTTTTTATCTTTATAAATAAAAATTAATTGTTGTTCGTTAGTCTGATTAAAACTCGACAACGGCTGGGACGATTGAGCTGATTTTGGTTTTAAAATGTTTGTCGTAGTCCAGGGTAGGTCTTAACGGTGAGCAAATAAGGAAAAATTGCCGGGAACTTTTTTTACCCGTGCGACGCCGGGGCGGGCCGCTAGTTTCAAATATAAAACAGTTACCTTTTCCGGCATAGTGAGTGTATGGAGCGGGTCTATAAGCGCCAGTGTGGGTCGCAGGGCCCCGTGGGAGATGCCGGTCTTCGCATGCAACTCTTCGTAGTCGAATATACTGACTCCCGTCGTCTCACTGCCTGTTCCACTGGTTGTGGGTACTGAAACAACAAACAGATATTTTAGGAGTGCGGAAAGGCAGTTCTCGCGTCTATGATACTATTACAAAAGTCTGTATTTTTTTTTCGTTTAACATTAAAGAAATTTAGATAAAATTATCTGAATTTCTTTAAACGATAAATACGACACAGCTAAGATCTCTAACTTAGCTGTTTCGTATTTGTCGTTTATAAATATCGTAATATTTCTCGTTGAGGTTTTAAAATGTATCCATTAATTCTCAAAACTCTTTTGACAATTACAACATGCACTTAGAGTACATACATTATAATAGGAGGCCTATAAGTGTTTGTAGTTTGTCACAGTTTGTCCAGGGTTTCGACCCTAACTTTAACGTATTTAGGAATTAAATTATGAATAGACCTTAATTATTTCGTATATGCTCAATAAAACCAGATACATCGTAAGGTAGCTTATAGTACATACATTTTGTATATAAGTTCTAGTATTCAACGAACCAATCATGCAAGCAATTTGGCAGATGCAATGTATAATTATAAGTTCTACAAGTTTTTTATCGAATTAATCATGCAACTACTTTGCCAGAATCATTTACGTCAACATAAATTATATCTGTCGAGACTATCTTACCAGCAATCATTGGCTTCAGTTTCACTGTGACAGGTTTGGCCTTCCCCACAGGAGCGTTCACATAATCCAGTAACTCGGCCTCAGGGTCGGCAGCAAAGAGATTAGCTACCTTACACGTGTCCATAGCGGACCCGCCGCCGACTGCTACGTAGCTATCGAAGCAACCCTCGCGAGCGAACTTGATTGCTGCTTTAAAACTGAAAAATATATTTATTTGTAAATCGGATTATTTGTAGGTATCGATATCATGGATTTTAATGAGAACAACCGCTAGAATTCGCCGCCAGAGGCGCTGGTGTAGCGTTATGTCCAAGTGTTTTAAAATGTGTATTATTTATTTATTAATGCACCACCAACAACCAATTATTTATAAAAAATATTTACTTTATTGAAAACTTATTTATTCAGGAGAATTCTACAGTAGTTATTTATGACTAACTTATTTGTTTTATGGATTTACCCCTGGGAACGACTTATTTTCCCACCATACAAAATACATAGCATTCCTCAAAAAATAGGTTATATAACAGTGAAAGAATTATTCAAATTGGACCATTCGTCACTAAGATTAGTGAGTTCAAACTAAACTCTTCATAATATTAGTATAGATGTGGGCCTTACGAAAGCTGTGATGCGGAAATTTTATGCTAAAATATATTAAATTAAAAATTTGAGAAAACATTAAAACATAATAAGTACTAACCTTGTGTCTGTAGGCTCAACACTGACCCCATCATATACTTTATAATTAACTCCATTCCTAGTCAAGGAGTCTAAGACAGCACTCATAGGCTTCAACTTAGCTACATTCGAGTCAGTCATCACACACACATTCTTGACTTCCATGTTGACAAGGTCTTGCCCAACTTCCCGAGTAACTCCAAGTCCATAGCGGACTGTTGAGGATTTGATCTAAAACAGAGATTAATATTTTAACCCAATAATATTGTTATTATTAGTATTCAAGACATAATGTCTTTAAAAACATAGAATGAAAAATTACAAGGTCAACATACCCACAAGTAATTATGATATGACTAACTATCTAACCAGAAAAATATATTATGTAGGTACTTAATTAAAATTTAAGTATTTGATTATGTAATTGGGATTGTTAATGTTATTAACTTCAAAAGTAATGATTATTATTATGATTTATTAAATATGTTAAAATTAGTTGGGTTGAATGTTTTAAATAGTTGGGTAAATATCTAGAATTTATTGTTTAAATTTATTTGTTTTAAATCTGCTAATAAGTGTGAAAATTAATTAATTAAAATAAAAAAAGGTATCCATAAGAATAGTGATCATCAATGTCAAACACCCAGCAATAAATAAACAGTAAAAAGTATGCATTACTTACTTCAAAAGCATAGTCCTTTAGGGGAGTAGCATTAGACACATTAATATTTCCTCTGAATCCATGAGCTGGGCATTGGCACCTGTAATTGAAACATATTTAAGTATTGGTAAAAAATTTTAAACACTATGGTTAACTGCATTTCAACTGAAGCAGGTTTATTATACAATTTATAGCTAAATATTCACATTAATTTGGTCTAAATCAGTGGATCAATAGGCAGAAGTCCACTTGCAGTGCAATATGTACCTAACTGTTTTGATTCCCGCTGAGGGGTCAAGTGTTTGGTTTATGTTCTGCAAGCACTTTCTCCTTGGTGTTTAATATGTATAACAAAAATATACCTATTTAAGTACCTATGTCTATTATATTAAGAATGTATATCAGATGTCTAGTACCCATAACACAAGCTTTGAGCTTACCGGGTTAGATGTTGTTGTGTGGATTGTCTGGATATATTTATTTAATGCGGTACTTTTCAAATTGTTTCTATTCTCTTTTATTTATATCTTGTGTTATGATCACTTATGATCTAAAATCTTTAATTTAGAAGTAGGTAGGGAAAAATAATGATGGCCAATAGTTCTGGGGTCAATTTAAATATTGTATATGGCTATTTTAAACTCATTGACCTATATAGGTTTATGCTATGTTCTTGTAAACAAAAACTTACGATGATACATTGATGGTTCTGAATAAATCGAAGACCCTCTGTCGTGATGCCATTTTGGAGGAACAATAGTCTGTAATTGGACTTTAGAACAAATAAAATATAGGTACAAAGATAACACTATCTTTCATGGTTTGATTAGGTACAGACGTTACATCACAATAACAAATTTTGGTGACTTTGGTGACTTCGTTGTTTAAAGTTGGATTTGACGCAGTTGGATGTAGCGAAGAGATTTTTTTTATTTACTACTTTTACCTAAGATAGGTACCTACATAAACTTTTAAGTTAGTTTATTTGAACAAATGTACATTACATAGTACATTGTGTTGTTGTGGTTCGGATTTAAAGAGGTAAAAACATGCTTTGCTGGCTGTCTAAATCAGCTGACTGATGATAACTTTATCTCTTTATAATAGCGGGTGGTGGGCGGCGGAGCCGGTGGGTGTCAGTGCCTGGCTATATCCCCGTTAAGTACCGTAAAACGGGGTCAATAGGGATGCAGGGGTCAATAGGGATAAAATCGATGAACAAAATTGAAGCGGAAACACTATCAGAAATCTACCGATAATCGTCTAATTTTTTATGAGTTTTATAGTAGAATATTGAATTTTTATACTGGTAACACTTTTTTGACGTGAAGATGGTCACAAGTCAGAAAAAAATACATCTGAAGTTCGCCGTTCAGCAGGACGTGATTTTGTCCCTCAAAAACTTTGAAAAACAAGCAGGAAAAAGTGATTTTTATTAAATGAATCGTGCTGAGTAACAAAAGTTAGTGTTTTCTCCATCCAAATCAAGTATGTTACTACAATTTTCTTGTTTAATTTTAGTTGAAATCGAAAATTTATGAGTGCCGGTAAATTTTGCAAAAAAAGAGGGTAATAGAGACGCCTACAGGATATTATCGGGATGTCTGTGGGGTGAATAGGAACGAGAGTCCTACAAACTAAGGACGTGGTTGTATGAAAAGGGACACTAAAGCATGGATAGGGACAGGGGTGTCACTCACCAATATCGCTAGTATTTGTCTATAATAATATTATTATTCGTTATTACCTAATGATGGGTGGTCTGGTTAGGCTTATTTATTTAGGTACTTAGGGACTTTTGCTTTTTGCAGGCACAATGCCACGAAAATATAAGCCCAGCCAAAAGAAGAATTATAAAAAATATGACCCAAAAGTAATACACGTAATAAATATAATAAATTTTAATATATAAAAATAAAATAATAGTAATATTTTTTTTCTAATTATGACATTGGGGTCCAGTATATAGGATAACAAGCCGTGTTGGCTAAAGTGGGAGGACACTCGACTTTCATTCCGAAGGTCGTGGGTTCAAACCCCGCCACGCACCTCTGGATTTTTCTTCTTGGGAAATTTATGTGCGCTTGAAACACGTGCTTTAACGGTGAAGGCAAATACCGTGAGGAAACCGGCATGTTCTGAGAACTTTAAAAGAGTTTGAAGGGCATGTGACATTCACCAACCCGCACTTGGCCAGCGTGGTGAATTAAGGCCTAATCTCTCTCGTCAAGAGAGAAGTCCCTGTGTCCCAGCAGTGGGAACGTTAATAGGGTGATGATGATGATGATGATATAGGATAGTAGGTTTGAGTAGGTATTTTGATTCTCCAATATTTACTTTCTGCACTTACTAATCTTTTGACTCGGCTAAAGTCGAAATAGGTAGGTAGTTGCTTTTTTTGTTTTTTTTATAAGTTTAATGAATCTGATTCAAAAGTTGTTCGTAAGTCGCTAAGGAAGCAATGAAATCTGTAGAGGTATAATGTATTTTACATTATTTCTATAGTACTGAATTTCTTATTTTTTCATTCTTAGTTCTGAATAATATTATTTGGGGGTTTGTTGTCACAAACCCCCAAATAAATAACCCTGACCATATTTCTCTATTGTTCTCAATGCCGTCCCTATTAACCCCTATACGTGTATGAATAGGGATAGCATATATTTTAAGTATTTACATAAAAGAAGCTCACTATCAATGAGTTTCGCATACAATTTCATAATATACAAGTTAAGACTAAACTTTTAATGTAGTAAACTAATAGTTGTTGATACAAAATTCATTAGAAAAGGGCACTCAAAGTTGAAAACCATCCCCATTCACCCCATTTTACGGTACGCTATCAACAACATTGTTGATGTATAAAATTAAATGTAAAATACTATTTAACTATTTCCTGAAATAAATAATAACGGTATAATAAAACTTTTGTCGCTTTAATTATTTATTCGATTGATGGTGAGAACAGATAGCAGAAGCGACTCCATTAATTAAACCTATTGAAAATGTCGTCTTCAAAATATAGTCTAGAGGCTTTTTATTTTTACTAAATGGCGTCTTGTAGTCGCCTTGTTTAAATTTTCACTCACGTCAGAGAGTATATAATCACTACGTTTTAACTCACGTCATGTCTTATGCAAGTGTCATAAGACATGACGTGAGTTAAAACGTTCTAACGACACTCGCCGTACTAATGACGTGTGAATCATAGATATCGGCCCAGGCGTTTGGCCTGCATAGTGGGACAAAAGAACATTCATACTCATTACCACTCCTTTGCGTTGCGCAGTCGGGTAAAAAAGAATTTTTTACTGTCTGTATGGTTGTCGGAATTTGAGTTCATAATGTAAACAGAATAAAGAGGTCTCAGAACAATAAGGTACTCTATGATTTCAGATCCCAGAGCCTGTTCGACTCGCTCTGTTGTGCGGTAGGGTGACACGTCGCATTACCCAATTGCGCGTTCTGATCTCAATGAATTGTGGTTCTGGGTATAAAAGGAAATAAAATGCAAGATTAGACATCCAAGTGATGTTAAATAAATTCATATATTTTCGCCACATAATAGACACAATAGAAAGAAATCTATTTAAACTACAAAGAATCTTAATTTATTAGCTTCATTTGGTTACACTTTTATACAAATAATCGACAGGCTAAAATGGCATTATAAATATCATCACATTACATTTCACTAATATAGGTTTTAAATAAATAGCAAAAAACTTCCGAAATAAAATCAAAAAAAAATTGTTGATTTAATACAAAAAAATGGGCGTCATCATCTAATACGTATTAGTTGCAATCGAAAGGTATGTTGTATTAGTCGGTTTATTTACATTTTTTTTGAATGGCAGCTTCAAAAACTGAATCATACTGCATTTGAATCTACGAGGTTTAGTTTTTTAATCGAGAACATTACCTACATTTTACTGGCTAAAATTAAAACAGTTACTGATAAGAGAACACTACATCCACAGTTAAATCGGAAACAAGCAAATCTTGTCAGTATTAACACAATTATCTTTACATAATACTAATAATATGGCAACATGCGCGTTCTTTCGGTAACTACAATGAAAATAATCCATACCTATCTCTTACAATCTATGAATAAAATGAGACAAAAAAAAACATAATATACACAAAGTACGCGAACAATAAGATTTGGGAATGTTAGATTAATATAGGTAGGTTTTGTTCTCCTATTTAAACATTAATATAAAAAGAAATGGTTAGCCTAATTTAACATGTATGCCTAGAGAATAGTCGAAAATTTCTCATTACTCGCTAAGTTAACAAGTTGATCGATAAGGTTCTATTGCTATCTAGGGAATTGATAAACTTTAACATTTAACAACAAATTCAAATATTCAGAAGCGAGGCTATAAGACTATCTTTGGTCCGTGAAACATAGAAACGAAATCGAATATCTAAGACTGATTTCAAAACATGCCCTATAGTCTCGCTCGACGAACACATCTATACGGCATGCACCAACGATCTAAGACACCTCAATACTACAAATTCAACAAAGACTACATGGTCCGACAGCGTAAGATATTTTAAATCTCTTCTACAGATCACAAAAGGTTTTGGCAAATAATGTTTGAGCCGTACGCTATCGCTAAGAGGAATTTACAACATCGAATTTTAAACAGCTAAGAGTTTAGAAACCAATTGGTTTGGTTAGAGGGGGACATCTAATTTGTCTTTCATACATATACATTTTATAAATAAGTCTCATATAATAATAAGTCTTACGCATACGTAGTAAACCAAACTACTTCTACCATAGTTAGTCTCCGTTAAAACGTCTACACGCTATGGAAGAGGCAAAATATAAAACAAATCCGTGAGGACGGGCTGCTTACAGGCAAATAATTATTGGTGTTATAATTCGCGGCAATCACAAAAGCCGTTTAAATTTTGTGTCTTTATGAAATCTTACTTTAAAGTTGTTGTGTACATAATTACATCCAAACGAGGAATGGTTAAACATGTGAGTATTAAAATTCATATAAATTAATTAATATACACATTTAACAATTAAATTTTTCTTTCAATCTCTTTAACAGATATTCTACAAGCCAGCATTGGCTTTTCTAACCATCTGAAAATGACTTAGTTAAGAAGAATATATTGTTATAGTTCAACTCTTATTTGTATTTGAATAACAATGGTAAAAACGGATGTCGTTATGATGATTTTAAACTTGGTTTAAAATGATAACTCTGAAAGTGCTTTGTGTTTATAAAATAAGTTACGACAGTCAGAAGTTTTCTTATTATCAGTACGGGAATAATGGTTCAACAATTGATCAACGACTGTATGTTTAACTATTTCAACATTTTCATCTTTGTAAATTGTGCAAGTGTTCTATTGAAAATAAGCTCATAGCCATATTCAAAAATGAAAGCTTAGGCCTAACGTAATTTTGTAACTCGAGCCGATATCCATTTAAATACTGCGTGTATACTGGTTTCAATTGCTCTGAGTTTAACATTTTCAAACGATGTCCAATCGAATATACATTTATAAATCGAACTTCATTACTCAACCTATGGCCATGCACTAATACTGCAGAAGGTACGCCAAACAGCCGTTACTGAGAATCTGCGTTTGTCTCGTTCTTCCTTAGTCAGGTAGCATGTGTACGAAAGAGACGGGGAACATGCCGCGTCGGCTGGTGCCTTCGACTTGGCCCTCCATCCAGTTGTCGTCTTCGGTTCTCTCGTTGATGACCACGATGACTTCGCCTTCTCGGAAGGATAACTCGTCTTCGTTGTCTGCTGAGCAGTCGTAGAGAGCGCGCACGCGTCTTATGCCACCCATCTGTAAAATTATACAAATAGTTGCTTTTATGTTAACACAGCATAACCCTAATTTCGGTTCTTAGGTGACTGATAAACATAGATATGTACTAATAGCATATGTACATTTTTTATAACATAAGAGGGCATTTGGAGAAAATCTAAATTTAAAATTTAAGAAAAACCCCTATTACAATGCCTTAATTTCCTTAAACGTAAAACACCATAACACATAATATACACACATAATATTTAGTAATGTGCACGCGATGCGCTTTCATTTGATACCCCACTCGCGTATATTTGCAGATTTTCGGTTTGCCTTCCCCAATCTCACCCGCATAACTTTTAAACGGCTCAACCGATTTTCATGAAACATGCCTAAGAACCACCGGGCCAAACTCACCTTTCCACTGCTCCATCCGTTCGGGAGCTTTGATGTCCCTAATAATAAGAATATGTGTTTGGTCGGGGGTTAAAATAAAATGGAGGAGTAAATACGACACCTATTTTTCAAAATTGCCTTTGTACTTTTTTGTCTTCTTCTGTCACACGACAGCACCAACTGTCATAAAAGCACCATTCCGTTAAAACATCATGTGGTCTGAAAGTGCCTTACCATAGTGATAGAAGCTGACGGCGACCGGGAGTGAACACTCGAAGTGTCGGACACGTCGAGCGAGCGACTGTCGCTGCGACGCGACCGATCCCGCGACCGCGTACTGTCGCACGACAGCGCTGACTGCAGTCGACTGTCGTCCAAGCACGAGTCCGTCATATCGCATAGCTCTAACGACGAGTCTTGACTAGAACATTCCTGGAATTTAAATGTTTAGATTATGCTTTCTGTAATTAATTTTATTGCTAGGGGGCTGTCAAAAAAAGAGCCTTCAAGCGTTCCTAGTTCAAGCACAAGTACAAAACAAAAATAATTGATTGAACGCGGATCGTTTGAAGGATTGACAGCTCTCTGGCTGACACGATCCTAAGACACCTCTATTCTTTATTATTAGGCAGATTTCCTAGTTAAAAAACTATTATATCTCATCCTTTGTTGAATTTGGATCTAAACTAATTCTAAAATTTAACTTGTAAATTAAATTTCTTATTTCGCGGTAAATAAGAAGAAAAAAAATCTACGGTCCTATTGCAGATTAATCTATTGATGCGTGATTCATCTAACCTCTATTTTATTTAAGCCCGAAACAAATATTTAATGCTGATAAATAATTATAGTTACGAAAATAAACAAAAATGTTATGAACAAAAGAAAACATGCAAATAATTCAACACAAAATATTATAAAAATAAATCATATTAAAACATAAAATAAGTGAATTCAGTTATTAAAAAATAACAATGAAAGCTGTGCTAAGCATGCAGTTAAAAGGCAGAAATATGTCTGCCTATATTTAATTTAAAATATACTATTCATTAATAAATTGCTGAAAATTGAGCTCGCTTTAAAGATAAAATATACTACTCTACCATAAGTCACTCACACGCCTGTCGCAGGGACAAACTAGGGTTAACGACTCCATACCGATTCGTTTCCAAGAAAATTATAGGGGTAGACAACTGACACATAAAACTCTGTGATATAGCATCGTTGATTAAACTTATTCCTGTCCGGTAATATATGTATAAGCTGACCCGTTCCGGCATTGCACGGATGCAAAAACCTTTTTGTTAAATAATAATTAAAAAAAGTTACAATCTACATATATCTGAATACTACATAAATATTCCTTTGGAATTCTTAAAAACGTTCAGAAGAACTGCTGAAGGACCAAGCTCGAAAATTGTATTTGCTCGCCACTATTCATAGAAGAAGCTATGAATTTCCAGATACAATATAAATTCAAGTATAAGTATGTAGTATACCGATCAAGTTATATATAATATAGAGGTATATAATGTTGAAATTCAGAATTGAGTTTTGGTGTATTAATAAGGTTCTCAGGACCTAAAATTCTGATTTTGGTTTTAAAAAATAAATTCAATATGACATTTATTAAGTTCGACATTTCCGTACACCCTAGATGGCCATAACAAAAGGCGTGTCAGTAGCAGTATACTTAAAATTTTAAAATTGCATAATAATAAATAAGCCTTACATATTAAAGTCACGAAATATGCTTTGAGGCAAATGTTTAATAAGCGCCTATATCCTGATATATCGTAGAACACATAGTGTTTTATCACACTTAGCCCTCCAAATATAAAATGTGGCGACGTTTCACACAGGTAGGGCAAATGCGACAAAAAAGTACACAGGGAAACGCAATTATATCATACAAAATGCAAAACGAGAACCTTTTATTATAATTATACCGTTTTAGAAATTATAAAAAAATTAGATATGGGTACAGTGTATAATGCTACCGACGTTTTACTTTTATGGACCTTATATTTTAACGACATAATATAACTTTCAGCATATATTTTGGTCTAGAGCAAAAATCTAGATCTGTGGTCCAGAGTTATCATATTTGTGGCAACCGAACATCGGTCTTGAGTTCTTATAATTTTTATTGACTTGTTATCCGAATTATTATAGGAGAGAGTGCGCGTTATTTTTGAAAAGGTAAATAACCAAGATGTATCAAGTATATCAAGTCCTGGCAATTCTAAGATTATAATAAATAAATTGTGCAAAGATATATAAGAATAAAATCATAATCGTTTTGCAAAATGTATAAACAACTTCACTATAATAATTTTAGTAAAAGAAGGGCGTAAATCAAACAAGGGTAAGCATAAGTACACTAATTCTCTTTCATTGTTACCCTTCTGAGTTTCGCTTTCGCCTTATCCAGATGCAATCTATTTTTCTTCTGAAGCAAAAACAAATTACTCTGTATATGTTAGTCGCTATGTGGGACACTAATGATATGCTTCATAATCTTAAGCTTTAAAATATGTATATATATAAACATAATATAATACTTATAATATGGTAATAGATAAATCGTAATAGTGATATATTGGGTTTGGGTCCATCAAGAGGCGATTTTGTCGTAATCCATATCTATAGTCATGGACAAACATACGCATTGGTTTTGATAAGTAGTATTTGTATGACACAAGTATCATTATATTCTTAGGTCAGCACAATCATAACATAATTATAAAGATGTGCACGTGACCTAGTTAACAATTTATTTATTTATAAGGCTTGTTTTACAAAATTCGAGTTAACTAAGCTATGGGTAGTTATTGCAAGAGCTATCTCGCTTTGTCACATGTGACTGAACGAAATAGCTCTATATTATAACCATTGTCTTATTTGACTCGGAGATGATGAAACAGGCCAATAATCTTCATATCATCAGTTTGCATTTAGGCTCAAAGGGCTAGTTAGTGGCTCAAAATGTCTTACCAAGAAACATTATCACCATCAGAGTCTACCGGATAACATTATAATTAAAAATTGTCGAACTATCGAACTATCATGACGTTACAATATTTCCCAAAAGTTCAAAGAATATTGACGTTCATCTTGATGTGATTATATAAGTTGCATTACCTTTCTCGGTGGAGGCGTAGGTTCATCTCTGTGGTGAGCTCCGTTGTGCATTGTGACCGGCGGCGGCGTCGGGGGTGGCTGCTGCGGCCTATGTTTTACTATCCCGGGCGTAACTGAAAATACAGTATTATGAGTATTTTTTACTGGAAAGGTGATATCCCGAGGAAGGTTTCATGATAAGAAAACCAGGATCTGATAATAGAATTTCAGAGAAATCGAGGGGAGCTTTCGAAACCACAAATGTAGCTGTGTTGTTACTTGAAAGCCGTTGCCTCCATTTTGCTCTTCTTTTTAATTTTATAAAAATCGATCCAGAGGTTCTCTAGTTGTAATCAATTACCAGTAAATGGTAGGTTTACATTTAAGTGTGTTGTTTTCTTTCTTTTACTATGTTATCTGTCACTCTGCATGTTCCATAACAGTATCTTACCTGGCCCTATCTTCGGAAGGCGATGGCGTTGAGCGCGGATATGGCGCGCGCTTGTTTAGATTGCCTATATGATATCTGTCAAGTACTGAATGTTATTTTAGTGTCTTACCATGCAAGGACCTAGCGCTATCTTCGGAAGGCTGGTGCGGATGTGGCCCCCTTCTTGAGACTGCCTATGTTATATTCACTTTGCATATTACGGTGTCTGTTTCTTACCATGTAAGGACCTAGCGCTATCCGCGGAAGGCTGGTGCGGATGTGGCCCGCTTCTTGAGACTGCCTATGTTATATTCACTTTGCATATTACAGTGTCTGTTTCTTACCATGTAAGGACCTAGCGTTGTCCGCGGAAGGCTGGTTCGGATGTGGCCCGCTTCTTGAGACTAGAAGTAACCTAAGTTATATTCACTTTGCATATTACGGTATCTTACCATGTAAGGACCTAGCGCTATCTTCGGAAGGCTGGTGCGGATGTGGCCCGCTTCTTGAGACAAGAAGTAACCTAAGTTATATTCACTTTGCATATTACAGTATCTTACCATGTAAGGACCTAGCTTTATCTTCGGAAGGCTGGTGCGGATGTGGCCCGCTTCTTGAGACTAGAAGTAACCTAAGTTATATTCACTTTGCATATTACGGTATCTTCCCAAGCAGCAAAACAGTC
The DNA here is from genome assembly GCA_929108375.1 of Gymnoscelis rufifasciata. NCBI lineage: Eukaryota > Metazoa > Arthropoda > Insecta > Lepidoptera > Geometridae > Gymnoscelis > Gymnoscelis rufifasciata. The sequence continues at coordinate 5,272,079 of OV815303.1, forward strand.
TCAGAACACGCAATTTCTAAGAGTGGTAGGCTTTAAGCGCTCTTATAATTGTTTTGGAACATGCCTCGATCCTATATTACTTTTAGACAAGCCGATATGGCCTCAAAAACGCTCAGTCTCATAACTAAGTCTTATATATTTATATAAGAGTATATTACTATGCTATTGTAAGCCACTTACTCCTATAAGAGGATTTACTAAGACTGATTGCACTTGAGAAACCATGCTCTTTAATTCATATTTTATAGGCTCGTTTGATTTTATAATAGACTTGCTAAATGCTATTGTGAGAATTTCAGACTAATATAAGCATTGCATAAGAGCACTATGAGTATGTGCATTTCTGTTCTTATTTGAAACTATTATCAGATCAATAGCGCTGGATGAGTATACTATTAGAGTGATTTTGGATTAACATATTTACAATACAAAAGACAAGATGGTTATAAGAGCGTTTGATCTTAGATCGATTTTGGGAACACTAATTTTAACGATTTGAAGAGTAAAATTTTGCTGGCCATATATATGTTATTTTAATAGTAGTAAATAATGGATTACAAAACCTGGAATAGATTTAAGAAAACTGGTGGCTACAGGAAAGTTGTTAAGAAGTACTATGAAATGTTAAAAAGAAAAACAAATATACCACTGCTAGGACAAGGTGGTGTAGAGAAAAATATCAGTGAGGGTTCTGCAGGTTTTGCTTTTGTACAAGAAGTCGATAGTAACGATGGACATTTAGTTTGTTCTATTAATGATAACAGTGAAGATGAATCTCCGAGCGAGGCCGAAACCATCTATGAAAAAACTTTCGTGTTAAAAAATGATGTCAGGAAATGGGCAAAAATACAGGACTCATTGGTATTTTAGGACGATTATCGTGCACTCCAGATATTATGCATTTAAATATAAATATAGACGGATTGCCAGTATCTAATAGTTCAAGACAACAATTATGGCCCATATTATGTAATGTTTTTGAATTGCCTATCTCCGTTTGCAATAGGTAAATATATTGTTATTTTTACATTAAATAGCTTAATTTGATATAATATGTGGATGGAAGATTTGTGATATATGGGTATAAAAGAGTTGCTAATAACAGGAAAAAGGTACTTCTAAAGTCAAAAGAAATGTGTCTTGACTTGAAGTATTTTCTTGATTAGGTATATGCATTTTCTCTGTGTAGTCATGACAACCAAATATATTGATTTTATAGTTAACGAATAATCTAACATCTTGATACAGAAGGGACATTTATTGAAACAATTTGTTTGTTTGGTTATTAAAATATAATTTCGAATAAACACGTATTTCGTAAACGCACGTATCCTTTTGGCGTATTTTATTTGTATTGGTCTACAAAATGGGCAGAAAATATCGTGCTACTTTTTTTTGGCATCCAGTCATGCTCTCTTCTTTCTGCCCGTACTTTGCTGACCCATTTATGCCTTATAAGCTCTTCACTCGGGAATCTGTAAAATATAATATTAGCAGAGAAGCTTATGATGTACTGATGATAAATAAAAGAAGCAGTTACCATGTTGGTTAAGTTAGTTAGATGTGGCCCCCTTCTTGAGACTGCCTATGTTATATTCACTTTGCATATTACGGTGTCTGTTTCTTACCATGTAAGGACCTAGCGCTATCCGCGGAAGGCTGGTGCGGATGTGGCCCGCTTCTTGAGACTGCCTATGTTATATTCACTTTGCATATTACAGTGTCTGTTTCTTACCATGTAAGGACCTAGCGTTGTCCGCGGAAGGCTGGTTCGGATGTGGCCCGCTTCTTGAGACTAGAAGTAACCTAAGTTATATTCACTTTGCATATTACGGTATCTTACCATGTAAGGACCTAGCGCTATCTTCGGAAGGCTGGTGCGGATGTGGCCCGCTTCTTGAGACAAGAAGTAACCTAAGTTATATTCACTTTGCATATTACAGTATCTTACCATGTAAGGACCTAGCTTTATCTTCGGAAGGCTGGTGCGGATGTGGCCCGCTTCTTGAGACTAGAAGTAACCTAAGTTATATTCACTTTGCATATTACGGTATCTTATTACCATGTAAGGACCTAGCGCTATCTTCGGAAGGCTGGTGCGGATGTGGCCCGCTTCTTGAGACTAGAAGTAACCAAGTTATATTCACTTAGCATATAACGGTATCTTACCATGTAAGGACCTAGCGCTGTCCGCGGAAGGTGAGGGCGTTGAGCGCGGATGCGGCGGCGGGTGCGCGAGCGCGACCGCAGGCGGCAGCGGCGCGGCCCTCTTCTTCAGGCTGCCTATGTTATCTGTCAAATACTCTGTATGTTACCGTACGCCCACATTTACGACATAGCGGCAAAAAGAGGGGGTTGAAAAAATCGAGGGGAGGGAAACTACTTTATATGCTTTAGCTAGCTCATTTTACTGGAAGGCAACATTCCTTTTTTTGAAAAGAAACAAAACTAAATTCAAATAGTTTTGTTTTTCTTGTCAGCTGGGAGTTGAACCACTACCGCTGTATAGTTATACTAATTTGGAAGTTTAGAAAAAGTAATATTCCAGTAATAAAAAAAGGTTGAATATACTTCTCCCATATACACAGTGCCAAATTAATGTGGTACAAAGCCGATAGCTCTGTGCATAGCCCATTTTATCAAGGAAGTATACCGTATTATGGCATAGAGCCTATAGTGGCGAGTGTCTCTAACATAAATAATAAAATGTTTAATATCATACCAAAGATATACCTATAGAAAAAATACAATGTCTGAAATAATGAGCATTAATGGCTCCAACCATGAAAATTCATTTAACGAAATGCCTTGAGAATTGTACAAGGTCAACAAGGCGATAAAAACAAATTCAGCTTTTGGTTCATTCGGATACGCGGCGACTCACTCCCATCGTTTATCTCTGCTAACGCTACCCACTCTAACTACGAAAACATTACTACTAATTAATCTATAAACTCTACGAGTACTATAAAACTTTGTTTAGGTATCGAAAACTATATATTATTATCTTAACTAATAACAACAGTATTAAGTATTAGGCAGAAATAGATTTTTCAGTGTCCAGCAAAACCGACGAACTGTACATAAGTTTGTCTTAAAATAATTGATAGTAACAGACGTTTTTTTTGTCTTAAAAGATCTGTTGTCGTAGTATACCATTTGTATTAATTTAAAACAAACATAACAGTTATGTTTTTGATTTCTTTTTAGGAAGGTTATTTCATGTCTAATTTTATAAGTAACCCTAGTAAAGTTACTAAGATTGCTATGAGTAAAGTATTGTTTGTATATAAATATAGTTCTATGCTAGTCTAGTCTAACACGTTCTATTACTAGTCTAATACGTACTACTAAAACATAATACTACGTGATTACTTCCACAACGGAAAAAAACTCTATGATAATTAAATTAACTTTATAAATATGTAACCCGTTCAATTAACGTTATGCAAAAGTAAGGCTATGTTAATTAATACTGAAAAAAATATATAAAAATTCAAATACAGTAAAATTAAAATTGTTTTCTAACTAGCGAAAAGTGAATATAACTATCGATATATTAATATAACAACAACGATACTATATAAATACATAATAGTAATCTACTAGGTACAGTCAGGTACGGGTAAGGTTGTCTGGTAGAAATTGCTTTAAGCAATAAGACCGCCCATTACGCATGCTAGGTTTAATATTAGTTTTAATAATCTTGTATTTTTGTATAACATATGGTGTGTGTAATAAAGATTTTTCTATTCTATTCTATACAGTACTGTTTTTTCATAAGAAGTAATAAAGATGGTCTACGGTAATTAACAATATTTGTGAAAATAATTTCTACAACATCGATGGAAAATTAAAAAATTACCCAATAAGCTCTATTCAAGAATAGAACTCACAAACGTTAGGTTTCCTCGGTAATGTCGTAGGAGTGGGCGGGGCGTGATGCAGCGAGTCGCAAGTGGAGGAGCGCGAGCGTAATACCGGCGACTCACCGCCTGCGGGGGGCCGCTCCGGGCCGCCCGCGTACGACGGCGGCCGGGACCGCGGCCACTTCTTCTCAGGGGTAACGCTCCCGTTTTGCTGCAATTTTGAAAACCAATCCATGAATATCTGAAAGAAATTTGTTAATAAGATTTTGTAGCGTTTAGTTGCATGCTGCATGCCTGCCTTGCCTGGGGCTTGACTGCTTGAGATGAGTAAGTTAGTTAGGGGGGCCCTGATTTTCCGCACTCAGACTCAAGGTGGTCCATTGTGCGTGGAGTGGGGCTGCTTGAGATGAGTGTTAGGGTATGTTAGTTCGGTTATGTGATTAGAAATTAGTGCTGTATGATTTGAAACTATCGTGGTTATCTACTATTGTCTACTCAATTTTTATATAAAACGGTATCTACTTAAACTGTGTTTTAAATAAAATTCGCATAACTTTTTTCTAATTATAATTGAATTCTAAACCTAGGTAAATAGATACTGATTCAGATGGTAGTGCAGCATAAGAAATTATATAATTAAGAAAGAAGTTTATTGAAGAACGAGAGGTAAAATATGTGGCATTCGACTGGTAACATAAGACAATAGTGAGAAAGATTGATCATATCATAACTGATGCAATATTATCAACATGCACGACCTACATACTACAGGTAGGGATACAATCTACTAATTACTCAAATCCAAAACGTATAAAATATAAATGTTTTTTATATTTCTAGTGATTGCATATAGTTATAGTACTAAATACTAAGCAAAAAACTAGTCTCGTTACAGGTACAACTTACTAAATAAACATGACTTGCCCCGGACTAAATCCTTTGTTTAACAACGTTAAGTCGTGAATACATCTCCTTTCAATATTGAATCACAAGAAATATTCCTACGTAATGTAAAATGAAGTAATTTCCGCTACTTCGCTTAGATCTTTTGAACGACAACGGATCTTAATGCAGTTTTCAGACAGAGATAGCGTTATTTACGGGCTGGAAAGCGCATATATTAAAACTTTTATATATTGAACTAGGCTTACCCGTTCATCGATAACAGTGTCGTCATCCGAGAAGTCCGTAGATCCGTCGTCATGGGACAAATTCCAGTCGATGTTGATGTTCTCGAATATACTCTTCTCCCGTTTGTCAACGCTTTCTAACTGTGGACCAAACCATCAACAATAAATTTTATATTTTTTTCCGTATTTTAATGTTCTTGAATCTTAATGATGTGTCTGATTTCTGTTGAATTTTCATATGTTCCACCCAAACACAGGAAAAAACTTATAAAAACCTACATTTAACATTTTTTTTTACTTTGTTTCCTGATAATGTTGTGGTTTAACGAAGTGATGTCTACGAAAGTTAACAATGTAATGTAGGCAACTGTATAATAACTACGAGGAATATAAACCAATGGTTCCATCCCAATAATATAGCATCGGCTCCGTCCTATCAGTAGCCGCGCAAAGGTGCAAGGCAGTCATGCCTGTGGTTGCAGCCTTGTATAGTGCTTAGAACCAGTTATTATAAAATTTTCAGTATTATATAATATAGGTTTTGTCTCTTCACGTCCGAAAGTGGTAACCCTCTGAATCCTCACACGTGACCTCCGAGTGGTGCTAAGAACAGTCTCTGGTGGTAGGCTTCGGCCGCGGCTTGTCACCACCCTCCGGGTGGGCCAAAGCGTGAAGCGATTTTTTCGTGTTTCGTAATGTGGTCCGGAGAAGCCATCTTCAAGGCCTTCATGCTCCATCTTAGACCACATCGTCACTTCACATCAGGTGAGATTGTGGTCAAAGGAAGGCTTTTCAAGGATAAAAAAATATATATATAGAGGTAGACTTACCAGTTCAGTACACCCGTGGTGCCCCAACTGCCGAGCGATCTGCAGCGGCGTGCGTCCACTTCCATCCTTGACTGCCGCATCTGCACCAGCCTTTAGCAACAGCTTCATCGGCTCCGTCCTATCAGTAGCCGCGCAAAGGTGCAAGGCAGTCATGCCTGTGGTCGTAGCCTTGTCTAACAGGCTCGCTCCACCGTTCTGGACTAGAAAATCGACTATGTGTAGGCAGGAACCGTCGCCGAGTTCACGGGATATTGCTAGGTGGAGTGCTGTTTCGCCGCAATCCTGAAATTACAATTGTGCCAATGTAGACTACATGTTATGTTTAGTGGGCAAAACTCTTATTTTAGGAATAATTAATCCGTATCACAAACTGGAGCTCTTAAAGTAGCAGTAGAATTCTCAACAGGGATAGACGGTTGGTATATAGTGCCTAGTAGTATTTTTAGTCCAACTATTCCGATGGATATAACGACGGAATTAAGTCCGTAATGTTTATTTCTTACCATGGCATACTCATAGAACAAACAAACGAATCACAAACAGTAGATACCTCACCGTTTTATAACATAACTTACAGATAAATCTATGCTTGCAATTATACATGAACCGAATACTTACTATATGGAACCAAATATTTAGTATCGCCACCCACATTTCTAGAGTAAGATTCTACAAAATTAAATATCTTTAAAATAAAACTAATATTTAGAATATGTTGCCGCATAGTAACGCCTGCATCTATTGATTATATTCATGAACCATCAATTTCGTACGTCAATATATGTTGTAAAAAATAAAACCATTTATGCATTATAATGATATATTCTTTGTCTACTATAACTTTATTGATTGATTTTATATGTCCACTCACTTGTATTTTCATACTTTGTTTTGTAACAATGGAAGGAGGTCTCCAAGATACAGGTTTTTCCTAGTTTGGAGGCCATAGATCTAAGAAACTATGTATGTACTTTTTAGACCAATAAATTTATTCTTATTCTTATTCTTAATGATAAGATACAAACAATGATTACAAGTGACGGATATAGGAACATGTTTCCAGATAAGATAGCTGCATGCAAATACCAAGCAGCACGCAATATTTCGATCGATTATAAATTGGATTTTAACAACGAGAAGTAAAAATTTGTTAAGTAGTAATTTAACTTCCTGCGTAGCTAAAAATAAGAAAGTTTGTAGTTACTTAATCCTATTAACATAATTAGCATACAAGGGTCATCATCATTATCTTGTCCTTGTCCCACATTACGTGGGGTCGGCACAATATGTTTTTTCCTTCCATTATCCTCTGTCACTCGTCATCTCAACACTCACTCCTTTCTTACACATGTCATCCTTCACACAGTCCATCCATCTTTTCTTTGGCCTACCTCTTCCCACATATCCATCAACACACATATCTAACATTCTTTTCGTCACATGACATTCATCCCTTCTCATAATATGTCCATACCATGCCAACCGATTTCCTCTCAATTTCTCTGTCACTGGTGCTACTTTCAAAGTTCCTCTTATGTACTCATTTCTTATTTTATCCATCCTTGTCACTCCACACATCCATCTCAACATTCGCATTTCTGCCGCATGTATTCTTCTTTCATCCGTCCCTTTTACAGGCCAACATTCAGATCCAGAGAGAATAAGCATACAAGGGTGTTAACTCAAAAATGGAAGAAAGGTGGGGATATTGTTTTGTTTATATCTAGATAGCTGTTTGAATTCCTTCCTTTGTAAATGTAAATTTAAGGTCATAACCACGCAGCAGAAACCGCATCTCCTCCCGTGAGCGCCGTCGAACCCGGTAAAGGGAAAAATACTAGAAAACGGGCCACTGGGTCTTCTTGGAACACAACATCTGAAATTGCGCCCACAAACCCGGCATGACATCGCCCCATTATTAAGCATGCCTATAAAAAACGCTCAAGTCCCGTAGTACGAGACGACATTCTATGGTTGAAGAGAGAGAAAGAGCTAGAGGAGAGATAATTTGAAGTACATCGCTACTGGAGAGAGAAGGCAGGATCTACCCCTGGCTATGTCCTCCATAGTGTTTACTGAGCTAGGCATAATAGTGGTTAAGGCAGTTCAATCTACTGTGGTATTATATTTGTATAATATTTGAGAACTTGACATCGCTACTGGAGAGAGAATGCAGGATCTACCCCTGGCTATGTCCTCCATAGTGTTGACTGAGCTAGGCATAAGAGTGGTTAAGGCAGTTCAATCTACTGTGGTATTATATTTGTATAATATTTGAGAACTTGACATCGCTACTGGAGAAAGAATGCAGGATCTACCCCTGGCTATGTCCTCCATAGTGTTGACTGAGCTAGGCATAAGAGTGGTTAAGGCAGTTCAATCTACTGTGGTACTATATGTATAATCTTTTAGAACTTGTTAACTACATGGACTTAGTTTGATTTATTTTGAGCATAGCTGTACAAATATGGGGTAGTTACCGAGCTAGGCAAGGGCGCGGCCAAGTCAGCTCCTTCCGCGTAAGCTTGCAGCAAGTTCTGGATATGTCCGTTGTTGACTGCGTGCTCCACCTCGGACTGCCTCTCCGCCGCGTCGCAGCACGTGCGAGCGGCCCACGCTCTGTATACGTACTTCTCACGGATGAAGCGTAGACGTTCTTCCCTGTACAAAATAATTATAAAAATTTAATTTAGAACTCGTTTAATATCGGAAATGGAATAATATAGGCAAAACATATAATCATTCACAGATCGGTTTCCAATATGGCGGCGTGAGTGAGTTCGCCTGAGGTGCAAGCAGTCTATCCAGATTTTGTACTATCTACAATTTCTGGTTTCGGGTCTGGGTATTTTCAATGTATTATATGTATGTAGTTGAAAAATGTATCTATGTAGTATATCAGTCACCCATGGTACAAGCTCTAAATAGTTTAGGGTTAGGTGATGTTGTGTGATTGATTAGTCCGGAAATATTTATTTATTTTTAATGTTTTTAGCCAGACCTAATTTGGATTTAAGCACTCCCCGGCATGTGTAGCTGCGGAGTTGTACTTTATAAGGTACTTCTATTGGAGTTGGCGGTTTTTATTAAGCTATTTAAAACGATAATCTTCAAAACTTTCTTCCCAAAGTTCCCTTTTTGCCCTTTAGTAAGAAAGGGCAAAAAGGGAACATTGGGAAGCGAGCTGTTTTGTACCCGTGAAGTACTCTACAGCGGGCCACTAGTACGAATAACTTTAGAATTATGTAAACTTATTACATTAAGATACTCACATATGACTGACTATTACAGTTTTAGTCTCAAACTACTCACATGGTACTCTCAGGCGTCAATTTATCCCGTTCATCCAGCGTGTTCTCCATAACCTCGTTGAAGACCTGGTTGCCCAGATGTCGCGCCAGCAGCAGTTGCGACGTGCTCAGTCGGTCCAGTGTGAGGGACTGTATCCTGGATATATGCACGCCAAGTTCTCTGTGGCTTCCAGAACATTCGATGCAGACTATTACGCCGAAATTCGTTGAAAGCCATGTGGGATCTGGAAAATTAAGGAAATGAAATACATACTTAATTAACGGTATTTTAAATAACGGTAAGACCTTGTTGTTTGACCAAATCTCACTTGTTAAATGTACTGTAACTGTGTGAACAAGAATGGAACACTAAGGTCTAGAACGTACGATACGCGTCTCTTATAGATAACCCCTTCATATGAATCACATACATATAATAAGCTCTTGTCTTGAAGATACTCAAGTTGTAGTTATTCCAAACCTTTGCCTCGGTAATTTAATCTAAACAGTATAATATCTAATTACTATTTACTCAATAAAATTATTCTATTCTATTCCAACTTCATAAAACGGTAGAAACGCGACCCATACCTAAGCGCCTCGATCGAAGGTTACACGAGGGATACAGGCAGTCGCGATTGTGCCGCAGTGACAAACGGTCGGCGTGTTGTTTTTTTATCTAAAATGCGCTCGATTTTGTTTGTAAAAATTAGTGCAAGTTCCTAATTAATATGACTGACGTGTAGAAGATATTCTGCGATTTATTTTTTAATAAGCGTTATATTCGAATTCAGCGCACACTTGGTTACCAGGAATCGCTCTGACAGCACGGATGATGGACCGTTTCAGGTGGAACAAGGAATGTCCGTTCTCGTTGCTCTTCACTAAAAGCCGGCTATAGAGTAAAGACTTTAACTTACCGTTAGTACTAGTGCAGTCAGCGCACACTTGGTTGCCAGGCATCGCTCTGACCGCGCGGATGATGGACCGTTGCAGGTCTAACAAGGAATGTCCGTTGTCGTTGCTCTCGCCCGCTTGTTGGTGGAAGGCCCTCATGAGAGCGCCTTCTTTACAGTTGACTAGAACGGATGTCCAAGCACGCTGCTCGTTTTCATCTTCGGCTTGGAAATGGTAGGTACGGTTATCTGTAATATAGTAATGTTTAAGAAATCAGTAATGCCATTGTCCCTTTCACTTTCAAAACTAACGAGATAGACATAATTTATTTTTGAAACGAGTTACGACGTTTTGGAACTGCCATCAGCGCAGAATAGCCGTTTTCAAAACGAATAGACATGGTCTCTATTAATGTACTTCGGAAAAGATTATCAATTCGACTGTGTATATTATTTCTTGTTTGTATAACAAATTTTGTTTGGACTCAAATAGATATTGGCGAATCTTAAGAATTTGACGCGGGTCAGTCTAGATTATTAATATATAAAGTAACGAAAGTACCTATTTAAAGTTAAATGTAAACATGGACGAAATCGTACGTGTAGCTCGCACTTAACAGCTTATTCGATACAGCTATTTTAATAACTGATAATTACTAAGGTCGTTGCTAGTAATTAAGCCCTCTATAACGTCGGTTAAAGGGCATTAATAGAAAGTAGACAATTTCACGGAACACTTGTTCATTTATTGGCTTTGCGGTAAATTTATAGCAAAAGTTTTTACATACACGAAGCAATACATAATGTCTAGACCACCTCGTTCACGCTTATACTTTCGATAATAACACTTATGTATAATTGTCAGTTTTTATAAATCATAAAAAAGTTTGTAAGTCTGAGTATTAATTTCAGTAATCCTGTATAGGTGTTTAACTAATAAAAGCATATCTAAACTAGCAATAAAACCTTATACCTTATACTCAAGTATTATATCAAAGTTAAATATCGGGAAACCCATGTCACTCGGACACCGAGTGAAGGCTATAGTGTGATGATGGATTTCTGAACAAAGCTGATTCTAGCCCAAATGTAAGCAGAGCTTGTACAATGTTTTTGGGCGGAAATAAATAACTAGGTAAATAAATATTTTGTGAAGAATCAGAAAATGTTAGATCGTAGGTGATGACGACAGCGGCAATGCAAAACGTAAAAAGTAAAACAACCGTTTTACTTTTTACGTTTTGCATATCAATCGGTCCTGCGCCCACCACTGCCTGAGGTCATCCAAATAAAATTCTCTTTCAATGACTTGTCCGAGTTCCCACATTATCGGATTTACTTACGATACGACTTATTAGCCTTCGCAGTTTCATTACGCGACAGACAGTTTACCCACTTACACAATTTTATTCCACTTTTACATATTCATAAGACTTAATAAGCAGTACGAGATAGGCTTCTTGTTGCAATGTGGTTTTATTTTTTTGTAAACTAGAAAGTGAAATAGAAAATGTTAAATGTTTTTTGGTGAGGTTGAATATTTTACAAGTATCGATAGGTTTCTGGGTCGGGTCGGAAAGTTTAACCTTTCTCACCGGAACCATAAAATACCTAGCGATAGTAGACACTTAAAATTTAATCGCATCTTCCAGGATGCTACTAAATATACTATACCCATATGTTTTATAGCACCATTCATTTAGTTATTAAAAACTTCAATAGGCAAAAGAAGAAACGGTGTTCTATTCGATATTCTTTTATTTCTCTTTCGTCATCATCAAACTATTTCAGAGAATTTTTCAAATAAAATATTGCTATGAATTGCATCCCAAATTTAGATCATGTCAACAAAAAAAAAACAAAATATTAGTATATGATTCCATTAATGTCTTGGGCGTCGTAAAAACAACACCAAGAAATATTAGTGACACAATAGTATAAATATCAACATAAAGTCTTCAAGTTAAAATTGCAATTTACAAGCCTTTAAACATTTAGTACGGGCTTGTTAAAGTTGTTAGTAACTTTGGCAAAGAATGTTGGCTGAAAGGCTAATTGTTTTCGAACAAGATATCTGTACGTTTTGATACATCAAGTTGGTGGGTGGGTAACTTGTTTATGTTTAATTTATTGAATGTATGAAATAAAAAACAAGAAAGCTATGTTGAAGACGCCTACGGCGAACAAAATGAGTAAGTGCTTAATTAAAAAAAGGCTTTTATGTATTGATCAATGCACATAGATCATTTATGCAACCATAAAAAATGCTTGCTTATTGGTCTGTTTATCTATTACTATGTATGATATTATGTTACTGTGAAGTGTAATCATAATCCATAATTTTTTTTTGCGTGAAACAACAAACATCCTTACTCACTTATTTAGTATAATAATAGTAGAATGTGGCGTAAGTTGGCTGAAGTTTGCGATCGGCGAGCGAAGACTAGCTTAAGTGGCTAGTTTATTATTTTAAAAATCCATAATAGAGGGCCATAGAAAACCTAATAATGATTCATTCCGTTTAAACAATATTAAGATTTTTTTTTTTTAAATCCCTTTTTTTTATGCTAGATAAGCCTTCATTTGACCACAATCTCACCTGATGTAAAGTGACGATGTGGTCTAAGATGGAGCATGAAGACCTAGAAGGTAGATAGATAGCTTCTCCGGACCACATTACGAAACACGAAAAAATCGCTTCATGCAATGGCCCAGCTCGGAGGGTAGTGACAAGCCGCGGCCGAAGCCTAGAAGCCGGAGGTATATAAGGAAATTCCAATAAACCAAGATAAACAATAAACAAGACTTAAAAAAAGACTCACATGAGACTAGATCGAACGCCCTCTTATCATCAGCTGCTACTTTAATCTGGCATGTCAGCAAGTTAACCCTCGCCGGAGTTTTGTTCTCATCTGCGTGAAATATATCGAGGAACCCTTCCGCTGTGACCCGACATCGTCGCTTTTGCCACACTCGCCGCACTTTCCCTTCAGATTTCTTGAGTAAATAGCCACTGCGTGTTGATCCGTGTTGTTTATCGCCTTGCAGTTGGTGGAGGGAGTAACCTCCGACTGCTGATGCTACCTGGAAGATTTTCAACTGTTTCATACAAGAAATGTTCTGAGCAGACAAGATTAGAGAATTTAAACTTACTTGTATAATAGATACGAGTGTAAAGAAAAATAGCTTACCTCTCCCCTATCCTGCGGCGCGGCTGCCCTCAACATACTTCTCAACTCGAACAACCTCCGCCTTTCGTCGTCTTGTTGTTGCCTGATCTTCTGCAACTGAACACTGAGATCCGCCACATACACTCCGAAGTGTTCGATCGTCTTCAATCCGTCTTGAAAGTAGTTCGTCTGAGCATGATAGTATTCCACCAAATGTTGCAGAAGCTCGATTCCTTTCTTCGTCTTTATCTCGTTGAATTTTATCAGGTACTGGAACAGTTAAAATGCGTGATTAAAGGGAACAGACAGGTTGTCGCCGCGGGACGCGTGGGCATGCCCGACACGCGGGATAACTACTACCGCTACGCATGTGAAACTCAAACCAATTACTCCATGTCCTTCCGCGAGTTAAAATTACTCCCGATGACGCACGCGCACGCCCGTAGTATCCAGATTTGTCTTTCAGTTGTGCAATAATAATGCCGGCGACCTTGCTAGCTTTCTTGGCGAACCGCCTACTGAACTTGAGTTTTCTTTTCGGTAATATCGACGGGGAAATCGTAAATGGTATAAACATGGCGCGTGGGCGATGCCGACGGGGTGGGTGAGCTACGAGAGTGAACAAAGCAGGGGTCATGTCACAGCGTCGCGAGCCGTGCGCCGCGCAAGGCCGGTCGACGACCTGCCGGTACCGCACCGACCACAGGACTTAGCTTTCTTTTTAGCACTCGACAATGGAACTGGCGATGCGTTTATACGAGAGCTTGGTGTTAACGACTCTACCGAGACGGGGCATTGTTCTGAACATCGTTTTAATTCAATTCTAGTTCTTGTATTGTTGTTGATTCCTGTCCAAGCTCTTATTTGATTGTTGTTTAAATAGTGCGATTAGCGAGAAGTAAACTTACACTTTACCTCAAACGAAATACGAAGAAACTTTCTTGACCATCTGGTCGGAAACAGAATCAACGGACCGCAATCGAAATTGCTTTTAAACAATAAGCCTTTATGCTGCGGAAATAGAAAGAACAATGCACTCCGCATATAAAATACATGTGTCTTCTTAAAAAATGTGGTCATCGCCTTTTATATAAATGTTGCTTCCGTTTTGTAATTTACTGATAACATTGCAAGTATATTACACCAGAAAAATACTGTAGGCTTTCAATACCATCTACTCCTGATAGTTGTACTCGGGGTATATATCTGTTTATTGTAATTAATGGATGTGAAGTTAATTTGATTTTTACGTATCTCGCTGCCATTTATCCCTTAAAATAAGCTTACTAATCGGTTTCCAATAATCATTCGTCTCTGCTCATGAGGCTTTCTGAGAGGCTTATCAAGATTCATTGGCCCATTATATACTTAAGGGCGCTTTTTTAATAGGCAGATAGGCTGTATCCTTTATTTCATACATTTGAAACATACATTTGTTATAGTGATTGATCGACCCTTAAAACATAAAAATGCCAAAATAATAACATGCGGACTCTTGACTGTTTAGAACTAATTTTTAAGTGCAGCAAGAAGCCACACCAAAGTTCAATTAAGATACTTTGTACCAAGCATAACCAATTCCAATTCGAAGCTATAGAGCAATCCATGCAATTTGGCGTGAGTGTAAGTGCTAAAGTTAATGCACTATATTAGCTCTGCATACGTTTACATATGGTACTATTTGGCATTGCTTCCAGACAGATATTTCACGGACGGGACAACCCATAAACCATTTTATTACTGCATCTTTATGGTAACCTTCAGCATTAATACCGCTGATAAGGTTGATTTATTTATTGCATCGATATATAAGTTCCAGCTACCATTTGATAGCTTATCTATGACAGTATCCATTATAGATTACATCATATTTCTCGTTTATCTTTGATATAATACAGGAGTACAATATGTTTGTTAACTTATTGTAAATCGATTTACAAATGGAATTTGATCGACATTGTGACAGACAGTTGTGATTTGAAACAAAATACAATAAATTAGGTAACTGTATACTGCGGAAAATACGATTGTCTCACCGTCGGTGATTGATGAGTGAGTTACCGTTGGGTGGTTGGGATAAAAATATGTATTTAGTAGTTATAGAAATACAAACCATTTATTTACGTCAAAATATTTTTACAGTGATAGTAAAATTTTAGTTTACAAATTAATTACAAAACATAATTATAACGATTTTCTGTCATGTTAAGAAAGTATACAACGGTAGTTAAAACATCGGTTAAGAAAATATAACATGATTTCCTTGCTACCGACTATGTTAGACAATGGCTATCTACTACATACTTCAACACCATATTTATTTTAGTATTCGATTGACAATATTTCATTATTGGTTTTAGAATCACGTATCCAGAATGCATGGTTGCTGTTCCAACTTTGGGGAGTTTTGACTAACAATAACGCATTCTGTGACACTACTATGACAAGAATTGTCTAAAGCACACGAGGTCGTACCAAATCAATTTGCAAGCTAGACTGGCCGACCTCCAAGCAGTATTTTCCTGGCACAACATAACCAAACAGAGATTCGTAGACCATTGTCATTGCCAAAGAATATGTGACCTTCTCTCCACGAGTGTGTCTTATCTGCGTGGAACAACTGTATAACGGGATCTTTTGTGGTCGCTTTGAATCAAGACGTTAATGTCGGTTTGTATGTACCTAACATCAAATCTAACTTAGTGGAGAAACTTCTGATACCGTACTTTTCTTTTTGACTGTGAATTTGCTTCTGTTGTAATTTTATAAAGAGATAAGTGGATTCTTTGTTTGACCTACTTTCATAAATTTAAAAGATTCTCTGTGCTCGGATGTTGTTTACAGTACTTAGGTATCGAGCCTATTCAAATCAATCGTACAATATAGGAGCTATTATTTATTATTTCGTTATTTTTAAGAACACATTTCGATCACGCCGTTTATGCAATGGACAAATAAATTTGAATAGAGAAAATGATATAGGTACTTTAATATAATATATTGCAGTGAACTTAAGTATATTTCTAATCAAGATTGAAACGTTTACAATACTGTTGTGTTATACAAACACACTGCAAGGATAACGCAATTTACCGACACATTTGCATTCTTATCAAAGAACAATTACTTTGCTCCATAATTAGTACGAAGGTTTTATTCGATGTAAGTATCTATAATATATGACAACCCTAAGCAATTTACCAGGAAACTATCGCATCATATAGCTATTGACAAAGAATACTAACTATTATTACAAACTATTAGTAAATGCACTTTCTAAGTATTGCATCATTTCTATGCACTATCATAGTAGGCTTAGCGTTTTGCCACATCTAGGTATTTCTTCAAGCACTTTCAACGACAAAAGTAGGTTCTCAATAATTCGACGCGTATGTTAATTTATTTAAGCAGTTACCTTAGAACGTTGATCTCTATGGACCGATGATTTCGATTCGATGATTAATTGTTTAAATAAAAGCTTTTGCTTGGAAGTTGGTCCCATTGAAATTTTATTTAAATCGGTAAAGTAGTTCTCGAGTTATATTGAAATATCATTTCATAACAAATTTGGTCGCTCTCGAAGTTCGAATCTCACGTGTTATTTGAGATGTTTATTTTAATTTTTTGTGATTTATTGTGTTTTTGTAGAAAGTGATTTTGAGCATTTAAGTTTAACCCAGTTAAAAAAAGGAGAAGGTTCTCACATTCGGCGTGTTTTTAGTTTTCTATTTGTGATTATTTTGTTTTGTGTTCGCACATTTTTTGGGAGGCGGAGAAAATGTGGCTTGATTTGGCATTTATAGATTTCTCAAATTGTAACTTAAATGTTGGAAAATGGCTGCACCACGAGGAGATCGGGACACAATTCTTATGCCGGTGCCCGCGGCCCGAGTTATACTCAATCCATACTAATATAACAAAGTGTATGTGTGTCTCTGTTTGTTTGTCCGTCTACACTGCAAAACGGCTAAACTGTTTAGCCTGAAATATGGTATGGTAATTATACTTTAGATTACGACATAGGCTACTTTAATCTCAGAAAATATGTTGTTCTGCGGGATAATTAATTTTACGCGGGTAACACCGCGGGGAACTGTTAGTACTTCATTTTTACAAACTGAAAGTCGGTTGTTTTTTTATTCTTCTTGTGTACCTCAAAGTTTCTGATTCGATACCGGACTGCACCAATAGTCAATTATGGTACCAAATTTTGAATCCATACCACAACAGACACTGATTGAAGACGACAGTAAGTTAGTTTGGATATGAACAACAGGAGCCTTCAGAGATAGTATCTTACAATCTCTGATGTGTGTATTCTTCGATATAAATATTACTGCCAAAGAGTGGACTCAAAAAGTTTCGACGGAATCACCTTTGAACTGTTGTCATGTAGTCGAACATGTCAACCTTTTCATGCAACCGTTTTAACATGGTATATATTCACAACTACAAATTTAAAAGCCTTGCAGAAAGCTTTTGACATTATTTGAGATGTACATAATTTATAGATTTAATGCATATTATAGTTGAAATGCAAGTTACCTAGGTCAGCCGGTGGTTAACCATAACCAACAAGGATAGAGACAGATAAGGAAGGCAAGCAAGATAATAGAAACACAACCACACACAGCCATTACGTATTTTACCGACTTTATGCTCATTTCTGATATCTCCATCTATATTCGCCCTTGCCCTCACATCGGGTTCTTTGGAATACACACATGAATTAACAAAGTACTTCATGTCTGTAATAGGAGCTGACCGATGACCCGTTAAATTGGCAAGTTGGCCAACAGGTTGCCTAGGGGCATATCGGAAGCCACAAATTGTCCCCACAATTAATACCTTTCGGGCTGGTTCGGGGCCAATAAACGAAAGCCTTTTAGCTTTCAATCCCATTCTGCATAATGTTCCAGAGAAAGCGGATTATGTGGGATAAGATTGCAGGTATTTGGTGGAATATGACGTCATTACTTGAAGAGGATAATGGAACAGGAAGGAGTTATCTTAAATTTGGCAAGTAGGACAGAATTTTGATTATTCAAAAAGAACCAGCTCCTATTTGGTAGGTACACTGTTTATTACGTTTATCTTCATCAACAAAAAATTACTTTTATTATCTGACTATATGGTCAAAAATATAAATAATCTGAGAAAAAGGGACTGCTATAAAACCAATTTCAAAGGTTTCAAAAAACTTAAGCTTAAATAGAAATAGGAAAATGAACACGGAATACATTCCTATACTTTTATGCGACTAATAGTAGTTATGATAACATTAAAATACTTCCCAGAATAACCCAGACAAACGTGGTGACCAAACATCCGCATAGCTATCTTAAAGCCAAAGATCAAAGAATCTTTTATTTAAGAAATAATAGGCAGTAGTAATCCCATGATGGAGAGATCAGGGAAAAAGTTCATTTCCCATGTATTGACACATACTAGAATTACTAAAATGTATCATTTGATTTGGTACCTACAAACTTTATAGATTAAATTAATTAATGACTGGTGACGGGACTTCTTTGTGATATACTCCTAATAAGCTAAATAATTTAAACCAAAACCCATTATCGCCTAAAGTGCCATAAGGAATAAACAAAACACTGTTGTACAGGATAATCTGGCAACAAAGTGATAAAGCTGCCACATAAAAACCACTTGTTTAGAGGATGAAATTACTGTAAACAATTCGAGGGCTTTAGGTTTACTTAGTAGCTGAAGTGGTATACAAACCCGAGAATGTTTACCATTGCTGGCATTGAACATTGTGATTGAAATGAAGATATTCTGCAGTCTGACTGAGGTTCTACCTATGCAAATATTACAAATTTTGCTGTGTTATTGTATCATTACGGATGAGTATTGTTGAAAATGTTTGATATGATAAATAAACCTATTTACCTCACACATCTGCAGTTGAAATATTCTTCGTTCTTTCTCCATCTCATCGGCGATCTCGGCCGGTGTTACTTCGCTCCTGATGAGGCCAGCCTCTTTCGCTTGCGATTTCTTCTCCTTCTCAAGCTTCAGGTACTTTGACTCATAGTCTTTGGAAGCCTTATCAAAAGGCCTTTTCAGATCGCCTTTAACTCCTCTGAGATCTCCTTTAAGAAGACTGTCCACAGGGAACATGACAATGTTGTTTATGTTTTGCATCTGTGAACAAAGTGTTATGTTTATAACTCTGCACATTTATAGAAAGCAAGAGCCGTTTAACTGCAAGTTTAAGATTACGGCTGCAATGCACAGAACGTTGAAGATAGAGAGGCGTTCGTTTTATTGCTCAACATTTGCATACCAAAAAGCATTTGGCTTCGCTCGAGGCGATATGCCATTTACTGTATAGTTTTGATAGACACGCCATACTTGCAAGTGACTGCACCGACTGAATAAGCGCCAATATCGTGATCCGAATAATGATGCCAATTGGGCAACCATGCTACATTATCTACTTCAGCGATGCATCAACGACATATGATGCGGCCATGACCCAGAAAGGCTTTTTCTAGATGCTTTACTTGCATATCGTATTAATATCACATGTGTGAAGTCTGCACGCAAGACTAATAATGACTGTAACAGATATGGTAATTAACTCAGTTGACTGTTGAATGATCATTCTAACGGATATTATGAATGAAGTGTAAACATCAAGCCAATATACTGGTGCATTATGTATTCATTCACCGACGTCCGATTATAGAATCAATGAAGCGAATGCCTTCAACCGACGAGACAGCGAGGGTGAACAAAGGGGTTGCGCAGTGAACACAATAACCCATCCTGAATATGTAAACGACCAATGAACATTGCCAATTACATAACAAAGGCTTCACCTATCAATAAAAACTGTTGGAAGGCAAGAAAAGTTTTGTGCAAGATTGAGCTAAATTCGTGCACAGAATATCCGATCGCAACTGCGCAGTAAAATTAGGGATAATGCGAAACACTCGTAAATTGTATTTTGGGTACAGCGATTACGGATTGGATCGAAAATGCACAAATCGAGATCGAATTCCGTTAAGACGAATTCATCGTCTCTCTTGTTTCGAAACAACACACATATATAATTAAACTAGAAACAGCATCCAAACCTCAAAAGTCATACCATGATTTGACGGTTTTTAGCTTTTCCGATATTCCGAAGCTGTTGCAAGCAACATATCGGGGCAAAAACTGATTGTCTTTGCGATTAGGTAAGGCATGGTGTGTTACCCGTTACAAGTTTTAATACTGTTAAAAATGAATTAAAAAAAGTTAAAGCACGACTCAAGCAATCTA
The DNA here is from genome assembly GCA_929108375.1 of Gymnoscelis rufifasciata. Taxonomy (NCBI): domain Eukaryota; kingdom Metazoa; phylum Arthropoda; class Insecta; order Lepidoptera; family Geometridae; genus Gymnoscelis; species Gymnoscelis rufifasciata. The sequence continues at coordinate 5,292,554 of OV815303.1, forward strand.
ATCTAAGCAAAGACTAATGCAATCAGTATTTTTATTTATGTACCTCAGATATCGAATGAGTTGTATTTATATCTAACCATTACAGATCTAAAGACCAGTACCTACTTATCTTTATTATTAACGATACAAATATACTTGATACAAATCGTTATCATATCGCATTTGATTCTCAATAGAATGGTGATTTATTGAATTGAACCAACAGACGCAAGAAGATGCCAAATTGATGTAGCGACTTGAATTCCCCGAGAGGTTTCGCTTCCCGGGCACCATGAAGTTGCACAAGTGTTAATATCGAGTTATTGAGAAAAGTGGAGAAAACCGAGAATTTTCATAAAACAGTTTAAATAATAATTAATAATTTTAGCATGATCAAAGCACTAGGAAAGAACAAAGGGCTCAAATAATATTCAAACAAACAATGGCGCCGACATCAACGACCTTGAAGCAAAGAAGGCTCTACCCTCTATGGCTCTACCACTCTCAATCAATATAGGTACTTAATTAAAGAAACGTAATTTTGTTTATTTATTTAATACAGCATGGGAATTAAATTTCATTTGAATTTATAAACAATTCAATGCAATAAGCCGTCTGACAAATTAGCAAGTGAAGGTGTTAAAAGCGCTTTTTGCCATGTGAATATTTCCAGGTAATTAAATGTAATGTAACAATGATCATTGTTTAGATCTTGAGCACGTGCGTTCTTTACGCTGGTGCATTGTATGTTAATTTAAGTCCCACAGATAAAATGTTAGCAAATATGCCCGATGCTAATAAGAATGTGCAGAGTTTACCGAATAAAATACTTAATAGTGTACATATTAAGTTTGAAAAACAATAACTTAATTAATGCTTAGTTTTAGTTACATAATGAAGTAATTGTAAAAACCTACAGTTTTTTTTATTTTCCCATTGTAAGCACATTTGTTTATCTACTGTAACAACCTTCATTAATTTAATGAGCTTTCTGGTTGTGAAGATGCGGTTTGATTTGTTCGAGCACAAAATAATTAAGTACTTAATTTCCCAAACCTTTCTAAACCGTAACATAAAACTGTTAAGACCAAGTTTCCTGGGAATCAAATTAAATATTTAGGCCACATGGAACGGAAATCAAATATTAAAACGATGTTTAGAGCCGAGCTAGTAAGACTTGAGAATAAAGTTTTAAATATGTTGCCTTCTGCTGAATTTAAAGTTAAATAAATGTTAAGTTCTATTCACTACATATTTTGGTAAGTGTAACAGACCGAGGCCAGCTATATGCTCTCGTGCGAGACGCTACAAGTCGGGGACGGACGTGGTCATGTTGAGTAATAAGCCCGGATACTTACACTGTACGTATTATAATACATTCATACGTGTCATGTTTGAACTTTCTTTGTCTCTTTTCAGAAAAAAGAAACTCGACCATTTCTCAAATAAAAACAGCAAAGAAAGCAGTCTCTAGTTTATATCTTAAGCAAAAATGCACATGAAAGCGAGCGAGCATAAGCCCAGGGCGAAGGTTTGGGAAGGACAAAGGATTGCATCGTGTCAAGGGCAGGCCAGTGATTCTGCGCAATACGAACTTGTGTCACGGAATAAAATATCTGCTGGTTTCAGACCCTCAAGGTTTTTGCTACAAAAAATATGTTATTGAAACAAAATAAATGAGCGATTAGTTGTCATGTGTGCGAGTTATTAGCACTGATTCAGCATCTACGTTTTATGAGTCATCGACAAGAAGTAACATATCCGTACCATGCACACATTAGGTCGCTTTCTTAGAATATGAAAATGATTTCATGTTGTATCTTAAGAAAAAACAAGTTGTTCGAGACAAAAATGATAGAGACATAAATAGTTAAATGTAGCCCGAATAGTCGCTATACCCGATGGATAAGAAACAAGATAACCAATCAGTTTACCAGGTTAACTGTTCTAGGAAGGAGAATGGTTCTGGATTCTTTAGTAGCTGTAATTACATTGCTTCGGGTACCAACAAACTTCATACCGTAGTTCTTCGTTCAGAAACACGAGAAATTGTGAAAAATGTGTTGTGGAATACTTTACTGTTCAGACGTAAACTTTGATGTATTTTCGTCAAGGTTTTTTTGTAATGGTATTTATTTCCAAATAAGTGCTCCCCCTTTTCAGCCGTAGAATGCCCACTACTGGACTTGAGCCGCCTTACCAGCATATTAGGGCGTTGCTATACTCGGAGCTTTTGAAAGGCGGGTTGGCGGTTATGTTGAGTAGGTACAGATCAATTTATATAAAAAAGGCTTATCTTAGCACAATTTTCAAGTTGACGAGTTTACATTTTTGTTTCCAGACCAGCTGTCTGTCTCATATTTGCGAGACGCGTCACCCTGACCCATTTACAAGCTAATCTGTGGTGCGCCCACGCAATCTACGTCAATCGCCAGTTACGCGCCTGACAACATACCTATTGCTTGATGGCACTGATGGATTCATCAAGCACGGATTCAAGAATATTATTGGCTTTATTTTCAATATTATAAGTAATTTTGAGGAAGCCTTAATACAGTGTGTAGATGAATTTTTATCGGTTACGAGAAAGCAGAAGACATTGCTTTTGGAAGGCTTTCAGACTGCTGAAAATCAAAGTGAAGGTTCTCAATTCGTTGATATTTTAATTATGTTTGTTATCTTAGAACATTTAACAACTAATAATGAGTCTGATATTTAAATCATTTAAATAAATTTATGCGTTTTTTTTATTTTTCATACAAGCGAGAATACGTTACGTGCATTGAAATTTCGCATGACATGGTTTCGTGCGATTTGTTCTATATTTCGCAGTAACAAGCCCCCATTTCAGAACTAAGATGCTATAAATCTTTGCACTTTCTTATTAAATTAATACAAAAAAAATTGGTGTACAGTATTTTTGGACGGACTATAACAGGCGGACTTGACATAATACCATTTTTTATAAGGAGTCATCATAAAGTCAAAGTCAAAGTCAAAACGTTTATTTCCTTAGAAGCATATAGCCTACATGGACAGGTCAACTTAAAATTAATAAAACTAAATTGCTTAAATAACAAATATCAAGGAAATAACATTGTCTTGACAGTTCGCTTCAATGTTTTTATACTGAGTTGAGAAGCGAATAGAACAACATGCCTACTCTTGTTGATTATAAATGTTTCTGCTTGTAAGTTGTTACCATTTTATTGTTATAAGACCCGGTAGTTCTCTACTTATATTCAATAAGTAATCTATGTCTAAGTCTAAGTCAATTGATTTTGGTTAAAATGTTATTTGTATTTATGCGTAGCAAAGCTGTATGGAACTGGAAGTCGACTTTACGCGCAAATAAAACTACTTAAAGCTAGCTAGGTATTCCATTTAATATTTCGCTGTGTAACTAAAATGAAGTTCAATAAATCAATAGTCTTCATTTGAATAGAGGAAATCAGCTTATCCGACCCGTCAGGGCAACTCTAACTAAGCAATTTACTGCATCTGTTTCCATAACAATCCTGGCATGGAAGTTGGAAAAAAATATCAATGACCGATATTATATTACGTGCAAAAGCGCACGGTTTGCCTTACTTACGATTTAATCAGATAAGAAGCATTTTAATGTTCGCTTGTAACTTTTATCTTTACGATTCACTATCATAATATGATGCACTTTGAGAATTGGCCTATAAAGCCAAAAATAAATAAATATTTTTGGCTTTAGAACAAAGTTACTATTGCGAGTGGGTTATGATTAAATGTGGAACAATATATTCGTATGAAAATAGAACGGCAATACAATTATAGGACGTCAAGAAATAGTTTGTTGAAGCGAAATATGCGGAATAAAATATTGAGTCATGGAATATTTTTATACTGGTGATGCTATTTAGGTACCTAATTTTGTTTTTTGTTATTGGGATACTTGAAAAAACAAAATAAATTAAATAAATAACATATTTTTATTGAGGCAATCCTAATCTAATTTGTCTTTACCTCTTTCTGTTGCCGTAAAGTACCGTAAACAATCACACATCATCACCTAACCCCAAACTAAGCAGAGCTTGTACTAATTGTTGTGTAGATGATTTATTTAGATTAAATAATAAATAATTTAAAAAGTTGCATTTTACCACGCTTACTAAATGTGATATATTTGTCGGCTTTAAAAATGTGAATGAAAATAATGCACAGCTTCTTTATCGTATCTATCGTGTCAACGGAAACAAGTCTTCCAATATTCCATCGAGTCAATGAGATAGCCGCGAGACATCCGCGCAGGGTGCCCCCGATAGTAATTTCCTCTGCTGTTTGCAACTGTTTTGATTACTTCGGATCAGATCGCGATTAAACTTTCCACTACAAATTACATAAGGATATTATAGACTAAATAGACTAATATTTTTGCTGAAAGCAGTATTGGCTAATTGGGAGCTCACTCGACTTTCATACCGGTCGTGGGTTCAACACCCGCCGCGCACCTTGGGATTTTATTCGAAATATGAATGGGCGCTTTTCTACGTGCTCTGACGGTGAAGGCAAACTTTGTGAGGAAACCGGCATTTTCTGAGAACTTTGAAGAGTTTGAATGACATTGACCTTCCCACAGCTGGCGAGCGTAGTGAATTAAGGCCTAATCTCTTTTGTCTCTTTTGTGAAGTCCCCGTGTCTCAGCAGTGGAAACGTTAAATAGGGATACTTATGTTATTTTGGCTATACAATTTTAGAAACTATCATGTATTTTAACATTATTAGTACTAACGTGCTCATAGCGTACAAATTGTAAAATTTACGAAATATGTATCGAGCATCCTAATAAATATCCCGTTATTAATCTAAACAATGAGATTTTCAAGAATGAAATAATAATGATGATATTAACATTTCTGTGGTCGGAGCCAGAGGAATATAATTTTCTTATTCCTAAGAAATTTAACAATCTTTTAATCTTTGTTCCATCTTAGGAGAGAGTCAAATTTTAGTTACAGTAACCGTTGGTGAAAACGGGCATTATTGTTGTAGAGGCAACCTTACACATATGCTCAAAAAATATGAAAATTATATTAAAATACATGTGAGTTATTTTCACAATAGTATGCCAGTCGGCGAATGTATGTTTCGTGCAAACAACGCGAACGAAACTGGGACACGTTTAGTGCATGAAGTGTACTGAGAACTTAACACGCACATTTCGAGCTGTTCAAATATACTTTTACAACTCAATATGAACAGGGTTATTCGGCGTATCATTGAATTTCAGAAGGTGGCTCGAGCGGGGGATTTGAGCAAGATGAAACTCGACATTTGACGACATCAAAGAGGAAAAGTATGTTATATTTTAATAGAAACGGAAAATTGGTATAGATTACATAGATTTTGTACCCAAATGCGGTATGTAACTTTATTGACGGATATAGATTAAATACTTAAAAAAAATATAAAAAAATTACCCTATCCGACTATTAAAAAAAACAGCCTTAAGTTCTATTCCAGACTCCACTTACCAGAGTTTTCATAAGTGCTGACAGCTCCTTAGTGACGACAGCGAACTTGAGAAATGCTGCTCCAATATCTGGCTCCGAATCTTTGCTGAGCGCGTTGCCTCCGAGACGCTCCAGCGCCCGGGACAGGTACATTTCATTATCGACGTGGGCTAGAAACAGAAAGGAAGAAACTATTTTTATCTACGAATAAAATAGTAAGGCTATATGTATAGGCTTGCTATGTTGCGTTACTGGTTTGAATGTGTATAAGAATAGCTTTTCACGCCACGCCGTTGCCCGTGTTTAATGGATTTAACCGCGGTAACGACGTATTTTCACGCAGGAAAAAGCCTATAGCCTTCCTCGATAAATGGGCTACTTAGCAATGTAAGAATTATTCTAATCGGACCAGTAGTTAGTGAGATTAGTTTAAACAAGCCAACAATAAAACAAACAAACTCTTCCGCTTTATAACGTTAGCATAGATTTATAAAAAAAGCAACCAGCGAAACGAACTGTCTACAAAATGAGATAAGAGAGTTCGGTTTTAGTGGGATCGGTGGGTTCGAATAGCTTTAATGGATCGCCTGAGTCAGAAATGATGATGAATAATTTAATAACAATCTTTTGAGACAAACCATAATTATTTGGTACAACTCACTCATAGGCGTATCAATCAAGCGTTGATAAATAACAAGATTACGTTCGAGCTTATAGGTATTTCAGCAATCACCTTAAGAAATACATGATTAGAAGCTAAAGATTTAAAGAAACTATCTAGTAAATAGAAATATACTTAATGTCGCAACAAGCTTCCAATATTACGTTTTGTGCAATTAAACCATCGAGCAGCGGAGCCTTTCGCCGTCTTTCACTAGCAAGTTTATAGGTTTCCAGTTGGATTGACTGAGAGCTTATAAAGAGCTGTACCTAAAGCAAAACTAGCTGTTACTTACTCGTAGTCGAGATTTAAGTATAACCTATTCTGTATTAATTCCAGGCAATTTGCTCGCATCCGCAAGGATGAAAGTACTACACTGAACATTTTCTAATCTCTGGCTTCGTAACGTGCAATAAATGCACAGCGAACATTCACCGTTTTATCGTTTTCTGCCTTATTGTGCTCAGATGAAATGGTTATCCTGCTGTGTTTACTGCGGAGCTCTAGAAATCGTCAGAACCGGTTTATGGCTATTCATATTTAAATCATTTAGTTGCTGTCTGGGCTCTGAGGGGTTAAAATAAGTGTAGATTTGATGCATGAACTCTGAATGCACCTCGGAAATCCGTGCCGCGGCCCACATTCGCCTAGCTGAATCCCGCCAACGCTTTCTGAATATTAAATCGCAAGCCTCACGCCTTTCAATTTCTCCGCAGTACTCCTCATTAACCTTCCACTTGGCATGCTGGGTGAGACACAGCTTTCATCAAAACTGCATGTTCCAAATGACATTTACCATAGAAAGTGTTTCCGGGAGTTGTGCAAACGATATGATTTAGCAAGGTCATAAACCATGGGTTTCCAAAAGGTTACGTTATTATTTTGCAAGTATACCATTTTATTTTATTTTACATTGATACTATGGCAGATTTCAATATTTACGTATACCATTCGATGTTACATATTACGAACTTTTAATAGAACAGCATTTTCTGTTTTCTTGGCATGCACCCAGTAAAACTTCATCTAGATTTTATAATTTTCTGAGCTATTATGATAACAACGCCGGAATAACTGGTTCGTCTTTAGTGATTGTTTCTCAAACACAGCATCATTGTGTCGGAATGCTGGTGATCGAATTGGTCGTTTTAGCGGGCGCGTGCACGTTGCACGACCTTGCCAGCTGTGGTCGAACCTGCGCGACTGGTTCCAACAGCCGCTATAAACAAACCTTCGCACGCGATGGATTGCAAACTCTACTAAAAAATAGACGTAGCTAATTGCACGACTACCAGCTAACAAATTGCAATACCATGGTGAATAATCGAGCCATTATTCTTGAATTAAATTAGACGCTTCACTGAGAATATCTGATCGTGAATCGTGGTAATTCAATCTGTAAATGGAACCGAATCAATCTCGATACGATTGAAGTTTGAAATGGTGAGTTTTCGGATGCAGTTACGCACGAGCTCGCCAAAAGTTCGATAAATCACGTTCTATTCGGTAACATTAATTGTGACAGCTGCTTTGAGATATAATTCCACCTGCGTATCATAACAATAATCTAATATGCCTATGCCAACATGTATGCGGTGTAGAGCTAAACTAGACGTCGAATCGACCTACTTTCATTGACAACTCGAACATGAAGGGAAATTCATTTGCGGCCGGACACCCGAGTCACTCCGGTTTGTATTTCAATCCGTATTTGCTCCATCCATCAGACCTTACTGAGAACCAATACTGGAAGATATAATCATGTTATAATATCTGCGAAGATATGCTTATGCGAACAGGTAGTTAAGATGTTAGTATTTCATTAAACTACTTTTGAGTATTTTGTAACAAATTTTCATCATCATCATCATCATCACCCTATTAACGTTCCCACTGCTGGGACACAGGGACTTCTCTCTTGACGAGAGAGATTAGGCCTTAATTCACCACGCTAGTGCGGGTTGGTGAATGTCACATGTCCACAACAAATTTTATGTGCGAATATTATTGAATTATAAAAACTATACAGGTAATTCGCAATTTCATCTCATCAAAGCCTTATCACATTTGTTCGGTTTTGTATCTGCATTTAGAACATAGAGAACCAAAGAACAATCTGTTCTATCTATCTAGAGTTTATTTCAGATTCGAATACAATCAGTAATCCTAAGCTTAGTTACAACAACGGAATACAAATGAGGGATCAGCGTATTTTGATCACATAATAGGTCACATCACGTTCCGCGAATTAGGGCAACATTTTACAGGTCAGAACGTTGGTTAGTAGCGAATCAATAATAATGAGCAGTCACTGCATTACGTTGCAAGCGGGAAACACTGAAGGTATTTTGTCGCAACTATGCAACTGTTTTTACAATTAAGTGGATGTAATGTTTACATTGCTTTATGGCTACAACCTAGTATTAATTGTTGCGATATTTGGGTCATTCTAGTTCAGCGAGTTGAACGGCCTTTGGTCCTAGAAGCCGGTTCTATGATAGAACTAAATAATAGTTCTTAATTTTTATGCGTAAACTACATTGTGCCATGAGCTACTGACACCATAATCTATAAAACATATTAATATTTTCGACGCAAATGTAAATTGTTAAAATACACGATAGATATTTTAAAACGATACGCATAAACTGTCAATAGCGGCTATGAAGGGGGCGTTATTTAGTTTAGGGCGTAATTTTAATGAGTAGGGTCGAGGATACAATTATCGATGATAAGTCGATAAGTCAGGAATGTTTTGAGTGACACATAACTGTATTATTATAATTGAGAAGGCGCAGAAATTAATTTGAGCAAACACGTTCCGTTTTAGCCGCATTACACGAAATGTACGTACGAAAACAATCAATTGTTATGAATTCATTATCGTGCTTTACATAGCATGTGTTTTCCCTACACGCATTATAATTTATCATTCTCTAGCTAGATTATATTAAAATACTAAAGCTTATTATTGTTCCCATAGCAATACATTAGAGTAACTATTTCAATCTATTAACTATGTGATCAAAACTATAATGAGCAAGTCTGCTTTAAGTTAGCTGCTAAGTGTGTGACAGAAGACCACATCACTCTGATATCGTGTTTAAAGAACATTATGCTCGACTGCCCCAAATATAACTGGAATTTATCGGTGCAGCACTTCAACTATTTCTGGCCTCGTCTATCGTAGCATACACTTCCTCTATAAATATTTTTAGTCGGGTCTCTCTGTCGCCTGGATAATGCGGGATGAAAGACGAGAATACAAATAGAGCGGGCTGATTATGAGTATTGTGCTGGCGCCGTTCTGAAGTATACTTGAAAGAATTCACAAAGAACATTCTTCAACATCTCAGATTACTTTAGGAGACAAATGAAGATTTACTATTGAGCTCCTGTTACGAGGTTATTTGATTCTAAAATAATTGCTTACTATCTGTGCTTGCTGTATTAATCACAGAGATAAACTATTGGTAAATCAACTGCAGGCTTCAAAATAATACTTATAGGAAATTAGATATTGTTTGTATTGTAAATAAACTGTCTCGATTCCGCGATACCAGGCAGCTATGCACAAGTTTCTAGCGCTCTAAGGTTCGTTTATCAACAATTTTGATTTAATACTTGCCAACTTGTAGCTTATCAACGCAAGTTATAGTGATAGAAGAAGCAAGAACAAAAGCATTACACACAACAAAGGCACACTATAACGGCACCGAACCGGAGCACTACACACCGTTTTTAACATTAAAATATCTAAAAAGTACCACATACCATTTCCGGAGTTGTGGATGGCTTTGATAGCCTTCTTCAATTTCGCCAAACCATCTCGATCAAAATCCAACGTCTGCAACAAAAACATTAAATAAAAACTCCCCATACAAGTAAGAATCCAAGGACAGTCAAGTTTAAAGGTAAGGGTCTGGATTTGGTTTTTAGCAACGGCCCGAACACAATAGACACGAGCCCGACCATCGAACATCTGTCACCCCAGCGGCTATTAATCAGTTCCCCTCGGCATACCGGATCCTAAATAAAACACGAAACATAAACGTACTCCGCTGCAGTTACCTTCGTTAAGTGGCACGATTGATAGCGAGTTAGAAAGTAATTGAGAGTGGATGTTGCTTTTAATTCGGTGTAATTGAGAGATAGTCGTTTAGTCGTCTTCCTTTTTATGGTTTAACGTAGCAATTGAAAGTTAATTTTAATTAGAATTCGTTGAGACCGAACATTTAGACCTTAATTTTTAATAGAACAGGCGACCTATGCAATTTTTATAGGTATAACATAAAATAGCTGACGCTTTTAATATTTTCCTGTTTCTGTACTTACTTTACTATGTGGTTGTCCCTAATTTTAGCACAACTATATTCTTAGATGTTACGAATATTCAGGTTACAAGTGAAGTAGAACTACAAGGCGCTGATGGATAATTTGTTTGCTTTCTCAATCTCAAGTTACAATTAGCAGTATCTGAGCCCAGCTGAGTTTACCAGTTTTAAGTATACCATACACATGACAGTGAAAGCAGTTGACCTTGTGTTAAAACGGCAGAGGACGAGATCGAAAGGCCATGATACAAGTAAGATAGTAAGTGAAAAGGTAAAATCATCGACGTAATTTCTTTGATACGCGACTACGGCTTTGCCAAAATATTAGTACCTTTAAAGGTAAGAAATTGAATAGTTTGAACCCCGCCACGCACCTCTGGATTTTTCATGAGAAATTTATGTGCGCTTATAAATCACGTGCTTTAACGGTGAAGGCAAACATCGTGAGGAAACCGGCATGTTCTGATAACTTTAAAATAGTTTGAAGGACATGTGACATTCACCAACCTGCATTTGGCCAGCGTGGTGAATTAATACCTAAATCTCTCCCGTGTTTCCCAAGCAGTGAAAACGTTAATAGGGTGAAGATGATGATGAATAATTGGTTTTTTTTTTGTAAAATTTTAATTGCTTTATATATTTTAAATGAAGTATGAGTCCGTTACATACGTATGTAGGTAAATTTTAGCTATTTTGGTGCAGTCATCGAAAAATTCTTTACTTGAGTTGACTATTAAATTGACAAGTCTTAGGTAAGTAAAAAAAATGTTTTAGAGGTTTTCTTGTGTTATAAAAACGATTGTACTTAGAATTACCCATTAATATAAAGAACATAAACAACTCTTTAAAACGAGTCTAATAAAATATTATTTAAACAAGTGTGCCGCGCCTCATCCGCCGGAGACATGTAAAAACTTTCTCTCCTATAGCCCCTTTGTACCTTACTAGAGGTTATACAAAAGAACATTCAGCGAGTATCTGTTGAATGAAACATATTACTTAAATGTATAAACCAACTTGTCTTGAAACTTTATAAATACGCGAGTAATTAACTCACGAACTCCTTTGCTCGCGAATGCCGAAAGTGAAATGGAATCATAACAACTTATGGAAATATATCGCAATGGATGTATTTGGCACGAAGTACTTTGTAGGAGTTACTTTTAACATTTAACATCAGAAAGTGAGAAAGTCTATTTTAATAATTATCTAAATTTAAAATTTAAGTAAAACCCCCGATTCCAATGCTTTAATTTCCTTATAAGTAAAACACCATAAAATTAAGTAGTCAGGGCACGCGATGCTCTTTTATTTGATACCCCACTCGAGTATATTTGTAGATTTTCGGTTTTCCTTCCCCACTCTCACCCCCATAACTTTTGAACGTTATTTGTTATTAACACACCCGGGCCAAACTCACTTTTCATACAAAAATAACTAAATTGAAATCGCTTCATCCAATCTGGAGCTATGATGCCACAGACAGACAGACACGTCAAACTTATAACACCCCTCTTTTTTGGTCGGGGGTTAATAAAATCTATCTATACTAATATTATAAAGAGGAAAGGTTTGATTTTTTGTTTGTTTGTTTGTCTCGAATAGGCTCTGAAACTACAGCACCGATTTAAAAAATTATTTCACCATTCGAAAGCTACACTATCCCTGAGTGACATACGCTATATTTAGTTTTCAAAAAAAAAAATTCCTTACCAAACCTCCAATAATGTAGCCCAAGGTGAAAAAAAAACCTAAAAACTTTCTTTAATCGCGAATGCTGCGAAAACTACTGAATATATAACAAAGTGATGTATTACAATTTTGTAGAACTTATCATTATCTACAAAAAACGTCCTAACATCATTATCTCTAACTATTATAGTTTTGTGATAATAAGCGATTTTTTATATTAAAAGAAATAATTAAAATACCACTACTTGAAAAGGCTCTATATTTGTACCTCGGTATTAATCCTTAACAATAAATACCTTATATATAAAATTTCCATGTCACAATGTTAGTTACCGTACTCCTCCGAAACGGCTTTACCGATTTTTGCCAAATTTTATATGCGTATTCAGTAGGTCTAAGAATCGGCTACTATCTATTTTTCATTTTGCAAAACAACGTTTGCTGGGGTCAGCTAGTATTATTATAAAGCTGAAGAGCTTTTTTTTGTTTGAACTCGGCGTAGAGCTAGTTTTATATCAAAAGGGTAAATAAATATTACTTTAACATCGACACCAAATCCACGATGACATTCACGGTTTGTCTGTACCTATTAGCGTTTTGAAGACATTGTACATACTTGGTACATGCTACAACAAATTTGTTATTCTAATATCTCAATACAAACTTTGGGTATCTTATTCAAATCTTGGAACGCGTCTGTTACAAAATTCAAGGCAGCATAGTAGAGGTAGACCTTATTAGAATGCGCTCCTAGCCCTATGTCGAGAATTTTAAAGTATGCATTTGACCGAGCCGCACTCCCCAGCGATAAAGTTCCGCGCACTTGAGCACGGCATAGCAGGTTTAATGTAGAAAAACTATGCAGTGCACAGACTTTGATTAGAACCATAGCTCTATAAGTGCTTTGAAGTATGGGGATAAAAGCTTAAGTGCCATCCAGGTACTGTGCTGCAATTATGCTGCTTTTAAACCTCGTTTTAAGGTGTTTAAATACATCTAATTGCAAGGATGTCGAGTTGAGCAATTTTATATAAATTGTCTGGTTTGAGCAGCTTTCTTAATCCACTGTGTGCAGTGCGGTGCAGGTATGAGTCACGGCGCCGAATTCGAGTTATCTCCGTTGTATGCTGTGTGTATCTCGAAACTATTCGAAGATGGCACCGCAATCATAATGAGTCATTGGCTGTTGACCTTCCAAGCCTATTCAGTAGCTGTTAGCATGGTGTAAATGGGTTAATATTCCAAGAGTCTTTCGTTTAGAAAGTTAAAGAATGATTTGATGAATGACTACTCTCGACCAGATGTAGGCCTGTTATACTCGTCTTAGTATTTTATCTATCGCATTAAAATTTATTGGAATTTCTAATCGACGATTACTCAAAATCATTACGATAATAACTTATGAAAATATGACGAGTGATTATTCTTACCTTGAAACATGTAAGTAAACATTTTTAATTACAAAAATAAGACCTAGCCTATTAATGTAGAGACATCAGCTAAAGAGGTACTCCCACGCTTAAATGGAACTCCTAAAATAAAGTTTGTTGTTTTGTAGAAAAATACTGATAATTATTCATGTTAGTTACTTAATTAAGTCTTCTGAGAGAACAATCAACAAAGTAGATACCAAATGGAACAATTTAGGACATTGTTTCTCTGAATTCAAAATTGTAACAGCTACGAGTATTATTATTTTTCTTGCAACATTCAACTCCAGCCATATTTTATACGTTGATAAAGAGTAAGTAGTATTTGTTTCCACTTTACGCGTATTGGAGGATTGCCAGACGTTTTAATGGTTGAAAATGTATTCGATCAAGAAATCGGTAAATAAAACCGTAGAGCTTTAAGTACAATCCATACTAATATTATAAATGCGAATGCAACACTGTCTGTTCTTCTTTCACGCACAAACTACTGAACCAATTACTTATATGATTTTTGGTACACGAATTCTCTAGAGCCTGAGAAAGGACATAGACTACGTTTTACCGCGGGTAAATCCATTATAACGTGGGTAACACCGCGGGGCACTACTAGTTATGTATTTTAATAATTCGTTCTGCACACCGTGTAATAAAGAAATGGAAAATATGTTTTTCCTTCACACCCTATTTAGATGGTTTCAGGTACCGGTAAGTAAGTAGGTAGTAGGTAGGTATTTGATATATCTAACTTGCATATTTCGGTAAGCACCTTCGTCGTCAAAAGCTCATCAGCACTTTATTGAATGCTCTGTTGATACCAGAGGTATTTTTTTTGTGTTCTTTTTCAGACAAAACTTGAAATCTGTATTCACGTGGTAAACCTATTCCAAAATGGATAAAAATACTATAAATATGCAAGAGTATGATAATTATGATAGTTTGAATTTGTTCAATGTGGCATGTTTGGAACATAACCTATGTTATTATACATATATGGGACTCCTGGCCTGATTAACTTAATTCCTCCAGTGTTGTACAGCCAATTTTTTGAGGACAGCTATATGTACCTATTACAGTGGTAAGATTTTATTTGTAACCCCCGACCAAAAAAGAGGAGTGTTATAAGTTTGACGTGTCTGTCTGTGTGTCTGTCTGGGACATCATAGCTCCCAAACGAACGGAGCGATTTCAATTTAGTTTTTTTTGTAGGAAAGGTGAGTTTGGCCCCGATGTTCTTAGACATGTTTCATGAAAATCGGTTGAGCCGTTTAAAAGTTATGGGGGTGGGCGCGGGGAAGGAAAACCGAAAATAAAATCTGCAAATATACTAGTGTGGGGTATCAAATGAAAGCGCATTGCGTCCACATTACATAATATTATGTTGTTTTACATTTAAGGAAATTAAGGCATTGGAATCTTTTTTTTTTTTTTTTGTATTCTGAATAAGCCTTCATTTGACCACAATATCACCAGATGTAAAATGACGATGTGGTCTAAGATGGGACATGAAGACCTAGAAGGTAGATGGCTTCTCCGGACCACATTACGAAACACGAAAAAATCGCTTCACGCACTGGCCCAGCCCGGAATCGGGGGTTTTTCTTAAATTTTTTCACGAGAAAAACAAAGAGTGGGACAAGCTCGTATTATGTTAACGGCTAATAAGTATGATGTATGTAGGTAAGAATTAGGAACACTGACATTTCCTGCTTAATGTGGTGAAGTGCTATGCAATATCTTTATTGATTTGTTAGATCTAAGGTATAAAAGTAAGTGCTTTAGGAACCTAATGCCAATCTAAAATCTAGAATATTAACAGGAAAACCCCTATTTTTGATCAAAACAACAAAATGCCAAACAAAGATAGATAGAAAATACTTTATTACGCAAACCAAACATAGAAGCAATAGGTACAATAAGAAAATAAAAACAAAACCTAGAATGCGTAATGTGCGGTCTTATTACTCAAAGCAATTTTTTCCAGACAACCGTGGATGAACACCCTGGTGAACATTCAAATTATCACTGATCTTTCGTATCGTCCACGGCACGTGCCAGCGAAACTATCGCGTCAAAATATTCAGAATAGAAACAATGTTATTTATAACAAGTTTTAGTAGCCATTTTCTAGTTCTAACAATTTCCATATCAGCGCACCGGTGACCCAGTAACGGCAAAGCCTTTCTCAGTTTGTTTAACTTTTTAGCGGACGTGTCGTTGTAACTGGTAGTATTAGTCGCTTTCCCAGGAAATAACACGGTGATAAACATTTGCGCTCTATTCTATGTACTGGGTTAACTTAGTTTTATCCAGCAGCTGAATTGTCATATTATGCACTAGGTATTATAATATGCCTACATGTACGCCATGCCGCGGCTTTGTCCGCATTACAAATACTTAAATAAATAAAAATACATCCTTAAATAAATAAAATATGCACGCGAAAATAAGGTAAATATCCTAACCAGTGGCGTGCTAGGTGATCAAGGCAAAAAAAGGCCCTTGGGCAAATTGGAGTTTACTCCTTAAGAAACGATTTGAGTTATAAGGCCCGGTACTGAAATTTTATGAGGAGTAAAATCAAGTGTATCACGAAAAGTTGAGGCGTCACGTAGAAAGAGACAAACATATATATCTGTAGGATTGAACGTGTAAAAGAATGATATGGAATACACATTACACAGCGTATCTCATTCTCGGGGTCTCCTCTTTGCGCGATACTTCGTAGTCTCACTGTATTTTATTTATATTATTTTGTAACATACTTTATGTAATACGCTTTATTGAAGTAATATAAATAATCCGAGTAATTACAGATATATGTTTGTTTCTCTTATCATTTTAGCAGATGCGTTCATTTACCCTTTTTTCTATTCAATATACCTCTATTATCATAATTATCGTTCGTATAGAGTAAACTCCAATCGTGCGTCGTAGCTGACACACACACACTTTTTATGCTGGATAAGCCTTCATTTGACCACAATTTCACCTAATGTAAAGTGACGATGTGGTCTAAGATGGGACATGAAGACCTAGAAGGTAGATGGCTTCTCCGGGCCACAATACGAAACACGGAATAATCGCTGCACGCACTGGCCCACTAATTTAGAGATAAGCCTTGCATTCTGTTTAGGGGTTTTTTGTACCCATTTTTGGAGATTAATTTCTACTAATCCCCATTCTGGCTGAGGAAGGAGTAGTTCCTCTTGATATAGTAGGTGGGGATTGATAAATTATTAATTGGATAGCCTCATTTTCCTGTAATGCTCTTGCTAGCTTTGCAATAATGATCAGCAATAACAAGCTTGAAGACAAATAGAGTTTTTGAAAAACAGTCAAACATCGGCTTGGTAACCAAACATTTGCTATGCATATGGATATCAAGCAAATGGAAAAACACATTTATAAACCACCATTTTAAACATTAAATATCAGTGTTATAAAATCTTTCAGAAAGTATAGTTTAGATTAGATTTATAGTAATGAGGAGTTTCTAACGTACGGAGTACCTCAAGGCAGCGTTTTAGGACCACAGCTTTTCTTAATTTACATAAACAGCTTGTGTACACTGTCAATTGATAACTGCTCAATCTACACCTACGCAGATGACACTGCACTTATTGTTCATGGCAATAGTTGGAGTGAAGTACAGGAACATACCGAAAATGCTCTGAAAATAGTTCATAGCTGGCTTTCAACTAACCTATTAACTCTAAACCTAAGCAAAACTAAATATATTACCTTTTCGCCATCAATTAAATCACAGCCAAATGTTGGTTCTCTTTCAGTCCAGGTACATTCTAATTCTTGCTCGTACTCATCTAATAGTTCACAATGTTCGTGTCAGGTTCTTGACAGGGTTGACAAAATTAAATATCTCGGTGTGTTCCTCGATAACACACTATCCTGGTTCCCTCACATACAATCCACTGTTACAAGAATCCGACGACTTATCTTTATTTTTAAAAGATTGAGAGATGTGGCTGATATTAAGTGTTTAAAAACAGTTTACTTTTCCCTTGTTCAGTCAGTTATCTCTTATTGCAACACTGCTTGGGGGGGAGCAATAAAAACTCAGCTACACAGGGTGGAACGAGCGCAAAGAGCAATACTTAAAGTAATGCTGTCTAAGCCGCGTAGATTTCCAACAACGATCTTATATTCCGAATGCAAAGTACTGACAGTTAGACAATTATTTATCCTATCAACACTTCTTCGTAAACACTCTGAAATTAAGTTTTTTCCCGATTTTCAACACAGTCGACGTCGGTTTGATCTAGTTTGCAAAACTGAAAGACGTAAGACAGCCGTTGCTAGACGACATTATTTTTATTTAAGTCCTTTACTTTATAACAGAGTCAATAAGCTACTCCAGATCTATTCTTTACCACCATTTAAACTTAAACTTGTATGTACTCGATGGCTTCTGACTCTTACATACGAAGACACGGAAGACCTACTGAGGATCCCTGTCTGATATATATTTTGTAATGTTCCAGCAATTATTAATAAATATTTTACTTACGCTTAATTAAATTATGTACAAACACACCTTTACACACTTATACACAAAATACCTAATACACACACTCACAATACACACACACAAACACACACTATACACTCACCTACCATTGTTGCTCGGACTCTTATGAGCCCGATGTCCTCAATGATTAGGGCACTTCATTTAAATATTAACAATATATACACAAATAATAACATTAAATAAACTCTATTCTATTCCAATATCTATATTATATTTCTTTTATTGTAAATTTGTTGCATGTTAGTTTTTAAGATTTGTTAATCAATAATTTAATCATATAATTGTTAATACTTTTAATAAATTAATTATAATTATAATTTTATTAAGCCTGGAGGAGGGCGATGAAGAAACTCCGCAGTTGTAAAACTTTTGTAACTTCATCGTACTACCATGTAATTATAACACTATCTTTGTACACTGATTAATAAATTACTTTTTACTTTTTACTTTACTTTAAGATGTATAGAAAAATACATTTTATAAGTATGAGATGGGCACACATTACACCTATGGTTCCAGGTTCCATGTACAGTATGATACACATGTTTTAATAAAAAAGAAAAATAAGTAAAAAGATGCAGTTGGTCACCCATCCAAGTACTGCAAATAGTAATAAAAAAGTAATACATACTGGCTTCGCGCAATGTGTCTTAAATTTATGAAAATCACGTTTTTTTTATAGGAGCCCCTTTATACCTATATTGTGTGTTTTTGTATTTGTTGTTAAAGAGGCATCAGAAATAGGTACATCATCCCTCAAAATTTCAACTCTCTATTTATCAAGGTTCTTCTTCTTATTCTTTAAATAGAATCAAGGTTCTTATGATACAGTATGGTGACAGACAGTAGACATCGAAATTTCGGTAGTTAGGTCCCATTTTAACATTTAGGTTCGGATTTTTTTTTCAGTCTTTTGTTCTTCAGTCACAACCAATAATCCAATTTTTATCAAAATTGATTCAGCTGTTTTATACTGAACAGGTAATTCTTAGGTTCATGGATATTAAGGTAGGCCTGAGTCATCTGAGTTGCAGCAGCATCATATTAACTAACTACATTTAAGGCAGCTAACTGATGATGTTTACTAAAATTAATTTAAAGTAGGCGATTTTTTTAGCCTTACAAAAACTACTGCTTATTTTAGTTATTAATTATCTCTTAGAAACTACTACAAATTAACAAACCTCTTCTAAAGCGCTGATAGTCTGACGAAATTGTGGCATACGCGACACAAACGTAGACGTTGTGGGCGAGTTGTAATCCTCTCGAGTTTCCTCGATGAATTCGCCGATTCCGACAACACCCGGCATGGTGAATGGTGGCAAAATTACAATTTTTCACAAAATTTTGTCTCTAAAGTCCACATTCGTCTACAACACACAGATCCACACCAAAATTTAACGATAAACAAAACACAAACTAATCATGTTGCCAAAAACATCTTTGCGCTAATAACAAAAACAACGTCGCATACGGATTTCAGCAACTCACACACAACACACAATCGCGTACTACGCCCATTCAAAATCGCGACAAAACTGCTGGTTGCCTGACTGATTGAATGAACCTTGAGCGAATGGAATTGAAAAATAACAACTGCAACTTCAAGTGAATGATAAATCATTCCAAAAGAAAACAGTGCAGCCAACCTCAGAAAACTATTTTGTTATGCCTTCATTGCACGGCCCAACAAAATTATTTTGAGTACCTATACAAGAATGAAGTGAGGGCCTGAAATATTTATATATTGTACATAATATTATATTGTTTGTTAGCATGTAAGATATATATATGCCGTTGTATGGTATTTTATATGTCTGCGTGGTTTTGTATTAGTTAGCGCTAACAAAGATTCTACTTGATAAAAAAAAATTTACATAATCTACCCGCGTTGAAATGGATTTTTCCGCGGGATGACTGCCTTGCTTGATAAACGGGCTACCTAACTCTGAAATAACTTTTCAAATCAGACCGTAGTAGCTTCTGACATTAACGAGTTCAAACAAACTCTTTAGCTTCATATTATTAGTAGACTCATTCTCACACATCCCTAACAAATTTTACATGAAACCTTCCTAATTATTCCCAAAAACTGCATTTTATTTATAATTAAAAGAAGTATAAAATAAATATTAAAAGTATATGAATGTATTCTTAACCGACCAAGCATCTAAGCCACGCTGTATGGTAACTCGTAGAGTAACTGTGACCACCGACTACGTGCCCCACTGCCCATTGCCAATACCTTGACATCACAAATGCGCGCACTATACATTGAAAATATTTTGCTGTGACGTTATTAATGTGTAAACTGCAATATCTCCTAAGATATTCATTGAATTCAAATAAGTAATAAAGAATAATAAGTGCCTTATTTGAGTAGTTCCTGAGTTTAGCGCCTTCAAACAAAAAACAAGCGGCTTATCACCACCCTCCGGGCTGGGCCAGTGCGTGAAGCGATTTTTTCGTGTTTCGTAATGTGGTCCGGAGAAGCCATCCTTGGTCTTCATGCCCCATCTTAGACCACATCGTCACTTTATATCAAGTGAGATTGTAATCAAATAAAGGCCTATCAAGCATAAAAAATCAGTATAGAAGAAGAATAACAATAATTAAAAAATACACATTTTTTTTAATTATTGTTATTCTTCTTCTATGAATATCATAGATGTTTTTTTTTATACTTGTTGTATTTAATTAAAGAAACGATTGGCTCGTTCAATTATAGTAAGAATACTTTTAAGGTATAATGTGATTTTTAGTTACTAGTGTATGTATTGCAATTGGACGGTGGTATAAACCTAATGTCACAAAAGTGTAAACATAAATAAATGTAATAAATTACAAAACCGATTTGATTAGCAGTTAACTTAGATATTTTATTGACAATTTCAACAAACATCCTTAGTTCCAAAAAGAAACATCCTTAGTTTCAAAAGTTATATCCTTAGTTCCGTCAAATTTCAACATACCTACATTAAATATATTTCCGCCTCAATATGAAATGGGAAATTATTAATATTTTTGTGATTTATAATATAATCGGTCCTCCCTCATAAAACTAATTTCGAACAGCTTCCATCCATCCATCGAATTAGTCCATCGAACACTGTGATTGTTGATCAGTGGACTCCATTCAAGAAATACTTGCTTACAATACAATACCATATGCCATAATGTTCTAGATAAATCTTTTATTTGAATTTGTGGAGGATCACTTAGGTTGTAAACAATTGTATAGTGTGACAACAAACCGAAAATTAGTTGGATGACGTTTGACAAAAGCGAATGAACCTCGATTTTTGATTCTAAAATCATGACGGAACTGTCACGAGGTTTGTGTCATTTTGTTTTTCTTTAGTTTTAATTCCAAATTTATTTTGTCCTGGTTTTAATGATTTTCGGAAGTGTGGTAATAAACTTGCGTTATTAAAAACATTAGAGTATGTGATTACGAAATAACTTCGTTACCGCTGTAGTATTTTCATGATACTGCTTTCCCCCAACTTGACCTGGATTACAAACACCATATCGCAAAGAAAATTGGCTACAAAATTACTTATTAGTTTTCAATGTTAATCTAAACATATAATTAATTAAAGTCCCCCGGCGCGTCTGTTTATGTTAATTTTAAGAAGTTAATAAAAATATCCTTTTAAATATTTTACTCTCGGGATTTACAGAAATTGGTGAAATCTGGTCGCGTCTATTTGACCATCGTCCATTCCTAAATGGTGAAATAAAGTATATGCTAAAAGAATTTGAGGTATGTATCTCTATCTTTTGTATTTCGTCAACAAATGGCTCTGCTACAAAACAAAGAAATATTCTTTGAATGTGCTTTAAATAATTAATTAGGTTTTTATTTTACCTGATCATTAAGATTTTCCTATCTTACCTATGTCCCTTTTACAAATAACTAACTTAATTTACTCATAGATTTTGCTATGCCTTGATTGGTTTCATATTTAACAAGAAATAAATAGTAAATATAACATTACAGGAAAAAAGGGGTGACCGAGAAGTAGAAAACGTATTTGCAGTCCTTGAAAAGTTTGCTGAGGTAAAGGATATTGAGCTTGTGTCAATAAAGAAGAATGGTGAGATTGGATTACCAGTCTTGAAAGAGAAACTTGACCAGGCAATATTGCTGTTTGAAGAAATAGAGGCAGATTGTCAACAAAGAAAAGAGGTAAATTTTTATTTACCTAAGCTATTGCCGAGGTAGAGAGCCCTCGCGTCTACATTACAAGTCTCGAACTTAGTTAGAGCGAGGGGTTGAAAATAAAAAGAAAAAGAAACTAGGTTTAAACTAAACAATGTACTGTTACACTTTTCAGCTATGTTTGTGCCAAAAAGCATAGAGCATAGCATTAAGAGTTTAAATAAAAAAAAAATATATATTAAACATCTAAAATTTCGTATTTTGTGAATCATGTTGGCAATTAAATAAAACTATAAAAGTTGAATATCTCCAAAACTATCAAAAATCGTAGAACATACATGTGGTGAAATCCATGCACAAGAACCTCCCCCATCACCCATTTCATTTTGGACTACATATAATGAAGTTGTTAGTAAATTGACAGTCATGTGGTCAATTTAATTGCAAATTTATACATTTCTGAAAATATGGATGTAACATTATAAACTTTTTTGCTTGTTAACAATCCTATAAAATTTTATTTCTAAATATGTATATGGGTCTTCATAATTTACTATGATATATGTATGCACAGTATATCAGTATTGGGCCAGGCATGTCTTGCCTTTGATATGACCTGGTTTTAAGAACTCCATATATAATTTTTGATTGATTAGTTTGTAAGTAACAGCATCATTTGCTATTTCCAGGTCATCAAAAAAAAAAGAGAAGAAAATAAAGAGAGGAGGCAAAAACAATGGGATCAGTTCATTGATGATATGAACTTCAAGTGCCAAAGGATAGACAACGCCTTTGAAGAAAAAGAAGAAGAATTGAGAGATTTATATGCTGATCTAAATCACAAACTTAACATTGCCAATATTTAAAGATGGATCAAAAGGGCACTCTTGTTAATACTAAACTCAAAATTTATCCAACAGAAGAGTTGGTATGTTTTCTCAGAAATCTGTCTGAGGAGGACATACCTGATAACATTTTAAAGGTTATTGGTAAAGGTGATCACTTACATCAAGATACTTCTAACTCTGATTCTAGCAACATACAATTTACTACTGAAGAACTGAGGAACCTCAAAAAAATCACAGATATTATTAATAAATGCAAAACCAAGCTTCAGGAAGAAACTCCTGAGCAAGAGGCAACAAATATTACAAATGGACACACAAATATAGAAAGTGTGGAAGAGGATATTGTTGAAAAAGAGGTAAAGAAAACACCATTCCGCACTACTTCTGACTTAGAATGGGAGGAAGACAAAGAAATACCAGAGGAGGTTACACAAGTTGAAGAGATAATACAACAAATACCTTTTCTCACAACACCAGACATTGACTGGCTTTACAATTACCTTCAAAATAAAAAAAGTAATAATATAGATGTACCTTACTTGCATGAATTGCTGTCTGGTGCCAATATTGAAATGCCTGATAACACAATTATCAAAAGAAACCCTGTATTGGAAGCCCGATGTGTTAAATTACGGAAGCAGCAGGAGGCACGAGAATATAGAAAGATGACAAAGACAGTGGATAATGTCAGGATGAGGTTTCCTGAAGACAGCATTGCCTACCAGAGTGAGTATTCTAATACAGCTTTAAACTTCTCAATATTATGATTTAGTAGACAGGTATACTAAATTTGAATTATTTCCTTGTTAGCTCATTGCTGATACTTTTCATAATTAATAATTTTAGTTTATTTATTTTTAAAAACCCAAAAGTTATATTTGTATGAAATTAAACTTTTAGATTTTATTTTTGAAATTACACCCTTGATAACAACTAATCCACCAAATTACTAGAAATATGTATTAATAATTTCCTAAATCACTGTTACCATAAGTACAGAATTTACTATAATCCAACTAAATTGCCAAACATTTTCAGGAAATGTGAATCATGCTTATTGGACATTCTAGATTCAATCAACAACCTACAGATGAAAGCGGAATTGTTTAGTCATGCTTACCATGAATAATACTCTTAAATTATTCATTATAACAAGTATTTTTTTCTTTCAGTGAAACAGTTAAACCGACAACTCATTGCCATTGGACAATTCATCATTTCGATCTTCGCTGGATTTTTATTTGGCTTCAGGGGTGTGGAATGGTTGGTTGGTAACCTGGACTTTGGGTTTAGGTTGCTTCTGGGAGTTATGTGCGCTTTAGTCATAGCTCTAGCAGAAATATATTTCCTGGCAAAGAAGCTAAATGAAGAACTAAACATTCCTGAAACTGTGCAACTAGGAGGGCCACCTAAGTTTGTAGATGAAAAAACATACATGAACACTGTACCAACAAAAAAAGCAATAGAGAAACTTCATCAAGATTGATTCATTAATTTATCTAAATTAAAATACAATATGTTCATAGAAATAAGTGTTTTCTAATGTACTGTAAGTTAGTTACCCTTTGGTAGTTAAATTATATGTTTTACCAAGAAACATTTCGTTTGTTTCTGCCCATACAGTTTTACTACCGCCATTATTTATAATTTATTTTAATTCTGTCGAATTTTTATTCTCTTATTAATTAGGTATAAAAAGTAATAAAATTAATTTTGAATATAGTTATACAATGTCTGCGTGTACAAAATCGTGTTTATACACGAATTTGTACGATATTGATCCCTAGCCAAAGGCCCAAGCAATACACTCCTACGACTAATTTTGCAAAAATTTTCCTTAGAAACAAGGAAAACACGATCCATTCCCACCAAGGGCTCTGACCGATAGTTTATGGTTAGGTGGGAAATGTGGGAATTGAGAATGGACAGCCTGGAAGTCAGACAGTATATTATAATTACAACGTTTTACTGGAAGTCAGTTGTCCGACCGAAATTTGATAGGTTTATCGTAGTAATTTATTAATCCCCGACCAAAAAAGAGGGGTGTTATGTCTGTCTGCTGTCTTGGACATCATAGCTCACGAACGGATGGAGCGATTTCATTTTAATTGTTTTCTTAAGAAAGGTGGGTCTGGCTCGATTGTTTTTAGACATGTTTCATGAAAATCGGTTGAGCCGTTTAAAAGTTATGGGGGTGAGAGTGGGGAAGGAAAACCGAAAATCTTCAAATATACTCGAGTGGGGTATCAAATGAAAGCGCATCGCGTCGTGTGTACCTACATTACAAAATATTTGGTGTTTTACTTTTAGGGAAATTAAAGCATGAGAAACGAAAGCTTTTCTAAAATTTTTAATTTAGATTTATTATGCTATGGTACCTATAGGTATCATCGGTCGGAAGATCCGACAGGCTTTATCTTTCGATAACATTCTAGACGGTTGGAACAGTTCTTTGAGTTCGGTATGATCATGGACGTGATTACGTCATTTTGAGCTCTAGGTTGGTGTGTACGTTTCTGTAGAAACCTGTCTCTAATGGCTAATAACATGACAACGAAAAGAGGTAGGTAGACCCATACTTTTTGGAAGAGATTTCGATACCTTAATCCGCAAACCGGCCAACTCCACTTTTTGGTGAAAATGACTTTTTTATTTCAACGGTTACTTTAAAATAAAACGCGTGCTCCGTACTAAGAACAACTCCAATATCTTTTACTATTTTTGCATAAAACGCTGTGCGAAAAACGAACAACTCCAGTGCTCAAAAAAACTGGCGACTTTGACGGCCAACTCCATCGTGTCGGCCATTTTGTACGCGGACACTTGCGTGTGCGCGTCGAGCTCAATTGTTTTAATCGTTACAGTGATAAAATAAGAATAGAAAATCTATAGCTACTGCAAATGCATGTCTGTTTGACACAGGGTATGTGCACAATATATTAAAATACCGTTTTTATGTGTAATTATCACTTTTTCATGGGTTTTAATAATGGCACGGCATAATTTGAGATGTTCTTTTTCCGTCTGGTTTTGTGTTTTATGTGTTTAATGCTTTAAAAATGCACATTGTACATGCATTGCACTTACAGGATGCTTTTTTCTTTCCATTAAGATCTCAAATCAAGGGCTCGTGCTAAAAAAAATTTGCTAAGCTTGTATAAAACGCAGCATAGTGTGGATGATGCAAAAAACCCCGATTCCATTTTGTTTGAAAGTCATCAATTCTAACCTAAACCCTATGACAATTTTCTTAACATTAACGAAGACGAAAACCATGCTTATACTACTTCCTATACTAACAATTTCACAGAATGTGATCTACAGGAAAATAAACGGATAATAGTCCCACTATGCCTTCTTTCTTTGCTAACATTTTCAGAGTATTCTCTTATCAGGAAAGACAGAACGATATTGATTATGAACCGATTTTGATTGAGGATGGCCAGATTACTCAATTTGAATTAGTTGAGGATGCAGTAATTGCGCAAATAAACATAGCACAACAATCAGAAGATAAATTGACTGAATTTGATCGGTCTTATCAAACTGCAGATGACGAAAATATCTTTATTGATCTTGAAAACTCTTATAGTATTTTGCTCAATAATTCAGATGCCTTCCAAAATGAAACATGGTCTTGCCTTCTGAGGAACATCGTTTTGTTGATTTTTAAACTATGTATTACAAAAAATCAACTGAAATTGGTTGATTACAGTGACTCTGATTCGACAACTGACGAAACTGAAATAAAAAGAAAGAAGCGTTGCCAAGTGAAAAAAGAACAATGGACAGAGGAAATAAACAAGAAAAACAGAGAACAGGGAATACATTGGAAAACGAAAAGTTGATGATAAATGGAAAAAAGACATAACAACCCAAAAAAACTATAAAGCCATGATGCACTTGCAAAAAGAATAAAAAAAGCTTTATTCAATGCCATAAAATATCGGAAGAAGATCCAAATGAAATGTTTGATACGTTTTGGCATATGACTTGGGATGAAAAATGAGTTCACGGACAGACAAAGAGACAGAAAAGACCCTAAAAAATCCAAGAGGATAAATACAATGGTTTACTGAAATATGCACCTACTGAGGAAATATTTTATAAACTGCGGTTTCCTGAAGAGTTCCAAATGCTTTATCAGAGAAGAAATAAAAGTCAGGCAGCGATCGCGTTTGAAAATATTCTAGGCCAATACAATGAAGGCATTATAATTACTAAGAAAAAGTATTCTGACTTACAGCTACTTAAAACTAGTATGCCGAAAGATTACCAAACTTTTTACGATAATCTTCCACGTGAAGATAATTTTGTTTATGTAAAAATCCTTTTCTTTGAATAAATACTTGATTTAAAAAAAAACATTATTCATTTTGTTTTCCATTGCATCAAATCGAATAACTCCCGATTAAAGTTCTTATGGGGCTTAAGAAATTCGGACAACTCCAAAAAATGGTATAACTACGTAGAAAATCTGTTGTTTTCTTTAGAATACACACAAAATCGTAGATTGATATATTTTACACCAACGGGACTTTCAGTTTCTTCGTATTTTACAACATTATTTTTTAATTCAGTTTTTAATGTCTCCTGTTAAAATGTTAGCCATGGAGTTGGCCGGTTTGCGGATTAAGGTATCGATTTGTAGAATAAATTATGAAGTTTAATACAACATGCTAAAAACTACACCTCAATAATCCAATTTAAATCTTACAGATCAAAATAAAGTAAAAATATTTTATTTTGTAAAATTATTCCAAAAAAAAAAATTTTAATAGGCTTTTGTAGTTAGCGAAATTGTATTTTCTTAAAATTTTCTTAGCTAGGACAACTATCTAGCTTTCAAATGGGACTACTTTTAATAAAAGACACCGTTAACTCAAACAGAAACTTAGAAAAAACCAAATGAAGTAGTTTTTATTTAAAAAATTATTATATCGGTTTATTTTTTAAATAGCCAACATCTAATTTTTTTTATCCGATATTTATCGATAAATGTATGTCGTAGGTATACCAGCACATTTCGTTTTATCTAGGTTCGAAAATACACATTGTAGATAATCTTAACTTTTTTATTTTTCGATTTTTTGGAGTTTACTCCATAAGAAACGATTTGAGTTTTATGGCCCGGTACGGAAATTTTATGAGTAGGTAAAATCAAAAAGTGTAACACGAAAAGTTGAGGCGTTACGTAGAAAGAGACAAACATATATATCTGTAGGTTTGAACGTGTAAAAGAATGAGATGGAATACATTACACAGCGTATCTCATTCTCGGGGTCTCCTCTTTGCGCGATACCTACTTCGCGTATGTGTTCTAATGTCAACGTCAAAGTATTAACGTTGTCAAAGGGTTTATCATACTAGAGTGTGTACAAGAATGTACAAAAAAAATAGTCCACTAATATTTTTTTTTAATAATGTAGATAAAAAATATCGAACTCAATTTTCATACAACAATATCACCTCACTATGATAAACCCTTTGACAACGTTAATACTTTGACGTTAGACAACCAGCAGATAGTTGTTGGTTAGATAGTTTGCTAAACTTAGGATTCGGGACCACTCTATGTGTGTGGTCTGGAAGAAGGAACTGTGGATCACATATTCATTAATTGTAGAAAACTCTAAATTTCTTTATGCGATCTCATTCCTCTCTCTGTCCCTCGTCCTTTTTTTTCCTAATCTTTCAAGTAACTGAATGACACTGGCAAGTCGTAGCATAAGGCAAGCGCGATGCCAATATTAAGAACTGAACTGGTTAGATAGTCTTTACTGGTTTGTGGCACAAACCATAGAACTGATGTGATGATGATGCATGGAATATAATCAAATCAATCATTGATTACGGATTTTCGATCGAATCTGAAATATCGATATTCTACCCGAAATGGACTTCCCTATGAACAGTTACATTCAGGCCAGATGTACGATTTAAATCGTACTCCTACGATTTTTTAGCATTTTTACTCATTATACGATCGCTAGACCAAGATCGTACGGAAAATTTACCTGGCAACATTTCATAATGAAACGAATGTGCTTGTGCTCCACCGGCGAGTATGAATTTCGGGTTATATGATGAATACCGACGAGTTTTGGGGCGTTATCAAAAAACAGTTTGAAAATTATAAAACACTGGCTCCATTTGCTTTAAACTTGTTATGTTTACCCCATTCTAGTGCAGGCAGATTGTGAACGAGTATTCAGCGAAGTAACTTTAAGGCCATGTAGGTCTGCAGGTTTAGGCATTTAGCGCTGTCACGATCTGCGCGAGATATTCTTCGCGCAGACGAAACTCGCATGCCCCGCCAACGACATAGTATAGAAATTAGCAGTGGGATTATTTTTATCTGAATTTATAAATGCTTTTATTGATCAAACTTTGTTTATAGGTAGTATAGAAATAAATTAGAGTTTCGTATTGTTTATAGCTTTTTCTTGTAACTCCTGTAAAAAGTAATTTATATCAATAATTCTCCGTCCGGAAACAGGTTTTAATTCATTTTCCTTGAGTTCATTTTCTATGATAAGGGAATTTTCTGTCTCTTCAGTGTCTCTGAAACAGTAGAACAGTGTACACTGACAGAATAAACATAAACAATTAAATATAAAATGTTATCATACAAAATGTGATACTTACGTAAAAGTTACAGCTTGTTGTGGATCGACAGGGTTCAATTTAATAACAGAGTTTTCGGACATGTCAGCCATGTTGCTACATAATTCAATATTCATGTGCCTGAAAACCAACCACAATATGTAAATAAAATAAAATAAATAAATAAAGAATGCTGGACAATGCACACAGCATCATCTAGCCCCAAGCTAAGCCAAAGCTTGTGTTATGGGTACTATGTTGACTGTATATATAATACCATATACATATAATACATTACAAAGATATTTTTGTATAAAGCAACTATATAAATTTATTTCACGGTTAGGCTTAAGTTTTTTAAGTTACATCTAACCTACGTAAAAAATGATGTACCGGTAATATCTCAAGAAAAGAAGTTGACAGCATTACCTACCTATTCCGATTAATGACATAATTATATTTTCAGTTGAATCCGCAGATAGCAGATTTATTACTGCAGCGTTTCCTGAGGCTGCCCCATTGACCTACGGTAAAAAATATAATATTCAAAAAATCATAAAATCAGTAACTTGACTAATTAAATAATATTTTAGCTTATAACGACATCAAGTGTTAACAATGAACATGTACCTACGGTAGAATAAATAAATGAAATGAAATTTTCGTTAACAAACGGTATACAGAGGTAAATACCGATAGGGACTAAATATAAATTATCAAAAATCGGCTTATTCCATTTTTCCCCGTTGAAGATTGATTATTTTTATAATCATACTAAATTGCCATGGAAATTATTTATTAAACTTTTTAATCAAATCAGTTTTTTTCCTATTTATTTTTTACTAGCTGTGCCCTGCGGTGCTACCCGCGTTATAATGGATGAGGACTCTTAACAAACAACATATTTATTTGAATAAAGATTAATATTATTATGTTGATACAACTTAAACAAATTATTTCGACCAAATTAGGTACCATAAAAACGGTTTTTGTGAGTTAATCTTAAAAGATAGACATATACTATCGCGGACTGTTTTTTAGATCATTAAAAGAGCTATTATTCTTTAATACATATTTTTTGTGTATCTTGAACCGTTTTCACGGCGCACGCAACGGAAGGCTTCAAAGATAAACAATTTCTCCCGTTTTTTACACATTTACCACTATATCTTTGCTCCTATTGGTCGTAGCGTGATGTTATATAGCCTATAGCCTTCCTCGATAACTGGACTATCCAACACAAAAAGAATTATTCAATTCGAACCAGTAGTTTCGGAGATTAGCGTGTTCAAACAAACAAACAAACAAACAAACTCTTCAGCTTTATATATTAGTATAGATGTTTCTCCAATAAAATCACAGCACTATAAAAAAATAAACCTTAAATTAAAATACAGATAATGTACTTAAGTTATCAGAAATTACAGATTTTACTTTTACCTACATTCACAATTTAACAGTTTACACATAAGACTTTACAACGAGTTACTGTTATTTCAATTGTTTGTATAACAACCTATTTAATTATAAGAGCCTCTTAAATGAGGGATCACAAGTAATTTGTTTGGCTTATCTTTTACCGTATATTGTTTCTTAAATATTAATAACAATTAATTACAAGTTTTGGATGATTACTAAAATCAGAATTTTTTATCGTGGTTTATTAGAATTTAAAAAGTGGTACGGGTTAATTCCTCGGGTTAATGTAATGTTTGACACAGTCAGCAGTCGCACAATCACATTGATTTAAGTGGCTAGAGTAGTTAAAATTATATATATACAGGGTGTAATCAGACGACTATCGAAAAAAAAGGGGGGGTATGCAGGACACCAAACCAAATCAATATAAAAAAACCGCAGTCCAAAAAAAAAATTGTAGCCGGAGATATCGATGGTTGAAATTTTCTGACTATTTAGCCAACCAGCAATGTAACCAGTAATGTTTTTATCGATATATGGCATCGTTTCGTAGCTGTAATAAACGTTAGTAGTAGCAGGCAGGCAGTGGGCGGACACTCGACTTTCATGAAATTCTTCTTCGAGAATGAAAGTCGAGTGTCCTCCTACCTAAATAGCCCATTTATGCAGGAAAATATTGGATTTTACCGCGGGAAAGTACTAGTACGCGGTACAGCTTTCCCGCGGTTTTTACAGCAGATACCCTTCTCGTAATTCTAAAATCTCTCAGGTCATTGAACTTACTCAACATTCATAACATAGGTACTCTAGAAACATAATGTCACGATTTTGACTTAATAATAATAACACTTGTGGTGTTATTATTATTATTACTGTGAATTATTGTTTTCTTCAGAGCCGCGTTGGCTTAGTGCAAGCACACTTGACTTTCATTCTGAAGGTCGTGGGTTCAAACCCCGCCACGCACCTCTGGATTTTTCTTCTTGAGATATTTATGTCCGCTTTAAACACGTGGTTTAACGGTGAAGGCAAACATCGTGAGGAAACCGGCATCGTCTGAGAACTTTAAAAGAGTTTGAAGGACATGTGACATTCACCAACACGCACTTGGCCAGCGTGGTTTAATTAAGGCCTAATCTCTCTCGTCAAGAGAGAAGTCCCTGTGTCCTAGCAGTGGGAACGTTAATAGAATAACATTTGAAGGCATTGAATGTACTTAGTTACTTACCTAATTTCGCTGTCGCCTCGGTCGCACTAGAAATGGCTCGAATTGAGCTCCTCCTCTTTCATGGCACATCTTGTACTCACACACACACTGGCACTCTGTAGTCCTCTGGAGGCATTTCCTCATGCCTCGCCGTAACACATTAACATTTGTCCATATTCTCTCGCACTAAACATTGCCAAAACCACATCACACTAACATTTGAATAACAATCACTCGTCACTTTACACTACTAACCGAAATAGACAAATCTATCCATCTATTCATACTATAAAATAAAAAAAAAACTTTAACTAATTTTTTGAAAAAGAAAGGATTTTACTAAAACTAATTAAAGAGAAATACTAGAAAAAATAAGCTGAACAGTGCATAGATTTGCGATGCGACGCGCAAGTATTCAATACGAGTTATGAACACCGACTGAATTGATTCTCAAAACACTACGAAAATAATAGGCAATAATACATATCTTCAAAAAGCACCGCCACGCGGCGCGGCTTATGGCAAAGGGTGCCGACATTGCCGGCGTCCTTTGTCAAACAGGATAATTTATTCTTTGCAAAAGCCGTGTTCACTATGCCTACGAAAATAATTAGAACAATCTCCGTTTGATAAATACCTTTCCCTATGTTAGGTATAACTACAAAAATAAAAAATAATTGATTATTTTTTAATGCGAACGAACTCGAACAGCTGGTTTAGATAAACTTACGTGTATTATTTAACATAATATTTTTTAAAATGCTGTTATTTGAGTAGTTATTAATTGATTTTTGTTATTTAGACTTAGAATAAAATACTTACTTATGTACCTACCTAGGTTAGGTACCAAACTGTTTTTAATAAGAATATTAGCAATTTTATCCAGATGTCGTTCGTACAGTAGGCAAAGATTGCAGTAGGCCGATAATCTAATAACAGGGTAAATTGAGTTCGTTCCAGCCCTAGCAACTCCATTGCAGGACATAGGCCTCCCTCAATCTTATGATAGGTAGATAGAGTAATAAAAATAAATTTTGAATTATTTTGTAGGTAGGTACTTTAACTTAACTAACATATGTGTGGCGGGAATTTTGCATGGATTTTAATAAAATCCATTATCTAGGTCACCAGAGTTTGTTGCGCTCGAACAGCTGTTTTAGATTTACGTGTATTATTTAACATAATATTTTTTTTAAATGCTGTTATCTGAGTAGTTTTTATTTGATTTTTGTTATTAAGACTTAGAATAAAATACTTACTTATGTAAGTACCTTCCTAGGTTAGGTACCAAACTGTTTTTATGAATATTAACAATTTTATCTAGATGTCGTTCGTGCAGTAGGCAAAGATTGCAGTAGGCCGATAATCTAATAATAGGGTGAATTGAGTTCGTTTCAGCCCTAGCAACTGCACTGCAGGACATAGGCCTCCCTCAATCTTTTATAAGATTGAGTAATAAAAATAAATTTTGAATTATTTTGTAGGTACTTTAAATTAACTATGATGTGGCGGGAATTGTGCATGGATTTAAATAAAATCCATTATCTAGGTCACCAGAGTTCATTGCGCTTAGAGCAGGATAGCGCTCGCTTGCGTGTGTGCGTATGGGTCGTACATGCAAGCGCTATCACTGTGTGGATGCCATCAGCTGTGATTACGTATTAAGTTAGGGTATTAGAATGAATATCGGTGCGGCGCGCCGGCCGGCCGCGAAAGCGAGCGCGAGAGTGAAATTAGATTCACTGATGTTTTATTTTTTTTATTTTTTTTTTTGTATTATTAGTGTGTTAATTACGTTGGCATGTTCTTAAATTAACGTATAATGACTAAAAAACCTATAAATAGAAAAAAAAATATTATGAAAAAAAAAAATGCCTTTTTTTTTCGATAAATTTGTTCAGTATCGTGGTCTGAATCTCCCCTTTCATTTTTCGATAGTAGTCTAATTACACCCTGTATATAGTTCTGTGATTTTATTGAAGAAGGAAAAAATAAAAAACATAGGTAATAAAAAAATAAGAAAAAATCTGATTTGATTAAAAAGTTTTATAAATTATTTCCATGGCAATTTAATATGATTATAAAAATAATCATTAGTGATCTTTACCATATAACTTAATAAAAACATGATTCTGAAATTATTAGTATTTTACTTTTTAGTTAATTAATACCCGTTACAAGCTAACGAATTAATATACACAACAAATAAGTGAACAAAAAGTTCACTTATCGAACATAGC
This sequence comes from Gymnoscelis rufifasciata, assembly GCA_929108375.1. Classification (NCBI taxonomy): domain Eukaryota; kingdom Metazoa; phylum Arthropoda; class Insecta; order Lepidoptera; family Geometridae; genus Gymnoscelis; species Gymnoscelis rufifasciata. The sequence continues at coordinate 5,327,167 of OV815303.1, forward strand.
GTTATTCAGTAGTTCTCCTACCTGATCTTCTTATACTATGTTTCTATGAACAGTCAGAGATTGAAGTAAAATGACATCTAACATCAAAGACCAAAATATCAATATACAATAACACAATAAATGAAATATTTACTTACTTTTTTACATATCTTTGGAGTGAAAAATAATGCACTATTTATTATTTTTATCGCTGTACACGACTTTTTTCGCTTGCGTTATGTGAAACTTCCTCCAAAATTGATTGATTGGTGCGGAAAATAAATACTCGTGGAAAAAACTGACATAGATCCGTCGCCCGTAAGCGCCAGCGCGCGACCAAAAAAAAATAAAGGAAAATAAACGTAGTGATTATTATACTCTCTGGCGCGACTGCAAAAAACGTAAAAAAAAAAAACGTAAAACGTAGTGATTAAATACTCTCTGCGCGACTGATCAAGCCTGCCAAGCCGTCGGGATCGTGAATTTTTAAGGTTTTTTAAAATTTTAATTAAGAAAATAATTTTATTTATTCAAACTCTGCGAATATATTTAGAAATATTTAGTGCCCTTCATTACGTACAAAAATAAATATAAAAATATCAGTAGTTCAGACATGACATTGAAAAAACATTACAAAAAGGGGTAACTTTGGGATTTTTTTCTATCGAGTGAAGTTCATTAGATCTTGTAACTGACTGCGATTTTGACTAGATTATATCCTTAACTAATATATATATATATATTTCAAATTTGTAAACACGAGTTTCTTTGTCTCAGATGGTTTTAAAAATCATAAAAGCGCGGCCTCTGCGTCCCACCGAGCCTTAATCAAAACAAAGCTTAGAAACAGTCTATCCAATGAAACACTGAATGGAACATTATTAGCAAAGCAAAGCAATTAATACGAAGAAACGGAAATTGTACAAAGTTTAGGCCAACAAAATAAATGTTAAAAATATGACCTCCGAAAATTTATGTAAGTCCAACAAATAGTTTATTTTTACAATTTACATTGTTTATTCATACACGTTTGAGTGGTTATAAAGTTTTTAAAAAAGATTTTCTACTTCTAAGTTGTACGATTTTTTATTTAAAAATTTCCTTTTGAATACGATTTTTTGTAGTTGGTATACGATCACACCTTTTTTTCATCTGGCAGCCCTAGTTACATTTCACAACAAATGAGAATGTTTCGTTTCGTTTCGTTCGGCTGATTCGGTTCTATGATGAATCATTAGTATTATTCTAGACGTAAACAAAATACATAAATATACGAGGTGCCATCGGTCGCGTTTTATTTACTGTTTACAATCAGTGGAAGTGAAACGTATCTTTTCCTGTATATCAAAAAATATTGAAACTTTTTCAAAACAGTTTTATTGACTATCAGGTAAGATTTTCTGCATACTTATTAATAATTCATTGGTAATTTTTATGAAGGATCTAGAATGTTTGCAGGATATGATGAAATCAATGGTCATCGCGAAATTATATGCTTGCTTGCATCGTTTCAATCTTAACAAAATGGCAGAATGAGCAGATATTGATTATTTTTTAAGAGAGCTAGACATCCATTCTTTTGCTGTAAAAGAGTAGGTTTATTTAGTATAAATGTTAATTCTGTCTAAAAACAATATCAGGGGATGTAAGAACAAAGCAAGAAGATAGTATAATCTCAAAGTATCAACAATTTGATCCGAAGTGGATCAAATTGTTGATAGGTACTCGATTTTATTTAAGATCTTCATGTACATGACATGACACACAATTTATACAATAAAATTTTCTTTCTTATTCTTATTCAAACTGTTTTTTTTATTATTAACAATAATTCTTTTGTGTACTCATAATTGTTCTGCTGGGAGTCATTGTCCATTTTGTTAGGCATGTTGTTCTCTGGATGACTCAGACTCCAAATAGAGCTATATTTGTTACTTATATAATAATTAATAATAGATATATGTAATTTACTTATTATTTAATACATTTTAGTTGCCAGTTTTTTAAACATATTTTATTTTTAAATTGGTTGGGTTATGTCCCACTTGTCCCCCCTAGGATGGTCCCCTGTAGATCATGAAGAGGAGACAACTGAGAAATTGTATAAGAGATATCCCAGGTGTCCCCTTTAACAGTCACTCAAAGGGGACAAGTGGGACATACCCATAGGTTTTTCTGTTAACTACACTAGGATTTTGTAGATAGTGATTCTAAAGAAAGTATAATGTAAACAAGTATAACATTAAATTAATACATAATCTACCCAAACGGAATGGTCTTCACCCTCCAAGTCCTACAGCTATATATTACTTGAAAAGCAAAAATATAACATACATTCTGAATTGACAAACTACTCCTTTATAAGTGATGGTTACAATAAAGTGCTTAAAAAACATAACAAATAAAATGTTTTAGATTATTCACTTTATGACATTTCTTTATAAGTTGAAATCCCATCCCTGATTAGATCTTGCTCCTGTAGTTAATTTACTTGCTTAAGTACACATTATTAAATACAAACGAGGCATGTTATTAAGACAATTGGGCAACTATGGCACCAAAAAATTTTTTTTGCCTCCCTGACCATACAGATTCTACGTCATCATTACTTGCGAGCTTCGAATAGGAGACTTATGAATCTGTATGTTTGAACTCAGAGAATACTCTTACACTTAGAGAAGACACTTTTTCTATGTTTGAACTATGTTTCTCACGACGAGAACTAGTCTCAGATCGTAACCTAAATTGGCATTCATCGGGTTGTTAGCCGCCTTTGTGTAATGTGTTGTGATTATAGAATGAAGCAGGTTGTAACAACACTAGATTGTAGAACTTGTTGCAAACCTCGGTTAGAAGGTTAACTGACATCGGTTACTTAGCCATGATCAGAACATTTAATACTGGCCCCTTTAATAGTCTACCAAATGCGGCGGGTTTTGGCAAACCTCATTATTGTCATTGAGGAAAGCCTAATTAAGCTTGCTGTGGACTTGCGTTTGTGACTTGAAGAATGTCGTATCACAACATAGTATAAGTGGCTTTCCCTGTCCCTATGTATGCTTAAATTTTAAAAAAAACGCTACTAAATGGATTCTGATGCGGTTTTTTTTATTGATAGAGTGATTGAAGAGGAAGGGATATATGCATAATAACATTCAATATATAGTGGAAAAATACTGTTATTTTTGAGGTTTCTAATGTGATGTCGTAAATAACCACATTTTTTTCTGCTTTCATTTCAAGCGCATGCCTACGAGATTTATCAAAATAATGTACAATGTACATAATATATTGTACGCATTGAAAAGGTCTACAGAAAACTGCGATGGGATATGCGCATCTCCTATGGATATCCTACAATATTTGTTTTTTGTCATATACTTTTTACGATAAATAATGTCTAATTTTCGAAGCGTTTTTAACCAATACAGCATTCATCCTTATCCAATTATATACCTTAAATATGAACATTTTTGATTTAATATAGTTCTCTAAGGCCTTGTACAGCATATGATTTAAATGAATATTTTCGAAGATACTAGAGCGTCGGGGGCCGCGGTTCTCCTTTTTTTTGAATTGAATTGATTGTAATAAGATCTTGGTTAAAATTTAGCGTTTTCAAAAATCGTAAAATAAGGTGATGAATGTAAGTTCATAAAAAGAACTTACTAAAATGGGTAGGTATCTTTTGTTGTCGATGATTGTTGATTAACTTTTGTTTTAGTCGCACGAATAGCAAACACAGTTTTTCTTTGGTGTATTTAGTATCATCATTGCACTCGTGCGAAGCCGGGGCGGGTCGCTAGTAGATCATATAATAGGTTTTACAAGTTATACCTAAGACAAAACTACTTTAGGACAAGAAAAAAGTATTCTTTAAAGCCATTATAAACATTCCAAGATTTTGGGCTGAGAGGCCTTTTCTCAGCGGTGCGTCTGTATTATAGCTTACAATAAAGTTATCTCCCCATTCCTGATTTTATCTCGTAGTGAAACACTCAGCATATTATTATTTTCACCCTATGGAAACGATAATACTTTGTTCCTAACGCGGGCCTTACAGGGCGGGGTGGTGGTAGGTACCTACATGTATTATTATTATTATGAATATACTTATAAGTATATTCCTAGTTGCGCAATTCCCCGGTACCTCGTAGGTGAGAGCTGTTTGCTCACCCCTCTCAAACCCCGCAGCCTCCGCACTGCAGTAAATTTTCACAGGAATCCAATATTGGGTGTTTCAATTTGCCTTGTACGTACAGTCGCCAACAAACTTCTTCCTAAAAATATGAATATAGAGTTCCATTTAGTATCTTTGATAACCGAATAAATATTTTAGAAAGGAAGTTAAAAAATAACTTAAACTTAATAATATTATTAGAAATTTCAACATATGGAACATACCTGACTTTAGGTACAGTTGTCAAAATAATTATTATTACCATGTCGATATATCTTGACTTGTGGATTTTTTGTCTTACGATTTACGATACGCTTTTCCTTCTTGAAAATGAGAAGACGTAGATAATTTCAGAAACTTAGAATTTATTATTATTTTTGTTTATCATTTTACAATAGCCTTTTCATATTATTACTTCTTATTAATAGTAGTCCTAATATTATCATTACATTATTAGTTTACTCTGGAATGTTCTCTACTTCTCAATGTATGTTGAGCTAGACACTTTTCACCCTGACTATACCACAACGCACCCACCTTTCACCCCATTACATAACAGGCATCAAACAGGAAGCTCCATCGGTCGTAAATCAATATAGTCGCGTCTGCGTAGGCTATCTAGACCCAGCTCTCGAACAAAGAGACCTGGGCCCAGCCACCGCCCAGCCTCACAGCGCAAGCGCGGAACCGCCCGTTGCAATCAGTCGCACTGAAACCGCCATAGCAGTTGCACTTCCGTTGGTGCAGTCAGGGATAAAGTCGGTCTTCTTTTAACGGTATAACCATGTCCGATACAAGTACATCGGAATTCTTTAACCGAATTTTTCATATCTGTATTTCTGTTATTTTCCCACTGGCAATACTTGTATTTCTTGTGTTCCCCTTGTTGTGTGCTCGGACAAAAAGATATGTGAAAATATCAATTCGGTTCCCGTACGAAACATGTAAATACAAATACATACAGAAATTTCCGAGTTTACAACTTGACACCGGCCGAGTAATAAAATCTTTTTTTTTTTGCAGATATGGAGACGTCTACGTCATTTAAAACTTTCATGTATTGGGGGAATGAAACGAAGGCGGAAGTGCGGCGGTTCTTTTTGGAAGAAGCGAAGACGAACAAGTTTAGTGTTTTGCAGGATATGATTCGCGACTTGTATCATCTGACGTCGCAGAAGTTCACCATCGCTTGGAAAGGTAAGAGTTTTAAGTTTGCGTTTCAACAAAGGATGTGAGGGTAGTCTGCGCGCACATCTTAGGTGAAGACGTATCTTAATTTAAGAAGTTGCCTTCGTAATAACATCTTCCTAACTTAGCTAAAATCTTGGTTCATTACAATAAGTGTCGAGCAGGAAATAGGCGTCGCGCAGCCGGCAGCCATTTTTGTTACTTAGGTCTTTCAAAATGGCGGATAGGCGTGGCCGATGGTTGAATTTAGGTTATCTCAATTCAGAGCTTTTGCGCAGATGGTTTGCGCATCCTTGGGCCAAAATTATTACGCAGTTGGAAAGCAATAAATATACATTACATAACATAATGCCTTCCTTATTGATCAATTACCTACAGAATTTTTTTATTTGCCTTGTGTTATGATATGTATAGTTAGGTAATGTAAGAAAATGCTCGCAGGCACTGCTTCTTGGCTAATGACGAAATTTTTTGCTTAAACTTATAAACATTAAACAGTAGCGATTTAAAAATTTAACGCGATGTTTTTGATTTTATACGTAAGCATTTTTTTTATGACACTTTGCTACTCTGTCTCTCTCTCAAGCCATGTTCAGTCTTTATGGGAGGCTCAAGTCGCATTGGACATTCTACGTCTAATTTTGCGACTATTACATTAAAATAAACATTGTCTTTTTGACAGATGATGATGGAGACGAGATTCTCATGTCGTCTGATTACGAGGTTAAGACGATGTTGTCTGAGTGCCCGGATAATGTCCTGAAACTGATCGTTCGTTGTGCTGACAAGAAGGGAGGCGAACAGCCATCTATTCAAGATTCTACTTCCATCGCGGCTGAGAAGCCTATACCGAAAGGCAAGTATTATTTTCATATGTTCACATTTAATAAACATTTTATGCCTGATGCTACATTCTTTATTATAATTTAGATATATTCGTAGTCTTATCAGCAAGAGCTTGTTTAATTTGTTTTAACTTTATTGATATTTTTAGAGCAAGCCAATACTATCCTGCACCAAGGGGTATTTTGCGACGAGTGCAAGAGTACTATCGCGGGACACCGTTACAAGTGCTTGTCATGCGATAACTACGATCTGTGCGGCAACTGCGAGAATGCCGGCAAGCATCCCGAGCATTGCGTGGTTCGTGTGCCCAACCCTACTCTGCCGGTGAGTACCTCATTCCGATTCGATTATGGGGTGCCTTTTTCAAAAAATTGCCTGTCTAGAGTAACAAAAATATTTTGGGTAACTGCGAGAACGCTGACAATTGCGTTGTTCGTGTGCCGTGACCTTCCTTGCCAGTAAGTGTAGCATTCGTTCATTATTTAGAACGATACTATTTACGGAAACCTTTACAAATACTTGTCTTTGTATATAGAATATCGGGGATCATTTCGAAAATGCAGACAATCCGTGGTTGGTATAAAGTTAAGTATTTTTCATGACTAGACAAACTGAACCGGCTACGCCAGATCTTTTACATATTTGCCATTATGTTTTTTTTTTATTTGCCAGTAAAGAGTTTAATCGTGAGTTTGATTTGATATGTAGTAAAAATCCTACTAATGTAATGCTAAATAAATTTAAACTATATGGAGTGTGTGTGATTTTAAAAACAAAACAGTTTGGACAATTATGTTGCAATCATGGGGACCCCAGCCAATCCGCAAGACGGAAAGCTAGTTACAATGAATACATATTCAGAATAAACCCATATTGAAACATTTCCATTTAGTAAATTATGTAATATTCCTAAACAGATACCGCTCATCAAGGCTTCCATCAAAAAGTCACGTCGCTTCCTGAAAACGGTTGCACTGACTCAGGCGCAAGATGAAACTAAGAAGCATCGCCGTGAACGCAAGCAGGCGGAGCCCACATCAGGTAAACAAGAGTCTCAACCACGCGCCGCCCGCAACTGGGTCGATGTGCTCGGAAGGTACATCGAAGAATTCGCCAACCTGGCTGGAGACCTGGCTAGCTCCACCTACGAAGCTGCCACTAACGCCCAATCTGGCCCCTCAACCGCTCAACCTAGCCCCTCGAATGTTCAACCGGGTCCCTCAACTTCTAAGCCCATCCGTAACGAACAATTCTTCAGAAAGGAGGGTTTCTCTCGTGAAGACTTAGAGCAACTCAAAGATGCGTGTCAGTTTGCCCAAGAAAACGACATGCTACTTAACAGAGGAGAGTTGAACAAAGTTTTCAAGGTCAAACGAAACGCCGATGGAACTATTGATATACCGGTCGTTGCAGAGTTATTGAACTTGCTTCTAAATAACAAGAAACCGGAATCAACTGAGGTTAAACCTGAATCGAATGAAGTTGAGCCAGACATTGAATCCGAAGATGTGACACCTAAAGAAGAATCTCCTAAAGTCGATGACAAAGTTGAATCTAAGCCTTCTACTAGTCAAGAAACTCCCGAGTCCGGAGTTGCCACGGAAGATCTACTGAACATCACTATTTACGGTCAAGATGAGGATACCCCTGAATCTAAGAAGTTCTATGTCAGACGCAAGGACATGCCCCTGTACGTAAACTCCAAGAAAAATCCGATGTCTTCGAATGCTAGCTCATGTTCTTCTGAAGGCAACGGGTCAGATAAGGGCGATGGTTGGACCGTACTCGATCCTGAAACCTCTAAAGGTAAATTGACGCTACAGAACGTCTGCGATTCATAAAACAGCTATGGTAGAGTAACAATTATGTAGTTTCGCACATAAACTAACTAGAATGCTATTGAGCGCCTTCATTTGAGGTAGTACTAACAACCACTTAGATATTAACAGTCATAAAGGTAGGTACTTACTAACAAAGCATATGTATGTAGTTTAACTGTGGTTTTTGATTGATTGTATGCTACATGCCATTGAAATTGATTAATAATAATTTGTGAATACAATAGTAATTAAATCAAAAAATTATCAAAAATAATACTTCAATACTTCCCCTTTGAAAACTATGTATGAATTCGACCGGTTTGTGAGTGTTTGTGATGAGTTTTACTATATTCCTTATATAACCTGTTTTCATCTTAGACGAGGGCGGCGAACCTGAGCAAGACAAACCCGAGGAGAGCCAAGATGAACCGACTGGCCATGCTCCGATCTACCCGGCTCTGAACCTTAACACCGCTGGTATGTATCATATATATGCTGAAATAGATTTATTTAAATTTAGATAATTATTTTTAAACTTAACCAAATACTGCCAAAAAATACTATTACTACGCGTGGCGAGTATAATGAACTCCCCGCTCAATATGTTAAAATAATAATTTAGAGAGGTCAATGTCCAGGTTAAGATGATGAATACCTTTATAGGCTAGTTTACTAAAAGTTTACAATACAATAGAATACAAAAACGCTTTATTGTACAAAACAAAGGAACATAAACACGTAAAACAAAATAAATGGTACAATGGGCGGCCTTATCGCTAAAAAGCGAATAATCGCATATAAGCGAGTTTAAATTCCTTGAAAACTATATCTTAGTATCTATTTTAACCCTAAGCTATATTATTCTTAGAAAAATAGGCCTTATATTACGTTATTATTTTTTGAAATTAATTTAAAATTCAACTCGAAAAAGGCCAAGACTGTCATGGCGTCTTGAATGACCTCACACCTCGCAATTTTTTTTCCAAAAAGAAAAAGTTAATTATTAATCTTATATTATTTTAATAATAAAGTTGTTTATTTTTGTTCACTAAATACTAACATGATAAATCATTAAAAACTCGATTATTTCTTAGTGGAAATAACCCTATAGCTGCGATTTTGTCACCATATTCACACAACTATGTTTCTAAGCCGTATATATTTTTAGTTTTGAACCCTACTGCTGCACCATTCGTCGTCGGCCTGCGTGCTACACCCGCTGGAAAGGGTCAACCGAAGAAACCCCAAGGAGCTATTGCTGCTACTCTTGCCGCCGTAGAGGCTGAAATGGCTCAGGCTGAGGCCAAAGCCAAGGCCGCCAAGGCTGATGCTGCCGCCAAGGCTAAAGCTGAGGCCACTGCTAAGGCACAGGCCGCCGCCGCTGCTGCTAGTGCTCAGGCCGCCGCAGCTAAACTGCGCAGGAACCTCGGTTAGTACCTGCAATATTTGAATTAAATTATATATTACAAAAAGCCGCATTAAGATCCGTTTAGTAGTTTTTTGAGTTTATCCCCAGTCTATCCTATATTCTTGAGTTATTTTTTATAAAATTTGTCTATTATTCATTACAATATTTATCAGTTTAATTGTATAACTATCTGATGTTGTGTTCATATTATGCACATGACACAATTACAGAAAACTTGATATGATTATCTCCAATCTACTAACCTATTTGTATAAACAAATCATATTTTTGATAAAAAAGTATACCTACTGTTGGTATTTATAATACATATATATATATTATATAATACACCTATCCGATTTCGGCTAGTGACCTTTAAGTAATGTCTAGATCCTAAGTGGCTAATGTACCCAATTCTAGCGACAAACCTGCGATCGCAAGATGCACACGTTGTTGGTATGTATGTATAAATGAGCCTTCCTTTTTTTTGACACATCTAAAAACCCTGGAACATTTACATACCTTGTCTATTGTTATTTCCCTATCACTTCTGCCATTTCCTTAAGCACCCGTCTCTTTCAATTCCAGCTCCGCACATTGAAGCCGCCATCCGTCAAATGGAATTAATGGGATTTTCCAACGAATCCGGTTGGCTGACTCAACTGCTTGTCCACAATGATGGAAACATTGCTACCGTACTGGACCTGATCACCCCCAATGCTCCGAAGTAAACTGAACATCATCATGCAAGCCAGCCAGCCTACTCGACCTTCTTGAAATGTTGGCATAAATTCTAACTATTGTGCTAAATTTACAATAAACAACTACAATGAGGAGCTCGAGAGTATGGAGTTAAAATGAAGACTAACAAAGATTTTACAACAGTCTGGTTTGCATCATAAATTTTGCCAACATTCCAAATAGGATCGATCTGCAACTACAACGGGATTATTCGATTTGATTCTTTATTTCAAGTACACATTAAGATTTCCATCTTCTTTATTATTTTCATTTTGGATTGAGATTAGGATATTGCAATAGTTCATAATTAAGATATACGAACCTACGGTTCTTTTTATTATCTGGATGTTGTATCAGGCATTATGTAGTTGCAGATATTTAACAGTTTGCCCTCTCTATTGCCTAGCATCCATCTTGAAATTTACGACAGTTAACAAGTATATAAATGCGTACATTACCTACTGCAAAGATGTGGATCATATTGCATGAACGAGACACATGCACAAGTTCGTATGGCACCATTAGATATCAGCTTAACAACTCAAATATCAGCAACCTACTTAATGTATTCATTATATCGGTGTTAGTGTAGAAGCACAGATTATTTAAACAAATAGCGTTATCTGTGAGAGTTACATAATAATTAATGTTGTGGGTTAATGATACTATTATTATACTTAATATCTCAATCCAACATTTCTTATGATTTACAATATAAGGATTAATTTTCTTTATTTATGTATAGTATAGGAGTTTATTTCTTTCTGTGATATGGGGTATAGTATTTTTAATTTTATGATTATGACTATATATTTTTTTCTTTTACATAGATAATAATTGGTGTTTAGTATACTAATGTTTATCTTATGTAAGGCGAGTCCACATTTTGCATGTAATAGACATCACTCAATCAGGAAAATAGAGGAATCTATGAATAAACATTAACAGTGTGGACACCCTTTAGGATAATTGTTATTATTATTTGTTTTACCCAACTTTCTTTATCGTAATCCAACATATAGTATCATAAAAAAGGTAAAATAATTTATTTTATTATTATTTGCTTAGTATATTATCTGTGATATATTTTGCCAATATAAATTTTGATTACAAATTATTATAATTTATCCATTACAAATTAATTAATAGTAATTGGTGTTAGTAGATTAACATATTGTTTAATGTAAGGAGACTCCACATTTGACCTATCAATATAAACGGGAAGATAGTTGTACTACATCAATTTAAAAATTCATCAATGTGGATGGTCCTCTATCCTAAGTTAGCTATAAGCATTTAAAGATTGGAGATTTTTGGTAAAGGGAATATCGTGGGGCGTCGAAAAAGAAGGCATTTTTCTCTAATATTTACTCTTAGTAGTTTGTGTCAATAAAAGCATCAAAAATGTAATTGCGTGTTTTATTTCAAGAATCCATATGAATGTTTTTTTAATGTTATATTTTCTCTTCTTTCCCGTAAAAGGGCTTGGCCTAATGAAGCATCCAGTGACTTAACAGCAATTCTGAAAGAAAAAATATTTTTTAAGGCACAGTGGTGAATTTGAATTTTAATAAAAAAGAAAAAAAATGTTTTAAGGCCTGAAGCTGCGTTAATAGAGCGCGGGCGGTTATTTGGCGTGATTTATTAAAAAAAACCGTCAACTAAGTTGAAAATTATCCTGTTTGTCGGAATATTTTTGAAAACTGATTGGTGGATATTAGATTTACAGTTAGGAATTCTTATGGCAGCATAATTCATCACATAAGCCTACCTGTGTGCTTGTGAATAAAGCATAAGTTAGAATTTTATTTTCTTACATTCCCTGACTAATAGCATCCTTCAAAGTCTTTGGGGCCATGCTACCAGATCCATTCATTCCTATGGTGCTGAACTTTCCTTCTAGGTCAGGGTACTTTTGGTTGTCCTGTGCTGTGCAGTAGTAACGAGGATTGCCTGTGACACCTACTACAAGAGATATAACACTACAGCTTTCTTCTTCTGCTGATGGGTCTACTACACATTTGTCTCCAATTTTACATAATGTAACCTGAAAATATAATTTATTTTAAGTATATAATTTCAAATACTAGATTACTAAATCAAGGTACAAAAATAACTTTAACTAAATCTGCTAAATCATGGTTCCTTGTGATTCCATTGAATTATAATTAAATGGGAAAAAAAACATTGTTTATTCATTTATTGGGAAGCTACTATACTGTTGGGAAATGCAGGGAAGTAGCTATAATATTTGTATAAATATTATAAACTAGACAACTAGGTACATACATAGTGGTCTAACACATTAGTTTAAATTTTAACATATTCCAATATAAATTGAGAACAAAAAATAAGCCATAGTTACCAATAACGGTGCAGTTCCCACTTCCAAAAGCTTATTGTCATATGGGTCATCAGATAGCTGTAAGTCTACATTTCCTCCATCCATCATGACAGCTTTTACTATTGGAATTCTTGTGTTGAACAGTGCAGCTTTCACAGCCAGTGATACAGCATCAAATAGATTTCCACCACATTCCAAAATCTGAGAACAAAGATTTGAATGTCATCTTGTTAAAGTGCTATTAATATTGAAGTTAATGAAGTTATAATCTCTCAGTCACAAGCTCTCGGCTTGCACCAATGTGTAGGTAGGTATTTGTAACAAGTTGAATACTTGTTCTATAATTATGTCCTCTGCTATGTTCTTAGCTATACTATATTATAAAGCTGAAGAGTTTGTTTGTTTGATTGATTGAACATGCTAATCTCAAGAACAAGGTCTGCTTTGAACAATTTTAACAGAGATAGATAGCCCATTTATCGAAGCAGGCTGTAGGCTACTACTTTGTATGTTTACTGTGGCTGTGGGTAAAACATTGTTCCCGCCGGAAAAGCTATTTCAGAATAAGTTGAAATGCTAATTAATCCAAGTATATATGTAAAATAAATAAATAAAATAATACTAATGAGTAATTAATGTGTTAATTAATAAGAATTTCATGAACCGTACCAGTATGTCAACATAGAGTTTCCAGCACTGCTTGCCTTCTAATATACAAAGCTGCTTTAGATCAAAGGCTTGTGAAGAATGGTATGCTCTCAGCATCAAGTTTGATATGCTACTAGCCAGTCTTTCCCCTCCCCTGCCTTCAAATGCTGGTGCGGCATTTGCAGAGCTGAAAATAGGTATATCATACAATAGTTGATATGGTAGCAGAATTACTGTTTTTGTTTCATTGATTGAACCTTTCTTGCTTTTATTCAGGAGATTGGTGTATATTAACCCAATTTTTTACCTATCAATTAAGAACTTGATTAAACAACATGAGTAGAATAAATATGTTTGAATTTTAATTAGAATGTTAAATACACCAAATAATATTTTTAGAGTTAATTATTGTATCATAATCTGTAGGTAACATAGTCTTATAAAATCATAATTTTTTTTTATCAACATTATTCAATAATAATATCATACCAGCTATATTGAACAGTCTGGGCTTTTTTCTGCTGTTTCTTTAGACGGACCTGACATACAGCTTGTGTTTATATTAGAATAAGTAAGAAAGCTAGGTTTGAGGATCTGATTTAAATAAATAAACACACCAATCAACAAAGAATTCAATCTTGCCCCATCCAGGATTATTTGGAGATGGAACATCTATCTCAGTTTTCACTCCAACAAGGATATCTGTATTCGCTAGTCGAAGTCTTGAGGAACCGCTAGCATGGCTGACGACATCTGATTCAAGTTCCATGGGTCTATAGTCAATATTCGACCTGCCGTCTGATCGTAAATCATCCTAAAAGAGAGAATACATAAACTGTGGTGTTAAACATATACACAGTTGCAGTTATTTTAAATAGTTGCTTATTAAGTTGTTAAGATATAATGTAGGGCATCTATGTACATAATCATATTAAATAACTTAACTATTTCTGTTATTTTTAGGTTATGTTCGATAACGTTACCTGTACTCCGTGGACGATGAACAGTTTCTCAGTAGGACTTAATAAAATGCCTGCCATCTTCAAACCGTAAAAGCTATCTTGATAGATATGAGTTTTAATAAACAGAATAAAATAAAGCAAACCCAACCCACAACAAAACCACGGGTCAAATGTTTAAATGTTTATTTTGATTTTAGAAAAGACAATAAAACTGGAGTAGAAACTGACATTGACATGGCAGCTTCTTCTTCAACTTCTTGTATTTATTTTTACTAGCGGCCCGCCCCAGCGTAGCACGGGTTAAAAAAAGTTCCCGGCAATTTTTCCTTATTTGCTCACCGTTTAGACCCTGGACTACGACAAACATTTTAAAACCAAAATCAGCTCAATCGTCCCAGCCGTTCTCGAGTTTTAATCAGACTAACGAACAACAATTCATTTGGCTGGAAACAACGTTTTTGTATTAGCATTGTCAAGGAGGAATAATTGAATAAATAAATATTTACAGAAAATTCACACAACAACATCTAGCCCCGTGGTAAGCTATAAGCTTGTGTGACGGGTACTAGATATTTGATATAATGTACTTAATAAATAATAGGCATAGGTACTTAAATAGATATTTTTACTTTACATATTAAACACCCAGATCAAGGATAAAGTGCTCGGCGGGAATCGAACCCGCTAACTCTAGCGCCGCAAGCAGACCCTCGCCCACCGCACCACTGAAGCAGTCAGGAATTCTTCTTTAACGACGATGATGATGATGCTCAAGGATAAATGATAGTGATAAGTGACCATCCGTCACTAAATTCAAAAAATTATTTAAAAAAAATATACATTAAATAAATAAATTAATTTTGATTTATTAAAAATACGTAAGTACTTTAAAATATATATTCACAAGGAGAAAAAATTTAAAGATTTTAATACAATCAATAGATATTTCTGCACGCGTAACAATGATATTACGAAAGTATCCTGAACATGAAGATGCTACCTACTGAAATAGAGTAGTCTCTCCCTAGGTACAAGGATAATTTACAGAGCTAGTATATGGTAACTATTATCTTTAAAACACATAACTACCCACTTACATCCTACGTCCCTAAAACTGACCTCCAATAATTTTCAAGTTTAAGTACCTACCTACCTACCTGTTCCTGATTCGCTCCACGTCGAGGGGGATCTCGCAACATCCTCTGTTAAATTGCGAGTTATCGTAATTGCTTCATTGTACCAGATTGACTCTAGAATGTCTCAGTGAGGTCACTGGCAACCGTTGGGTGCCTGTTTTCTTCAGTCTAGGCAGATTCACGCCTTATTTGTGACGAGCAGAGGAAGGGCAAATTTGAGATTATTCGACTTGATATTTACAACTGTTTATAGTTTGGATTTGAAAATGAGTGGTTCAGACGTGAGTGAGATGGTGCATCAAATGCAGAGGTTTTCATGGGTGGATTATGTAGTGTTTGTGTTTATGCTAGCTATAAGTGCAGTGGTTGGGATTTATTGGGGGTTTATGAAAAAACAGTCCACACAAGCCGATTATCTGCTTGGGGGGAGGAATATGAAGGTGGTACCTGTTGCTATGTCGCTTGTTGCAAGGTAAGCTTAAAAGTGTTTGGACACCAAGTAAGGGTAATTTAACTAAATAAAAAAAAAGTACTTCACTTAGTATTTTAGGATCTTTGGATGGGTTGGCTTATTAACGAGCAAAGGTAAATTGAAAAGTCGCCAAGGTTGACAAAGCATATGAATTATTATATTATCAGGTACTGGTTGGTAACATTACCTACAGCAAGCGCTGTTAAACCTTAGGTTGAAATGATGATAATGATTATGTATGTCGAAATCACGAATGAAAAGGCAGCAACTATAGTTAGGATATATTGGGGTTTATTATGGTTATTTCTGATGCAAGTCCTTGTTTTCAGCTTCATCTCCGGTATAACACTGCTTGGGACGCCCACAGAGGTCTACATGTACGGCATTCAATACGCTTATTCTCTGATAGCGATATGTCTGATGTCCGTAATCATCACGCAATTCTACCTGCCAGTCTTTCACGAGCTCAAATTAACTTCGAATTATGAGGTAAGGATTCGGAATTAACAAGCCACGCGGCCTAACGGTGCTTTTTCACTAGAGCTAAGATAAGCTACGTTATTACGCGCTTGATAGCGAAATAGATTTAAAGTAGTAGGGTTAGTAAGGTACCATAATTTGTATTTTTAATATTTATTTTTAAAATCATTTAGTTTATCTTTCATCTTTGTTAAGTTTTAAGTTATCGAGGAATGGAAATTTCATTCTAAACAAACCCCTAAGGGTTTTCAGAATGTTTTATTATAATATCTGTTAATGGTAACTTTTTTTAATAAATAAATTAAAAAAATGATGTATAAAATACTGGTTCAAATATACCGAGGTAAGATGTATATAACTAGAAAAAACTAGAAATGTATATACTAACTTAGAAGTATAGTGAGGTAAAATGTGTTCTGGGTTTCTATTTTATATATATTATTTTATTCGGAGAACCAACAGCTAAATTAACACAATTAAACACTAACACATACAATTTATTTGGCACTAGTTAATTTGTGTCATTATAAATTTGAGTGTTGATAGGCAGTAGTTACTTTGAGCTCTAGGCAAACATCAAAAGTATTCAAAGACAAAATATGTTATAGACAGAATTCGAGTAGTAAGACGCCTTAAAATAATTTTCTTTTTGCAGTATTTATCAATGAGGTTCAACAACCGAGTGAGACTTTTTGGGTCTGCTCTATTTGCATTTACCATGGTAAGTTATACAAAACCTATGGCATTCTTTTATCTTTCTTCTTTCTACACTAATGTCGAAATAAAAAATAGCATACAGCCTTAGATTATCTTTAGACCAATGAAAACTAAAAACCAGTCAAATCAACCATGATTTGACTGGTTTTTAGTTTTCTTTGGTGTTGGTGGGTAACATACCAATGTTACCCGTTTTAAATCATAATTTTATAGAATTCTTTTCTATAATGTGAAACTTATTTTTCTAAACTTTTCAGGTAGGCTGGTTGCCTATTGTAATTTACGTTCCTGCCTTAGCTTTTAATCAAGGTACCTAAGTAAGAGTTTATCTTTTAAAATGTATGGTAGATTCAAAATGTTGTAGGAGTATTTTACTCGTAGGAATATCATAATAATTAAGTCATATATGATATTTGAATGAGATGAGACATATATCATGAGGGTGTAATAATTGTAAGCTCATTAATGTTAATTACGTTCATTCAAAAGCATGGACTGGAAGTCTATGGTAAAAAATTAATATATATAAAAAAATAAAAAAAGTCATATATGATCATTATGATGTATAGTGGATATATCACAAACAACAATACCTCTATACATGATGCCAACATAAAAAAATGGTATTCTGTTAAGTCACCTTTCTCTTGCTTTATCAATTTATTAAGAAACTGCAAAGATATAAGCATAAAACTTTTAGAGTTGAGACTTATGACTGCAAAATTTCGTACAAATCGAACGAAGGCGTTATGTCACGCGAAACTTCAATGTACTGTAACGCTTAGAGTTTTCGTTTACAAGAAAAAATATACTTACTATTTTTTTAATTCAAAATAACGTACCTACTAATTATTTTGTTTAGTCATCTGCCGTATTGTACTTGGGTATCAATATAAATCTTCATTAATATTTCAGTAACTGGAATCGATATACACATAATCACACCGATTGTTTGCCTCGTCTGCATATTTTACACGAGTGCGGTAAGTCAATTTGTGCTTTCTGCTACCTATCTAGTAAACAATGTTAATTTATTGTTAACTAGTGGCCCGCCCCGGCTTCGCATGGGTTTTAATTCAATTTTTTTTCCCGGCCATTATTCGATATTTTCTCGCCTTTTAAACCTTCCCTAGACCTCCACGAACATTTCAAGACTATGATAAGATAAATCCGTTCAGCCGTTCTCGAGTTTTAATCAGACTAACGAACAACAATTCATTTTTATTTATATAGATAGATATAGGTACTTACGTAAGTCGATTTGGCACATTTTTCCATTTAAGGAAAACAAAAAAAAAGTTAAGTTTACAAACGGAAGGATCATAGAACTTTGGTTTCATACCAAAGTTCTATGATCGACCATTCTCATTAAATAGGTACAGTAGCTACACCTTAGTAATTGTATAGTTGCCATTGTAAAACTATTTATAAACTACTTGTAGTGCCTGCTGTGTTACTCGCGTCATTGAATAATAAATTACTACCCGCGTTATAATAAATTTTTCCGCGGAATGACACTTTCCCGCGTTTTAAAGTAAATTTCATTTAAGTTCAGTAGTGTTCGCGTGAAAGCGTAACAAACAAACTTACATTTATATTTATATATTAGTATGTATGGGATTATAGTTAGGTATTTAACTCAACAGGGAGGGCTACAAGCTGTGGTTTGGACAGACGTTATCCAAATAACAGCCATGTTTGGTGCCATGGCCCTGGTTGCCATTAAAGGAACAATAGATGTCGGTGGATTTGGGGTGGTTTGGCAGAGGAATATGGACGGCGGCAGGCTCGAGCCGCCCAAGTAAGTTGTACCCTTAGTTAGTTAGTTAGGGGGGCCCTGTTTTTCCGCACTTAGACTCAAAGGTGGTCCATTGTGCGTGGAGTGGGGCGCTAGTGTAACCAGCCCAACTCCGACCAAAAGCGCAGAAGTTACCTGGGGTCTTCGCAGGCTTCTCGGAGTGACCTTGGGTTCTAAAGGATTTCACGTCGCTGTGCTGTTACTCCCTCGCATTCCAGGATGACGTGGGCAGCTGTTGTACCCTTGTTAGCTGGGCTTCTTTCACCATGTTCAAGTAATGTGACAAGAAGTTAATCTGTACTTGTGGAGCAAACTGTCACGCTCGTGACTATTAAGTAACTAAGCAAGATAACTCTGTATTATAACTAGATTGGTGTATTAGCTAACTTGAGACTTTATGAGATGGTGAATGAAAACCAGGCCCCAGTTTAGCATAAAATAATCACCCCTT
Source organism: Gymnoscelis rufifasciata (assembly GCA_929108375.1). NCBI lineage: Eukaryota > Metazoa > Arthropoda > Insecta > Lepidoptera > Geometridae > Gymnoscelis > Gymnoscelis rufifasciata. The sequence goes on from OV815303.1 coordinate 5,346,337, forward strand.
TTTAGGTTCCCACGGCTGGGACTCGGGGACTTCTTTCTTGGCGAGAGAGATTAGGCCTTAAATCACCACGCTGCCAAAGAGCGTGTTGGTGAATGTCACATGTCCTTCTAACTCTTGAAAGTTCTCAGAACTTGCTGGTTTCCTCACGATGTTTCCCTTCACCGTTAAAGCACATACATTTTTGTAAGAATAAAAATCCAGAGGTGCGTGGCGGGGTTAGAACCCACGACCTTTGGAATAAAAGTCGAGTATGCTGCCACTTAGCCAACACGGCTACAGTGTAACATAAATCTTTTAAATTTGCCACCCTTGACAAATTTAAAAGACTTAGCTTCTGAGCTCGTTGTTCGTCGTTACGGGCCGCCACCGGACCGGTTTTTCGCCTACCTACTTACTTTGATATTCTAATATTGCTATTATTGTTATGAGGCAAATATAAAAAAAACATTTTTAACCTTTGCTTACGTTTTTTTGCTTTTACGAAGTAGATAAAGACACAATAATTGATATAACTTTTTTTAATTGTCGAGGAGATACCTCGGCCGTTGCTTTAATGGAAATTACCTTATGGCTATGCCTTGGTTTACAAAATATACATACATAGTTATTTTTTTTAATGTTAGATAAGCTTTTGTTTGACCACAATCTCAGCTGATGTAAAGTGATGATGTGGTCTAAGATGGGGCATGAAAACTTAGAAGGTAGATGGCTTCTCCGGGCCACATTACGAAACACGAAAAAATCGCTTCACGCACTGGCCCAGCCCGGAGGGTAGTGACAAGCCGCGGCCGAAGTATTACTAGATCCTTGAGACAATTCCTTATTACCATCTTGTTGTTATTGTCTATTCTCGTAGCAAAAATGAGTAGGTGTTTTCAATTACCGACCACAGCGGAACCCACTACTTTAAAATAGTTATTGTACAATTACGCTATAAAGATGATGAAGTATCTATTTTCTTACAATAGGAATGATAACTAGGTACATGAAATAAATTGTATTATGTTTAGTCCGTCTGCTATACCAACCAAAAATATACCCATTTTGCGTTTTCAATTCAATAAGAAAGTGCAAAGATATAGAGGATCAACGTTCCGGAGTTGTGTCACGTCACAAGAAACTTTTGTTATGCATAGATTTTTCGTTTTGCAAGAAAAAAAAATACTGATACAATTTTCTAAATAACGGTAATTTTTTTTTTGTCATCTACTCCTATTTAATTGAGATCTGAGATCCTATTCAGCTTATAATGGATACATATATTTACGTAAGGTCGTTTAAGAGGGTAGGAACATAACACACAACACATCTAGCGACCCGCTGCCTAATTTTGCACTGGAGCATATAAATATACTAAGGTTGAATTTATTTTACAAAATATATTTTTTTTTCGACTTACAGTTGGGATCCAAACCCTCTTACCCGTCATTCGATGTGGACTTTAGTGGTTGGAGGCTTATTCTACTGGGTTCAATCGAACTCCGTCAACCAGACCATGATTCAGCGATATTTATCTCTACCAACGCTCAAAGCTGCAAAAACGTAAGTTTCAGTAAAAAGAGGTTTATTCCATATTTATGATGAGAGAAGTTCTATTAAGGTATGAAACGTGTACAACCTTTTTTGTAAAAGCAAATTCTATTCTACTTGTGATCTATACTAATTTCAAAATTTAAAAGCATGCAGAATTTTCAATAAGTCTGACTCAAATTATTTTCATTTTTAAATTTAAAAAATAATAAATCAATTATAGTTTATTTAAAAGAAAGTTTTCAGATGTTTTTATTTATTTTGCAGTGCCGTATTTTTGTTTTGTATCGGATTATGTGTTCTGTACTGTTTCTGCCTCTACTGTGGATTGCTGATTTATGCACGTTTTTACGACTGCGACCCTCTTCAAACAAAAGTAAGCACAAGTTTTTTTTATGTTATCTACTCGTAATGCCACTAATAACCATTATTTTACAATAAGTACGTATTACTTAGTTGCTTTGAAACTAATATAATATATTTTTAATAACTTAAGTGTTTCTTCTTCAGTTGGCGAAGGCAAAAGATCAGCTTCTGCCATTACTAGTGATGGACGTTCTAGGCGAAATTCCCGGACTACCAGGAGTATTTGTTGCTGGCATATTTAGCGCTGCTCTGAGGTAACCACAAAAATAAATAAATAAATATTTCCGGATAGTCCACACAATAACATCTAGCTCCGTGGTAAGCTCTAAGCTTGTGTTACGGATACTACGAGTAGGCATCTGTTATAATTACAGCTCATTTCATAATTGAAACATTCGAGTTAACTAAGCAATGGTTAATCAAGTCAATAATACGTGTTAGACAATGGTTTAAAGTTGTAAAAATCTACCTCTACATAATAATCTCTACTCTGTAAACGTCTCTACAACGTGTTCGATGGTTTTAAATTGAAACCTAAAAGTTTAAATCCAATAACTGACGGTTAGGTAGGTCCATCTATTTGAAAATTCACGGTTTGAAAATCGTTATTTCTCATTAAGAATTTACAATAATTCACTACGTGAGAAATCAACTTTTAACTATATATTTTTACTTACAGTAGCGTGTAGATTTAATTTACCTTCCATCACTAATAATCAGATATATATACAGTCGTGGTCAACTAATTAGGGACACTCTTTGGTTAAACCGAATTGTGAATTTATTTTTTATTTTCCAACGAGTCTAAAGCATATTCCATATCTCTTACATGTAAGTATAATTAGTAATTTATGTGCCCGATTATACAAACAATAACAACTTCTTAAACATTAAACCTCTTTACAGTATAGCTGATAGATTATCGTAGTGCTATTTGTTCAAATAATGCTGGCTGGCCATTTAATTAGGGACACTGAGATATTGCGTTCTATTTCCAAAATTTGAATCTCAATACTTTTTTACTTCTTCTCTTATTGTTTCGTGGTAGTTTTGGCGGCAATCCCGATATTTATTTTAAGTTTTGAAAAATATTTTGAAGAAAAATGGGTAAAAATAAAAGTTGCGATCCAACACTACGAAAAATTATCATGAAGTTTGTTGTCGAGCATGGTTGGCCATACCGAAGGATAGCAGAACATTTAAATTGTTCAAAAACTATGGTATACAATGCAGTGCAACATGTCAGACGCAATAACACAGATTTAAATGTGCCCAGAACAAAAAGATCGAGAAAAACAACTCCGCAAGAAGATAGAATGATAACCAGGTTAGCTAAGAAAGATCCGTTTCTAGGCTCTATTTTAATTAAACACGAAGTGTTTGGGACAGACGAAAGAGCCAGCGAGAACCGTTCGACGACGTCTGGTAGAAGCAGGGTTGTTCGGAAGAGTGGCTCGCAAAGTACCGTTGTTGAAGAAAGAACATAGAAATGCTCGTTTGGCGTTTGCACGTAAATATGGACATTGGACCTACGCCCAATGGCAACATGTATTATTCTCTGATGAGACCAAGGTTAATTTGATTTCTTCAGATGGAAGGCAATACGTACGGCGTCCAGTAAAAGCGGAAATGAATCCAAGATTCACAAAAAAGCAGGTGAAACATGGCGGTGGAAACATTAAAATGTGGGGTTCATTTTCTGGACGTGGAGTGGGACCTGTGAGGAAAGTTCAGGGTAACTTAGACCAACATCAATACAAGGCAATATTAGAGGAAACGATGCTTCCCTATGCTGAGGAGCATCTCCCTATTATATGGACGTTTCAGCATGATAACGATCCGAAACATACCGCCCGTTCAGTCAAATCGTTTCATACCAGTCAGTCAGTATCGGTGCTAGATTGGCCAGCAAATAGCCCGGATCTTAACCCAATCGAGCACCTTTGGTACGAAATCAAGAAAAAAGTAGCCACTTATCGTACCACAACTTTAGATGAACTTAATGAAGTTTTTTGTGAGGCATGGGCAAACATTCCTGTCGAAACATGCCAGAAACTGATAATGTCTATGCCACATCGGTGTCAAGCGGTAATTACTAACAAAGGTTTTGCTACTGGGTACTGATTTTACACGTAATAAAATGGAGCTGTTAAAGATATTATAATACTGCAGATTATTAGTTTTGTTTAACTCTATTGAAGTGAAACTTCTATAGAATCGTAGTGATTTCAAACCGGATGCAAAAAGATGAAACGGAAATGGTAAGAGACACAAATACAATGCTTTATTTAAATTTCTTTGCGCGATACTTCGTAGTTGAGACTACGAAGTATCGCGCAAAGAGGTATTGCTGTATTTTATTTATATTATTTTGTAACATACTTTATGTAATACGCTTTATTGAAGTAATATAAATAATCCGAATAATTACAGATATATGTTTGTTTCTCTTATCATTTTAGCAGATGCGTTCATTTACCCTTTTTTTCTATTCGATATAATAATATATCGTACTGAAGTTTCACTTCTATCGTGTGTGAATCGCACACACACCTTTTTTTTTTTATTTATCCCTAAATGTTCACCAACCAACTCCTATATTTTAATAGTTGTTTAAGTAATTTAATATTTTTTTTTCATTATAGTTTACTGTCCTTAATTAAATGTCCAGCTACAGAATTATACCTTAAAATTGAATACATGGTCAACCTTTGATATTAAATACTTTTTTCTATTTATTTATTCTTTTATTTACAGCCATTTAAAGCATAATAATCGGACCAAATTATGCAAATAATAGTTACTGAGAAATCAATAGGGTTTTATATTTGTATGTACATAACCGGTTATTGTTCTTCACTATCTTGCATGTCCCTAATTAGTTGACCACGACTGTATATATAGATCACTAAGTACGGTGTTTATAAATATTACAAATGACAAGAACAGAATCAAAACAATGAAAGCAAAGCACAATATTACTATAATGATAAGTAATATAATAAATTAAAAAATAATGTAATAAGTAAATTCTTTATCCCCCCTTAGGAATAGGCACACGAATTTGTGCATTCGGACAAATTATGGGACCTGTACATTTAAAATTTTTTTTAGAAAGTTTTAATAATTTAATTATTTTTAGTTCTCTCTCAACAAGTCTTAACTCAATGTCAGCGGTAGTACTTGAAGATTTCTACAAACCATTCTTCAAGAAAGAGCTCAATGAGAAGCAAACTACGTGGTTGTTGAGAGGAGTCGTCATTCTACTGGGAACACTATGTGTAGGTAAATACTATCATTTACATTAGATACATTTATTGTACACAAATAGGCAATGATACGATTTTCTTTATAACTCAAAGAATTTATTCCCCAACCGTAACCTTAATCAAAACTTTAATTATGTATTATTTTATTTACGTATACATTTAGCTGGGCTTTACACATAAAATCCCCTAGTAAGCTTTTGTGTTCAGCAGAACGTCAAATAAGATTATTAAGTGTTTGTGTGTGTATGATGTAATTTTCATTGCCTTTGCAATTGGGTTCGACATTTGTATGGGGACAGGTAGGTTTTCAACTGAAATATACGCAGAGATAAGACAGAACTATATTCATATTTTTAATTAAATAATTAATTTGTTGTATCATTTCCTTGTCGTTTCCACATAGCAATCTCCAAAGTCAGTTATGATCAGGTTTAGGTCAGCTCACGATTATCTTTTTAGTTCCTATAAGATATTGAAAATGTTTTAAAGAAATTGCTAATAAAAGTACATAATGTTACCAAAACAAAGTTAACTTTATATCGTAGCAAACTACGCGAAAGCTACTTAGTAGCATTTGCAGTGCAACGCTGGGCATGCTACTATCTAAAATTTTATTAATTTTTAATTAAAATTATTTATTTATAGGTATATCTTCTAAAAAGTAATACAGCATACTAGAATTTAGGATTATGTGATTAAAATTTATAAAAATCTTTGTTTGCTCTGAAGTGGAAAGAAGTTGGCAAAATTACAAGTTTTGTAAATATCCAAAAGTTATTTAATTCCGCAAGGTTAATAATACTTGACATTTTCCAGGCCTGGTATTTGTTGTGGAGAAAATGGGCACCATTCTGCAGTTGACAATGACATTGGAGTCAATGACTATGGGACCTCAACTTGGAGTATTTTCTATGGGTATTTTCATGCCGTGGGTAGATTCAACGGTAAATATCACTCTAGAACCATTTTCCACCACGTTATATTATTCCCTTATTGTTTACACACAGCAATCTCTAAAGATATTCGCACACGTGTGGATGTCGAATGTTACGAGTACCAAATAATATGAAAAAATTTAATCATTATGTTTTAGAGTAGGCTCTACACGAAGTTGAGTACGTAAAATGTGCGGACCGGCAAATATGCTCAAATTAGTTAAAACTCAGTCGTTACGTCAGAGAAAATAAAATACATTTTGCCGTCGGCCGTTCTACTCCGTTCCCTCTTTCCCGTCGTTCATTTTGCGAATGGATGAACAGATTTCTATTCTAATTCTTTTGTTTGAAATATTGGTTAGTCAATGAGTTCTTCCATGCTCGGCATATCGCTCGTTGACCGTATACCGAACGTAGAAATACGGCGACATACAAAAATTGTAGACGTAGGTTTGCGGATCGCGAGCCTTAAATGGAAGTGGGCAGGACATGTTGCGAGGCGGAATGACGACCGATGGACCAGGGCAATAACAGAAGGGTGGCCAGTGGGAGCCAAGCGTCGTCGCGGCAGACCACCTACCCGATGGGACGACAACATCATCGGGCTAGTAGGAAGGCACTAGTGGAGGCTCGCACAGGACCGCAGAATTTGGCGTGATGAAGAGGAGGCCTTTACTCAGCAGTGGGTGTAAACAGGCTGTTAGATAGATAGATAATGAGTTCTTAGCTATGATTAATTAAGCCGGTTTAGCCATTTGAAAGATTTGAGGAGTGATACATTAGATCTTTCATTGCTATTATGAAATCATCTCCATCCAAACTGAACTCCACCTATTTCTAAATTGATTATTTTTTGAACGTAGCAATTGTACTACGCGAAAGCTACGCCGTAGCACAGTATTACGTTGACGTAGTCAGTGCTACAATGTTTAAAAAAAAACAAAAATTTGATTGAAGATTTATAAAAAATAGACATTGCATTTATCTTTTTCTTAGAAATAAACACACACATATTTGCATTACCTTTATAATGTATATGTATCTACCTGTATATTTATTTGTTGCATCACGTGGTTACATAAAGGTGTTAACATACTAAATTCCCTGATATGAGCCCCGTTGGGGCATTACAACTTCATCTTAACTTAAGATGTATCCTATACTATATTTACTTAAATAAACTATCTTATTAATAGGAACAGTTGGTAAGTAACTTAATGTTAAATATATTTATTGTGTAGATTAAATTTGAGAAATGTATATTTCTATACGTGATATTCTGACAAAACCCTTGTTGCAGGCCGCTCTTATTGGTGGAATAAGCGGTGTGGCCCTAATGGCTGTTTGGTGTCTTTCTGCGCAACTCGCTATAGCAAGTGGCGCCATCTCTCACGAACATAAGCCACTCACGACCACCGGCTGTACATACAACTACACAATCCCAGTCCATGAGAATTTGGAAAATATCTTGTAAGTTCCATAAACCTACTCGTACATATAAAACAAGTCATAAATTGATTAATGCTCATACTCGAAATAAAGTTTTCTTGGTGTGCTGGGTAGACATAAAATCTATCTGTTAGCTTAAATTTGATATTAGTGTAGTGTCGTTACTTTGTGCAAAAATAAATCAAAATAAATGTCGCATCCCAGGTGGGGATCGAACCCACGACCTTTGGATTAGAAGTCCAACGCGCTATCCTCTGCGCCACTGGGACGATTCTTGGAGAGTCGAAATAACTTATAACAACGAGTGACGCATGACGTCAATGCTGCCACAGTTGAGAACATAGTTTGTTATATAGAATGTCTGCTCCTAGAGTTTATTTTGGCGTGCTATCGCAACGGGTTCCTATGCGACGGGAATCGTATCGCCACAGATTAAACAAAAGTTTTTACCATACGACAAAATTTTTGAGATACGTAGTAAATTTTATCACTTTTCTTAGACGAGCCAAAACAACGTTGGGTCAGATTTTAAAGTGATGTATAATTTAAATAACTTAGAATTTAATAATAAGATTTGATGTTAAAACAGAAAAAAAAAATTATTCAAAATTAAATTTCAATTTATTACATAACAGGACAGCTATATTAACCGTTTTCAGTAAATCTGAGAAATAAAAAATGAAATACTTGTGTAAGGACATATTTTACCAATTCCGAATAAATTAGTCCCTCCATTTCAAACTAACTTTAAACTAAACTAACGTTTAATAATATTTAATTAAAATTTCTTAACTCTGGACAAGCTATTAAAATAAAATGAATAATCCATATCAAACATTCATCAGAGACGAAGTAAATCCAGTTCTACGCGTTTCCTACATGTGGTATACATTCTGCGGTTTCGCCGTGACCGTGGGCGTGGGTGCGCTAGTCGGGTGGGTGCTGTACACCCGGAGGTCCAACTACGTGCCCCCCGCGCCGACCCTGCTGGCCCCCCAACTAAGGAAACTCTACAAGGAACCCCCTCATCCTACAGACGATGCTTTTATTAACGCTTTTGGAAATAATAAGGTGAGTATTTAAGGATATCCAACATATTTGCATGAAATAAAGTGCAACAGTTTGTATAAATTAAATAAATTTTGGATCGTTAATGACTCTTCGTGCTTCTTTTATGTAAGGAGAGCGTGATGCTGAATTGAATAATCATTATAACTTTTGAAACTATCATGGTTATCAATATTATTTAGATTTAGAATTTTATTTATTATTTAGCCATGATCACGGTTAAACTAACCGTGATCATGGCGCATGTAACTGTGCCGAAATATCGGGAAACTCGAAAGACAATCAATCATGGTAAATATCCCGTTATAAATCTGAATAATCATTGTTGTTTCTTAAATGATGTTGTTAAATCCATTGAAATTCTACAATTCTCATCGTCACTAACAATACAATAAAATACTCCTTGTTGAACACAACATACAATAAAACACAAAAAAGATAAAATTGTGTATCACCACAAATTTATTTGCTGTTTTAAAGAAAAAATATAGTTTAATTTGTGAGATGACCCATGTCAACACTTTTTCCAAACTAAATGTAAGATTTTAATAGACTATTTGTTTTTTTATGGTACTAAACATCTTTTTAACTAAGTAAACATTGTCGCTTTAGGAAATTTGATTATTCTTATGTTTTCTTTGCATGTCTCAGGATGATTTGTATTTTTAAGTGGTTAAAACCTTTGTACTTTTTCTGATGCTGTTTTCCTTTCACAGGAAAGCTGCCCAATAAACACTAACTCAATTAATATGAAAACTTTAAACGACATCGAATACATTAGCTGATCAGACCCTGGATGCCCCAGTTTAAGCAATAGTTTATATTTAAGCAATTTTTCTGATTCATAAAATTAAAGCTTTGTTTATTTATAAAAGCGTTTCTTTTACATATATCTTTTGTTCTACAACTATTTCAGTTATTATTTACTCAAAGAGGTAAGTTAAAAAAAAAGATAAGTTGTTAAAAATATCTCCATATACCAGCATTTGATGTAGAGCTAGATTAATAACGTAAATGATGCTATTTTCCTCGTAGCCTATAAATGTTTATAGCAACATCGTCAATTGACCTGAGGCTGTCGAAAGGAAGTTGGCTATTTGGGCCACAAATAGCTCAGGACGAGGGACGAAGAATTAAGAAAATCGCGTCGACAATTTTACATTGTGGCCATACTCAGTAGTCAGTTGGCATAGGGACATAGGTTTGTGAAGTGTTGTTTATTGCTCCTGATTACAATACACTTTTCATACCTTGCGGTAATAAAAACAAATGAAGAAAAGCTGATTTTTACCATGGAATAAAATTGCGTATCATTATTTTACAAGCACTTATAAAAAAGCAAAAATGGCTGAAGAAATATTAACGGTTGCTGAAATGAGATCTTCAATGCAACATTTTTCCGTAATCGACTACTTGTTCTTTGTGTTTATGCTTGCAATATGTGGGGGGATTGGAATATACTTTGGATGGGTGAAGAAACAAATATCCACACAGGATTATTTGATGGGAGGAAGAAATATGAAGTTGGTCCCTGTCTGTTTTTCTCTAGTTGCAAGGTAAGCAGGATCATAACATAATGCTCTTTACTGTATAATTTATTGATAGAGCTTTAAAAACGCATGGTTTATATATATATAAGACTAGCGGCCCGCCCCGGCGTCGCACGGGTATAAAATTTCCCCGGAAATTATTCGAATTTTTCTCGCCGTAAAAACCATCCTATCTCTCAAGTTGGATCGAACTGCACAAGTGCGAACGGTGTGCGAATTTTATTATAATCGGTTAAGTGGTTTAGGAGTCCATTGAGGACAAACATTGTGACACGAGATTTATATATATTAAGACTAGATAGGTACTACAAAATTCACAGATATATTTTTACCTTCGTATCTATCTTACAATATCGTCTAATAAAGACGCTTTCTGCATCTGTCTGTACCAAAGTATGCATAAAACTTTAAAACTAAGGCATGGATTTTATGTTTTTTTTTTATAATAGATAGAGTAATTTAAGAGGAAGGTTGATTGTTGGTTGGTTGGTTTGTTGGTTGTTGTAAAACATCCGAAATATAGTGCAGGAACACTAATTTATTTTTAAGTTTCTAATGAGATGTCGTATATAAACTCATTTTCAAACGCTGGCTGAGCCCTAAGAGGCGGATTAAGTTAATGTACAGTTTTATACACATTAAAATGTAAAAAAGTTACTGCTGACTTTTTATTCATATTTTAATAATATAACTAACTATTAAGGTTAACCCACAATAACTAATTTTAGTAGCGAAAATAATGGCTTATGTACAAAACATTTTATGGAAAAGCATAAATTATTATCCAATTATGTACTTAAAATTAATTTTGGGTTTAAATAGTTAAATATGATCCTTTCAGCATATAAATTATATGAATAATTTTAAAGATATTATAGTTTTTAAACGCAAGGAAATAGCGGTTGGGGCGGTGTCGTACAGGGGTGCGAGCAAAAATGATGAATGCATGGCGCTCGCTAGTGCTTATTTTAAACTTTTTTTTTTTATGCTGGATAAGCCTTCATTTGACCACAATCTCACCTGATTTAAAGTGACGATGTGGTCTAAGATGGAGCATGAAGGCCTAGAAGATGGCTTCTCCGGACCACATTACGAAACACGAAAAAATCGCTTCACGCACTGGCCGAGCCCGGAGGGTGGTGACAAGCCGCGGCCGAAGCCTACCACCAGAGACTGTTCTTAGCACCACCCGGAGGTCACGTGTAAGGATTCAGAGGGTTACCACTTACGTACGTGAACAGACAAAACCTCCAATTTAAAAACTTTAATTTATAGGGATATTTATGCGATAAACTCAAAAACTACTAAACGGATTTTTAAGCAGTTTGCACCAATAGATGAATCAGAAGGTTTTTTTATCCGTGCAAAGCCGGAAGGGGCCATCTAGTATTTTTATACAATATTCTGAATTTTACTGCCTTACTATTGCTTAAAGATCGAATTTAATTAATATTTACAATCATTCATCACTATTTAGATTTATAACGGGATATTTACCATGATTGATTGTCTCATGCATGATAGATTGTTGCATCATTCATCAGTTCGGTAACTGAAATTTAAGAACTTGCTTGACTAATGATTTTTTTCTCCAGTTTTATTTCAGGAATCACTTTGTTAGGAACACCTACAGAAATGTATGTTTATGGGACAGCATACCTATTTTCTTTTCTAGGCACATTCATTTTATCTATTGTGCTTTACTTTATATTCCTCCCAGTACTCTATGACTTACAATTAACATCAGCCTATGAGGTAAGAAATTTCTATTTTATATTTGTTATTTTATTTTTCCAAAATGTAAGCTTAAAAAAATTTTAAGCAATTTTATTTCCTCACAAGGCGTAATTTTTTCTTTCTCTAGATTATGTTGTATATTCCAACCTTACTTCTGAATTGATTACATAATTATTTTTTTCTTATGCTGGAGAACATTAAAATTAACGAAATACACTTGGCTTGACTTTTAAAGGAAATATCTAATATTTCCATTGTCTTTTTCAGTATTTAGAACTTCGTTATGATAAAAGAGTGCGAATGTTTGGATCTGTAATATTTAGCGTATATTTGGTAAGTTAAATATTTAAATTATTTTAAATCTGAGTATTATGTAAGTAAACTTTTTGCTATGAATTACTGGTATTACTAATTCGGTCTCTTCTTTCCAGATTGCATGGTTGCCTATAGTGATATATGTTCCTGCTTTAGCATTTAACCAGGGTATGCTTCATAATTATTGTTAGCAAGTAATTAACTGATTTCATAAGAAGAGCTTTGAGTTTGGCTCATTTATTTATTTATTTAAATATAAAAATTACACATTATTGGGCATTGAACCGTTTTTATAAGTAATTATTATGCTTTTTATTAGCTAAGAAATAATATTATTCAGCAATTAAATACGTTATCTCAGATCTTCTTATTGTTCTGGAACGCATGTGATAATATATTTTTTACTTATTTAAAATTAGATCCTACCGAAATAGTTTGATGTTTGAGTTATCTAGGTTTTAGTAGGTACTTGAAGTGTTTTTCTTTTGTTAAAATTCAGTTTCTCCAACTTTTTTATTTTTTTCAGTTACTGGTGTCAACATACACATTGTTACCCCAATTGTGTGCTTCGTTTGTATATTTTATACATCATTGGTTAGTGTTTTTTTTTATGTCTTTATTTTTTCTTGTAATCAATGATCATCTGATTTTGTAAATATATAAAAACGGAATAATAAAATCAAGCCTTTTCAAAATAGAAATGTTGTTATTCCCATTTTCATATTTTCTTTATAAGAAACGTAAATTTTTGGTTTAGGGAGGTTTAAAAGCCGTCGTTTGGACAGACGTTATACAAACTCTGATAATGTTTGGTGCAATGATCCTAGTTGTCATCAAAGGCACTTACAAGGTGGGCGGCCTGAGCAAGGTCTTAAGGATAAATTGGGAGAGCAACAGATTGGAAATGCCTTCGTAAGTATCCAGTTCCACAATATTATTTTATTATGAAATACTAAATCTTACGTCTCACAAGTCACGCACTTATATACCTAAGTAAATGAATAATACTGGACATAGCAATATCTATCCCCATGGCGCATTAAAAATAAACACTAACGGGTGCTCTACATTATTATGTAGAGTCTATAATTATTCGATTGACTTAGAATTTGTAGACAAGCTAACTTTCATGTGTGACTCACATTCACTTAAACAGTCAAGTAAACTTTTTTAACACAAGAAAATTGGACAAATAGTTATTTAGTTATGTAAAAAGACATTTGTTTTCATCAGTTTCAGGTTCGATCTAACAGAGAGGCATACTATTTGGTCTGTAACTATTGGTTCTGCTTTTTACTGGATTGGAAACGTAGCTGTCAATCAAGCTATGATGCAGCGATTTCTATCGTTAACTGATTTAAAACAATCAAAATGGTAATACAAATAATAATACAATATCTTGAATTTTATATATAGGTTAAAAATATACTACCCTACACCTGTTGACAAATTAAACTATTTCAGGGCAGTTTGGGGATACCTTCTAGGTTTGCTCCCAATCGTAGCTACCTGTGCCTACAGCGGTCTTGTAGCTTTTGCAAGATACCATGACTGCGATCCTCTGACTTCCAAACTGGCGATAGCTAAGGATCAAATACTTCCGCTACTGGTGACCGATGTTTTGGGAGACTGGAAAGGGTTGTCGGGAATATTTGTAGCTGGTGTATTTAGTGCAGCTTTGAGGTTAGTAGTGAAGATAATTTTAACAATATTTTTATTTTGTATTTTCTTCATTTTTCTTATGTCACCCGTCATCACAACACTCATCTCTTTCTAACACACATGCCATCCTTCCCACAGTCCATCCATCTTTTCTATGGCGTAGATCTTCAAGCCTTTATAACCTCTAGAATTTCTTTTAGATGTTTATTCCTTATAACCTTATCAAATGTTAATATTTTTTAGTTCCTTATCCACGGGCCTTAATTCTATGGCGGCGGTAGTTCTTGAGGATTTCTGGAAGCCATTCTTCAAAGAGTTATCGCCACAAGGAACTGTGATTCTTGTAAGAATTGTTGTGGTTATACTAGGGGTAATCAGCATGGGTAAGTTTTTTTAAAATTTTATTTGTTTTTTTGAGTAAAACACCTGCTTAAGTTAAATAATTTACGTTTCAGCACTTGTTTATGTAGTAGAAAAACTAGGATCAGTACTGCAGTTGGCTATGAGTCTGTCTTCGGCTTCGTTGGGGCCGCTGACTGGAGTTTATCTAATGGGATTACTTTTACCATTTATGGATCCTACTGTAAGTATTAATTTTAAGAAATATGTTGATGTATAACTGGATGTATCTATATTTTAAAATAATTTTAGAGTGCTCTGTACGGCGGAATCATAGGCCTCATGTCGTCGTGGTGGGTTGCAGCACATTCTCAATTAGCTCAAGCTAGGGGTACGCTTAAGTTTGTGGAAAAGCCCAGATATACACACAACTGTACCTATAGCTTCAACTCTACCACGCCTTTACTAAGCAATGACTATCAAAGGTATGTTAACTGTTATACATTCTTATTATGATATATCAGTTATGTTATATTATACATCTCATAATGTTTAAACACGTGGCACACTTACAAATACATTTTATCAAGTTTCGAGTAATTGATTGATATTTGTCAGTATTTATAAAGCTAAAGAGTTTGTTTGTCTGAAAATATTTATTTATTTACAAATTTTTGGTAAAACTAACAGTCAGTTGCTAACACAAAAATGACCAATTATAAGTTGACACAAACAGATTATCTAGGTGTTTCAAATAAATCAAATTTAATGTATTAGGACAATAAAGTAAAAAAAAAGTTGATTGGATAATGTTTAAGCTCAAAGTCATTTACATATAAAGGGGATCTAGCCCAAAAAAAAGCAAAAAATAAAATAGTTTTCGGTATATGTATATTCATCAGGTCATATTATATACTTAAACAATTCATCTGAATTGATCATAGTCCATTAGATCGAAGAAATCAGGAGAAACATAAAAACATACCCAAGGTTGAGACAAATTAACCTACGTATGTTAATTAATCTTATAAAATGATTATATCTTCGACGTGATTATTTAAAATTTCTTATCCGTTAAACAGTGACGTATTCTTCCTCTACCGGATATCCTACTTATGGCTGACAACATTCGGTTGCTTGGTGACGATCACCGTGGCTTGTCTTCTCAAGCTGAGGCGTTCACCATATGAAGGAAGGGACAAGAAATTTCTGGCGCCCTTTGTGAGAAGATGGATGTCTAAGGACTGTCCAGTAAGTTTCTTTGTCATTTATCTTATACATCATTTCACATGTTTAGGTATAGGATGGCTTTGGTTGTCTTTTCCTAATAAGGCGTTTGGCATCAAAATTTGCATATACTTTTTTTTTTTTTGTTTTTTATTATTGATAAGCCTTCATTTGACCACAATCTCACCTGATGCAAAGTGACGATGTGGTCTAAGATGGAGCATGAAGGCCTAGAAGATGGCTTCTCCGGACCACATTACGAAACACGAAAAAATCGCTTCACGCACTGGCCCAGCCCGGAGGATGGTGACAAGCCATACATACATAATTATGGTGCTACTGGTCAGTTGTATTGTGCCTTTTAAACCAAATTCGGCTTCTCAAGTTACATTAGAGCGCATAGTAGCCAAACTCGATAGTGGGGTTAAACATAAATAAAAAAATAATAATAAAAAAAATATTATTCGTTATGTAAAGCTTATATGCTAAATTATTACTAAAACAGTACGGAAATGCCCATGTAAACTAAACACAACGCAATGATCGCTGACTAGTGATTGTGTTGATTGCCAGCTTTAATGAAGCCTAATGAGTTATCTTAATTTATATAAATCTCGTGTCACAATGTTTGTCCTCGATGGACTCCTAAACCACTTAACCGATTATAATAAAATTCGCACACCATGTGCAGTTCGATCCAACTTGAGTATCTCTCAAGTTGGATCTAACTGCATCTCATCATCAACTCAAGTTGGATAGTTTAAATCTCAAATTATAGTCGCAATTTTAATTTCCTCCTCCGCGCGTCGATTTCCTCATTACTGAGGGTCGTGATACTCTATTTGTGGCATTATCTTCATTAATCGTTTCCATATTCATAGAGTATTTTCTTGGACTAATACGCGTGGTGGGCGCCCATGTCCTTCCACGGTAGTATTTCTGAGATGATTTCGAATCTCACGGTCACTAAAGCCGGTCCTGCACAGGTGCTAGGAGGTGTCGGGTTAATTGACTGCCGCCCGATGCTCGGCATTGAACTTTTACGGCGGGGTCGTTCTTCTCCAAACCAACCCTCCTCCTTTTGCATCCGGGCTTGGGACCGGCAACGGCGGAGTTAAAGCGTTTGTGAAATAGCGGATATTATCTATATTCTATATCTTCTTTATAAATAAAAATGAATTGTTGTTCGTTAGTCTGATTAAAACTCGAGAACGGGCCGATTGAGCTGATTTTGGTTTTAAAATGTTTGTCGTAGTCCAGGGTAGGACTAAACGGTGAGCAAATAAGGAAAAATTGCCGGGAACTTTTATAACCGTGCGACGCCGGGGCGGGCCGCTAGTTATTATATAAAATCTTCAGTTTTGTTAAAATTTCAAATAACGAACACAAATGTTATATTTATAATATTTTTTATTTTCAGGTTACGCAAATAGAATTAAAGGCGAACAATAATCTTTGAAATAAAACAAAAATTATACCTTTTATAGTATATTTTGGTGTTTTTCTCATCTGTCAACCTAAACTTATAATAAATTATATGATGACAAGGATTTGATGAAAAACTGAATTTTCAGTTATCTTAATGTTTCCGAAGAATCCGAAGAAAAAAATATCTTTTAGTATATTTTACATTTTCAAGTGCATCTAATACATCTCTTATCTATATCATCTAGACTTAATAAATACCAATCTATAATAAATATAGTATTCCCGTTCGAGTACCTATGCATTGAGCACCAATCGGTAATATAACGTGGTGCTCAAATGGGAACAAAAGTCAGAATTTGTTTTTATTTTCGTTTGAGCACCTACGGTGTGGCAGCATTAGTGATGGGGTTTAGAATAAAACATATCGATAAAATGTACAGTACTTTTATTATCATATTCATTTTAGGAATCTAGATTGATTTACATGATCACAAAAATGCAACCGGAGTTTGTTTTGCCGATCAGAACGGGTAATTCCTTCCTGTGTTGACTCTGAATATTCCAGACCTGTGAACAGACATTTCATTTTTTTTTTATTGAATTCAATAATTTACGTTAAAGCAATCTAAGTCAAAAACCGTAATAGTTTTATACCTTAATTTATACATTTTTCGAACGTGAAAAATGTTCTCCCTTGGAAATTTTTCACTATAAAAAGTATAATTGACTGATAACGTCACTCGTTGAATCACAAATTTATCAAAATATAGTAAGCTATTGTTTTATTGGATTGATCAACTCCAAAAAGCCTGTCTACTAGGGTTTACAAATAAAAATAAAAGGTTATTAATTGTTCAGTAACAAAATTATAAATTAAGATGAGGGCTTATTATTTGTAATGTTTCCTGATAATTGTGTACAATTGGTGTGAAAAATATTTCTTACCTTGACTTATTGATATCACTATTGCCCATAGGATGAAGGTCCCCAGAACACCTGTTCCTTTCAGCATCCCTCTGAGTGTCACACTCATTCGAGAGCAGGTGGTTATATCTGATAGAACTAGCGTAGTATTCATAGGCAATGCTGTGCGAGCAGGTGTTCAGCCAGCAGCCAGGCATACTTCCACCACCATTGGGGTAGAAGTCAGCATCACCACAGACGTTGGAGTACCCGTAGAGGTTGGTATTGGTGTGGATGACTTCCACGTAGCGTCCATCGGAGGGCGTTACTCGATCGCTGCTACTGGAATAGTAGAGAGGGCCAGCTGGGTCCAAGGCTGGAAACAAGATAATATTTGATATGATGATAAAGGTCCACGTGCAAGTTTTTAGATTGCGATAGATGCTGCTTTTAAGCAAGCTTAGCACACTAATCTATGGACGTCTTTTGATCGGGTAGATTATAAAAAAATTACAGCTAATTAATTACACCTGAGTTGGCTTATGTGCTATAGCTATAAACAGCTTTTATTTTTGGAAAATTATCATTGACCTTTAACATGTTACCTTGGCAGAAAAAGATTTTAAGTATCTCTTAGGAATATTATAAGTATTGTTTACTTGTGGTATCTTTGAGAGGAGTGGAATGACACAGTTATTTTGAAAAGGCAACTGACACATCGTGAACATTGTGAACTGCATAGTAGCAACATTTATGATTATCAAACAAAACACTTACAAACAACCTAAAAACTGAAAAGTTGAAAATAATGAAGGTTTTCTTTAAACCATAAATTATCCAGTTCTTACACTAAAGAAAGTATATGCATAACTTTTTTTCACAATACATTTCAACAGCCGTTGATGATTTTCCGTAAGTTGATTATTTTACTAGGAAATTTATTAATGGTAATATACACATATATAAATGCAAAATAGATAGCAAAGCTGTTTATGTTACCATGATTTTTTAACTCCAGACCAAAAAAGAGTGGTGTTATAAGTTAAACGTGTCCTGTCTGTGGCATCATAGCTCCCGAACGGATAAAGTGATTTAATTAAGTTTTTTTGTACAAATATACTCAAATGAAAGCTTATCATGTGAAAATAACAAAAGAAAAATTTTAATATGATATTTTACTTTTAAGGAATGAATGTCATGTGACGAAAAGAGTGTTAGATAGATATGTCTGTCGATGGATATGTGGGAATGGGAAGAGGTAGGCCAAAAAAAAGATGGATGGAATGTGTGAAGGATGATATGTGTAAAAAAAGAGGGAGTGACTGTTGAGATTACGAGTGACAGAGGAAAATGGAAGGAAAAAACATGTTGTGCCGACCCCACATAATGTGGGATGATGACTTTTAAGGAAATTAAAGTTTTTTATTTATATTTAGATTATTATGTCTGTTTCTAACTTACACAAATGTCAAAGTAAGTGACAAGGACAAACGAATGCTGAAGACATTTTATCTGATATAGGTAAAGTAGACTATTTCGCTTAAGGGGTAGCATCTATGTAGTAGTAAAGCATTAAATATACTCTTATTCAAAGATAAGCACACAAGTATATGGGTAATTATCACATGGCCTATCGAGTGTATGTAGTTTCAATTGATTGCGTTTCTTAATAAATTTAATTGATAAAGTTACTTGTTGGTATCTACTAATACAAGTGATAAAAAGATAATCGTCAGGTAAGAATGATAAAAAAAACATGATTTAAGCCTCAGATTACAGACAGCCAGATGGAAAGAATACTCAAATTCTTTAACGTCTCTACTCTTCCGGTGCATTAGGTAGTTATTATTCATTCTTTTGCTTCACTCACGTTAACGTCCTTACATGACTATTATACCATATGTGATATTGTTCTATTAACTTTTAATTAGGTTTTATATTACAATAGGGAATTTTTTATTATAAAATTACCTTGACTTTTATGTTTAACTTTTACTTTTACTAAATTTATACGTCTCAAGCCTCCACTCTGGAACTTTGATGCACTTTCTTATTAAATTGATATAGCTATAAATATGACTTAACAGAATAACTATTTGTATGTAGTCATCATGCCAATAAAAATTTACAAAGAACTTACCTGTAATTCTTTGAATAAGACCACCAGTCTCTTTTCCTGCATTACCCACAAGGTGGCCACCCAGGCTGAAGCCGACTAAATGTATCCTTTCGTAAGGTAGCCCAAAGTTGGTCAGCCAGGAAACGAACTGCCCTAGACCCCTACCAACTGCTCCCACCCCATTTCTGGCGGTGGTGTAGCCTCTGTTAGCCAGGCGATTCCAGTCTAAGACAATTACGTTAACATCTGCGTCTTCCAGGAAGGCTGAAACGAAATAATTAAATAAATACCTAATCAAATATTTCCGGACTACTCTTACAGCATCACCTAACCCCAAACTTAGCAGAGCTTGTACTATGGGTGTTAGGTGACTGATATACTACTAAAAAAAACAAGTAGATATTATTATTATTTAACTAAATAGGTACAATTTTCCTATGGTACTAATGAAAAACGTTTAAATAAGCACCTTCAGTTAGAACTTTGTTCATGGTGTTACTGCCACCCCCATTCCACCCATGGGCAAGGAATACGGTAATTTTTGAGTTGTCAAAGAAGGAACTGCGTACACTTTGTTCATTCCAGATGCTGAGAATTTGAGCTTGGGTTGGGTTATTCCTGAAAGATAACATATCATTACCTACAGATTTACATTTGAGTTTATAATAGTGGATCCGTTCACCGAGATGCTTATTTGCGATTAAACCTAGTTAGTTAGTTAGGGGGCCCTGATTTTCAGCATTTAGGCTCGAGGTTGATAAAACCTATTCTATATGTCAATAAATATGTTGCTTAAGCTAATAAATTTCAGTCCAGTATTATGATTAATCAATAAATCAAAAAGATTTTTGTTTATAATAACGCACCGGTTTAATTAAAAAAAAACACTAACGTTTTTTCTGGGATCTTAAACTAAACTAATAGTTGAGTTTGAGACAACTTCGCAAAATTGATAATGTATTAAAGCCTTACGATGAACCTACCTCGTGTACAGCCAATATTCATTATTGTCAGGATTTCTAGTGTAATTATCAATGAATTGAGTGTCGACTGGCTCTTCAATGTCGACAAGATGCAGGATGCCATCACCGTCTCCAGGGAAATAGAAGAACCTATCACCCTTTTGATAACCCTTCATTGGGTCTTCAATCACGCCCGCAGTACATACTGAAATAAATACATATTGATAAAGTCATTACTCTAAAACATTAGTAGTAACGTCATTATTACAATACATTTTACTGTATATTTCACAAAAAAATAATTCTTTGTCCTACCTGCTATAGCGATCAAAAGAGGCAAAATGAACTTCATTTTTCTAACGGGGTGTCTGCCATACTAAACTGTAAATAATTACAAATTGTATTTATAGTAAGATACTTTAGGTATAATGAACTGTTCTATGATTATCTTTTGATAGTAGGCTAATCACTGTAGGTGGCATTGAATCGTATATCATTGCTGAGATTTTTCGAATAGCAAAAAATATTATTTAGTGTCTTCCGTTTGAATTTTCATATTCAACTTTGTCACTATTCTGAAGCATTCAGAATATCTGATACTAATAGTTAACGATTGATCACGCCTTTCGATTAAATTAAACAATAACTTTCTAGATTTTTATGGGGATACATACTGTCATTCCAAATGTAAACTAACTAGCTTAGGCACACTGGGTTTCGTCTCAAGAAATGTATAAGTGTTTTTGTAAATATTACGTATGAAATTGCAGCTTCGTTTTTTTCTAGGTACAATCGAAGAAATTGAGACTGGTTTAGGATTCAATGGTCTGGATTATATTTGGTTTAGGGATAGGGGTTGGGCAACCCTATTCCCAATAACGTTAACGTTGGAGTATGTGTCACCAGCTTATTGCATTATCTACTAGCATGGACAAAGAATACTTTCATCTATGCTTATGGGTAGGTATATAGATGAATTACTTTTTTATTGTTATATGACGTTATTGACGTAGATAAATCACGCCATACCTACGACTAATAGATTGGTTGTTGTTTTCAAGATATGCGCATATTTTATCCCTATATCAGCCTATATCTTTTGCCAAATATTATTTAATTTATCTACAAATCAGCCGTGATTCAAATGAGAAATCACTACTAAATAGAGTACCTCTATGATGATTGATAAGTACATATTTGATTCGTGTTTGTTTTCATGAAATAAATAAGGCACCCGGCTAAATAACGCTTACAAGACTTAACAATTTAACATTTTTGACTTTACATACACAAATATTTAAATTCAGTTTAAAATAGTACACTTAGTAAAGAAAATACAAAGAAAAATTGTACGTAACGTATCAATGTGTATAAATCACTTCTTTTTACCGTTTCACTAAAGAATATTGACATTCAATATGAGTAAAATGTTTATATTATGTGAGTAGTGTTTATCTTAAATTTTTGTAGATACTATACGAGTAGGTACGCCATGGAACGAAATATTAATAAAACAAAACACAGACAGTCAAATGTATTTTTATTTTAGGACGCTTTCGTGATTTCATTGTCAATTTCATTCTTTACTGGACTCCCTTGGGGTCGAAGCTTGGGTTTGAAAGGATACCAGCTGAATGTGTTGGCTCTGAAGACACCAGTCCTGAAACAAAAACAGTTGCTGTTTTTGCAAATATTCGAAGTAAGTATCACTTAAGTAAAGAAAAAGCCTTAAAGGGTGAATGGGCTTGAGTGGGCGAGAGTATTTGGTTATCGCATTTTCAAATTCAGACTGATCTGTTATGATATCTAGCCAGAAATTATGGCCTAAATAGAAGGCTATAAACGATTTGTTTGATATGTTTCCCAAACACAGTAATTCCCTGCAGCAAATTTACTTTTCACATTTTTCCCGAATGCGATTATCCTAGCCACTTTTTTCGTCTGCAGCTTCAATTTTACAGTATTTTTGCTACTGTGTCTAATTTATACAAAAACTAAACTCCAAAATATGGCCTCGTCGATATAAATTAGTAAATATATTTTAATTTTTATTTTAGTACATAAGGCTCTTATGTTAATCATACCTGTTCTTATTGAGGTCAGTGTTTCCCATATAATGAAGACTGCCAAAACACTTATCTCTCACAGCGTCCCACTGAGAACTACACTCATTTGATAACATATGATTATTCTTGATTGTGCTTGCGTAGTACTTATAAGCGGACGCGTGTGAGCAGGAATTCAGCCAACATCCAGGCATGCTGCCTCCGCCGTTGGGGTAGAAGTCAGCATGACCACACGTGTAGTAGAACCCGTAGAGGTTGGTGTTGGTGTGGATAACTTCCACGTAGCGGGCCGCTTCAGATGTGATACGGTCGGGGCTGCTTGAGAAAAACAGAGGGCCGGCGGGGTCCAAAGCTGAAATATAAAGATACAATCGGAGTCAAGATTCTTGGTTCCTTTAGGCGCGTAATTTAAGCTGGCTTAGAGGTAGATTTCTAACAGATCCTTAAGGCTGAATAGATCCCGTATAAGTAGTAGGAGTTTTTGATGCATCTTTTAACATTTAATGTCATAAAGAGGTTAGGCTTAAGGTTGATTGGTTGTTGAGAGGCAATATGAGAGTGGCCCAATGCCATGCAATTCATACAAGGGCACTCATAAACCGTCCTCGTTAATCACTCTATTACAGAAAGCCAGTATTGTAAATATTAGCTTACAGCCAGAAAGAAAGAAAATAAAGTGACTTCGTTTTATTTTACGCACATACTTGGCGCTGTTTGTTATTATTTAATTTTTTGTATTAGCAAACCGACGGGTTTATTCGTCGGGCTCGGTAAACTTAAGACTAAGTTAATAATAATAATAATAGAGTCTCGACCAACACCTTCAGAGGCTCTCGCTGGGAAGCTGGATCAAGGGCCAGATTTAGAAGGCAGTACTCCTGGACTCGCGTATCGTCAGGAAGTTCCTCTCTCTGCAGCCCGAGTCACCGGTCGCTTGAGCCTAGCTTCGCGGCCGGTGATTCTCAGTTTTGATATATTTATTACAGTAGGTAGTTTTATATGATTTATTATGTAATCTAATGTAAAAAATATATTTTTGACGTCTTTACAATTAAATAAAATTCACCAACCCGCACTTGGCCAGCGTGGTGAGTTAAAGCCTAATCTCTCTCGTCAAGAGAGAAGTCCCTGTGTCCCAGCAGTGGGAACGTTAATAGGGTGATGATGAAAATTAAATAAAGAGAACAATACTAATAATAATAAAAGTTGGTCCATATGTAAACTAACCTGTAATCCTTTTAATTGATCCATTAGTCTCTCTTCCTGCATTACCTACAATGTGGCCTCCCAGACTGAAGCCGACTAAATGTATCGAATCGAATGGAACTCCAAGTGTGGTCAGCCAGTTTACGAACTGTCCAAGTCCTCTACCGACAGCTTCAACGCCACGTCTGGCGGTGGTATAGCCCGTGCTAGCTAGTTGATGCCAGTCTAGTACTATGACATTAACATCACCTTCCTCGAGAAAAGCTAGAATTATAAAAAAAAATAAGTATTTCGGTTTTTGCGCTTCAAAAGCAAAACAGGTCATTCAGGTATAGTATGAAGTAGTGTTTGTTTGTATGTAAAGCCTCTTTTTTCAGCAAAGCGAGTTCAGTACCAGCAGTGGGCATTTTAAATAGGGGTACTTACTTATAATCTAATTGACTATCAAAATGTATAAAAAAACCATCAGATAAAGCTACCTATAAATCGGGTCTACATCAAGTAAATAAGTCAAGTAATTTAACAATAGTCGTTCTAAGTAGAACATTGAAATTTGAATTTGTGTCATTAGAAATTTGAAAAAACCTTATAAGCTGTCTGGTCTGTCTAGCTGTCTGATTTGCGAGGTGCCAATAATATTTGATACCACCATACCTTCTTTTAGAACAGTGTTCATATCATTGTGACCGTTCCCAATCCACCCATGAACAAGGAATACTGTTATTTTGGACTTGTTGAAGTTAGAATTGATAATGCTTTGCTCGTCATTTATTCTGAGAGTTTGGTATTTAGTCGGGTTCTTCCTGAAATTATGATTACAACTATTATAATTTTAATCAGCTTTATTATATGAACACTATATTAAGTAATCAATCATTAACTATGCTGATTTTAATAATTAATAAGGCCGTGTTGGCTAAGTGGGAGCACACTCGACTTTCATTCCGATGGTCGTGGGTTTAAACCCCGCCATGCACCTCTGGATTTTTCTTGTAATTGTTAGTTGTTGTTGAAAAATGTATGTGCGCTTATGCACTTAACCGTGCTTTAACGGTAAAGGCATACATCGTGAGGAAACCGGCATATTCTGAGAACTTAAAAGAGTTTAAAGAACATGTGACATTCACCAACACGCACTTGGCCAGCGTGGTGAATTAAGGCCAAATCTCTCTCGCCAAGAGAGAAGTCCCTGTGTCCCAGTAGTGGGAACGTTAAGATGATGATGATGATTTTAATAATACGTAGGTATGAAAAATCATACATTTTGAAATTCTAGTCTTGGCTTCGGTGTGTTTGCTGTAAGTGACTG
This sequence comes from Gymnoscelis rufifasciata, assembly GCA_929108375.1. Lineage (NCBI taxonomy): Eukaryota > Metazoa > Arthropoda > Insecta > Lepidoptera > Geometridae > Gymnoscelis > Gymnoscelis rufifasciata. The sequence goes on from OV815303.1 coordinate 5,371,777, forward strand.
AGACATTCCTTTTTATTGATCTTATCGTTTAAATTAAAACTTCCGTAGAAAATGATAACAAACATGCCAAAACGTGCCCTTTTCCCCCGAAAACAATAAATAATATTTGAAATACAATATCAATTAAGAGAATAATAATATAGTTTCGCGGCAAGCGGAGCAAATATCAAAATAAAATTTAAGTTTCTCTGCACTTCAGATATATCATTGATAAAAGACATTCAGAAATAATAATGTTAAGTCTACTATTATCTCAGTGTAGGATAACCTTTAGTCAACTCAGATCAAACTCAGCTTACAAACGCACGCAAAATATTATTGAAGATTACCTGGTGTACAGCCAATATGAATTGTATGATTTTTCGTTAGGAGTGCTTGCATATTGTTGAATTAAGGTAGTGTCTACTGGATCCTTGGTGTCCACCAGATACAGCGAGTTATCGTCGCTGTCAGCTGGGAAATACATAATCCTATTCTGGTCCTCATTGTCAAACGTGGGGCTGTGAAGAGGAAGGCCGTACAGGATGTCTTCCGCTAGGTTTGCAGAGCACACTAAAAAGAAAAGGATTGTTGAAATTACCATATGAATAAAAATCAGTGTTGGCTAAGTGGGAGGACACTCAACTTTCATTCCAAAGGTCGTGGGCTTAAACCCCGCCACGCACCTCTGGATTTTTCTTTTTAAGAAATTTATGTGCGCTTAAACACTTGCTTCAACGGTGTAGGCAAACATTTTTAGGAAACTGGCATGAACTTAAAAAAAAGAGTTTAAAGGAAGTGTGACACCAACCCGCACTTGGCCAGCGTAGTGAATTAACGCCTAATCTCTCTCTCTATGAGAGAAGTCCCTGTGTCTCAGCAGTGGTAACGTTAATAGGGTGATGATAATGACCATAAGACTATTGTATTGTAACAAATAGTAAATAGGAAAACTTTTTAATGGATTCTTTACCCAACATCTTGTTATTATATATTTAGTAAAAATCGTAATGACCTAACAAAAATATAGTTATATAATTTTTTATTATAAGAAAATATAATATTCCTACCTGTGGTGGACACCAAAAGAAGCAGAATGTGCTTCATCTTTCCAACACGTTTTTGGCCACAGTAAATATACTTGTGGAGAATTTGTTTTTATATTACATTAGAGCAAATCAGGTATACCTACCATGATAACCTTTTTTTGATAAATTCCGTAAGGTCAGTAAAGATAAACCCTGAAATTATACAACAAAACAGAAGGTAATTATGTATTTTTATTTTTCATGAACTCATCACAATTTCTCTCAATTATCGTTGAGAATACTGGGCCACACATTAAAAACAAATAAAGAAACAATAAGATTTCGTTTTAGATTCGAATGAATAATTATAAAATATCTTGGTTAATAGTATTTAGATTAGTATAAGTATTTACTTTTTGAAAAAAAGTAAATTTTAAAATAAATGCGATATGTATTAAATGAATTCATACACCGAGGGTTCCGTATCATCATCATCACCCTATTTACGTTCCCACTGCTGGGACACAGGGACTTCTCTCTTGACGAGAGAGATTAGGCTTATTATTATTATTATTCACCACGCTGGCCAAGTGCGGGTTGGTGAATGTCACATGTCCTTCAAACTCTTTTAAAGTTCTCAGAACATGCCGGTTTCCTCACGATGTTTGCCTTCACCGTTAAAGCACGTGTTTAAAGCGCACATAAATTTCTCAAGAAGAAAAATCCAGAGGTGCGTGGCGGGGTTTGAACCCACGACCTTCGGAATGAAAGTCGAGTGTCCTACCACTTTAGCCAACACGGCTTTTTTCTTTTTTTCCTTCCGTATAATTTGAATTATTTACACTTTATGTGAATGATGAAACACATACCTTAAAAATAAAGTTTAAAAGAGAGATTCGAAAGAAAGCAGTCGACGGTCACCCATCCAAGTACTAAACGCGTGCAACGTTGCCTTACTTTTTAAAACGTTTGTTTGTTGTACTCGTATGTATACGTTTGTTGTACTCGTATGTAAATATAAGCGCTTTCAGTATTTGTTGTTATAGTGGCAACAGAAATACAACTTCCTTGAAAATATCAGCTCTCTATATATCACAGTTTTCGAGCCTGGTGACGGACAGACAGACAGACTGCGAAGTCTTAGTAATAGGGTCCCGTTTTTTCCTTTGGGTACGGAACCCTAAAATCAAACTCGATGGGATTATACCCTTTTTTAATGGTTTTAGTGGGAAATAATTTAAATAGATTACCTAATTATTGCATCATAAACATACCGCATTCATATTTTGGTAAAAAACAGTGCATTATATGAATAAATCAATAATGTATTTCAAATTGCCAAAAGTGCGCGAAAAAACGTTATAAATTTGAAGCGAGTGACGTCACAGCTCATGTCTCGGCTATAGAAGTTATAGAACTCAGACTCAGTACTACCACGAACTACTCAGTTAGATACGTTAAATCACTTAAAGCCAAAGCCATTTTGAAAAATAGCCTAAAATTGTCGCGTGATTTAAAACGAAAATATAAAACTTTTAAAATGATATTATATGAAATAGTAGATATTTTATTAAAATTGTCTATTTTTAACCCCCGACCAAAATAGACGGGGTGTTATAAGTTTGACGTGTCTGTCTGTGTGTCTTTCTGTCTGTCTCGGACATCATAGCTTCCAAACGGTGGTTTTTCTGTTCACGTCCGTAAGTGCCCTCTGAATCCTTACACGTGACCTCCGGGTGGTGCTAAGAACAGTCAGTGTAGCAAGCTTATCAGAATATAGTAAGGATGGAAGTTATGCATAACCTGTGACTATTCAGACATGTCTCACGCCATCCTGACACACACGTTAATTAAGGCATTGGTATCGGTGTTTTTGTGCAGGGACGTCTCTCTTATAAAATGGTCTTAATTCACCACGCTGGCCGAGTGCGGGTTGGTGAATGTCACATGTCCTTAAAACTTTATTTTTTTAAGGTTCTCAGAACATGCCGGTTTCCTCGCACGATGTTTGCCTTCACCGCTAAAGCTCGTGTATAAAGCGCACATAAGTCACGCTATCACACGCCTAATTCGGCTTTGGATTTTTCCCAAGATAACCCACCATGTATTATTTTATCAGAGAATCGAAGAAGATTAATAGTTGTTTATATGATTTTATCTTAATATTTATTTGATAAGCACGTAGACGTCGTATGACGTAGCTGTAGTTGACCAAATTACATTTTATTTGAACATGTATTATAATAAAGGTCACTTACACAAGTGAAATTAGAGATACTAGATACTAGAGCCTAAATTTTGAATAAACTTAAATGTAAAATAATTTAGAACGCTAATAAGCCCTACACACCACGCAACACAACCAGGATCACTAAGACATGAATTCATTGTAACAAATAAACTTTTATTACTTTCAATCAATGATGCCTGTTATTATCTGTTTACAGATGTAATTATTGATTGAAAGTAATCAGAAATTATTGGCGTCAATGAATTATGGCCTAAGGCTTTCCTAGTTTTAAATTTACTATGGATAAAAGCGGCTTGCTTCATCATGGTAAATATCCCGTTTTTTATAGATGACCATGATAGTTTCAAAAGTTGTATGGATTCAATGAATAACTTCATTGAATCCATACAACTTTTCAAGTCCAAGACATTCAAGTCAAGTTTTTTTTGGATTCCGGTACATAATGTCAAAATGTTAAGTTGCACATACGAGTCACATACTAATGATAATGACATAAGATAACTTAACATTAACATGTCTTGTAGTCATTTTTAGGAATCCTATTATAATTTTGGTTTGGTTTCAGGTTTGAGAAATGTGTTCTCTCTGGTGATAGGCTTCGGCCGCGGCTTGTCACCACCCTCCGGGCTGGGCCAGTGCGTGAAGCTATTTTTTCGTGTTTCGTAATGTGGCCCGGAGACGCCATCTACCTTCTAGGTCTTCATGTCCCATCTTAGACCACATTGACATTTTACATCAGGTCAGATTGTGGTTCAAATGAAGGCTTATCAAGCATTAAAAAAAATGTAGATTTTACAGACGACTAGCTGCCCGCCCGCGGCCTTGCACGCGTTGAATAAGTGGCTTTTGTCATTTGCTGGCCTATTGAAATATGCCCGTGCCAAGATGACCCGAATCGGGCTTTGCTCGTAATAATTGATTTTCCGCGAAAAGGGGTATTTTACCGCTGTAAAAGTTGCCTATGTTTTATTCTGATTATGTAAAGTTTTGTGCAGTTTCATCAAAGTCTATTCAGTAGTTTTGCGTGAAAGAGCAGCAAATACACACACTCACTTACATACATCCTTACAAAGTTTAGCGTTTGTAATATTAGTAGATAGGTATTTAGCGTTTGTAATGCTACGCGACTTCCTTCTTTGTATGATTGAATCAAGATTACTTGATAATTGATAAGTTTTGAAGTATAAAAATGATTGTTTGAACACAACATTCTAAGGAAGTTCTTGGCTAAACAATGAAGCGCCTTATAGTATTAGCTGGGCTTATAGTCTGTAAGTGTTTTTATCAAATAATTACCAATAATTATTTATTGGATCCTACTAAATTATTCAAAAAAATTATATACTTTCATAATAAGTTTTGTTTTTTTTCCATAAGGCATATTTTTATTTTGGAATACTTAATTTTGTTGGAGGTATTTATTTGATTTTTACTCACTTTAACTGAAGCAAAACTGTCATTCGAAATATTCTAAGTACTATATTTTATATCCTTATACTGGCGAAGGTAAAAATCGTGAGGAAACCGGTATTTTCCGAGGACTTTGATGAAGTTCGGGTTGTTGAATTAAGGCCTATATAATCCCTTACGTCAAGAGTGAAGTCCCTGTGTCCCATTTGTGGAAACATAAATAGGGGTGCTTATGATAATGATGTTACTGTAATGTATGTCGTTGTAGTGTGTACTTGCAAGAGCCAGCCCACAGTACCAGGTGACAATAGCCACTATGTGGAGGGCGAGAGTCGCTACATCTGGATGCCGGATAGCGAAGGCACCCCCGTGCTAGTGGACCTTCAAGAACCGGTCGACCAAGCACTGCTGAACAGCAGGAACGGAGCTAATAACCAATATTGGTTGTTTACCAGGTACGCATGAGCAAATCTCGCCAAATTCTTTTGGTAACGAATATTATTACCAAAATCATTCAAAAATATAAAAAAACAAAAATTTGTTTTTCATTTCTACTTTTTTACTTTTACTTTTTATAATAATATATCATTTCTTTTTGCAGGAACAACCCCACCACCCCCAGAATCATCAACCACGGAGATGTCAACAGTATTTGGGCATCAGGTTACTCTGCCAACCGGCCCCTAAAGGTCATTGTGCACGGGTGGAACAACAACGGCAATACCGCCATGAACCCTCTCATAACCGCGGCTTTCCTCGCCGTCCAGGATGCCAACGTGATCGTTGTAGACTGGAGCGCCTTAGCCAACGCCAATTACCTCACCGCAGCCGCTGGTGTCCCCGGCGTCGGACAGTTCCTGGGCAACTTCCTAGTTTGGCTGATCAATAATGCGGGCGGCAACTGGAACCAGGTCCATTTAGTCGGATTCAGCTTGGGTGCTCATGTGGTTGGCAGCGCTGGGCGCACGGCTGGCAGTTGGCCGGCTAGAGTTACTGGTGAGAAATACTTATCGAATTCAATATACCTTAATGCATTAAATACACTTAAATGTACACCAAACCTATTATAATAAGTTATCTCATGAAGCACTCCTGTGCTTTTTACCGTACCGTTGTACTTCTGTACAAAGGGCGTTATTCCAGTGAGCGCCCTACTTCTGGAATCCTATAACGCTCCGTATTTTGCCCGGTTTCTACTAGATTTAAACAAACGTATTATGTCTTTTTTCGATATATTTTCTCTAAATTAAATTTTACCCAAATTCGGTGCAATATTATACATGTTCGTATAATAAAACAATAAACTACATAATACTATCAACTGTTAACAAGTTTGCAGTTTAGCTCTCAGAGCTTTAATTGATACTGGTCTAAAAATATGACTGCAAAAATCTTACTAATGCATTAATGTGTCTATTCATCAACTTTGTTTATAGGTCTGGATCCCGCCGGCCCTGGTTGGTCTTACAACTGGTACCGCCTGAGTCCCTCCGACGCACAGTACGTCGAAGCCATCCACACTGACGGAGGGCTCCTCGGCATCTTCCAACCTGTGGCCAACGCCGACTTCTACCCCAACGGAGGAAGGAACCCTCAGCCTGGTTGCTGGATCAGCACTTGCTCTCATGGAAGATCCACCGAGCTGTTTGCTGCTAGTGTCTACTTCAACCACTTTGTTGGAAGGGAATGCTCTAGTGTAGAGCAAGCTGGATCCGTATCTTGTAATGGAGCAGCTTTTAACATGGGCAACGGAATTGTAACTAAACGAGGGTAAGTGGATTGAGATAGTCTCTGTTCATCTATTATAGCTAAGCTAATTCGGGTAAAGTTTGCGTCTCGGGAATGATGAAGGACACTTGTAACCGTACACAAATAGTTCATTCGGATAATTCCTTATAAGGCTATGTTGGGGTTTGCAGAATTGCGTCAGCGAATTTAAGGTATGAAATGGAGAAAAACGAAAAACATCGAGTTATTAGCTTATTAAAATGACAATGAGTGGATTAAAGAGAACATATGAAATTCTTATAATAGAAATCTTCGTTAGATATGGATATACAGACTAAATGGACAGATGATTCGATAAGGTTGATGATGGTTGCAAGCCGCCGTATCCGAACGAAATAACTGGAAATAAAAGCTTGATCAAGCCGTTAACGTAAATACCTTATAATGTATTTATACCCGTAAACTGTGTTAGAATAAATAGAACTAGGAAGGTATAATTTACTATATATAATTCTTATTTCTATTGTTACAGAAACGGGTTATACGCCTTGAATACCGGTTCATCTTGGCCTTTTTAAATTATTATTTCAAAATGAATTTACATCAACTGGGATTACATTAAACCAATTTTTCCTTATTAATTAGTTTTTTTTACCAAATATTCAATTACATAAAGGCATTTTTTCACAATCGAGTAAATTTAGTAAATGGTAAAAATATTGAATCTCGGTCTTTTTAACCATTGACTAATTTCACTCCGAGCATAAGAAACAGGTCATTATGTATGTGAGGTTCTTCTGGTAGATTAAAATTGGTATAGTAAAAATTCAAACAACTAATCCAATAACGCTGTCATGCTGTTTCACTCGGACTTATATAACTGAGCGATATAGCTTTTTAATACACTGAATAACTAACATGGGTCTTTACTCGGAGTTGGAGAGCGAGGCCCTAAGACGTATGTATTTATTAGGTTGGTTTAAGGTTTGTTTAGGCAATTCATGCTAATGGCGCATCATGATGGTTAAGAAAACAAGTAATTAGATTATTCTTTATTTAATCAGGAAATAATTAAATAGTACCCATTTAATAGATCTCCATTCAACCTCTGGCAAATGGGGGTGAAGCGTTTGTTTCGAACCAGAAGATGCCGGAAACACTGTAAGAGAAATCATAACATCAGAATTAATATTAATCAACTTGTTTAAATTTATTTATTAGTAATACATAAATATTATAAACACAATATAAATATATAAAGTTTGTGAGGATGTAAATAAGTATGAGGAAGTTTGTTGCTATTTCTAAAAGAAACTATTTATTGAACGGATTTTTTGAAACATCACAATAATATAGCTCATACATCAGAAAAACACATAGGCCCATAATAATTAAATTATTCTATGTATGCTTAACATAGAAATACCTTATCAACACCGGGAAGAAACAACGGTTACTTTTAAAACGCTTATTTTATGATCTGAAAAATCTGGTAAATAAAATGGATCTCAGCTCATTATTGTTATTAAATTACACAGACGTATTTTATGTGGCAGATTGATCTTTGTTTGACCACCGTTTTACTTGATGGTAAGTAAAGAAGTGGACGAGGATTGTTCATTCAGCCTCACTCTTATCTTGAGTAAACTCAGGTTAACTTACCCAGTTTTATCACCAGTTCCACCGAACACAACAGTTCTGTCACCAGAGCACTGCTGAGCGACAGCTTCTTCGTAACTATCGCAGCTGGTACTAAGGAATTCATTTCCTCCGTTGACCTCCCTGGTGATGGACTCAGCTAAGAAGGCGTAGCCGTAGATGTGGGAGCAGGAGACGTCGGTGAGACAGCCGGTCTGTCTGGTGCCTCCGTTGGGGTAGAAGTTGACGGTACCCAGAGGCAGGTCGTAACCGTATTCACCAGCGGTGGCGTATAAGACCTCTACGACGTCAGCGTCGGTTGACTTCAGGATTTCAGGGTGGTGGGTCCAGCCGTGGAACGAGGGGTCGATGGCTGAAATTAATGTGTATGTTTTATTTTATTAAATTTTAATATTTATATTTATTGTAATAGCCTAGACTGGTGAAGACGATTATGTTAATTGAATAAATGTGAAGAAATACATATAATTTCAAATCCTGAACGCACGCAAAAATGTTTCAAAGCTAATAAAAACTCTTTCAACTGAAAATATTCTATTATATATTTGATAGGGATGAAACCCGGGATTTTTTTTTTGCATTGGGTTTTATTTATTCAATTTATTTAAGTTTGCAGGATTTGTCTGTCTGCTATTCCATACGGACAAATTCAACAATTCATAAACTATTAAAATCGGTTCAGCCGTACTCCGGTTATATACATAATATGCTGTAACGCACGTGAATTTGTTATTTCTGTTCAAAAATGGTTTAAAGTGGTAAAAAGATGGTTTAAGATTAAAAGTGCGGACTTGGCCGCATCGTCGACATCACAATCAATGCCTCTGTAACTCTGGCGACTGTGGCGCAGATGAGTGGCGACGCGACGTTACGTAGAACATCATGTAAAGAAATTGAATGTGGCAACTGCGGCCTATAAGGATATACGGTGGGACTAAAACTGCTTTCACAAGAGACACTCTTTTCATTCTTACCAATAATCTTGGGAATAGTAACAGAGTTGACGTTCCTCGCGGCAATACCCGCAATGTGGCCGCCCAACCCTACTCCGACGATGGTGAAGCGCCTGCCGCTGTAGCCGAAGTTGGCCTGCAGAATGTTGATGAAGTCGGCAATGACTCGTCCGACCTGAGGGGCGTTGCCGAGGGCGTTGGAGTACACGTTCGCGCCGGGGCTCCAGTCCACGGCCAACACGTTCACGTCAAGAATGCTTAGGTAAGCTAGAAAACAAATGATATAATAAACTATTTGTGGACACTCGTGCCAAATACAATTAGGCGGCTGTTAAAATGCTAGCTCAAATTTATCTGAACGCTTACAAGGAATGAGGAAAGCGTTCACATTGCCTCCAGCTGAGTCATCGTTGCTGTGGATGGTGATGACCGTGTCTCTAGCAGCTGAGAAGAAGGTAGCTGTCATAATCGAGGCGGCTGTTGGCAAGAGCGCTTCGCTCACTTGCTGGTTGTTCCTTGAAACAAAAAATACAAAATAATTAACATTTGCTAAGGTAATAGGTATAAGGTATATTGCATTTGCCAAAGTAATCAAACATAGTTACTTATAATTATTATCTAAAGATTACCTTGTGTAACAATGGAACACGATGTCAGTTGCTCCAAGGGTGAAGCCATGAGCTGAAAAAAACTATACTATAAGGTATTTTATCAAAAAAAAATGAAATTATTTTATTAATCCCCATAGTAACTACTACGGAAAATGACTTTCGTTTTCAAACTTATTAGTATTATTCCATAAAATCACTAACATTAATCCTTGATATCTTAATTTAATTTTAGTCGGTACAGTTTTCATAGGTTCAATTATCTAAATTGATAACTTTGATAAGATTGTTCGGAAAGTTCTCGATGTTTTGGGGTATTTTGTAAATGATAGCTAAAACTATCGTTTTTGAGAAAAGTACCACATGCGAATTCTTATACATTAAATATTGAGAAAACTAAAGAACTCAGATTGATCAGAGTTCTTCTAAATTCAATATGACTGAGAGGTAATTCATCTTAGGTTCGGCGCAAACGGGCTACCGACTACAGCCACCGGTGGCGGTCGCACTCTACCGCTGTATGATTTAGTGTGAGACATCGGTGTTCGGAAGCCACCACTGTTCCGTTATATGTCCACTATTCCGCTATAATCCGTTATTCTGGGCGGTTGCAGCTTTGTAGCGCGACAGAGGTGCATATTGGCGACTGTGCGGCCGTAGCGAACACAAGTAACGAAGACTGTTGTTAGTGGCAGCCACACGTGTGAAAAAAATGTATGAAAAATAGTGTCAACTGCTAGTGGCTAGCCACTGGTCGCTGTGGTCTGTGGCCCGGCCTTAAATCGTGCAAATGCGCCAGCTATGGTAAGTATCTAGTCTAGTAAGCATTGCATCTAATTGATCTAAATTTAGAAGTTAATCTTCGTATCTGTGTCACTGTAAGCACTTATCCAGTTTACCTGCAACCGCAGCTAAAACTACGATCAAACACTTCACGGCAAACATTTTGAATCGCAAAACTATGTTATTTCGTAATTCACTGCCTTATATCGACTATAGTTATCGATGATTACCTATTTCTTAAAACACGGTAATCCATGGATCAATTATTATCCTGTTGTAAATATGCCAGACTGATATCTGGGCCCGAATTCTAGACGAAAAATTTGTAACACCTATGTCTGAAATAATTATACATTATAATATGAACAGACAGACAGCCTCAGTAGCGCGTTGGGCGAAAGTCTTGCGGCGCAAAATGTAGCGGGTTCAGTTCCCGTCGAGGGGTCAAGTATTTGTATGTTCTGCAAGCACTTTCTCCTTGGTCTGGGTGTTTAATATCTATAATAACAAAATATCTATAAATGTATGTAACGCAATGTATGTCCGTAACACAAGCTTAGAGCTTTCCACGGGGCTAGATGTTGTTATGTAGATTGTCCGAAAATATTTATTATTTTATTTATTTATTTGTCTGATCATAATCCATTTCTAAAGTGAAATGAAATTATCCTACTGATTATTTCTATACTATGTCGCTGCGTTCTCGCGTCAGGCGCAGGACAGAGCTAAATGGCTGGATGGCCATAACATCCCCGCTTATAGCCATATCTGGAATAATTCTACTGATCTGAATTTTGTATACACTTTTATAACGGCGTTGTGATGAGTATGCCAAAAATTTACATTGATATACTGACAAATAAAAAAAATTAGTCACAAAAATCTGTTTTTCCTCAAAAAACTCGCGACCTGTCGCTCGGAGATCGAAGATTTTTATAAAAATGTCACGCATTATCTACCAAAAACGCCAAACAAATTTTCTGATAAATTACCGAGTAGAGCGCTAAGAAAAAATAGAATGTATTGAAATGCGGTGTTGTAAACCATACACTAAAGCATAGACCCGTAGGTTATGAACAATTAGAATAGCATTTTGTTTTAATATTTTCTTAAAATTTTATTTCCTTAAATAAAGAGGTAAAGTTACCTTGCAAGTAGACACTATCCACTTCCTTTGAACACTAAACACTTCCGCTTTCGTCGACGCTTCTCTGCCATCATCCATATTCAGTTCCACCTTTATTTATGTATATCTTTATTAGGGCCAACAACATGAAAATACAATTATATAGATTGAAATTAAAGAACAGAATATTTATGTTCTTGTGCTTTCTTAATAATTAATGGTAGCCATAGCAAGCGCACTTTTAACTTGTAGATATAGGTAATCATATCTTTTACCTGACATAAATTTATAATGAATTAATATTTTTTTCTAGGCCTTCATGCTCCATCTTAGACCACATCGTCACTTTACATCAGGTGAGATTGTGGTCAAGTGAAGGCTTATCAAAAATAAAAAAATAAAAATAATAAAAAAATAAAAATAAATAAATAATGATAATCTTAATTTAAAATTAAACAGTTTCCAGAGCTTTAGTTCCCTTAAAAGTAAAAAGTCATACTATTTGGTAATGTGCACGTGATGTGCTTTCATTTGAGACCTAACTCGAGTATATTTGCAGATGTCGGTTTTCCAATTTTCATCAAACATGTCTAAGAACACTCGCGCGAAACTCACCTTTCATAGAAACACCTTTCATACACACAAAAAACTAACTTGAAATCGCTCCATCCGTTCCGGAGCTATGAGGTATCCCAGACAGACGCGTCAAACTTATAGCACTATATAAAACTTATACTTATATTAAGTATTTAAAATGTTTTGATGTTAAATGCCTAATTTGAATTAAGTTTATCGAGGAATTTAATGGGCTCTATTGAATTAGGGTAAACCTGTAATGATAGAGGTCCATGTTATTGAAATATATAAATAAATAAACACCCCTCTTACTTGTCGGGGGTTAAAAAGCAAAGTTAGTATTTATTTAGTTACATAGTCAGGGTTTCAATAAATGTTACCTTGATATAGTTATCTAATCGAGTACGATTTTTACAATGAATGGAAGCTGAAACCATTGATATGAATGAAGTCATAAAAACAAATGTTATTGAAATCAATTTTATCAACTTAGAATAGATTTGCGTTGGGTATAATACCTTCTTATAGATAATTTTTAAGACTACCGGAAAACCCAGGGATGATTGCTTAGAGGAATCACTCAGGAAAGAATGAAAAAATAAATAAAGTAATACGGTTAAATCAAATATGAAAATAACATCGCATCGCCTTAGATGCATCGAAATAATTTTAATGAAGGTTGTGGGCGGCGGTGGTAAACAAAATAAATCATACAGTTCAGTTCAGTTCAGTTCAGTTCATTTATTGGTCCAATTTAATACATGTTTGTACATTTAGATAGGTCATATTATACATTACATATTCACAAGGATATTCAATTTAATTTACAAGTAAAATTCATCAGCTAAAGCTTCGTCAATATTATAAAAAGATTTTAACATTAAATAGTTTCTTATAGCTACACTGTATTCTGTAATTTTAAGTTTTCTTATATGCAAAGGTAATTTATTATAAAATTTAATACTTAAATACAAAAAACTCTTGTTTAACTTAGCTAGCCTATGATTTGGGATTGACACATCATTCTTTCTGCGTGTATTATAATTATGTTTGTCACTTTGTAAATCTAAATTATCTATATGCATTTTTGCATAAATACAGTTTTGTAATATATATTCTCCAGTAAATGTCATTATATTTAAATGTCTAAATTTGTCTCTACAAGAGTCCAACTTACTCAGTTGTAACAGAAAACGTATTGCTCGCTTTTGCAGTATAAATATTCTATCAGATTGGGCAGCATTTCCCCATGCCAATATCCCATATTTCATTTTACAAAGATAAAACACATCACAAAATTTACAAAGATAAAAACAGAAACTTACTCTAACTTATATTAATCCTATTACTACTATTGACAGAAACAAAAATCAACACAGCTCTCTTTTAAACCGACTTTAAAAAAGGAGGAGGTTCTCAATTCGTCTGTAGGTGTGATTTGGTATAATATTCTTTAGTTATGCCAATATTGTAACAATATTGGTGTTTTTATTAATAAAATATAGGTAGCAATTATTATGCATTACAAATTCGTAAAAAAGGTGTGATTGTAGGTACCATGTACATATAATACATTCAACTTCTGTCAATGCAGAATTATCATCAGTTATGATGAATTGGTAGGATATATGGAGGATATGTGGAGGTTTTGTCTGTTCACGTCCGTATGTGGTAACCCTATGAATTACACGTGACCTCCGGGTGGTGCTAAGAACAGTCTCTGGTGGTAGGCTTCGGCCGCAGCTTGTCACCACCCTCCTTGCTAGGCCAGTGCGTGAAGCGATTTTTTCGTGTTTATTAATGTGGCCCGGAGAACACATCTATCTACCTTCTAGGTTTTCATGCCCCATCTTAGACACGATGTGTCACACTTTACATCAGGTGAGATTGTGGTCAAATGAAGGTCTATCCAGAATAAAAAATATATATTTAATGGAATTTTAATGGAATATATAAATGAAAGTAAGTAAAAAAAATATGGTTTGGACTTAATTTATGCCCTTTTTGGTAATTTAATATGACGAAGACTGCTTTTATTTAGAAAAAAATCCAGAAAATTTAACTAGTTATTTTTACGGCAAAGCGACAACTCGGTGACGAAATATTCGCAGAATTTCTCCGACTTCGAACCTATAAGCTATGTGATTCCTTATTTAAGTAGGTAGGTATGTCATCTATTCCGCTGTATGCCAATTAATATTGTTGGTTGTTATGTCATAATATAACAATAAATTATTTTACAAAATCTACATTTTCATCATTACTACCCATCGTAAGGTAAAAAGAGTTAGGTATTTAGTTATTTAGCACGTCATTGCAGGCGTATGAAGTTAGTTAAATAACAGGAAATATTTAGGTACCTACCTTAAGTGATAATACTGTGACGATAAAGGTTAATTGATATAATTTGTAAATTCGATAGTGCTTTGATAATGACTGATACCTGATAACAACGTCTTTGTCAAAAATACATTTATTCGATAATTAGTTTGTCACATAATGGTAAGGCATGTGTTAAAACAATTTTAGCAGGAACAAACGTTTTCTATTTTAGAATTAATATTTATATAATTAATAGGAATAACTACTAATTAAATAAATATTTTTTATTTTATTTTTTTTTATTTTGTTTTATTTGGGAAACAAACAGTACACAATACTTAAAAATAAAAAACTTAGACTAAACATAAACCAATAAAGTTTCCACAGTAACATAATAGTAATTAGCGTAACTAATGAACAGTTTCTAAAAAAAAAAAATTTAATATAAAACTAGGTTATAGGTTAAAAGTAAAATAAAAGAGGCGTTAAGTTAAAAAAAAGAAAAAGAACACAAAATTGTTATACTTATACAAATTACAACTCAACAGTTATTACGGTTTTGGCAACATTCATCACAACTTCCCTCCGAAATCTGGGAAGTGACAAATAAAATATATCTATATCAATACACAAATTATTATAAACTTCACATGCTCTGATGATAAACATATTTCTTCTATACTTGTTATGGCAAGTCGGCACCCAGAAACATTTTTTATTACGTGCAGAGAGTCGGGGACAGTGCAGACAAATATTATGCAACAATAATGAACTGTCCATAAGACCTGATAGAATTTTATGTAGAAATATTTGATCCCTCGTTATTCTACGAGACTCAAGACTGAACAATCCATCAGAAGAGAAAAACGGGTACCTGAACTTAAGATGTTTAAATAGCTTATTCTGAATACGTTCAATTTCATTAATGTAAATTTTATATTGAGGGTTCCAAACAGTCGAAGCATACTCCAGTATAGACCTTACAAAGCTATTATAAAGGAGAAGTAACGTATCAGGTCCTTTAAATTCTCGAGACACTCTAAGAATAAATCCAAGCATACGATATGCTTTGGATGTTATATTATTTACATGAGAACTAAAAGTCAACTTATTATCCAGGATTACACCAAGATCCCTAACTTCATTTACCCGTAGGATAATGTTATTATCTAATTTATAATTAAAGAAAATAGGCTTCGGTTTTCTAGAGAAAGTTATAACATTACACTTTTTAATATTCAAAAATATGGAATTATTATGACAATAGTCAACAAGTCTACAAAGGTCACTTTGAAGTAAAAGACAGTCAGACTCAGATCCAACTTTCAAAAAGATTTTAGTGTCATCAGCATAAACAAGACATTTTGAGTGATAGAAATTGTTAATGACATCATTGACAAAAATTAAAAATAATAGAGGTCCCAAATGGGAACCTTGGGGAACTCTATTATTATATATTTATTCTTCACAGGTACAGAATAAGTTTAAATTGATCGATAAAATCAGTTACTATTTATTATGTATATGTACTAACTGTTCACTCAGTTCTAGTAACGAAATGCTAGACATTTTTTTTTCTTTTTATCAGAGGAGTAATGGTGAATTGTTTGAAAATTATGAAACGTAAATATAAAGACAACAGGTTATTTAAAATATATTTATTTCTTATACCTAGCATAACATTGATTAAAGCGATTAATAGGATTTCTCTTTGTTCGTGATTTCAAAAGAGTTTTACCGGCAAGTCTTAATTTCACATAAATGCCATTTTGTACTTATAATACTAATCAACTAAGAATATAACTAATTGTGCTTCTTTTTTGCATCGTATAAACGCAAAAGTTTTTGGAAGTACATGAGCAACAATATAGTTACGGTCACGACAATATGTCTACAAAACATAATTTATTATGATAGTGAAACAGTAAAGCTAAAGCTAAAACTAAAGCTTTTTATTAAGTTTGATTTTTCTTAAAACTACCCTCTTACGGAGTAAAGGCGCTAAGGAAGTCTCTCTTTTTAGAAGCTCTGGGTTATTGAGAAAGCAAGGAAACGTAAATAAATTAGCAGTATTTTCATTATTTGATGAAAAGGAAACACATAGAAAATAAATTCTTGACTGAACATAAATAAATAAAATAAGCCATGAAATCCAATTAATGTTCCGTCAAATTCCACGATGATTCCTTTTTACCATTTTGATGCGGGAGTCATAATTGTTATTGGTTTACCCTCCAACTCAGTTTGTAATTGAAATATAAGCTTTAGCAATATGAACTTAATTAAGGGAAAATTTTGAATCCTCTGATACCATCTAACTTGTTGCTAAATGTATAGGATAGGTACCTACAGTGAATCTGAAAATTATTGAAATATCGTTATTAAATTTGCTGGTTGTACAGACCATCTTTTCAAATACCAAAGATAAATTCTTTCGACTTCCGCAAATCTTATGAATAAATACTTTTTTATCACAGCTGATTGGGGTGTTTCAAACTCCTGCCCCTAGCTTCCTGAGGCTTAGGAGTGGTGGTTTTAGTTCCGTTGTTGGGGACTTCTAGAAGCGAGCTGAGCAGGATGACACCCTGTTCCGCTGTCTTGTACACGCCTTGGAGGAAGCTTTCTACGTCGAATGTGTCCTTTTCGTCTTCTTCTTCGGTTTCTTCTTCTTCTGGCTCAGTTGTTCTGTTGAAGTTGAAGGGTATGAGATGAGTACATGGTTTAACAGGAAGCTTCGGTCGTCTCTTTTAAACTTGACTTTTAAAGCAATTATCATCAACTTGATACTGACTAGGAAACTCCTGCAGAGTCACGCCTAGGAGTTTCTGTTGCAGACCCAGATAGCCCGTGCTTCCGACATTGTTACCAGGTTAGAACAAATATATTATCACTTACGTTTCTGGTTCCGCCGGAGGGTCTTCCATCTCCATACCCCCAGCGGTGGACTTGAAGCATCCGATGGGGAAGTCCAGCTGAGTTTCACCCAGCAGTTTTGGTTCAAGGTCTAGACAGCCCCTCAGTCCATCAGACGTCGGCGCCAGGTCGTGGAACTTGGCGCAAACTTGAGCAAAACGTCCAAATACCTCGAGGCATATTGGCGCTGGATTCGCTCCTAGAAAATAAGTTCTGAATGTAGATCTTTGATGTACTACACTCATTTCGGATCTCTTCTCTACTTATTGTATGCGACAGTAAGATTAATATAATATCCCCACAAAACTTGCAACATTACCTACACACAATTTGATGAAAACCTTCTTTGACTATTATGATGGTAGAATAATATATCGCTTAAGTATTTGTGAAAAAAATTACAAATTTAATTTAAAAGACAGACTAAAAATAAAATAAAAAGAATAGACATAAGAATATGCACCCACATTGTTTAAAACAAGATGGTAGATAAAAAAAGTAACTAGAAAACATAAAGGTAAGTACAGCGCCTACTAATTATAGTATCTACACAGCAAGTCACTTTCTTTAGAAATTCAACATCGATGCTTTATTGAGTTTCACTTCGATAGAGCAGCGGTAATAAAAACTTAAAATTACTGCTCATAATTTAACTTAAATGATTAAAATTCCAACAAGTGTTTGGGCTCGTATTTGTATGTCATTACTTATTTTTTAACCGATGACCCTTATAAGTGGTCAACACTGAAGTTATTTTGTGCAAAGATTCATAAATTTTTGCCACAAATTATTCATCACATATTTGATTAACAGTGATTCTTTAAAAAAATCTTCGTTTTATACTTTATGTTTAATAGTTTTCGATATACAATAAGTGTACCTAAAGCTTTTATTTGGAGTTTACCTTGGATTTTGGAGTTGTGAATGAGGTTTTTGCCATACGACACTTTTACAGAAAATCCTTCTTCTGGCGACACGTATTTCATGTGAACACAGCCTGAAACAAAAGAGGTTTTTACTAATATATTTTAAAAAATGCTATAAGTTTTAATTAGGCATTGTTACTAAAAAGTCATGCCAACATTGAGATTAATCTTACAAGCCCAAAGTGAATAAATAGTAAGTACATTATATCTTATATAAAAAGTATCTACGGCGACATTTAACATTTTTTATAAAAATCGGTGTACGATGGACTTGGACAATCGAGGAAAATATACACTGTGGGAATGGAAGGCTCTAACCTAGAATCGGTAAAACTAAATGAAATCTTGTAATATATTGTCAAGTTATCAATTTAACAGAAACTTTACGTACTTTCTTCATTTCGAAGTTAATTATCCGTCGACTTCTGAAAGTTTCAAGTTTAAGTTATTGTATTTGCTGCAACACTTAATAGTTGCAGGTAAAATTATGAGAAAGTCTGCAATGTTTTCGAAAGTTTGTGCCGGCGAGATTCTAATAATGGCAACTAGTATGACCATTTACATTTATCTGGAAGTCTTTCTACGTTTCTTGTAATTTAAACTAGTCACATAATTTCTAATTGAAGTGCACGAAGATCATGTTAATGAATCTCGGTACAGCCGTATATAATAAAAAAAAAAATCCTATGTAATTAGTTAGATTATGTTATAAGGATTGAAGTCTATATTCAATCCTCAAAAAATTGCCAAAAAAAAAAACAAAACGGATTTTATTGTACCAAGATTAATGAACTTGACACACGTGCGAAAGTATAATGCTGTTTTAAATTCACCTCACTTCATCAAATTTACACGTACCTACCTACATATTATAATATATTTTATAGTTTTAAATAATTTATGAGGCTAATAACCACATGACTTAATTTAATTAATAAATACGAAAATATTTTAAATTTAAAATAGCCTGCCTTCAACTAACTTAAATAAACATAATAACTTAATTAATATAAGAATTGGACAAACTACGAGTATATACTTAAGTTCAATACAAAATACATTAAATAATACAACATAGGGACATAGGCGCCTAAAATATCTGTTCCAACTGTATGATATAAGGTTTCACAGTTGATAGGTAAAAAAACATCATCTGTCATCACCATCAAAAAGTATGAAAGACATATTTACAGATTGATGAGATGCCGTCGCTTATACTCGTAAGTTAACCCAATGACAGTTTAAAGAATACCTTCAAGTTAAGAGTGAAAAGGTATCTTATATTCAGTCAGAATTTGGGCCTGGTATTTGCTATTACGCCAAATGTGTCTGGGTCTAACCGTTTTGTCACCGAAGGCGACACTTTTCTTTTTCTTCTTTTAGTCGTCTTTGGGTGCCAGTTTTGGGAGAACCGTATATAATATTACTGTATGTTAGATGACAGATATTATTTATTTTATTTGTTATTTAGTTTGTAAATACTACTTGTGTTATCCATGTTCACACTCACCTGAAACTTTTGCCTGAAAACCCGCGTTGCTACGCAACGTGTATAGTATCAACTTAAAACTGAGGCTAAACCTTTTGGTCCACAGTAAAAGGTAATTATTGTTTACATCCTGTTTCATATGTGTGGATTAATAAATGGATTATTTCTTTCTTAGTCCATCGTCCAAATAGACACATACCATCCAAAGAGATGTGGTCAAACAATGGTCTATCCTCCATAAAAAAATAAAAAGTGTGTGTGTGTCAGCTACGACGCACTATTGGAGTTTACATCTTACGAACGATAATTATGATATATATCGAATAGAAAAAAAGGGTAAATGAACGCATGTGCTTAAATGATAAGAGAAACAAACATTTATATCTGTAATTATTCGGATTATTTGTATTACTTCAATAAAGCGTATTACATAAAGTGTGTTACAAAATAATATAAATAAAATACAGTGAGACTACGAAGTATCGCGCAAAGAGTAGACCCCGAGAATGAGATACGCTGTGTAATATATTCCATCTCATTCTTTTACACATTCAATCCTACAGATATATATGTTTGTCTCTTTCTACGTAACGCCTCAACTTTTCGTGTTACACTTGATTTTACTCCTCATAAAAATTCCGTACCGGGCCTTATAACTCAAATCGTTTCTTAACGAGTAAACTCCAAAAAAAAATAATACCTGGTCCTCCGAGCTCCACAATAGTGATGTTAAAGTTGACGCAGCAAACGCAGGCTGGTCCTTTGCAGAGGCAGTTGCGGTTCGGCTGCTCCCTCGTCTCTGTAGGCACCTCAATCAGCTTCTTGCCATCGTCAATGTTGAAGAAATCTAGAATTTATTTATTTTTATTTAACATTTTATTTGTAACTAGTAGTGCCCCGCGGTGTTACCCGCGTTTAAATGTATTGTCCCGCGGAATTACATATTTTCCCGGGATAAAAAGTATCCTACGTTACTTCTAATACCTCCAAGAATATGTGTACAAAGTTTCATGATGATCGGTTGAGTAGTTTTCGCGTGAAAGCGTCACAAACAAACTAACATTCACATTTATAATAGTATAGGATTCATCTTAAGTTAATATTATTACTTGCTTTAACCGCGTAATAAGGGATTTTGTCGCGGTAAAAAGCAGCTTTGTAATTTACTGGGAAAGCAGCTATGTTCGTGCCAAATTTAATCTAAATCGGGCTTCACTCGCAATAATTGATTTTCCCGCGAAAACTGATATTTTACCGCGGTAAAAAGTAGCCTATATGTTATTCTGATGTATAAGCTATATTGTGGTAAAGTTTCATTCAAATCCATTCAGTAGTTTTTACGTGAAAGAGTAACAAACATCCATACATCCATACTTACAAACTTTCGCCTTTATAATAGTAGTAGGATGTTATGGTACAAAAAGGTGAGATCCTACCAGCCAACCTTACATAGAGTAGTATTAGACGGACAATCTACAGATCATCATCTAGCCCCGTGGTTAGCTTTAGAGCTGACCACGGGGCTAACCCTGATATACATAATATTATAGATAGATATATGATATAGATTTACATTAGGACTATATTTTTGTTATTCATATTGAGCACGCAGACCATAATATACAAACACTTGATCTCTCAAGTTATAATACGAACGCATTTAATAATACATTATGTTAGGTTTTTACTTTGTTATATTATATTTACGTGCTTACTATTTTTCTGAAATGCATAATAGTCTAACAAGTTTATTACCTACTAGTGGCCCGCCCCGGCTTCGCACGGGTTTTCATTCATTTTTTTTGTCACGGCAATTATTCGATGTTTTTCTCGCCTTTTAAACCTTCCCTAGACCTCCACGAACATTTCAAGACTATGATAAGAAAAATCCGTTCAGCCGATCTCGTGTTTTAATCAGACTAACGAACAACAATTCATTTTTATTTATATAGATTAGGTATTACTCGCGTTATAATGGATTTTCCACCGGAACTCCATATTCTACCACGGTAAAAAGGAAGCCTATGTCACTAATAAGGCTCTAGAGAATCTTTTTCAAAAATATCAGTACCTACTCTTATTTGTTTCAAATTTCTTCATCACCACAGGTTTGCTTTAAGAAAACTCTTATAGGGTTAAGCTCGCCTCTGTACATGACCATTGTAAATAAACCTTAATGTATCATTTTTGT
Source organism: Gymnoscelis rufifasciata (assembly GCA_929108375.1). Classification (NCBI taxonomy): domain Eukaryota; kingdom Metazoa; phylum Arthropoda; class Insecta; order Lepidoptera; family Geometridae; genus Gymnoscelis; species Gymnoscelis rufifasciata. The sequence continues at coordinate 5,393,719 of OV815303.1, forward strand.
GTACAATAAAGAATTTTTGATATGATTTATGTAATACATATAGATTCAGCTGATCCAGGGATTACCATATACAACGTAACAAGCTCACAAACTTTACATATATTTCTTATATCTAGGTATATAGGTATTTATAATATAAGTATAAAATTAAAGGACAAACAATAACAATAAAATTTGTTATATACTAAGGTAACATTTCAGGTCCACGAGTAATTCGATGTTATAAAAAAAGCTACCTCAAGTAATCAACCACTATAATATACATATAATATGTGCTTTATAATAAAACGTTTTAATAATATCATTGTAAGTAGAAACTTTATCAAAAAATCATTTCTTGACATTCTCTTCTTATTCGTATAACAGGAAAATAGATCATTATATTCATGTATATATATATATATAAGAAGGTAACATACTGTCAAAACTATTTAAAAAAAAAGTCACGATTTCTAATATCGCCGCCCTTCCATTTTAGAGCAAAAACTCACGTCCGTGTTCTATATATTTTTTATACAACGATAAAATAATTAATTCCGAAACAATAACCGTACCAGGAACATAAATAACGGTTTTTGTGTATTAATCAATGTACAAAAAGTACTAATCAACATGACATTTTGTCCAAGTTTTTGTTGATAAATGTTGCGCTTTCATAGCAACTTTCACTGTTAGGCTTGGTTCACAAGTTCCGGTCAATGTTCTTAGTTACGTAACTAAGATAATGTTACATTCATGTATGCCACAATGAGGCTTAGATCACGACGCGACGGTAAGATTGAGATGGGATTATATCCATTGTTATACAAATTTTATTTAGATATGTTAAGATTTTTACGTTCTATCTCCCGAACAATACTATCTCTCTAATTCAATCTTAGATAAAGAATTAATTAGATCATGAGTACGGAATCTTATAATAATGTGTGTGGTGATTATAAGGAAAAATTAAATAATGAGCTATAAAATAAATTAATAATATACACGTTATTTAAAATGGATTTAGGATCGAAATAAAAAGAGATTTTAATTTATATTCCTGCAGTAACAAAAATTACATGATCAAAAACTGTTCAAACAATTATTTTTAAGTTTAATCCAGACACAATATCAACTATTTGAGGTCACAACATAATTAATTACGACAAATTCGACGCCTCATTAAACTACAACGAACGACAATTCCAACTTCAAAAGACACACGTGTAAACAGCCCACTTTCTACGTAGGTACTTTCTAAAGACCACAAAGTGTCTTGTAAACAATAAACTTACCTAAAATATTAGCAGCAAACCCAACCGCAAATATTGCGAGAAGCAGCGAAAATGTTAGTTTGGCCGACATGTCACCTGTCACTATTTAAAAAAAACTGAATTATTCGACGAATTAAAATTCGTTTCGATGAATTTTAAGGTACGTCGTGCGGTAAAATGAGATTGTGAAAGAGGCGAAGTGGCGAGACCACCGCCGTCTGAGCACTGGTCCTTCCCTCTACCCAGACATCTCGGTTTCACCTCGCTCACAATAGAAGGTGAAACTAAAATAAAGCATAACGCAAGTAATGATATGCATCGGCGCGGTGCATCGAGAAAGCTGTAAGTCAAATTATGCTTTTACGTAAAGCAAATAAAAGTTTGATTTCACTCTATGGTACTGTTGATATTATTTTGATGTTTTCTAATATACTACCTACTGTTACTATTTAGATTTACATGGGGATATTTACCATGATTTATCGAGTTTTGAGTTTCGCGATATTTCGGCACCGTTACATGTAACGTACATAATTTTAGAAACATGTTTTTTTATATTTTAAACCGTTACGTACTTTTTAGTATTGACATGTTTAACATCGAAGTTCTTTTTGTTCGTGGTATTCACCAAATTGCATATTGTTTTTAATTTATAGGTTTTCAAGCGATGTTTTTTAGATACCAGTTTCAAAATGTAGGAATATGCGGTGATGAAAATTAGCAGCTTATGCTCTCTCTCTATTGATACCACCAAACCAGACATAAAAAAAGCATCGAAGTTAAACAGTAAAAATATAAGAATAATAGAGGCTGGAATACTGAACAATAAACCGAAAGGTTTACCTATAGAAATATTTGAGGAATCTATCATATGAAAGCAAGTGTTTGATGTAATAAAAACAAAACAGGTAGACGTCCGTTAAGCAAAGTGATTGGTATTAGATTAATTGAATAATTATTAATCCCCTTTTTGTATTATTATTTATGCAATGAATCTAAAAAAAAATTCTACTGAATTAACTTAATTCTACTGAATTAAGTTTGAAATGTGTGAAAGTGTAAATTATAAAATAAACTTAATTACTTATATTATAACGTAATGTCTGACTTAAACATTTGATTGTTTAAAGACTGTACGAATTAAGTAGTAATTTTAAAATTCCGAAGATTAAGGAAAAGCTCATTATAAAAATAGATTAAATGGATGGATAAATTATGCTTTATAAAACGTTATTTACACAAATCTATTATATGTAACATTATCCAATAGTTGCATGGATCCCAGATAGTACTATAAGTCTTATTTCTTAATCACGCACAACCATTTCCGTTTATATTAGTCTACACAAAAAGATGGTAGAAAGTCAGATGCATTCGTCCGGTGCAGTGCATGACGATATGTGGTAGTGTGGACCACTGGCACAGATTGTGGTCGTTGCCCTCTCTGGTACATATCACGGAGAAACAATCCATGAGGAAAATCCATTGGTTCGACTTTCAGATCATTGCTCAGAATCAACACTGCGACGTTCGGTGGGAAAATAATATTTATACCGATTCGAGTAAAATTACTTGATGATTTTTGATTTTTTGCGCTATTCATAATTTTATTAAGATTTATCTTTATTAAAAAACACACAATAATAAGGGGAATTAAATTGGTCCCATAATTCTGCGCATGTAAAGCTTCAAACCTTTTTTAAACAGTTGCCAAACAACAAACAATAATAAATCAAAGTCTCAGGATATCATGGCACCTTAAACAAAAAACAATAATAGATCTAAGTCATCACCCCATATGCTCATTTTCCTAATTTAATCATTCAAACTTGATAATCCTTATACCTTAAACAATACATAACCATTTTAGGAAGTTTAAACTCTTCCAACGAACATAAATGCGAGTAAGCATATAATCAAATTGTAAAAATACATGTTCGTGCTCGCGAATAGTTTACGAGTTAGACAATAACCAATTAATGCTTGTAGCATGACAACATTAGCAATAGACCGCGAAATAAAAAAAATGTGTGGATCACTGGCCACACTGCCAGCGGGCAAGCGCAGTGTTTGGTGTTGTGATCACGTGACTTTATTCAGTATTATTCAAGATCAATATGGAAGCATTTCTATTATATACCTACCTAAATTTAATTGCATGTTTTACTGCGGAGACTTGGTTTCTTAACGTTAAGAGGACCTTTCCTTTAGTGGAGTTTATAGGCTTTCAGGAAAATTATAACCTCCAATTTGGAAAGTTCTAAAAAATAATCGTATAATCGTTATAGAGTATTGAGTAGTTTTGTATGGAAAATATCTAACGAACTGGCTAAGATAAATTTATAGCTAAGATAAAATAATGTCCCGGAGTTTCAGACGAAATCATAAAAAGAGCGCTTTTGTCTCACGTGATTTAATGCCTTTATTACTAAATGCGATGTCAGCTTTAGAAAAAAACAATAAATTTTCATTCAAATCAAAGCCAACCCGCTCGCTGCTTGGCCAGCGTTTTACTAAGTTAAGTACCTAAGTTAATCAATTTGAAGAAGGTAGGTATTTCCTATAGTGTTTTTACGTGAAGTTGGACTAATGTGTGATAATTGCTTCGACGTTTAATTGGATCGGCTATAGGTATTATCCAAGAAGGTAAAAAAGTACAGTAGTTATTTTTTTAATGCTCTTATCAGGGATCAGGAATGATGAATTTAAGCGACTTTATATATATATACATTATATTATACACCGTGTATAGCTTATTAAATAACAACCGCGAATATATATTTAATAACTTTCCCCTACTCACTATATAATAATAGATAGATAGATAGATAGATAATTATCTTTATTGCACACCAATACTTACAGACTAACTTAAAAATAACAATCAATAGCCACATACGTTGTACAATCGGCGGCCTTATCGCTTAAAGCGATCTCTTCCAGGCAACCTTTGGATGGATAGGATATGTTAGGAACAAGAAAGACAAATATAATAATAATAATACTATAATAACTCTACCCAGAACAAAATAAGATAGTAATAAATATATTATGTAGTGACCAAATTAAAAAAATAATAATAATATGTATATAAATTTAAAAATATTTGGTCGCTACTTTTAAAAATATTTACACAATTTAAATATATTTTATTATTCCTTAAATAAATATTTTATAATAAAAATTATTCTCATTAAATTTCAAGTTATTTTTAATAAAAGCTGCCATTAATTTCGGCTGAGAATTTTTTATACTGTTAATATAATAAAAACGAACTCCTAAACTAAGTTACATTATAATACCTAGTGCCCATCAAAACAACCTAATTGAATTTATATAAGCATTTTTATAAGAAGTCTGCTTATGTAACAATGTACAAGTAAAAATGTTTTCGTAGAAAGACTTAAAATATTGCGTCATTAAAAAGGAGTCCATTTTCCTCAACGCTAACATCCGCTAAATATTACCAATAGTAAGTCAAAATAAACAAAGTGAAGTCACCGACGTATCCCGACCACTTTCTCTTGTAGAAAGTGACCATGTCACCCACGTAGTTTGGGAGACTCTGTTGGACCAGTTTGTAGCCACGACAGCTTGAATTGGCCTTGTAAATAGATTTTTTACGACATCGTTAAATGGTGTTTATAGTAATTTTGTGGTAAAATAAATACGTGGGCCTTCGCTTATAATACGGTTCTCTATACGTTTTAGAATAACTAGACTCATTACAAAAATAATTAAAAATAATAGTTGGAATTTTGAGAAGTCTTGTATGGATTTTATAACTGGGAATCGTCATAGTCATTTTTGATCATTTTGAAGTTAGGTAATTAAAAAAGTTACCTATATGTTTTATTATCTCAAAATAGGAATGATAATAAGAATTGCGCAGTCCGAGTTTGAGAAGACCCTGAAGCCAATAACGTGAACGCGCACTGCGGCTACGTAATAAATAACTAACGACCAATTCTGACAAAACTATACTTAGAAGTACATATTTAAGATCATTGTACTAAGATATATTCAACGGAATAATATTCACCTTCAATTGAATTAAATTATTATGTTATTACAAAGTGATATACCCCACTTTTAGGTTGAAACTAATTTTCTATTAAGCTCTTTCTCAATTAAGCTAGCTAAGTTATTTCATCTTAATTTTATCTACACATATACAGATTATTAATAATTTACACATTGCAGAATTAACTTTTAACTTTCCTTATTTCATAGTTATGTCCGTTTTAAATACTACTGAAATTATCTTTAAATTATAAATATTTAAAATATACATAATAATATTTGTGGTAAGCTCTAAGCTTGTGTTACGGGTACTAGACGTCTGATATAATTAATGTATTAGGCATATATAGATATTTTTAAAAGGAAGCCATTTAGTCAGTAGCATATTTCAAGTCAAGTAAGTTCAAGTCAGTTCATTACGTACTCTTATCGCCTGCATACTATACCAGCTTACCCTGCCTACCTTAAAATTGTAGTAAATTCATTAATAAATATAAATATATTTCATCCTGCTTTCTCTTTAAAGTTACATTTAGAAACTATGTTGGCTATTTTCGCAATAATATTAATGCATAAAGGTTAATCACACAATTTCGTTGCATCGTAGGCTTCGTCAAATGATCCATACAGCCCATTAACTATGCACGCTCATCATTGACACTAAATTCTACATAGTCGGCCAACTGAGTCTCTGCTTTCACCCATCCCTCACTATTTCTTGCTGTGTGAAAGAGAGGAGGCACTAGTTTTCCTTTCTCGTTATGTGTCGTCATCGTGAGCCATTCCACTTCATATTGAATCCCAAATGCAATATGCGCCTTATTTCTTTACGTTTAGGTTGAAATTACTACGGGTACAAAAACCTTCCACCACTAGTAGGTGTATACGGATAAGTGTTTGCTAAATTTATCAAAGAAAAGCCTTTAAATGTATAAAATACTAGGTACAATTATTACGGATAGAGGTTACTTGTATGGTAAGGAAAATGGAGGCTTGAGACGTAGGTTAACGTTGCGAGTGAAACTTGAAGCCGTTGTAACAACTGTCTCTTCTGCGTATACTTTTCTCTTGGCGGGAGTTGGCTTGATAGAGAGCAGTCGAAGCATCGTCTGTTATCGCTATAGGCTGTTGTACGATTCCTGCATTGTAGATAATATCGATAGTGTTTGGATAGTGGCTGAAAGGTTTCGCGGAGGTTTTTGATACGAGACTTTGTATAACAGTTTAACAAAGGGTAAGTTATTTTTGTTTATAATTCCCTCATTATTTTATAATTTGTTTTTCAATAAATAATTAATATCGAATAGCGTACCATATTTCTCTATAAGTTTTTATAAAAAATATGTTTTTTTTAAGCTAGAATTACGTTTGATTTTTTTTTAATATATTGGTTATTAGAAATAGTGGTGTACTTAACAGAAATAATAATCATAGACATTTATATGTCGCGCAGAAGTAGATAAATATAATATAATTATTTAATTAAATATTTGATACTGCTTCGTGATCATGGCACTAAAAAATAAATTATAAAACAACACTAAATTTAAGAAAAACCTTCATAAGCATATAGAAGATTTCAACGCGTGTTTCTTTATATGGTAAATATAAGAATAAACTTAGTATATGCACGCGTATTTTATTATTAACTATGCCTCTGTTACAAGCGAATTAAGAAGATTATTTTAATTACTATGACATTATTTTGAAACTTTACAAAATTTCTGTTGGAAAAACACTGATTCATCGATCATCGTGTTAATTGATGATCAAAATATGAGTAGTATAAAGTAGAACTTATTTTATTTAATATTTTTTAACTAGCAACAAGATTTACAAATAATTCTAATACTTGTTGGTTGCAAGCCGCTTCCAACAGAAATATTAGTATAAAAAAGCAGTGTACGACCCACGGGCGAATAATTTTTTTACTGTGTTTTTATGCACAGGCACCGTATTTGAATGTATATGCTGATTCTAATTATTCATTGGTGTGCAATAAAGATATTATCTGTCTATCTATTTAACTGATAGTTAAAATAAACAATAGAAAACGCCAACACAAAAAAATAAATAAAAACGTTAGCGTATACATTTTGAGATGACTTTTGTCGTAAAACGAAGGTAATGACTTATAGTTTTTTATGTAAATGTAGAACTAATGGAGGTAATTATGTTTTTTCCAGGCGGGGAGAATCGCTTCAAGATGAAGCTCTCCCTGGTATTTGAGCTTCTCATGATCTTCGTCCTTCTGGCATTTGCAGCCTCCAAAAGTGTCAGTAAGTACTATTTACCAAAAACGACAATCACTTAGTTTTTAGCTAAAGACAATATAGCAAATTTAGCAGTTAAATAATGAATTCATTAGTAAATTTTAATATGCCTTGACAGTCCGTTTATTCAAAATAAAACAGAGATTCAATATTTTTTTAAAAGACTAGGATGCATCCGTATTTAAATCTTTTTCTTCATAGAAAAATATCGAATCATTATAATTTTGTGATTCAATGCATGAAACAAACAAAAAAGTGCTGTAATTCTAATTTGTATTGTGAAAGTTGTTTGTACGATGAATTGCGTGACAGCCAGCGATATTGATACAGTGAAACGATTGAATTAAGTTTTTGATTAACTCAAGATATGTTTGACACAAATTTGCAGGCATTTTTTGACTTAAGGCAATATAATATTCTAAATTTGTGTACAAAAAATTAAGAAGAAGTAACGTAGCTTACCAGTGAGATGCGAGATGTTTCAACCTATAAGTAGGGTTTATTGTTTATGTTTTTGTTTTATTTGGAAAATAAACAGTACACAATACTTAAAAATAATAAACTTTGACTAAACATAAACCAATAAAGTTTCCACACTGACATAAAAGCGATAGTGATATAATACATAATTAGCGTACCTAATGAATACTTGCTAAAAAAAATCCTAATATCGTTAAAAATAAAATAAAAGTGGCGTTAAGTTAAAAAAGAACAAACAAAAAAAGAAAAAGAACATTTATTACTTCGTAAAAAACATAAAAGGCTTAAAACAATAATGTTTATATCCTATTACTTAATACTAGATATTTTATTTATGATAAATATTAAACCTATAATAGCAATTCGCTTTCATCCTTACATCTTAACATCTCATGTCTAAATTTCCATTTATATATTATATTCTCTTATAAATTTTGCTTAAATAATTGAATACTAGTGAGTATTCTATGTAGTTAAATAGCTATTTTATTGATGGGTACTCTACCTACGCGCCACTTACTGGTAACCCATTCTGTATATTCTATTCGCTTCTCAACTCAGTGTAAAAAATTGAAGCGAACTGTCAAGACTATGTTATTTCCTTGATTATTCTTAGTTTTTATTTAAATTAGATTTAAGTTGACCTGTCCATGTAAGCATAGGCTTCTAAGGAAATAAACGTTTTGACTTTGACTTTGACTTTATACAAACCAATACTGCAAGGGTTACCAGTTAGCGGCGCATACTGGTACAGTATAGGTGTACACCTATTTGATTATAATCGTTATTATATTTAATCTTTCAAGAGCACAAGAAACGGAACAATGGCATTCAGAACAAATCCGAGACCGCTGAACTGGACAAGATTGAGGATAACAACATCAATAAGTACTGCAAATGCGTTGATGTCTACTGCAACTGTTGCCGCGACTTCTCCGTACCATTAGTCAATTTGAACGGACCTGGTAAGTGATCGGAAAATTAATTAATAATCCTTTTTTATAGATTTTTTTCTCCTATGTTACTGTTTGAGAAACACAGTTTGAGAAAAACAGTTTGAGAATTTAATTATTAGTTTGAGTGGTTATTAAAAACCCAGTTTTTCCCAAGCCCCTCGAAATACACTTTACTTTACTAATTTAGCCTTCTACGACGGAAAAGTATTTAAAAAATTATTTTCATTCGTAACTTTGAGTATCACAATTTTTATAAATATTTTTCTGACGTGGAATGTCTTTTGATGAATTGCATAATAAAAAATAACGCAATTAATGTTTATGATTATAAAAGTTCTTCATCACGAATCATGGAGATTCATGAAGACATAATGGATATTAAAATGAATACCTACGTTTCTTCTTCCCATTAATTATTATATCATCAATTACTACACAACATAATTATACAATACTAGCTGTGCCCCGCGGTGTTACCCGCGTTATAATGGATTTTCCCGCGGAATGACGTTTTCCCGCGGTAAAAAGTAGTCTATGTTATTTTTCAGGCTCTAGAGATTCTGTGTACCAAATTTCATTTAAATCGGTTCAGTAGTTTTCGCGTGAAAGCGTAACAAACAAACTTACATTAGCATTTATAATATTATTAGGAAATGATTAGGATTAACTTTCAAATTGTATATTTAATTCCAGGATGCGCATCGATAAGATACTTAGAGGGAGACAAGATGGCAGTATCTCTCAGCTTTGGAAAGAAGGTCATCTCAAACCGGACTCTGTCAAGTAAGTTTTGTTTTTGATGTTTTTATGTTCGGTTTCAAGAAACTAACTTTCCCCGTTTGCATATTTATTAGTTTGTCTACAAATGGTCAGTTTGCTGTGGGCACTTAACTAGTACTCAAAGTGGACCGTTGTTTCCTTATATATTAATAAGTAAATCTTATATATAAAATTCTCGTGTCACATTTTTCGTTCCCGTACTCCGAAACGGCTTGACCGATTCTCATGAAATTTTGTGAGCATATTGAGAAGGTCTGAGAATCGGCCAACATCTATTTTTCATTTTGCAAAACAACGTTTGCTGGGGTCTGCTAGTATATTATATTATTGAATTGGTTACTAATTTTAGTTTTAAGGTAGATGAATGCAAATAAAATGAATGATGTTAAGTAGATATAAAAGCGTTATTCTGTTGGTATGTGGCGCTGTTATATTTGTTACTGTTTCAGGTAAAAAGGCCACACCAGTGTGTATGCCTCTCCCAGGAGGTTTTTCCAAATTCTGTGGACGAGTATACAATATCGGCAGAAGCGGCGAGGATTTTAGAGCATGCCTTGGCTTAGAATTACTTGCCAAGAAAACAGTCGAAGCTGCCGTAAGGGTGTCCTGCTTCAAGTTTGGATCTAAAGGCGTAACGACAGAACCAGCTGAACCCCTCCCATTAGTCACTGATCAAAAAGGTGACAAAGAAGATGACGATGATGACGACGATGATGATGAAGACGATGACTTCGGATTCGGAGATGACGATGATGACGATGTTGATGAAGAGAGTAATTATTTTTAATTAAATAAAAAGAAGCTCGCAAGTTTATTGCTTTCTTGGCAGCTACAAAAACATTTAAAACTGTTTTTTCTTCTAGGTGAACTGGAAGCAGTAAACGATGTAGGAAGCTCAGACTACACAGGTTTCAGTCTTTTAGAAGAAGATTTTCTTGGAGATCTATTCGGGTCATCTGGTAATAAAAACAAAAAAGGAAACAAAGCTAAGAAAGAAAATAATAACAAGAAGAAACAAGCGCCAGCACCTTCTACTACCACTACTACAACAAAACGCCCAAAACGAACACGGCGACCTACTACTTCAAAGAGACCAGCTAGAACTACAACACCTAAACCAGCAAGAACAACCACTGTAAAAATAGAACCCGTAAACAAAAGGCCCACACGAAAACCTAGTAGAAGGCCAGCGCGACCTACCAGAATAACGACTACTGGTCAAATTCCTGAAGTTACTCCTTCATCAATAGCAACCACGTCACCTTCAACCACAACAACCACTACTACCACTACCACCGTAGTTCCACCGGCAGTTGCCCCAGTGAGTGCTAAAATACAAAAGAAAGATCAAGATGTAGCAGCAACCGATAACATATTGGAACCAATCCTTGCCGTTAGACCACCTTCAACAACCGCTAAAAGCGTAACTGATTTCGAACATACAGGCTTAGAAATGTCCCTGGCACATATAACTGGTCAATTATCGTCCATGCCAGTAGTATCTTTAAACAATGAACCTAAAGACGCCGGTATAGCAACTAAACCAGAAGAACACACAGTTACTTACCAAAAGATTGAGACAATAACGCCAAAAGCTCCTACGACATTGTCAATGGAATCATCAGCTTCAGAAGAGCCCATAAATGATGATATGATTCAAATTGTGCAAACACTTGATTCTGTAGAGGAATCAGCTGTAAGTTCAGAAATGGAGCCACAACCTAAAGAAACTAGAGCCTTCTTCTATACTCACCCAGTGCCTGTAAAACTAAATGAAGACTCTAAAAGTGGAAAACAACGGCCTAGGCAACAAGGAAACGGTGGAATAGAGTTATCTGATTTAGATGTACTAGATTTAACTGAAATCGGTGAAACTATCGGAGAACAAATAGGCTTGTTTGATGACAAAAGAAGAATAATAATTGATGATAAACCTCATATCAAAGAAGATTACAATGAGTACGGGGACGTTATGGACACCGTAGGAGATGCGTTGCTTTTGGCTAGAAAAGATAAGCCTATTAATAAAAAAGAGGGCAAGAAAAGGGGCAGACAAAACAAAATGATGCGTGGTGATTGGGCTCACGTATGACGTCGAAGCATGCTAGTTCATAAGTAGACGGTAAAATTATTTATTCTTAATTTATTTTCTAGCTAATAGGTGTAAATAGTCTTTTGTTACATAAATATTTATCTCTTCGACTGATCCATAAATAAAAATCTCGACTCATATGTTATTTATTTATATCATCATCGTCTTTCAACCCTAGACAGTCCGTACGACTTAGATTTATGATTCCTTATCACTTGTAAGCATTTATCTCTATCGACATGCGTTTCATCACTGACCGCAAAATCAAGGTTTTTCAAAATGGCGGACTAGTAGGTATGCCAAATAGATGGAACCCTTTTGTTATGACAGGTACCTAATTCATTTAATAACACTTAGGTGTATAAAGAAAAGAGGTAGATGGCATTTTAGAATATATTTCTTAATAAACATAAAACAGGGTCTTGCTTGTATAAAAATGAATATATATTCTTAGTAAAACATTAGAATGGTTGGACTGATTATTCACATAAGCACGGGTGTCATTAGTTGTGTTTATAGACTTGTAGTGTAGTTTAAGAACTTTAGTAGCAGGCGGCTTACTTGATGTGTTCACAACAGCGCTGGTCCACTTGAAAGCCTTCTGGTAAAGTAATGAAGCGTGCTTTTTACTCTGAACTTACTCTTTTTCATGCTGAAAGCTGGTAGGAGAGATATTTATAATTTAAGTTACTAATTGCGTAAGTGTGTTTCTAGCTCATTCGCGCAAAAAAAACTACTGGATGTATTTTGATGAAACTTTATAAATAGCTTAATAAATAGCTTACATAAATATCAGATTAACACATAGGCTACTTATCAATTAGAGTACACAATGACATAGCTGTTTCCCCAGTAAAGGACAAAATTGAATATTACGCGAGCTAGACAAATTCGCGGGCGGACTAGTAACTAAACATAGTCTATTTTTAAAATAGAAAAATCACCTTTGCATTTTTTAAATATTTCTAATAGATGTATGTGCATGGACCTGAATAATGAACGAGACTATGGATTCCTAGAATATAAACATCGACAAGTTTATAAGCATTAACTAAACCGACCCTAACCTACCCTATTGTACGAAGCTGATACTTTCAGACAACTTCTTAACTTTACATAATTTAATTTTCATTTTAAATGCATACAACTTTTTGGTAGTTATTCACTTTCTATAATATATTATTTTGTTATTATTCGCTGTTCAACAATAAATTCCTGTATGGTTGTGTTCAGGCCAGATACAATAAAAAATAGGTATTCTGCTTAGTCCGTATGATAGCCGTTCCTAAAATACTATAAAGCTAAAATCTAATCAGCATCGAAGTTCCGAAGTCACGGCTTTGACCTATAAATTGAGTACAAATTACACGAAACTTCAATAATACACAGTGAATTAAAGTTTCGTGTAATTTGTCGTTTTGATTTTTCGTTCCCAATAAAAAGAAAAAAAGATATTCAATATTTTTTTATCATTTTTATGGCAGAGTTATTATTTTTTCTTAGTCCTATACCTACCCAATTGGTAAAAATATGAAATATTATAATTTTGAGTTTGATCGCTGAATCGCTTTGGCATGAATATGTAATATGATTTTTATTAGTCGTTCGTTTTTTTATTTATTTTTAAGTACAAACATACAGGTACTTACAATATCCGTTATATGACGTGTTTAAAATATAAGTGCTTAAGGTGTCGGTACGAAATTTTCCATTTCAAAGGCATTGTGTCTTTCTTCCTGATGCAATACCTATGACATTCTAATTCTAATAGTATTGTTATAAATTATTTAACTCGTGAGCTATTGAGCAATTTGCGTTAGCAGTGCATAACGACCACATAAGATTAAAATAATTTTATTATAATAATGCAAACCACGCTCATTCAATATTGAAAGTAGACGCAGACAGTCATTTAAAACTTTCTCTTGTTTGGAATTAAAATTTTAAACTTGTTCCTGATGGGTGTGCGTCTTAAATATACATTGAAAAGCAGTTAGTACACAGTTGTCTCGTTAAATACCAAGACAAAGAACTCGCAGTTACAAATTGAGTGGTTTGGAGAACAGTGAACTATTGTAGTAAACATAAAAATCAAGTTCGATGTTCAAGTTAAAGTGTTTAATATTTTTTGCTTACTGGTGTATACTAAGGACTCAATCGGAAACCGGTAAGAATGCTCTTCAAAATATGCGCAGAATATTTTTATTTTTCAAACAATGTGGTTTATCATTGCGTTTGAATATGAAAGTTCATTTTTATTATTTAAATATTGTTATAATTTCAGCGAAAAGTCCTTATGAAATAATAAACTTCAAAGTACCACACACGATTTGGAAACAGGCTCTGCGTCCAACCCCAGTTTTAAAATCTCCTGTTACAATAGTTGTCCCGATAAACGTTCACGATGACGACAACATTGAATATGATAATCCAGAAACGGATAACATTGAGGTGGATGCCACAATGGTCACTGATGACGTGGTCCCCGAAGTAGTTCCTTCCATTCCAGCGGAACCGAGCACACCAGTATCAGATGTCAGTCCTCCTGACACAGTACAAGGAGTACCAGGGCAAGTTGTGAAATTCCCTTGTTCTTGCAACGGAGGACAATGTGGATGCTGCACAGGTGCTATTATGGAAAGATTTCGGATGAAGGCTTGTGGAAATATGACGTTTATTCCGGAGGACTTCGTCTTCGACGTTCGTCTTACTATGAATAATAATACTGTTGTTCGACAAAGGGTTTCAGGTATGAAAAAAATATAACACAGAACTATTATTATGGAGGTGAATAATATAATCACCTTAATTTAAAATTAATTTTATATTGTATTTTTAGCCAGTGACCCTCCTCCGATTTGTTTCAATCCAAGGAGAGCCCCTTTTGTACGAGTGTGTGCTGAAATATCAAATATTAGCGTAGCAAAGAAAACGGCTCATGCCTGTTTGGACATTAACGCAGATATTGGAGGTTTTACAGTTTACTCAGCATCGTTCAAATGTTTCAGGTTAGTTTATTATTTCAATTGCGGTGCCGTGTTTGAAATCAATTAATAAATAAATATTTCTGGACTTTTTCTACGTACACCGTCATGTTACCCAAACGTGATGTATGACGTTTTTCCGATATTTCGAAGCTATTATAAGTGCTATGATTACGCCTACTTAGTATTAATAGTGTAAGTTGTAATCCCAATTGTTTTACAGTATTGGCCAGGCGGGAGTGAAAACCGGACAAAAGCCGAAAAAACCAGTATCTTCAGGTCCGAAACCGATAAATTTGTTTGGCAATGGTAATGAAAATGAAGGAGGATTTGTCCAAAACGCCGCCGAATCGGTTTTAAATCAGGGTGCCGGTATATTTGGAGGGGATGGAGAAGGATTCATTGGTGCTGGAAGTAGCGATGGTGGCATATTTGGAGGAGACGGAGATGGTCTATTTGGAGGTGGAAATGATGATGACAATGGTGGACCTTTTGACGAAATAGGGGATGCATTTGGGGAATTTTTAGACGGAAGAAAATTTTAATCGTAATAATCGGAAAATTTATGTTTATTGCTAAAGGTTATTTAATAGTTATTTATTCTAGTGTTAACTTTGTTACGCAAGCGATTAAATAAAACGATTCTGATTATATAAAGTTTTTCTGATTTGCCTGGTTGGTGTGAAAGTCGAAATGCAAGGAGATTAGCGAATATTTCCCTTGCTTTGAACGAACCGGTTGTATACTGTGCAGGCTAATTCCGTACTGTGCAGACGCAAAGCTCCATGTTCTTTAAAATATTATGCTGTTGCCAACTTTGATAGTGATTTTATTTGCCGCGGCCGATGCTGGTGAGTAAATGCGAGGGGTATTTATTTTATTTGTTTCTACTATTATGTAAGTATACATTTTAAATATAGTAATAGACAAATATTCGTGTCAGATAATTTTTCTAAATTATTTTAGCTGTTTTTTTTTATTATTTACATTTGTAAAAAGGTTAAAAATGTAAAAGGTAGCCCTACTCGGGGCAGATAAATCGTTCGAGGACGATGACCAAAAGAAACTTCTTAAATTTTCACAATATATAGATATATACATAATATCTTTGTTGCACACCAATGCTTACAGACTAACTTAAAAATAACAATCAATAGCCACATTTGTTGTACAATCACAATGTTTGTTCCATAAAGATAGTATAAATAGGTAATGCTACTCGTATTATTAAATTATATCGTGTAGGTACCTAGGACATCTTTCTACTACTACTACTTGCCTAAGAACTGGTATAAGATTTATTTAATTTCAATAATTATGATTAATGATTTTCTTATGATACAAATGAAATTGCATGTTCTTAATGGGTAATTTACATTGAACCTATTTCCTATATAAGCCCTTTTATTTACAGGTAACTGCAATAAATGACTACTTTAATTTACTCTAAGCCTAACCTTACTCATAGGCGTAGGTACTCAATTAACAATCTCACAACTGTTTGATAGCTCATAGGCTTAATTTTATTCATTTACAGCGACTCTCCAAGGGACTAATACCACCAAAATACTATTGCCAGATGACATTGAAGTACCGGACAAAATTCTGTTACTTTTAGCACGAGCGAAAAGAAATTCATCTCTAGCATTGTCCAGACAAAGTGCGACTCAGAATGTCACCAGTTCACAAAACGAAAGCTCATCATCAAACAGGAGATGCTCATGCGCTCTTGGGATCTGTAAATGCTGTACTGGATATGTCATGGATCTTATGAATCAGAAAGCGTGCATGAAAGTGACTTATCATCCTGGTGATTTTGCTTTCGATGTGGCGATGTCATGGAATGATAGAGTTTTGTACGAAAATTCTATGTCAGGTATGTTTTTCGTTCTCTATCTGTCTATACTAATATTTTAAAGCAGAAGAGTTATCTAATCTTCTCTTATCTCAAGAATATAGCCCATTTGTCGAGGAAGAATACTTTTTACCGCGGGAAAATCCAAAAATACGGGCAACGCCGTGGCGTATAAAACTAAAATAAATAAAGTTGCCGATAAGAAATATTTTAAATAATGTTTAAAATATTTTTAAACATTATAAAAAAAAACACATATAAAAATATTTTTTACTAGTGGCCCGCCCCGGCTTGGCACGGGTTTTTTTTTCCGGATATTAGTCGATTTTTTCTCGCCTTTTAAACCTTCCCTAGACCTCCACGATCATTTCAAGACTATGATAAGATAAATCCGTTCAGCCGTTCTCGAGTTTTAATCAGACTAACGAACAACAATTCATTTTTATTTATATAGATATAATATGAATAAAAAATATTTTAAGGCTTGATCTAATAGATTATAAACCTGTAAAATAGTTACGAAAAGGTTTAAACGTCTATAAAGTTTAATGTAAAATGTTGTTAAGCTGTTGACTTTTCCTATCAGCTCTGATTTGCTTTTATAAATAAATAAATAAATCATTATAGCGCTATTCATTATTCGGGGCTAGATGTTGTTGTGTGGATTGTCCGGAAATATTTATTTATTTATTTATTATTACAGGCATCTCAGGCCCATATAAACCTTACAGACAAACATAAATCTTGTACACTGACTTCGTGTTCTTATCATGGTATCATCTGTCACGGCGGTGTCGCCTTGCAGTATAGAAATTATTTCTTTTTCAGGAAAAAATCCAAGGCCCATTTGCATAAGCCCTCCGAGACTAAGTAACTTGAAAGTTTGTGCAAGGTTCTACAATGTATTCTTCCCAGGAAGAAACTTTCACTTTTGCTTGGCTATGGAAGGAAAATTCCGTGAGTTCCAGCTCTTCAACTTTGCATTCGATTGTTTAAGGTAAATGCATATTCATGATGTACAATTGTACATACAAGTCATGTTTATTCTATCTATAGAGCTAAAGGTCGTGTTTAACAGGAGTTTTCTTGAGTCACTATGACAAAGGCAACTTTTAACATAAAGCAACAAAGTTCAACTCTACACAAGTAGATTTTTAACAAAAAACAACCGACTTTCAGTGTTGAATATATGAATTAAAATGGGCATTGAATAAAAATAGAATGAAAATAGCCTATGTCCTAATCCAATGTATAAACCATTACTGTAAGAAATTTCAGGCTAATCGGTTCAGCCGTTTCGAACTTGAAAGATGGACAAACGAACAAACACACTCCCATAGTTTATTTATAAGTTTGGATTGAGTCGGACTTGGGACCCAAACTCGGGCCTCAGTTTCCCAAAATTTTCGTTACAATTAAAAAACTCGAAAACTCAAAATACACACCAAATTAAGAACCTCCTCCTTTTTTGATGACGGTTAAAATAGAAAAAGTCCAAAAAGATGCGCGAACACTAAACAAAACAATCATAAATACCTCGAGAACTAAAAATACACTCCAAATTGAGAACCTTCTCCTTTTTTGAAGTCGGTCAAACTAAAATGCTCAACAACACCTAACAAATAAGAAACAAATCACAGCATATTCCATTTTCAATATTCCTTATAAGGGTGGATGAGTTATATGCACCAGCTTTCATTTTTGCCAAGCTGTGTTAATGTATCTTAAACCGACTTAAGCAAGGAGGAAGTTCTCAATCAAAAGAGTTTTTATGTGTTAACTATCTGAGAACCTTGTTAATATGATGACTTACAGTATCTTACCTTCTCATAATTCTGACAAAGCTTAATTATCCTTAACTATCTATAAATGCTATCTCTGCAGAATGGGTGCCAACGGACTAGCCATGGTCGGTCCTGACGAAGGTGGCGGCCTGCCAATTGCCAATCCCCAAGGGGGCGTGGATGCAGTAATCGATTCAGGAGAAGATGACATCGAAGATTATGACGAAAATGCCGTCCGGTCGGTATTGGGTGGTCTATTTGAAGATGATGACGACGACGATGATGATGATGATGATGATTATCGTTGAATTTAATTATTAAATACAATTGTTATGTTTTATTTATT
Source organism: Gymnoscelis rufifasciata (assembly GCA_929108375.1). Taxonomy (NCBI): domain Eukaryota; kingdom Metazoa; phylum Arthropoda; class Insecta; order Lepidoptera; family Geometridae; genus Gymnoscelis; species Gymnoscelis rufifasciata. Next base: position 5,412,545 of record OV815303.1, read on the forward strand.
AAATAGTATATTAAAGATCCTTCTTGAATGTTTAAACATACGAAATGATTTATCTATTGCATTAGCTTCAAAAGTGTTTATGGATATCACTGGTAATGTCATAGGTACGGTGTAATACCTGCTAACAGAATTTTCACGCAGATAACAATTACCAGATAAACACATAATGTTTCTGGGATGTAAACAAAATAAATAATTGGTTTACGATCTAGATAACCTACTTTACAAACCGAATTGTATGTCAGTCACAACTCATATTTAAAGTACTTGCTTATGTGAATTAACGCCATATCATTAACTGGAAAAACAGAGATAGCAATCGAAAAGTGGCGGATTGCCTACATACAGTTTCTCTAGAAAGTCCCGCAAGCCAGCTGCGCTCGCACATACCATAGCTTGCATACAAAATAGTTCGACTGGTACCTTTGATTGTGTTGACGCGCTTCCATAACTGCCGTCATTTGAATGGTGTCCCTAGAGGCGATGACATAGATCAACGAAATCCAAAATGAAAACGAAAACGTTTGTGATAGCGTTTTTAGCTTGTTGTGTGACGTATTGTTCGGGTAAGTGTTTACTTATTTCTGGTTTAATAAACTTTATTCTTATTTTAGAATTTACAATTCACTTAAATATGAGACTTACATACTACGAGTAACTTAGGCACTAGACTAATCCCTTTTACTATTTAACTCAAATACGACAGCAATCTTTAAAAAACTAAACACAGCAAAACATTATTTTAATTCAGGGTAGTCGCGTAAACCATGGGTTTTAACACTCTAAAGTTTCATTTTAAAGGCGCTTTCATTAGCAACTAGCAAAGCGAGAAGATATAATTTTGAGTGTTCATATCAGTTAACAGAAATATGGTTTATTCATCTTCTATTTCAGGATGGAAATGGAAAGAAGCGCGCAGTATTTTCAAAGGTGAAGAAGAAAGCATGGATGTATCAGAGTTTTCTGTTTATTACGACTTAAACAGTAACGAGGTCAGGAAATTGCCACAGCAATTTATTATTTGTCTTACAAGTACCGATACGTAGTTGTAGCAGATTCCTTCAGAGCCTTTGCACTTAAGTACGTAAATTTATAAAAGCAGGCTAACAGTTTTTAAACTACACGGGTAAAAATAGCCATCTAATTTTAATTTTTTAAATATGATAGTTTTTTTAAGTTCGTGAGCCGATTCAAGGGCCAAAATGGCCTGAATGTGAAACGCCTAGAAATGTTACAGCAATAACGGTTTAAAGGTCGGATTTTAATGGCTAGCATAACAACTTTCATTTACAGACCATAAAGAAAATGATGCCTCGACCATGGTATAAGCCAGGATGGTTGCTCCGGCTTCCTTTCACGGGCGGAAGATGCGAATGTGAGGAACTAAAGTGCACCTGCTGTACTGGGATTCGCATACAAACTTTTAATTTTGATAGGAGAAGTAAGTAACGAGAAATAACTGGCTTCAAAACTTTAAGCCTTCGTTTGCAAGCGATTACGCCGAGGTATAAGACAACTTACTGACATAACACTACTTTTATTTTGATATTTATACTATTTATTTTGTTTTTCAGCATGCGCTGTTTTGCAGTTCGAGCCACAGGAATCAATGATTGACTTGGAGGTGATGATGAACAATCAGACACTTTTCAGGAATTCATATTCAGGTAATAAGCTCTTTGTAATAATGTAAAGTAATTTTCTAAACTCTTAATCATGCAACCTAAGATATATGGGTGACAAGAAGTTTCAAACATGCCAATATCACCGTTATTGGTATTCCCTGCTGAACAACGAATGAAGCTCTACCACACCCCCCAACCCGGGTGTTGGGTTTTGGTCCAATCTCTTATATTTTTAAGGAAAAGGCCATGGCCCCATGGCCCAATGATGAATTAATTATAACGGTCCCTTTATCGCAGGCGACGCCTAATGGAAAATAATTTGTCGAGCAGTAACTACGACTCCAATAATACCGCAATGATGTAAATGATTAAAAACGTATGTTTATTTCCAGCTCGGAACCCTCCACCATTCTGCGTTCCGATCCCAGTGCCTTACCTTCCCCCGGGCCTAATGGACATGTGCGTTAGGCTGTTTGACATCAGCGTGGCGGACCAGAAACTGCACGTCTGCATGGATATGGACACCAGGATTGACAAAGCACCTATACTTGTAAGTCTTATTTCTCCTTGGTCTGAGTGTTTAATATGTATAATAAAAAAAAACTATACATTTATAAATTTAATGCGGAAAAAGAATAAGACATATCCGTAACTTTCGCACGCACAGGATTCGAACCTGCATCTCTGGGATAGCGCCCCAGCGAGCTACTTATTATTTAGCTTACTTGAGCTTATTCTTTTTCCGCATAAAATTTATAAATAGTTTCACCTACAAAGTGAGGTTTATCACTTATTAAAAATATTTAAAACTATACATGTAGGTATGTAGGTATGTCTATTATATTAAGTTATATCAGATGTCTAGTACCCGTAACACAAGCTTATAGCTTACCATGGGGCTAGATTTTGTAAGAAAATGGTAAGAAATATTTTTATTTATAGGTACCTAAGTAACAAAAAGTTTTAATAAGTGACTAATATTGTTTCACTATCAAAGTAGGTAGGTACGGTGCTAACTTGCTTATCTAATTAAACTATCGATATCGTAAATAAAAGCAGACCCTAGACGTATTATTTCAATGTCTATCTGAACATTCGCCAATTTACCATTAATTTATTGTCTATGTCTACGTCTACACGTCTGTAAAATTTTGCCAGTCTATAACCCCCTTGCTAAGATAAACATTACTTATTTATTCACCTAAATTAATATGATGACTCACGGCTTGTAGGATCCTACTTACAAATTAGTATAAGCCATTACAAACTCAAACTTTATTGTACCTACGCACACGTAAACAAAACAGTACCTAGTTAGGTACCTACAGAATATCTGCATACATGTAAGTCTGTTAGGTATAATAAGTCTACCAGATGTCTAGTACCTGTAACACAAGCTTAGAGCTTACCACCACGGGGCCAGATGTTGTTGTGTGGGTTGTCCGGATAAGTATATTTATTAATTTGATGCACATAAAAGGAAGAAGTACGAAGAGCGGCCTTATTGCTACCATCCATCCATACTCTGAAAAGATTGTAAATACTAAGTAGACAGCCGTGTATAAGTACTCATATGATTTTGTCGTTTCTTTCCCAGGTCCTTCACTTCGACTGCATGGATATGGGGGCCAGTGGAGTAGGACTCTCCAAACCTGGTGGCGGTACTCCAAATCTCTCAACACTCAACGATAGCGGTACGGTTCCTGCACAGTTAGACTTCGATGTTTACGATCCTGTAACAGACAAAACACAAACTACAGAATCGCCTTTTCCAAACAGTGTAAAATATATTTAGTAAAAAAATTAAAATAAGCATCGTTTTTAGCGCATTTATATATAATTAGTAGCGAAGCAATGGAATGGGTTGGTAGGCAAACCTACCCAAACAAAACAATCTCAACATTATTCAAAATAAATTGTTTCGAAAAAAGTTTTATTTTGTTTTACTTTTTGAACCTGATATTTTATAAGGTGCTTTATTAGGTCCCTTAATAAAAAAAAGGTGTGTGTGCGATTTACACACGATAGAAGTGAAACTTCAGTAAATCGACGAAAGAATAAGAAGAATAACAAAAAAGTGTGTGTGTGTGTCAGCTACGACGCACGATTGGAGTCTACTACTTACGAACTATAATGATGATATATATATATCGAATAGAAAAAAAGGGTAAATGAACGCATCTGCTAAAATGATAAGAGAAACAAACATATATCTGTAATTATTCGGATTATTTATATTACTTCAATAAAGCATATTACATAAAGTATGTTACAAAATAATATTTAAAATAAAATACAGCAATACCTCTTTGCGCGATACTTCGTAGTCTCAACTGCGTACAACGAAGTATCGCGCAAAGAAATTTAAATAAAGCATTGTATTCGTGTCTCTTACCATTTCCGTTTCATCTTTTTGCATACGGTTTGAAATCACTACGATTCTATAGAAGTTTCACTTCAAAAAGCTAAAGCAAAAAGCTTTGTAAAGCTTTTGCTTTGCAAGCCACGGCGTTGCCCGTGTGTTCGAATTGTCCCACGGGATTTTAAAAACTTATCTAATGAAATGTTTAAAATAACTTTTGTTTTTCGCTAACCAGGCGTAAACCCTCGTAGCTACCATAATATTACTACTATCACTTCGTGGTTCTCTTTGTTTACTCAATATTTCATAATTAAAAATGATTTTATTTCTTTCTTATTTGTATTAAACACTAGCGGCCCGCCCCGGCGTCGCACGGGTAAAAAAAGTTCCCGGCAATTTTTCCTTATTTGCTCACCGTTTAGACCTACCCTGGACTACGACAAACATTTTAAAACCAAAATCAGCTCAATCGTCCCAGCCGTTCTCGAGTTTTAATCAGACTAACGAACAACAATTCATTTTTATTTATATAGATTTGGTTTGTTTATGTTACTTTTAAGTTGTTGACATAATTTGTAATAAGTCACTAAAGGAGAAGCCCGGACGCCATCAAATAAAAGAAGAGAAGAAAAGAAGAGAGAAGAAGAAGCCACTGGCTCCTCAAATACATTTTTTAACTAGTTCGGGAGCCTATGGGACCTTAGTTTTGATACTGTACCTCATTTTATGTCAAATAAAGAATTTTGTACTTTACTTTTTACTTTACTCCTATTTACGGCTTCATCTCATGTGGATATAGATAAACTTTTCTATAAAACAAAGAATTGTATTGTTCCCATTAGCCATTACCGCATTTACCGCCATTTACCCCAATGACCAAACCCTACTTGACGGAAATTGAGAGAATAAACCATGATTAAAGAAGAAGATCCCTTAGATTGAAGGCTGCACTGACTGACATTGACAACTAATCTATTCCGTCTGTTCTGACATTTCGGTTATTGACCTTGCGTTGTGGTGGTGGTAGTGTTCCTGCTTGAAATTAATTTAATATAAAGAAAAACTGTTTTCCCTGTGAAAATGCTTACTGAGTTGTAACCTTATTTTCATTGGAATATTGTGAATAATATCGGTAAATTCATATCTTTAGTTACATCCTAGATATTATTGTGCATAATGGTTGATAATAGTGATTATTACTTTGAGGGCGATGGGTTAGTAGAAGCTTGTGCATGGTTATTCGAGTCGAGATTGGATGTTGTACCTGCACAGTTGAATTGTACTTAAGCTTTGGTAAAAGCTGATCTACCCCGGTACTGGGGCTGCTTTTGCAAGTTTGTTTATTTCCTGTCTCTTACTTGCATTTTTAGGGAAAGTTGAGGATATACATTTATGTCTTGTTGACTTGCCGCCGGCTTCAACTAAATCTGCCTATTGCATAAACTAGGGGAAGAAACTACACGCCAATGCTTTGTTTTTAAATAAATAATATTCTAGTTTAGTCAGTGTATGAATAATGTATGTTCTACATTTATTGAAAGTATTGTATATTTGCAGAATAATGGATCCATTAAGTTCAGCCCCCGAAGTTACATATAACTGGATAGACATAACATCTGATTTTTTCAAACATATTCAAGGTATAAATTATTTTCTATTTCTAATCATTTCTATCTAACAAACAAACAATACGAAATTTCAAACAAATTTAGCATTCAAACAATTTTTGTTGATCTTTAGTGAGTTCTCTTGTCCTTATGTCCATAAATGTTTATAAACATACTGAATCAATTAAATATTATTTCACCAATGGTAATAAAAAAGGATATCTTATAGGTGTGGCACTCATAAGTTTTCTATATAATATAATTATTATGTATTGTGTATAATTGTAGAATTAGAACTTGGAGAACTGTTACATGATGGCCAGCTCTTTGGACTTTTCGAAGCAATGTCTGCCATTGAGATGATGGACCCAAAGATGGATGCAGGAATGTTGTGCAACAGAGGAGGCCACTCAAAACCTCTAAATTTTCAACAAGCTGTTGCAGTGAGTTTACAATCCATAAAAAACGCTAATTATTTTTAGATTTATAAATCAAATTATGTATCAACACAATACTTACAAATTCATCTTGTTATGACTATTAATGTTTACATCTTTTTAGTTTCTGAATTTGTGCTTAAGTTTACAGACTTAAATTATAAATTGATTAGTTTTATTTACTTGTCTAATAATAAAAAAAAGGTGTGTGTGCGATTCACGCACGGTAGAAGTTAAACTTCAGTAAATCGACAAAAGAATGAGATGAATAAAAAAAAATACTGTGCAAAAAGATTTTGTTCGGGCGGTCACCCATCCAAGTACTGGCGTTCCGGAAAGTTGCTTAACCTTGTCAGCGTTTCAGATTGGCTTACCTAACGTATTTCCGTTGCATCCGGTCTGAAATCACAACGATTCTAAAGAAGTTTCACTTCAAAAAAGAAATTTTGACTTTGACTTAACTATAATTTACTAAAAGATTTGTTATTTTAATTTCAGGCTGGTACTCTCAAAATAGATAACTTGGAACCAGGTGAAGTGATTGGTATCATAGATGCAACAATGGCATGTTTTGTCTCCTGGCTAGAAGGCCATTCCTTAGCACAGACCGTTTTCACAAATCTCTACCTTCACCAACCTCATTCTATTCATGACAAGACACTGAAAGCATACTGTATTGCTGTCTATAAATTACTGGATTGTATACGAGACTGTATCAACAAGTAAGTCACTTTTGTAAATGCACTGTAAAGCAAAATAAAGTAAAAATATGTTCATTTACACATGTGATGATTCTCAGTTAGAGAATTCTGTTTCGGCAACCAAAATAGTCAAGCAACGTAAGTCTGTAATTATTACAAAACAATACAATACAAAAATTCGTTATTGCAAAACCCCAATATAGGAACATACATAGGAGAGGAGCCTAATCACTCATAGCAATCTCTTCCAGGCAACCTTTGAAATAACCTGCTTTGTGCTTTTAGGACTAGGCTTAATTTTTATGATTGTTATTTTCAAGTTGACAATTCATAGTTGTTACAAAAATTAAATATCTGTTTGTTCTTGAGAAAAACTTGAATATTTCTAGAGCACAAGTATTTGAAGAAGAAGACTTTCAACCTATGAGCTATGGATATAGACTTGGCGCTAATCCTCAAACAGGCCATACCTATGATGCAAGCCACGAGGTCAGCGAGCAGAAATGTATAGCAATGCTGAGGGAGCAAGAAGATGAGTGTAATAAAAAAGCAAGAGCTGCTGGGGAAGAGGTATTTTTGAAAATATTTTTTTTACTCTCTTGCAATATATATTTTTTTCAATATAGTAAAAAAATTCATTATAAAAAATATCTTTAAATGGAAAATCACCGAGCTAGGCTCAAGCAACTGGTGACTAGGGCTACAGAAAGAAGAACTTCTTTTCTTTTTTTTTATTATTTCATTACGATTTATAGAGTTACCCTGATTTGTAATTTAAATAGGTCTATAATTGCTATATGAATACTGGTGGCAGTGTAGTAACACTGACAATCCATACCTAAGAGATTTCTGTTCGCAGCTCATGTTTTAATTCAATGTACACAACTAGAGCCCACGATTTCAGACTACAGGCGCCTGGGTCGGGCTAGCAGCTCGCATCAGATTTACTAGAATGTTCTACCAAGCTCTCCTGCAGATAACAAGAAGAGATTCACAATCTGGTGCAGATTGTGTCGCTTTGTTGAATGGATGTTCCGAGATGATGAAAGTTATTATCAAAACAGCTGGAAAGGGGACTCAGCCTGTTGGGAATGAAAGCTGTAAGTAATTTGTTGGTTGTGTCAAAAAATATTAGTTGATTGTAAAGGAAATCATTGTTTTTGTTTATTCTCTTAACTAAGACAAAAAATTGTAAAAATCTGATATCAATAAGGCCTGACCCTGAGTTACTTGTACTACTTGTAGGCTTGTTTGAGTAATCTTGCTAGAAATCCTCAGTCGCTTCTATGTTGCTTGTTCACAACTACGCCAATTAAAACGAGAGAGATTTAAAAGTTCTTGTTTACAGCTGATTCACCAAACCCAATGGGTTTTGAACCCATGATAAACCAAAGACTGCTCCCGCCGACGTTTCCGCGGTACACCAGGATCAAACCGCGCAGCGAAGCTCTGCAGTATTTTGATGAGCTGGTGCAGAGACTGCGACATGCTTGGAAGATTACTTCATGCACAAACTTCCATGTCGCTCTGGTACGTCATTTTCTTATTCTTCTTAGTTGGAATAACATTGGACACTTGAGTCTGATAGGACTACAAATAATAGGGAAGAATAGGAATCTACAGAATAGAATAGAATGTCTTTATTGCTTCAAACATGGTATAAAGGTGATAATTACATATAAGGTCCACATGTTTCACTAAAAACTAGCATGCAATAATTAATTAAAATATAATAAATGTCAAAATAATTCATTAATGTCATAAAAAATATTTTCATTCAGCCATTTAAATAGTTTTTTCTTTACAGATATGTAGATTTTGTTAAAGATACAAGTTGTTGTATATAGTGGGTGATTTACGCCAATAACTTTCTTGGACTCGTTTTGCATAACATGAAATGATGGCACGGCAGAAATATTATCATGTAACATATGGGCAACAAGTTTCTTTTGGGTCTTAATGTTTATATTGTATACTGTAATAATTGTTTATTATTTCAGGATTTCTTCGTGGAATTCAGCCGCCGTGCTTGCATTCTCTCTCGGTCGGCTTTACAGTTACTCTACTTGAGCCCGTCGCCCGCTAACACCGCGTCCATGGCACAGAGTCCAGGGTTAAACGCGTCGTATCGGCCGCAGCAAGTGTTCATTGAGATATTGAGAGAGGCTATTAAGGGGTTCGTGAACCCGCCTGCTTTGACACCCAAGTCTCCTGTGGTTGCTGCTCCCCAGGTAAAGGTTTTATAATATCTAAACGATGGATTATTTAAATTGTAATAGTTGCGTTTAAATTAAGTTTTGACCGACAAATTATCCATAAAATACAATATAGAGTATAGAGTCTCTATAGTATAGAGTATAAAAAGTATAGAGTCTATACTTTTTAAATTATCATGGTTTCTAACAATATTATGATTTAAAACGGGTAACATACCATGATTTGACGGTTTTCGAGTTTTCCGATATTTCGACGCTGTTGCAAGGATTACGGAAACAACTACAACAACTACTAACACTACAAACTACTTACTACTAACAGTTGTTTCCATGACATGATCACGCTTGCAACAGCGTCGAAATATCGGAATACTCAAAAACCGTCAAATCATGGTATGTTACCCGTTTTAAATCATAATAGAGTATTATACTGTCTATATACGTTATGATGACTGTGTTTCAGGCTCGGGAGTTTGTAGAAAACTTCCTAGTGCGATGCGTTCGTCCGTTTGCCGAGTTGTTGCAAGTCTGTGGTCACAATCGCGCCAGGCAGAGGGATAAGCTGGCCTTACTGCTAGACGAATTCGCTTCCTTGCAGGAGGAGGTAAGGTTTATAACATAACGAGCTTTTCATGCCAGAAGTTGGATTTTCCAGCGAAGTAAAGGTGTTTTTTTTCCGGTAAAAAGTAGCTAAAATAGTATCTTCAATAAATTGATTATATTACTGATATATTTATTGGTTAATTTGGATCGTTTGGGAACTCCATTAGCTTTCAAGTAGACAAAACAAACATAATCTTTAGAATTTTTATTATGTCTACGCAATATTTAACAAACAATAATGTATGCAGTAGCTTTACTCAAATTGCAAATTAGATCAAGCTACATAGAGGGTTTCCCCATTCTGGCTAAAATTGATTATTTAACCCCAACATATGTATATAAAGAGTGTACGGGTGCCCCCAAAACAATGCTACATTGCGTGTGGTATCCACCAATTAGAAAGCAATTCTAACTTAGTTCAAGCTGCTATTTGGTAACTAGTGAATAAACAAAATCCAGCAAAAAAAAATTAAATGTTCACAGACCCTTTAAATTTCCGACTAGTAACAAACGTTACAGACGGTGTCGGACCGCGAGCGTGTTTGGTCATGTTGTCAATTTCAATTTCGATTTATTTATTTTACATAACAGGCAAGTCAAAACATACAACATAAAAACATTTATACTTACATTAGTTATACATACTTATATTTAAACACAACGATTGGCTAAGAATTTGAAAATGAACAACTCATGTATTCTGCAACGCTATAAAAAGGATGTGACTGAAAATTTTTTTTAATTTATGTTTGAATGTTTGTAAGGGAAGTTGAATAATTTCAAATGTCATGATCACCTAACTCCTTTTTGGCCTAGAACAGTAGCTGTAGCATTCATAAGGTCCATTATATCGTAGATTCCACAAGTTCTGTCAATCCTTGCAGGCTGAGAGCGTAGACGCGGTGATAAGCGGCGTGACGGGAGCCGGACCGCGCGCGTGTTTGGGCACCTGGGTCTTGTACCACGTACTTCGGGTCATGATCGCCTACCTCCTGTCCGGGCTAGAGCTGGAGTTGTACAGTGTTCACGAGTACCATTATATATTTTGGTAAGAGTATTTTTATTATTGTGTTCTAACTCATTACTTTCCACGCCACGGATTCAAGGGTATTTTTTACGTTAAAAATTTGTTCCGCGATAAATGGTTAATACAACGTATACAGAGATTTTAAAATCAGTCCAGTTATTTTTTAACCCTCAATCAAAAAAAGAGGGGTGTTATAAGTTTGACGTGTCTGTCTGTCTGTCTGTATGTCTGTGTGGCGCGAGTGTTAGACATGTTTCATGAAAATCGGTTGTGCCGTTTAAAAGTTATGGGGGTGAGAGTGAGGAAAGAAAACCGAAAATCTGCAATTATACTCGAGTGGGGTATCATAATGAAAGCGCATCGCGTGCACATTACACATTATTATGGTGTTTTACTTTTAAGGAAATTGAAGGAAACGAATCAAGGGTTTTTCTTATATTGTAAGTTAGCATGAAGTCCGTGTTCGATTCACTTCGAACACCTCAGCAGCATCAGCGATTTGTCTTATATAGGTCGCACGGTTACTAAAATTAGCAGCAAGGTCTAAGGATTTCCTACAGTCCGTGTGACATAAAAGCCAACATCTATATTGACCTATATACCTACTTCATGTTACAGGTATCTCTACGAGTTCCTATACGGTTGGCTGGTATCAGCGCTCGGTCGCGCCGAGGGTTTGGCCAGAGAGGCCACGAAGAGCGAAGGCAAGAAGAGCGGCGCTAGGAAACAGAAGAAACGCGTCAAACCTTACGCTAGAGAGGCGCTTCTATGCCAGGTCATGCAGAACTTGTGTGGCGGATACTACAAGGTAAGTCACAAAAATAAGGTCCATTATTATTCTCTCTAGTGTCTCTAAATGTACCTATACGGTTGGCTAGTGTCAGGGCTCTATTGCGCTGATGGTTTGGCCAGAGAGGCATCAAAAAGCAAGCAATAAAATAAACGCGTCTAGTCTTTCGCTAGAGATGCGCTAATGGTCATGCAGAATATGTGTGGTGGATATTACAAGGTAAGTCACGATAATTTTGTAACTTATTTTATTGAAGTCATATTTACATGGACACAAGCATAATAGCATATACCTCTAGGTATGACAGTATAGCCTATCACGGACGCCATTGAACTCAAATAAGTAGAATTTTGACAACAACAAAGCTGTTGACAGGGAAATAGCTAATTGTGAATGGCATAAACCTAAAGTAAAAGAAGTTTACTGTATATACCTTCTAGGTCTTCATGCCCCATCTTAGACCACATGCATAGAATAATAAATTACTCCACATGGTCACATAACATCAGTTGAGATTGTGGTTATATGAAGGCTTATCTAGCCTAAAAAAAACGTTTTTTTTTTAATAATTTCTAGGCGCTAGTGGCATTCAAGCTGCAAGGAAAGATCCGGCAGCCTTCATCAGAGTTCGACAACGAAGCGGTACGATACATGCACCGCTTCGCGCCGCTGTCCGTGCTGACGCCTCCGCAAGTCCACTACCACGAGTTCTGCGAGATGACGCAGCCACTGCAGTAAGTGAGCATCTATTTGGTCGGCCTTAGTGGCGCGGTGGGCTATGGTCCACTTGCGGCGCAAGAGGTAGCGGGTTCGATTCCCGCCGAGGGTAAAATTGTTTGTATGTTCTGCAAGCACTTTTCTCCTTGGTCTGGGTGTTTTATATGTATAATAAAAATATCTATATATGTATGTATATTATATTATATTAAGTATATCAGATATCTAGTATCCGTAACACAAGCTTAGAGCTTACCACGGGGCTAGATGTTGTTGTGTAGATTGTCCGGAAATATTTATTTATTTTTATTTATATATGAAGTATATTAAGTACTTCAGATGTATAGTACCCGTAACACAAGCTTAGACCTTACCACGGGGCTAGATGTTGTTGTGTGGATTGTTCGAAAATTTATTTATCCCGTTCCTTTCTCATTAGTAGCGTTCAAGCTGCGAGGAAAGAGTTCCACTTCAAATCGGTATTATACCACTGAAGTATAAAACTTAAAAATCATTTAACAATAGTTAGAGTGATACAAATGATCTACTAATCGTTCACTGAATATATTTTATTAATTTAATGTATTTCTTTGTCTTGTAGATATGAAAACCCTGTGATACTATACCTCAGTGGCTGCAAACATTTTCAACAAGCGCGAACGTTTTTGGAAACCATCACAACTCCAGACCAAGAGGTAAGTTACATTTAAAAGAGGTGTTAAATATATTTTTCTGCAGTGTTAAATTAATAACATATTATATGACCTCTCGATTGATAGATGAATTTCCCAAACGCAGTAAATCTCTGCAGCTAATTTTCTTTTCACATTTTTTCCCGAAAGCGATTATTATAGTTACATTTTAAAATTATACAGTCGCTTTGCTTCTACTTGTGATATATATATATATATATATATATATTTCTAAATTAACCTGCAGTTCTTATGTAAATTATTTATGTTCTTGGCCGTTTTTTTCACTCTCGCATTGCGGTTTAAGCCGTTGATCTGTGCCGACAAGCCGATGATAAAATACACAGCCTAAATACCTAGGTAGGTATTTAGGCTGTGTTTGACCTTCGGAATGAAAGTCGAGTGTGCTCACACTTAACACGTAACCGCGTTCACATTAAAAAAATATATTCTCTATTTCAAGATCCCGATAATTTGACGCAATTTCATGCGCCATTTTCATGAAATGGAGCAGAACTAGGGTTGCAGGAAGTCGGATAGAAGTTTTAGTTGCAAGATCATTTAAAAAATCATAACTTTTAAAAATAATATTATTTTGTAATGCGCACGTGATGCGCTTTTATTTGATACGAGTATATTTGCACGCATTCGGTTATTCTTACCGACTTTCACCCCCACAACTTTTAAATGGCTTTATTTTTTTATTTTTTTTTTATGTTCGATAAGCCTTCATTTGACCACAATCTCACCTGATGTAAAGTGACGATGTGGTCTAAGATAGGACATGAAGACCTAGAAGGTGGCTTCTCCGGGCCACATTACGAAACACGAAAAAAATCGCTTCACGCACTGGCCCAGCCCGGAGGTGGTGACAAGCCGCGGCCGAAGCCTACCACCAGAGACTGTTCTTAGCACCACCCGGAGGTCACGTGTAAGGATTCAGAGGGTTACCACTTACGGACGTGAACAGACAAAACCTCCAAAAACTGGCTCAACCGATTTGCATCAAACAATAGATTTGTTTGATGAAAACTAGCGGTTTTCATCAAACAAATCTATTGTTTGATTGTAAGACTCTTTTAATACAAAATTTAAATCGCTTCATCCATTCGGGAGTTATGATGCCACAGACAGCACGTCAAACTTATAAAATCCCAACTTTCTTGGTGAAGGAAAAAATAGTTTCAGCGATAAAATATGTTTTTAACATGCAAACCCCCATGCGGAATGAGTCACATTTCAAATTATCACCCCAGTTCATGGTGATTCCTTCATGAGTAATAAGCTCAGTCATGCTGATGAGTCACTTTATATTTTATTATCATTACTAGAAATATTTGAAAAAATAGTGTAATGCCGGCTGTACACACGCGCCGAGACCCTCTCGGCGAATGTCTCGGCCGAGAGGGGTCTCGTCGAGAGCATGCCTGTACACACGCGTTCTAACATTTGAACTGAAGACTCACGCGACAATGGACGTAGAAATTGCTGCTGCTATTTGTGTTTGTACCATGAGCTATTATAATTATTTTAACATTTACTATAAAAATAAAATTCGTAAACCATGAAGAAACAAGAAAAAATTAATTTTATTAAATTAAATGAAAATTAAATTAAAAAAATTATTAAATACTATTAGCGAGCAAGTAAATGAACGAGTGTGTACATGCTCGCTCTCGTTTACCTCGCGAGAGCCAACGAGACCCTTTGACTCGGGCGCAAAAAACCGACAAGCCACCGAGAGCGACCGAGACGAGAACGAGACAGCGAGACGAGACGAGAGCGCCCTGTACACACGCGCGTTCGGCCTGTCTCGGGGTGTCTCGGCGCGTGTGTACAGCCAGCATAAAATTTTATTGTCGTTTGAAGTCAGTCATCATCATCATCATCACCCTATTAACTTTCCCACTGCTGGGACACAGGGACTTCTCTCTTGACGAGAGAGATTAGGCCTTAATTCACCACGCTGGCCAAGTGCGGGTTGGTGAATGTCACATGTCCTTCATACTCTTTAAAGTTATCAGAACATGCCGGTTTCCTCACGATGTTTGCCTTCACCGTTAAAGCACGTGTTTACAGCGCACATAAATTTCTCAAGAAGAAAAATCCAGAGGTGCGAGGCGAGGTTTGAACCCACGACCTTCGGAATGAAAGTCGAGTGTCCTCCCACTTAGCCAACACGGCTTCTTGTCTTTTGCTTGCTTGTCTTAGCTTTGAAGTCAGTATTTTGTAATTATTATTTTAAAAAGATGGTGTGTCGTTGGAAACCCTTTTTCCTATATCTAATCTTGATATTTATTTTAAATACTGCATAAACAGTGAACTAATTAAATGTTACCACTACTTAAGGGTGAGCAGGTTTACAAGTGAGCTTCGTCATGATTGTTATAGTACTTATACAAGAAATAATTAAATAACTTGACTCTTAATAAAAACCCATGGCAATTTAGCAAAAAAAAATATTCAGAGTCCAAAGAGTTTTTCAAGATTAATTTGTTCATTTCTAAAAATTATAACCAAACTATTTATGTCAAACTTATCTTAAAAATTAATCATAAAAGTTGTTTGTTTCAGGTAACGGATCTCCTAAAGGTGGCGAAAACGAATTTCGTAGTTTTAAAAATATTAGCTGGCGGTCACAAAATTGACTCTCCTGACCCACCTGAATTCGACTTTTCTGTTCATAGACATTTCCCTATTATCAAACTTGTGTAATTAAAAAAAAACTGATTTATATCAAACCATAAAAATTAAATTGTCATTGTTTATACCTACAGTCGATATTATTAATCAAATAAAATGATGTCAGTACTAGTCATGAAATATGTTTACGATTTCTTCGTTTTCGTAAACAAAAAACAATATGGATTATATCAAATACAGATATTTTTATTTAATTAAAAATAAATTATCCTAACAAGTGCATAAATACTTTTCCTTCGTATATGGAGTTTTCAGAGTGTGTAACATGATAAAAAAGAAATAAATGTATAGATATTTAATGCATTTTCAATAATAATGTAATTACCTACAACAATACATATATTAAGACAACCTATATCTATATAGAATACATAACTATAACAGTGAGTTATCTTGTTCTCAATTAATCTTAAATGTTTTAAATAACAATGGTTTTGTGTAATACGTGACTAGAATAAATACGAGTTATTTAAAAATAGTCGTTTAATTTCACCCCCGACAAAGAAAGTGCTGTGTTCGTAAATGGGTGAAGCAATTTCATTTCAGTTTATATGCTAGTATATAAAAGCCTGTTTTCCAAATAACGAACGGTTCTTATAAAGTTTTGGGATCATTATAATGATAAATTGAGTATTTTTTAAACACACGGGGCACAAAAATTCCCTTGATCTGTATATAGCTAGAAATCGTTTGAATTATCTTAAAAGCTTTGAAAGTTAATAGTGTGAGTCACCAAGAAACGTTTTCAAATGCTCGTGTTAAGTTAGGTAGGTAGGTTACAAAAAAAAAACATTACCCTCTGCGGTCGGGTAAATTTAAGTTATGTTGGGGGTTTTTTAGTATTCCGCAAACGTTTTTTATGATCTATTCTTCTTCTTCGTCTTCTGATACGTCCGTGTAGCAGTCTGCGTCTATCGTCTTTACTCTGAGGAAATCGGTAGGCGCGGGACCTGTGATATAAAATAAAAAAGCATTTTATCTAGTTTATTATATAGTTGTAATGCGCTTCAATAAAATCATTATAGTTTTAAATAGTGTCCTTATTATCAATTCAGCCAAAGTCCCATGCTGGACTTAGGCCACGCTTATAAACTTCTATTTAATCACGCTGGCCAAGTGCGTTTCGGTGAATGCTACTTCAAAGTTCTCAGAACATCCGTGTTATAAAGAGCAAACACATTTTTGAAGAAGAAAAATTCAGAGGTGCTTTGCGCGGTGTTCGAACCTACGACCTTCGGAATTAAAGTCGAGCGTTCTCCCACTTATCCAACACGGCTTTTATGGTCGGATGGTGAGCGCAGCATTTCCTATTTACGTTCAAGATGTTTTCCATATTCTACTGAATTTATTGTGGCCGCCCAGGAGGAAATGATGACCAAATTTTTAAGTCTGACGCTGCGTTAAGCAGGCGCGGGCGTGGTTTTATGTCAAACTCTTAGAAAAGAGATACGCCTTCATGCTCCATCTTAGACCACATCGTCACTTTGCATCAGGTGAGATTGTGGTCAAATGAAGGCTTATCAAAAATAAAAATAAAAAAATAATTAAAAAAAAGGACAACAAGCGGTATAAAGCTTGACGCTGCAGTCAAGCTTTATACCGCGGCGGCGTCCGCTGTCGCTGCCAGCTTCAGCAAGATTAAACTAGTACCTTCCATATGGGTGACACTAGCTCCGAAGTCTTGGATGGGAGTAGGCGTGACCGCCCGCTGGATGCCCGACGCAGCCTCATTATCATCACCTTCTTCGTCGTCACTGTCCACAATAATCTCTTCTTCTTCGCATTCTTCTATCTAATAGTAGAAACATCTTATGTAATTTATTTCATTTCGCTACACGTTTTACACTAGTTGGGAAGTGAGTATACTTTTTATTTTGAAAAGTATTGATATTATTACTTGCAGAATATAACGTTCCTACTAACTTTTTTTAAGATGTGGTTGGGCAAATGGACATCGACAAATCCACTCATCATTCATAATTTTGCTCATGAGACGTCCAATGATGAATATAGGGTTCCCTAAATACAAAGTGTTTCCTCTAAGGTATATACTGCGGAAAGGGGTTGAAGGGCACGCACCAGGCGAACATATTTTGTTCTACAACTTTTCGATTTGGAGGCCTTTATTCGGAAAAAGGCCTCGCAAGGTATTTTTTTAATCTAATATCTAGGTCTTGTTTAGACTCATATCAGTTGATAAAAAAAATTTTAACGCCTGGAAAAAGTTAAAAAAATTTATAAATTTTTATTCCCTGTTTATTTGGTGATTATTTATTGATACTAAATGAGATAGGTTTTACTTTAGTTATCACCTCTCGAAAAAATTGGATCTATAGATTTACACTTAAAAGATTTTTTTTCGACAAATGGGCTTTTAAATTCAAAAGTTGTAGAACAAAATATGTTCGCCTAGTGCGTGCCCTTGACCCACTTTCCGCAGTATATACCATAAAGGAAACACCTTGTAAATAGTGAGGTTAAACAATAACACACCATGCTGGTCCAGTTAGGGTTGGTGGGTAGGTATGCCAAGGCTTTGTTCCTTGACCGGCATACCACTAGTCAGTACAGTTGACTATTGGCTCTTTATGATGATTATTAGAAACTATTTATTCCTCTTTTTATACATTTAAGAGTTAAAGATTACTATTTTTTTAACTAGTGCCCATGGCAACGAGAATTACGTGGGCAAAGACGCAGAGCAGAACCACATGCGTCATAAACAAGCCAGGCTTGTTAAAGTCTAAGCACCTATTTAGATACCGACGAATAGTTTTTTTTCTATTTACGTCAATGAGACTTATGATTGATGTCTACGCATATGTTTATGCCGTAGGTCTTTGACCTGAAGTGATTTACCACGTCTATATCATAATATTTCATCATCATCATCATCATAATCAGCCCGTATGCACCCACTGCTGAGTATAATAGGCATCCTCCATAGTATAATATTTATCGAAAATAAATGAAATAGACATGATGACTAGATATAAAAATAGGTAAGTATTCTGTTCTGAAACCTGAGTCTGTTCTCAGTCCATCTGATTGCCCGTCCATACTGGACACCTTTTTTTCGCTTTTAATCAATTTAATAAGAAAGTGCCAAGATATAAAGCATCACAGTTTCGAAGTGGGGGCTTTTGAATTATAAATTTAGAAGGTACAAATAGCACGAAAGCACGGAACGCGAAACTTCAATGCACTATTAGGTATCTTGATTTTTCGTTAGCTAGCAAAAAAGAAACAAACGTTTTTTTTAATAATCTAAAGGACTTCATCTGCCCTATTGGTACCTACCTAAAAATTCTGCTCAAAATATGTACATCATCATCATCATCATCACCCTAATAACGTTCCCACTGCTGGGACACAGGAACTTCTCTCTTGGCGAGAGAGATAAGGTCTTAATTCACCACGCTGGCCAAATATGTACATATCTGCAATAACGAACCCTGCAGCCCAATTAATATGATTAGAATAGACAACCTAGATCTAACTAGGCTAAACTTCATTTACATTAGATATAGAATGACCATGTAGGTATATCTAAATTGTTTCCCTTCATTTTGTGTAGTATCTAGGCAATATAATTGCAAGGCAACTTGACGACATTGGGGTAGATCACGTATCTAAATGCAAAGATTATCTTTATATGGATTTTCCGGTTCACTTTATCAATTATATCACTATATCGCCGTAATTTATACCGTAAGATATTTATTACAGGCCTTGTAAACCTTTCAGTGGGTGAGTTATAGTAATTTGTTTTTAATTACAATAAAAAATATGATAGTATATTTAAAAAAACTATGCTTTTTTCTAGAACTTTAAAAATATCCAATCAAGATGGAAATCGTTCTTAAATGGATAGTCTTAATTGTCGTGATCTGACGAAAATAGGTTTTGCCCAAAACAATTTTCATATTAATAGGTACTTGTTCATTTCCTAAAGGAATTTAATACTATTTTATCATTTGCTAAGTTTCCAGGAGCAGATAAGAGATTATTTTTTACTAGCTGTGTTACCCGCGTTATAATGGATTTTCCCGCGGAATGTCGTTTTCCCGCGGTAAAAAGTAGCCTATGTTATTTTTCAGGCTCTAGAGATTCTGTGTACCAAATTTCATTTAAATCGGTTCAGTAGTTTTTACGTGAAAGAGTAACAAACATCCATACATCCATACTTACAAACTTTCGCCTTTATAATAGTAGTAGGATTATTTATTTTCCTGCTTTTTTTTTAAGAGCTTGATTTTAAGAGAAAATCATCATAATCCTTTGTTACCTGAATGTCAAAAGACTGTTGTTTATTCTTAAAATCCAGGAACGCTGCGGAGTTTCTTTTCGAGGTTCCTGGATAGGCTTTACTGGGAGACGGGGTGCCTTCCTCAGGGTTTCCCTCGTTGACTTGAAATCCAACTTCTAGGTGGAGGTTGGGGTTGCCTGATGATCTTCTTCGGCGGAGTTGGCATTCTGGTTCGTTTTGGTCACTCATTTTGTAAACCTATAAAACTTTTTTTAGGGTTTAGCTATGCTAAAAATTTCAGCTTGGTATATTGATGGAAGC
This sequence comes from Gymnoscelis rufifasciata, assembly GCA_929108375.1. Lineage (NCBI taxonomy): Eukaryota > Metazoa > Arthropoda > Insecta > Lepidoptera > Geometridae > Gymnoscelis > Gymnoscelis rufifasciata. The sequence continues at coordinate 5,432,595 of OV815303.1, forward strand.
TTCTTTAGTTGTTTGTATTTGACCTATGTATGGCCCTGTGCTTTTAAGAAAATAAACGTCTTGACTTGAATAAAGTTAAAACATCAGTGAGATTCTGAATTTGTGGTTTGGATTACTTACGTTTGTCTCGTCTATTCAAATTTCTCAATTTTCTTCATAGATTACCTCCAGGCCATGAAGACGATAGTTAGTACACTGTCACTGCTGGCCACTAAGTAGATTGGGACCAAGGGTTCTAGGTGAAACCTTACAGCGTAATCTGCACGGTTTTTTTCAGGGGTGGCTAACATTTTTTCTCGCCTGTATTTTTAATATAAAAATAAAAAACTCTTATTAAATCATGGTTCAGATAATAGATGAATTATAGTAGGGCCAACCTAAAAGGCCACATTTGACATTTGATCATAGTGAGGGGATAACTGTCTGAATTGAAGTGAATGCATTTATTGTAAAAAAGTATTTATATATTATTCTACGATTTTGTAAGTGCAACAGCGTTTTCACTGATATTTTCTAAACAAAAACTGAATGTTGGTTTAGTCTTGTTAGATTTGTCATAAATGTTTACCACCCCTAACACTTGTGGGGATTCTTCAGCCAATGCTAAATAAATTTTTTGTATGTGGGTTTGTGTATAAGTAAGTACCTACCAGTTAAGAGGCAGGTGACTTTGCAATGGCAAAAGTGTGTCATTGTTCTACAAGTTATTGATTTTATTAAAACAGCTGTTTTACATTACTTATCGAAAAATGTTGTTAGTTAGGTAGGTAAGTACTACATAATATGCAAATTCTCATACTTACATTCATTTTAGTAACGAATGTTGGGACCAACATTTCAGTGAAGAGAGTTCCGTACACTAAGAGTAAAACGGTACCCCATTACAAAGACTTCGGTGTCTGTCTGTCCGTCTGTCACCATTGAGATCTCTTGCCGCTATAACAAGAAATACTAAAAACATATACCTAATAACTAACAACTCCCATAAAACAAATGTGATTTTTATAAAGTTACGCGACTTTGAACGAGGCCATAATCATTTCAGTTATCGGAAATCCTATGTTCCAGACCATCTTCATTAAATCTACAGTTTACTCTTTAACTGAAAAAAAGTATTTAATTCAATTGGATCAAGTGTAGGCCCCGTGATTAACTTATACAAAAATCTAAATTTTAAATTTAAGAAAAACCCCCGATTCCAATGCCTTAAAAGAAAAACAGCATAATATTTAGAGTAATGTGCACGCGATGCGCTTTCATTTCAAACCGAAAATCTGCAAATATACCTACTCGAGAAAGTATATTTGCAGATTTTCGTTTCCTCGCTCACTCTCACCCCCATAACTTTTAAACGGCTCAACCGATTTTCATGAAACATGTCTAAGAACACCCGGGCCAAACTCACTTTTCATACAGAAAAAAACTAAGTTGAAATCGCTCCATCCGTTCGGGAGCTGGGATGTCCCAGACAGACAGACATACACACAGACAGACAGTCACGTGAAACTTATAACACCCCTCTTTTTTGGTCGGGGGTTAAAAAAATCAAATATTTTAACACCTAAAACTAAATAAACATATTTGGCTTGTACTATTATTATCACAGCCAAGTCCAATCCAGGTTTTGTTTTGAAAAAAATATTATGTGCTAAATCAAGGCTTGGCGATAGGTATCCAAAATATAAAATGTATAGGTAGTTAGGCTTCATATTAGGTACAACTTGTTATACCCAAACGAAGTGGCTACATTCTTGTCTAATGATCCAATTAAGTCGTGTTCTAGACGGGTCCAAGAATTAAGTAGATTACGGATTCTAGTTATTTAACTAGATATATGTATAGTACTAGGAATATAAACTTGTTATCGCCTCGACCTTCGTTGAAAAAGGCTCGGTTAGCTAGCTCAGAAACGAGGAAACCAGTCTATGTCAAGATGATATCTATGTCAAGATATTTATGCCGAGAACACATTCGATTTTATTTATTCTTCGCACGTTTACCTTCAACATATTCAATTTTACAGGACAATAAAATATACATGTCGACGCTGGAAATTTGAAATGTCGTAAGGTACATTTTTATACCATTCAACTGGAAATTTGTCCTCTATCGATCTGTATATTTAAAATTTTGATATCTCTTCAAATAAAGAAGTACGAAGACAAACTGTTTTGTCGTAAGTGAAATTGTAGTAAAATTTTCGAGTCGTATGGGTCAAGTCAAATAAAGAAGTATGAAGTCAAACTGTTTTGTCGTAAGTGAAATTGTAGTAAAATTTTTGAGTCGTATGGGTCAAGTTTTGTTTATGTAGCTTTTTAGCAACGTCGTAAATCTAAGTAACTGTCTGTTTCATACGGTGTAACACGCATGCACAAAATTACGAATCCACAAAATTTTGTCAGTGGAAAGACAAGTAATCTATTAATATTTGTTTTTGTGATCGACATCGTTAATTTAATTAGGTTTCGGTATTAAGCTTCATTAACGAAACTATTTCTAAAAAATGACTTCATTATTGTTACGATCACTACATTTTCCTATACATTTCTTAACTGTATAACATAAAATGCTAGCACGAACAAGGCGGTTCGGGTAGTTACGACAAAAATATTTTCATGTAACGTATTAAAAAAATGTTTTAAGTTGTAATGGACACCTCTTCAAAAATATCCATGTGTAAGGGACACCTCTTTCTAAATGTTAACGAGGTAAAAGTTATATTTAGCTATAAATCAATTAATTTTAAAACATTATGTCTAAAAAGCATCCTAATCTATATAAATAAAAATGAATTGTTGTTCGTTAGTTTGATTAAAACTCGACAACGGATGGGCCGATTGAGCTGATTTTGGTTTTAAAATGTTTGTCGTACAGGGTAGGTCTAAACGGTGAGCAAATAAGGAAAAATTGCCGGGAACTTTTTTTACCCGCGCGACGCCGGGGTGGGCCCCTAGTAGGAAATAAAATGACATAGATGTGACGTTTTAAAAGAACAAATTTTGTTTTTGTTGCTCTCCTGTATAGTGTAGGTTTGTCCCATACGACATTTAAAATTTCCAGCGTGTCGATATGATCATTAATATTATAATGACTGATGATTATTTCAAAGAAATAAACTCTTAATTACTTAATTTACTTAAATATTAAAGATAGTAAATTGGTATAATTAAATTGGGTGTATTATTCACTAGTTGGTTGGTTATATTGTTTAATGCAGTCAAAATTATTTTTAAATGAATATGAAGTCTTTCCTAAGTAAAATTTTCTATCTGTAATATTTACGGTAGGTACCTACATCCTATCATCCTACATGTGGCATGGCCCTGAAAAGACCCTGTATACGAAAACTACGTAAAGGTAAGGCCCGTACCTACACAACTATAGTCTGTTCGCGGAGACAAACTAATATAGCGCACACTTATCTGCGACCAATAACGTGCAGTCTATGATTTCCCTATTAGTTTGTCTTCGCGAACATACTATAGATATTTTTACAATTGCCATTATCCCCGGTTTTCAAATTCCAAATTCAAGCCAAATTCCATGTGAATGGTAGGTACATTATTTTGAAATGATTATGAATGCAAAAATTTAAGATTGCTCGAGTAGATAGCTCGTAATGGAGTAGCAAACAAACAAACCTACTTTATGTATGATACTTAGTTGGGATGCCTACTGATTCGAATTAAATGTTCCTCCCAGTCGGATCAGCTTAATTTGTAATAAAACCCATATACCTAGACAATCAGGGCTTTATCACGAAGTTGTTAATCGAGACTACTAATTTAGATTGAGAGAGAGTGAGAGAGAAAACATTTATTGATATAACCCACAAATAACCAGTAAAATACAATAAAAAAAATAAGATATTTATGTAATACTAAATACTAAACATAAATAATTGAATGTGTTGTGCCAAAAGGTCTCGCCTCGCCTGATATAAAAGTTCGTAACATGTAAGAAAAAAAACAACTCAAAAAATTTTACTCTTGTCTCGTAACCAGTTACAAGCTAAGATATTCTCGGCCGCTTTGGTAACTGTTTTTGTAAGGTAAAGAATGTCTTTCAAACTCTTTAAAGTTCTCAGAACATGCCGGTTTCCTCACGATTTTTACCTACACCGTTAAAGCACGTGTTACGTTAGAATCATTCTAATATAGTATGCGACCAAAGTCAAAATATCTCACTTCTGTTGTTTCATATTTATGTATAAAACAAATTGTGTTTAAAATGTTCTGCAAACAAAGCAGTTATGATGATTCTGTTATGATGTTTTTAAGATTATTTTAACTACTCTAGCCGCATAAATCAATTAATGGCGACTACAAGAAAACCCAATAAATTATTATCTAAATTTACTATATATACCGTAACTAGCATAATTATGGAAAGCTCAGCGTCGGACGTCCACCTAGCATAAAAATGTATAAAGCCCGTTTTCTCCAAATGTTGAATTTCAATTTAAGTCACTTTTAAATCGGAACATAGAGCAAAAACTGTCATACATACATTATGTATTAAGATAAATAATTCTTATTTTAGTTACTACATATTTAGAAAATGTTAAAGGTGAAAATTATTTAATGATTGTTGCTAAGGAATGTCGTGTAGTTGTATTCTGCAAATATTATTCTATTAGTCTGGTTGTTTAATTTATTTAATATATTCATATATGTAGTGTTTTTATTAAGTTTTAATACCTAGAACCTGTTACAAAAGCGCAACCACTCAGTGGAGTGTCTAGCAATACCTATGAATTATTATTTATTCATTACCTACTTAAACAGTCTGGTTATAATATAAGACGTATCATCGTCATTTTAATTTCAGCCATAGGACATCCAGATCAAATTGTCTTTTTTTTTCTATGGTACCCAAAATACCTGAAGTAACACATGGGCGGATGACTGAGCCCTATTTAACCATTTTGTGCTACAAATCGTTTTATTCCTTGTATATCTTCTTTCGGAACGTGACTACACATTGTAACCACTCTAATCACCTAAGTCTGAGGCGCATAATCTTCGTTCCCCATTTACGTGCCCTTCGTGTTGCTTCAGGTATTTTGGGTATGATTTTACGACATGAAGTGAGTATTACAAGCTTAAACGGATTAGGAAACCCCCCACCCTTGTGCGTCACGTGTTTTGAAGAATTAAGGAACTTTGTCCATAAATAGAACTGTATGTAATTTGGCATTCTAATGCATTGTTAAGACAGTGATCGAGTGAGATAGCTATCTGATTTGAAAGGATTTTCATGTGGCTTTTAGCAATAGATAGAGAGATTCCAGAGGTTCTTGTGCAAAGTTGGCGCGCATGATGTAACAAACATATAAACAAAACAAGCATTGAATTGAAATCCTCCTTTTTCGTTTAAAATAGGATAATATATCAATACAGTAGGTAATTTCAATTAAATTCTTCATTTCTCTGTCTGTATTCTATAGCTGTAATTACATTTATCAAATCATTGATTCTCCTCTATTTACTCAAATTTTAAATATAGCTGAGGTATTCATTAAAAACGGGATAATTTCATGTTTACTTGCTTTTCTATTGACTCTCAAATACACCTAAACGAAATTGAGCAATTAGGTACCTACGTACAATTTAGTACTGTTAATTTATGAGCTCACAAAAACTAGACTGAGCGAGGTTTTTGTATTTAAGTGATATTTATTTTGGTATGATTCTGAGAATTCCCATATTGATTTTGGAAAGCAAACGATGATTTGTTGAGGAAGTTTGTTCGATTACCTTTTCAAAGTCAGGGATTATTTCCATTTGCGAATTACGGTATCGTATTACATGCAAAAATCTAGTAGATTTCCTTCGGATGTTGGTTGTATAAAAGCAAGCGACAGGCTCAGATAATTTACATACACCGTGAGACTTCTAAGAAGATATCTACTAAACAATGAAGGGGACAGTGTTGTGTTTGGTATTGGCTGTCGGAGCTGCACTGAGCGCTGATGTAAGTACTCTCATTTTTAGTTAACCTTATCAATTACAACCTGGGTCTCTTTAAGAAAAAAGTTAATAGCTAATACCTTCTAGGCCTCCATCGTCATTTTACATCATTTGAGATTGCGGTTAAAAGAAGGCTTACCATGCATGAAAAATAATATCTACTTAATTCTATTGGGTACCAAGTTGATCTTCGGTGCTTAAAATGATAAGACGTTTATTTGTATCTTCAAATACGTGCATATACCTTAAGATAATATGCAATGAAGTCACTTTTTACTGTCTGTTCGCATATAACATCTTTTAAAGCTCTTTAACGGATTTTGATTGAGTTTTGAGCAATAGATATGACTACTTAAAAGAAAATTAATATTTCCTTTGGAGGCTTGGGTAAAGACGGTGTGGCTAGTTCATTAAATACAAGTAAAATTAGTTCCTAGCGACTAGTAAAAACGAAAAATACTTAGACATATTGATTTAGAGCGTGTTAGAGTAATATTGTTCAACTTAGCACTCATTAATGACGCAAGGAATAGAGTGGTGTTTGGTTGTTTTTCAAAATTAATCTGTAATTCTCTGTCATCTGTAGAGGTAATCTAATCATTTGTCATAATAGATGAATCAGACTCAACGCGGCCCCTTGGTTTAACTGTCAAAATAATTAAAGATGAAACTATGTCTGAACCATAGAAAAACAGTTCTGTGTTCTGAGGTCTGAACTTTTATATTGGTACCTAAAGATTATATAATGTGTCTCTTTTGTATGTGTTAGATATAAAAAACTAAAAAGGCCACAAACCTGATTTACGTGCAAACTACAATTTCTAAGTGCAGAAATTGTAGAATTTTTATATACAAAAACACACAGCTAGATGTACAGATTAAGAATCCCCCCAATCCAATCAAGGTCCCCTGGCAGTAATCAGGCTAGCTTAGTTGGCAGGTTTATTTTAAATCATGAAAATCATCACGGCCTGGGTAAGCCAACTGGTTGGCATGGCATATTAAGCATGCAAGACCAAAAAAAAATTACGAGGGGGAAGCATGAAATACATTAACTTATAGGAATTTTATCTTACAGACCGTTCCACTCTCAGCTGCACAGAAAGAAAAAGTTGACCAATACACAGTCGAATGTATGAAAGAAGCAGGTGTCAAACCTGAAGTCCTAGCCGAAGTTAAGAAAGGAAACATTAAAGAGAGCGAGGAACTGAAGAAATTTACTCTCTGCTTCTTCAAGAAGTCTGGGATCCTTAGTCCTGACGGAAAACTGAATGTCGAAGCTGCTCTTGCTAAGCTCCCACCAGGCGTTGACAAAGTTGAGGCTAAAAGAGTTCTAGATGATTGTAAGACAAAGAAAGGTGCTACTCCTGAAGAAACTGCTTTCAAAATGTACAAATGCTACAAAGCCGGGATCAAAACTCACATAGCTCTTTAAATTGTGGTTGAAACTAATATTTATTTCAAGATTAAATTATATTGAACAGACTTCTGCTTTTCTTTGACTTTTTAATAATAATAATTTTTTATTTATCGTCTACCGCTACATCGGTCGTCTTAGTGATGAAATATTAAACGAGATAGGTATACCAATACCTCTATTGTCTTTTAACTGTCGGAAAGGCTCTATCTTACGTATTTTCATACATTTATTTGTTATTCGATATCAAAAGAATGAAAACCTACAAGGGCCTAATTGCTGCACCATTACAATAAGCGTAAAAGGTAAGAATACTCTTAGGATAGAAAATTCTTTATTACCAACACCGTTATAAAAATATAGGTAGGTACATAGTTAAAAATAGAATTTGCATTTTGCGATCTTATTGCTCAAAGTAATTTGTACCAAACAACATTGAATGTAGAGTAAAATTCCTTTACTTAGATAGATAATAAAATAGAAACACAGTTTATCTTGGTTCTTACAAAGCAAAGAACTAGTATATAATGCAAAAAAATATAAATATATGGGCCTTTTACCTAAAAAGCTAACTTTTTCCTAAAAAAAAACAATATTTCAGCAAAATAGGAAAGTAGTAAATCTGTTTAATATAAAAACATCATGCCCGGTGAAGTTTTCTAGAAGCACTTAAAGAATTGGGCCACAACATGTACCTAGTTAATTCGTTGTAGTTACGAAGCAAGTTTTCATAAGGTTGTATACTACCTATTTCATCACGATTTGTAAATGTGGCAGAACATTTATCCAGATCAATTCTACCGTTAGTTGAAATCCGCAGTTGTGTGTTTTGCACACACAGTGGATTACGGGTTGCGGGTTCGATGCCCGCCACGATACCAGATTTTGTACAATTTCTGGTTTCGGGTTTGGGTGTTTTCTATGTATTAAAATAAAATAAAAATGTATCTATGTAGTATATCAGTCACCCATAGTACAAGATCTATTAGGTGATGTTGTGTGATTAGTCCGGAAATATTATGTATTTAATATCAAATTATTTATATCGAAGTTCCAAAACACACTGTCTGAGATGGGTATAAAATAAATCAAAATTTAAAATTTAAGAAAAACCCCCGATTCCAATGCCTTAATTAAAACACGTTATAAGTAAAACAACATAATATTTAGTAGTTAGGGCACGGGATGCTCTTTCATTTGATACCCCACTCGAGTATATTTGAAGATTTTCGGTTTTCCTTCCCCACTCTCACCCCTATAACTTTTGAACGGCTCAACCGATTTTCGGTCTAAGAAGTAAGTTTAAGAACACCTGGGTCAAACTCACCTTTCATACAAAAAAAATATAATTGAAATCGCTCTATTCTATCGGGAGCTATCATATGCTGCCACAGACAGACAGACAGACACACAGACAGAAAGACAGACACGTCAAACTTATACGCCCCTCTTTTTTGGTCGGGGGTTAAAAATAATTATTGCCACGCCCGTTTCTTTATCTTTATTATTTGTTATAATCATATTATTTTTAACCCGGAAGGTTTAGTAAATTTTTTTTATGATTTTCATGTTTTGTTAGCAAAGAGTTGTATGTAATTTTTTAATATTGTGCTACAGTCAATGTTTACTCAACTAACTTGCAAGTCTTATAAAACAGCTATCCGTAATGTAAAACGGTGTGATATAAAATCTGACTTCCGTATACCCACGGGTATTCGCTATTCGGACTAGCGTGTTATATTCTATCTCGGGTCCGAGTCCAGACTCGGGTACTATTTAATGGAGGAAGCAAACGGATAGAAATTCAATTATTTATCCGAATTCAAATAAATTTTAACACTATTGTCAACTTGTCACTGTAACATACTTAAATTGAAATAAAACAAATAGGGAAAACGTAAAATATGTATGTTGTTTGATAATCTATACATTTATTTACATACTTACAAATTATGACAATATCCGTACAATATACATAGTTATGCTCCTTGGTCACTCTTTACATACTACATATTAATATCACTTAACTATTGGTCTCATAAAAGTAGATTTACATGAACTAGTGAAACTCCTTTCAATCACTTGATAGAATCATAACTGAGTATCCCTAACACTTTCTGAGGAACCACTAGTGCTACTAAGATCATCACGGATCTTCGTGGCTCTTCTTCTATAACTTCCATCCTCACTATCTTCAGATAAGCTTGCTACATCGTACGAGAGCGTATCTCTAGAATCCGTATCGTTGTTACTATCATTGTAATCGTTGAATAAAGTATTTTTTACTTGGAAGTACCTTGATCTATCCTGGACTCTGTAATAGTCCATGCTCTGTTCTTTTTTAATCATTTTGAAGTTTTCATCGAGAGGTACGAAGTAGGTTTTAATGTAGCCGGCTCCCTTGACAAAGGTCTCGCCTCTGTATGTGGTTAGGATGTCGCACTCATCCAATATGATGGCTGTATTTTCTGTGACCTGGAGAAAAATGTTTTCCGTGAGGATACAAGATAAGATATAAAAATTTTTATTAACTAAATAACATATTTTTTTGCAGACAAATTATTCGGGACATAAATATTTGGTCGTGCTGATCAGGACTAAGACTTTATAAAATTTTTTTTTTTGATAAAATTGCCTTATGGATGGAATTTTGCAACGTAAACTGATTGCTCTTTTAGTTCAGTAAGTTTGAGAAACCTGTATTTTCCCTGCATCTCCAGTAGAGTCCATCCTCGACGCCATATTGACAGCATGCCCCCAAATATCGTAAAGAGGTTTTAGCGAACCCACTACACCAGCAGCTACTTCTCCATGAGAAATACCTGAAATAATCTTCAAATTAATTCTAAATTTATTAAAATATTACAGTCCCGTAACGACTAAAAACAATACATGGGTTAGGTTTGAGGACAATTAATCATTACACGTAAGATTTTAGCCAACCACACTAGCAACAGCTAGTGAAATATCCAGCAACATAGTATGCTTGTATTTTAGTTCTACAATGATCTATAGATCACGTCGCATAATCCATGTCGACTCATGATCAATGATTTGAACTGACCTTACATTTGGGAGTAATGTTGTTGTTTCCTTACCAATCCTCAAATTTAGACCTTCAAAACTTTGAAAGGACCCTCGGTTGAAGTTCTGCAGTTGCATCATCATGGCTGCTGCGAACTCTACCATGGTGACCGTGACCGCTCTCGTGTAAGGGCTGTTCTGCCGACGGTTGGAGCTGAATGACGAGGATCCGAAGGAGTCTCGTCTACTCGGGTCTAAACCACAGGCAGCCATGTAAGTCCAACCGGCCATCTTTATTTTTTCGACCTTGTAGAGCGATGTTCCAGTTAGTAGCAACTGGAAAAACATGTTTTTTGAAGTGAAACTTCTATAGAATTGTAGTGATTTCAAACCGGATGCAAAAAGATGAAACGGAAATGGTAAGAGACACAAATACAATGCTTTATTTAAATTTCTTTGCGCGATACTTCGTAGTTGAGACTACGAAGTATCGCGCAAAGAGGTATTGCTGTATTTTATTTATATTATTTTGTAACATACTTTATGTAATACGCTTTATTGAAGTAATATAAATAATCCGAATAATTACAGATATATGTTTGTTTCTCTTATCATTTTAGCAGATGCGTTCATTTACCCTTTTTTTTCTATTCGATATATATCATGATTATAGTTCGTAAGTAGTAGACTCCAATAGTGCGTCGTAGCTGACACACACACACTTTTTTTTTATTCTTCTTATTATTTCGTCGATTTACTGAAGTTTCACTTCTATCGTGTGTGAATCGCACACACACATTTTTTTTTCTCTTTTCTTTTTTTCCAGACAATTCACAAAACAACTTCTAGCCCCGTGGTAAGCTCTAAGCTTGTGTTACGGTATAGTATCTAATATACTTAATATAATAGTCATACATATATAGATATTTATATATAAATATTAAACACCCAGACCAAGGAGAAAGTGCTTGCAGAACATACCAACACTTGACCCCTTTTTACTATAACATAATTTTGAATGAAGCTGAGCACTCATTTTGTCATTATAATTCATTTTACAGAAGAGTATTGAATGTTCTGATTTTTTGGTTAAATTACACTTTGCAATGTGTATTTGCAATGTCCTTTAAACATCCTGTAATACTTAGATAATAGCAATTACCCGATCAAAATCCGATATAACTTCATCAAGTATACTCAGCATGAACTTGTCATTCAAATCAGCGTCGCTTTCGACACCTAGCTTGTAGTCGGTCAAAGACGCAAACATAACAGCCACGTTGTCGTATTTCTCATAATAGAGCTCATCGATAGATCTGTTTAAGTTGAGATAGACTTGCACTGCAAATTTAATAAAAAAAATTGCGTTAAACGACTCGTATTTTATTTTTTAGCAATGCAATGACCAATTTGCCTTCAAAACATCGGGATTGAGTTAAAAATATTGATAACTTACCAACATGAGCTGGTAAAATATTTTCCAGTAACATATTATTGACTTTTAGCATCGTTTCTGCCTCTTGTTGCTCCTCACTAAGCTGCAACTGCCAGAGATGATCCAACCGATTCCTATACTCAGTTGTTCGGTCAATCCAATACAAAGTTATAGTAATAAAGATGACAGAGAGAGTATGTGAAACCCGAGGATCCAATCCGACGTTCCATGTTGTGTCGATAGCGAAAAGAGAAGTTTTGACTTCCCACACAATCCACAAGTAGAACATGGTCATTCCTCCTGCGACGATCCATTTGAAGATAAAGAAAACTCTACTAAAGAGAAAATTCAGCAACAAAGCGAGCCCCCAGCATTGAGTAACATGCTGTAATAAAAATAAACTCTTTAACATGATCTCAACAACATAAGGACGAAAATACATTAATAGATTAGATTGACGGACATACCCATGACGAAACGCAATTAGAAAGAACAGTATCGCCAACAGATGGTTCTACTTCTACCTCGGTACATCCGATCACATTGACGACTGATGTAACCGCTAATCCCACACTGATCATGACATACAAGCCAGTTCTTATCATTGCTGACTTTATAATCTTTGCTGATATATCGTACATCTTTCTTAAGGTTCTGTCTCGAGGCTCCTCAAAACCTTTGTACTTTGTCCAAAGAAATTGGAACCAAGTGAATGGCTGTAGAAGTAATAATGCAAAGATGAGGCCGGCAAATATAATCCAAGCGTACCACTGGAAACCTTCCAGCCTGCAAGGGAGGAGCTGGATTAAATTAATTTTCCAAAATATGTATTGTACTTAGTGTTTATTCTACATTATTCTTACCAATTTGTTGTTAGTCCATTTATCATCATGATCAATAGCAAAATAATAAGACAGCATATTATGTAGTACTTAAAAAGTGGATCTGGCAGCAACAAGAAGGTTTTCTCGATTTCGTAGTCTTTAAACATTAGCGTAAATCGATTTAACTTTGATTCTTTTCGAAAATGCTCCCTGTAAAAAGATGCAGTGTGCAGATTATTAAAAAAAAAATTGCTTTATCTTTAATTAAAGATATTAATTTATGTTTTGGACATACTTTCCATTAGTCATATCTTCAATTTCTTTAGTCATCTGTGCGTCCGCGGCTTTTAACATCTGCTGATATTCCACCAAGTTTTCATCCATCCAAGTGGTTGTTCTTCTATTCATACTTCTAGTTTCCGATCGCTACTGGAAATTATATATATTTAGATTATTGTGTAGTTGGTTTTGTGAGAATTATATGTATTCTAAAGGACTTACTCGTGCACTGGTGTTTTTTGTGATGATTTTAGTGAAGCCGACGGAGGCTCTTCGGAATGGTTTGTAGTTGTACTCATAGCCCTGAAATTACATGAATCATACTAAATTCCTATATTCCTTCCTGCTTAGTTAGGCTTACCTAACCAAGCAAATCCTATGATGTTAGGTAGGAGTACAAGATGTTAAGAGTTACAAATACATACATAATAATGTACATAAAACATCCTATGTGTTCACCTTCTTTTTGTTAAGTAACTCATACATGATTAACATGTACCTATTATTACTGAATAAAACATTTTCGTTTTAATTTTTTTCATTTTCAAACTTTTACTAAGTAAGACAAATTTATTTTGTTAACATTAACGTATTAACTTTATTTTCTAAACAGATGAAGTTTGCCTTGCCAACTCTTGTACAATTTTAAATTAAAATATCACTTTATCCGTATGAAGCAGATCACAATGTACCTAATAATTAATTAAGTTTTTCATTAAGAATACTGGTGCCCGGCCGAAATAAGGACTATGGCTCGCGCCTTAAGCGAACTTGTGTCTGAGGTCTTTATTTATGTAATTAATTAATGAAAGTAAGACAGAAGAAAATCCAAATAATCCACTTTTATTTTAAAATCAACGTTTTTACGAATATACAATACAATACAAATAATATTATACGGTCATAATAGGATTATTTACTTATTATTATTATAATTTATTTATAATAATTGGCTGATTCTTACCCGACTGGGTCTAGAGAGCAGGTAGGTTTCTAGCTTATTATTTACAATAAATTCATTGTTTTGAGATTCAAAATTCGGTTCAATTATGTATTCCCTTGCGTAGTTCAGTAATAACTCTAAAGTTTGTTTCGTAACATGAACTTTTCTGAAAAAAAAAAATTACATTTTAAGTTTCGAACCGAAAGGGCCCAAGAATTAGTTTGTTGTTTTCTTCACATAAAAAACTTAGATATAAAATAAAAATCAAAGTTCTTTTTTATTTTTATTTTACTTACCCCGCTTTTCCTGAGGATTCCATTTTATTGGCTATAGTGACATCTTTCGACCAGACATCAAACTGCCATTTTCTAATTCCTATAAGTCCACTCAGAATTTTCCCAGAATGTACTCCGATCCTCATGTCAATGTTCAAAGAACGTTTTTCTCTAGAATTTAAAAATATATTTTGGAACCAATTATCACATATTATTAATTCAATAGGGTAGATGACTAAAAAAAAAGAATTAGTCCAGTATTTAGATTATTTAACAAAATTATACACAATTTTTTTTTTGCATATGAATAATCAAGACAATACAGTGCATTCAAGTTTAGTTGCGTGACGTAACGCATTCTTGTGATTTGTTATAAATCTATACGTCAATTCAGAACTGTGATGTATTTTCTAACGGGCTATCTAACAGACTAAACAGAATACCTATTTTTTGTAGTAATTGTGAATATTCTAACTTTTAAGATTTTCAGAACTAATAGTGTTATTCAAAATATTAAATTTGCTGTTTGCAACAATCTAGTGCATGTTAGATATCCTAACTTAAAAGGTTTATTATAATATTCTCATATTTATATAAGTAAAATACTTTCAATTTAAATTATATTTTAATATACGCGACACAGTTATAATATAAATATAGGTAATAAGTAAATGCATAAATTTTCGTATTATTTGTACTTTGTTACCCTTTGTTTAAGTTTTCCAAATATTTTTTTATCATGGTTTTATAACCATATGATGACTTAAAACGGGTAACATACCATGCTTTGTCGGTTTTTGAGTTTTCCGATATTTTGACGCTGATAGCGCTTGGCTATCCATGATCACGGAAACAACTGAATTGTATTTGTTTTTGAGACGGTTATTCACAAACGAAACAGTACCCTCCCTGAGTATTTTATTGCGAGGTTGATATAGACTAGTGCTAATACCACTTGTTTCATTCTCGAACGTAACTCGATCACGACATACTACACTGACCGTGTCTTGAATAACCGGTGTTAATCATTGAGCTAATATCTAGATATTAGATATTAGCTCAATGGTGTTAATAAAGAAAAAAAAACCTAAAAACTGTCAAATCATGGTATGTTACCCGTTTTAAGTCATAATACAATATTATCCTTTATTACTCGTAATTTTAGAGACTACCATGAACCTCATAATAAATAAAGTTGATCATATTTTAATGTATTCCTATGATACCAGTGGCTCTAATAACAAGTGCAATTAAAACTCTACCTTACGTCCTTTATAATACTGATCATTTCAAGTCCCAAGTCGACGCAGTTTTTAGCGTGTTGCTCAGTTGGTTTTGGTATTCCACTGACGCAGTAATAACAGTCTCCCAGAAATTTTATCCTTAGCACGTCATATTCCTGCGAAAATAAGTTTATCTAGTTAGGTTTGTTGAACTAATTTGCTCTGCCGAAATTCGGGGAGCATTTTTGTCAAGATCAAGGTCGTATTTTTGTGAGGGTCTTTTGTTTGTACAGCCTTATGTATTGTCTTGATCAAGGGATATAAACTGTTAGTTCTTTCTGTAAGCAGCACGAAAGCTATATCTATATAACCTTCAAAATGGATAGAAAGTAGTTTTATTGTCTTTTTACATTTTCCCTTGGTTATTGTTAAACGCAATCTATCTACATTAATTGCGATGTAACGAAATTTTAGGTAAAACTATAGTATACTAGCAGAACCCAGCAAACGTTGTTTTGCAAAATAAAAAATAGATGTTTGCCGATTCTCAGACCTATTCAATATGCTCACAAAATTTCATGAGAATCGGTCAAGCCGTTTCGGAGGAGTGCGGGAACGAAAACTGTGACACGAGAATTTTATATATAAGACAAGCGGCCCGCCCCGGCGTCGCACGGGTAAAAAAAGTTCCCGGCAATTTTTCCTTATTTGCTCACCGTCAGAAAAATATGATTGAAAACTATGTTGTTTAGTGAACTTTCGAGACATAGCTCAAAGAGTATATAACCACCACGTATGAATAGCTTATCAAGAAAAATCATAGACAACCGAACCGAATATAAGAAGACATTTATTTTACACTTTTGTTAACCTGTAGATAATAACAGACAAATAATTATATAAATAAATTAAAATTGCGACTATAATTTGAGATTTAAACTATCCTATCTCTCAAGTTATATCGAACTGCACATGGTGTGCGAATTTTATTATAATCGGTTAAGTGGTTTAGGAGTCCATTGAGGACAAAATTGTGACACGAGATTTATATATATTACTAGCTGACCCCAGCAAACGTTGTTTTGCAAAAATTTTTTTATTTTCTTTTTCAAAATGGAAAATAGATGTTGGCCGATTTTCAGACCTACTGAATATGCTCACAAAATTTCATGAGAATCGGTCAAGCCGTTTCGGAGGAGTTCGATTACGCACCCCATGACAGAAGAATTTTATATATTTGAAGATATTATATTAAGTTGACGGACCAAGTTGGCAAATAATGTTAGTGGGAATTGAAAATGGATCGTGTGGAAGCCGGTTGACCAAACATGTTAAGATTTTAAGAAGAGCAGCCCTGCCGATGGGCTTTGTGGGTTCGCTTCGGATGGCATTCATTATGGACGCGATGACGTAATTTTGAATTATCAGTTGGCGGTGGGAATTGTTCGTGTAGCAGGCCTTTTGTTGTATATTAAACTGTCAAATAACTATACGTGTCTTAAGCACCTACACTTAGTATGCTTAATTATAGTGGGTTATCTACCTCGGACGCTTCATCGAATCTGCCAAACAGTTCATTGAGCAATTCCACCATTCGCAAGGGAGACAGCGTAGTCGATATCATAGTGTAGTTAACTACGTCTGCGTACAGGATGCTTACGTTGTCGTGTTCCTCCACGTAGAGCTGGCTGAAAAATACATGCATTTTGTCACACAAAAATTATGTCACCTGACATTCCATACATTTGACATATACAGATAAAATTTTTGTTGTGAAAAACCTGTCAAATGGATTGGATAAAATCATGTTGTAAATTAGCAGCAGATGACACGGCAACGTATGGTATGGCTACTTATTTTATTACGTGGGGTCGGAACAACATGAATTTTGCTTCAATTTCCCTCTATCACACATGTCATCTTTCAGACAGTCCATCCATCTTTTCTTCGGCCTACCACTCCCCACATATCCATCTTCGAGTACAATCGTATCTAACGATCTTCTCGTCGCATGACCTTATTAATTTTAAGTGTTATTTCTTTAATTAATTTTCTTTTACGGAATCTGCTACTGGAGAACTCAAACTAACAGTGCAAGTTACTCATAACAACAATAATATACATATCTTGTAAGGTATCTTTACATTTGTATGAAATTGTGATGCAAGAAAATCTATTTATTTCCAATTGTTTCATTTTCAGTTTCTTTACTGAACATTTAAGGACCCTGTGTAAAGGGCATATCAAAGAATTTACTTACATACTAATTAAAACTAAGTAAGTGTTTGTGCTACTTACTTGAAATGTCTCATCGTGTGACTCCTCGTGTGTGTCTGTAGTCCTAGAAACATGGTACGAATATCTTGCCGTACTTTGGAAACGATATGTTCAGGAAGAATACTCATCATCAAACGTTCCTAAAACACCCAAATGTATTACCCACAGATGTAATGCGCCTTTAAAACCACATATTTTCGAAAAATTCTCGAATGGAGACCGCGGATTTACAGGTGCAGCCGAGAAATTCTGCCAACTACTCCATCCATCCAGTTAGTGAACTTAAAACTTATATTATAATTATAATAGTACTGGCCCGCTACTGTAGATACGCGTAGCAGGCTTTACGCGCGTATCTACAATAAAACGACGCGGCGGGCGCTCGGTGGCGGTATCGTGTGCAGGACCGCTTATGATCTCTTTATAATACCCTATATCCCTGATGACGAATAATAATAGAACATAATCAAAATGAAACCTACCTCTTGATCCTTAACAAACTTCAATCGTAGGGTGCTCTCAACACAAGCCCTGCGATCTAGAAACGATCTTCGTGTTACAATCTCATTCATAAGTCGAAAATAAACACCCATCAAGTTGACGCCGATCAGGTAAATTATGTCTGAAGAAATCTAAAACATTTTAATAAAATAGTAGTGACTTTTTAGTCGTGAAACTTAAATACTCAACCTGTAACTAAAATCTTGTTTTAAGTTCGACTTTAATAAAAAGACAACACAATTTTTTTAAAGTTAGAACTCGGAACTTTTTACTACTTATTTTAATTCTCTATTTATTTAAAAGCTAGTGCTGGTGGTTAGTTACCGAAACTTGTTAAGGTTCGATCCTTATTGAATAATCTCAACTCCTCCGTCGATACAAGTTAAAATTGTATTTATTTTACTATTTTACTACTCTAAGTTTTACACACAACAATGTTGCATTCTACAACGTTGTAGTCACAGTTAGAGTACGTTACAGGTGGTAGGTACTAATAGAATATGAGTATGCAAAAAGTGAGGACCGGCAAATGTGCTCTATTTTTATAGCTGAGACACCTAGGAAAATATAAGATCAGGCGGCATATGCCCGTGTAAGGTATCAAATTTTTATGTAAATCGGTTAAACCATTTGAATTATTTGTTTAGTCCATTTACGTGATTTCTAATAAAGGAGATGGGCCATAAAAGAAATGGACCAACAAACCTCCTGGCAACATCCAGAATCATAATCTGCATGCTTTTCTGGGTTCAAATCTTTGCACAGAACGCGGTCCTCATATTTTACATACTCAACTTCCTTTACTGTTCTACATTCCAAAATTGGGGATATAAAACTTTTAATGACAAAATGAAACAAAAGACAACGACAATTATTTAAGAAAACACAGCTCTATATTCAGCATTATGATCCACTCGTAAAATCATAAAGCAGAATGATTCATGGACATAAAGATAACCCACCACCGTTAGTAAAGATGCAGTAATTGTATATTAGTGACAAATACATACTCTTACCACAATTCCGAGGTGCGGCGCGTTGTTATAAGTGAAGAACGCTAGAATAAGTACGTAAGTTGTGCTGATGAGCAGACCGATTATGATCGTAAGAAAATTGTTGCGCATCGGTAGGAATATGTATATTGATAGAAGAGATAGTGTCGTGTAGGCTGGCCTGAGGGATATACCCTCGAAGAAGCTGGATATACTGATTGCTATGTCTGAAATAATAAATTAATTCTCATTTTAGCACAGCTATATAACATTATATGTATACACGGTGTTCAGAAAAAAAAGTAAGGGTTGACCGGGCCCGAGGGGCCAGTTCGAGTGGGCCCGGTCCACTAAACAGCCGGATTATCAATCATCTGATATGGTCTGCCTGACTGTCAAATGTATGAAAATATAGCGATCAGAGACAATGTATCAGCCATAAAAAAGTAAAATAAAATGTCACTCAACCTTCTTGTGGTCTACACAGTTCTCTTTTCCCGTTCAGAGGTAACCATAGGTTCTTTTTGATTTATTTTTTTTTCATTAAATCGATAGACAAGATTCCAAGATACATGATAATTTATTTCCATAGTTTGATTTAACGGGCAAGGGGCGGTTTACGCCGTAACGCCACTACAGAAAGGGATATTTGGCGAATTATAAAAATGTAGTACTGCAGATAAATAGTAATGTAGTTTTTTATAAAAATTAATGGTACAAACCGGGCGGTATTTTTAATTAACTGAGGTATATTTACCCAGGTGCATTATGGCCACCATTTTAGTAGACTTTGTTCACCCAGGCATTAATAAGTTGGTATAAACAATCCATACCAAAATTATAAATGCGAAAGTCTGTTCCTATGTCACGCAAAATTTACTGAAGTGATTTAAATGAAATTTGGTACACAGATTCACTAGAGCCTGAGAAAGGACTTAGACTTTTTACCGCGGGAAAATGTCATTCTACGTTTTAATCCGTTATTACGCGGGTACATATTACATACGGGTAACACCACGGGGCACTGTAAGTAAGTATAAATACCATCTATGCAAGAGGGGGTGCGAGATCTTGTCGCTGTACATAGATATACCATTCTATACAACCGTATGTGCGATGCGTATGTAGAGTGCGTAAAGCTTACCAGTAAAAACAATATCAATTGTTATAACAACGGTTATAAATATCGGCATCCAGAACCATTTCGCAGTCAGTGGGTAGTAGAGTCGTCTCCATAGAGACACTATCGGAATACCAATTCGCAAAATGTACATAATAAATGTTAGATAAGTTGATCTCGACTGGAGTTCCTGTAACAAAATACAATGATATTCTTTTTGTTTTTCTATACATAGCTTGGAACGTCTAATTTATTAAATATTTTCTGATAACAAAACATTTTAAACTAAAACGTTGTGTTGTTTTGTAAATTTACAAACTTCAAATATAATTAAATGTTTGTTCGGTAGTGGTATTTCTTACTAGGGAAACAAATAAGTTTATATTTCCGGACTATCCACACAACAACAACTAGCCCCGTGGTAAGCTCTAAGTGTGCTACGGGTACTAGACTTTATATAATAGACATACATGTATAGATATTTTTACTATACATACAATATACCCAGACCAAGGGGAAATTGCTTGACCCCTTGGCGGGAATGGAACCCGTCTCTTGCGGACAACTGTTTATGGATAAAAATATGATTAGTAGAGTCAGTTTACTAAGTAAAGTAAGATATGTAGCTATGAGCAAAGGATTTGCGGCTTTATGTAGAAACATACACGAGCTTGTAACATTACGTATAGAAAATAACAAGTTTTACCTCAACATAAGTACCAACAGCAACCATTATAATGTGAACTGTTGAGAAAATCACTAGTAGAGTTAGAAAAATATGTATCAATGTTTCTTTCAGTTTGTCATCGTATTTTCTGTATAATCCTTCCAAATCCTTCTGGTCGAATTGATCCTGAAAATAAATACAATACAGTTCAAGTTTCAGTTTTTTCAATACCTACTCTTTATTGAACACAACATTTTAAATTATAATAAAAAATAAAAAGAGATAATTGTACAAAAATTGTGAATCAATGTGCAGCCTTATCGTTGATAGCTATCTTATCCCGGTAACCTAAGTAAATTAATACTAAATAAGCCTACAAAAAGGAAATGTTGATAAATTGATTATATCTTCAGATATTTTAATTATAAGGGTATTTTGTAAAAAGAATGTGTTTAGTCTTTAAGTATTGACTAGTCATAAAAAAATGCAAACATTGTTTTTTTAGGCATTTTTATGGTATTTTATTGTACCTTGTCGAAAGCAACGTATTAACAGAAATTCAAAGTCAGAGTCAAAACGTAAAACGTTCTTTAGACGCTTTTGTATACATGGACAGGTCAACTTAATACTAATTTAAATAAAAACTAAGAATAATCAAGGAAACAACATTGATATTATAAGATATATAACAATATTCAGAGTGTAATAAAGTTCTCGGAGCTCATCAGTCAAGTTTTATATAATTAATTATCTGGTAACTTAGTAAACTATTGATTCTTCGGGCAAAATGTCACGTCTCTATAAACATTGAAAGTTATTTTAGTCTCAGGGGAAATTACTTTGCTCGACGCTCTCAAAACATTAATTAACGCTGAAATAAGTACAATAATTACTTAATTAATGCACATATAAACTTTTAGCTCTTATAGTAATGTGAAAATATCAAGATGAATGAAAAGAAACAAAAGTTAAGTATTCGTCTTCATTTTTAAGACACGTATGTGAGAATATTTGCTTGTTAATTTATATCCTAAAATTGAAAACTTTTAACAGAGTAATAAAAATATAAATAAACTAATTTGTGTGTCATCAATTCATAACTAACACACAACAATTTTGTTGGTAAATCATAAACAACGCATAAATTTGTTGTTTTTTCTAGAAAGAAACAAGCCAAGCCAAAAAAAGCAAGCAAATTGATGCATTCAGCTCAACAGATTTCGACAGAACAATGGGTTCGTTCTTAAATATAAAGGCATTTTAATATTTTTTCAAGGAAACTAATATGGTAAAGTCAATTATTAATTATTAACGATTGTACATACCCTCAAATATTTCCAATTCCACTGTTTACCGCCAGAAGTCTCGACTTCCTTCACTCGAAACTCATGCAAGGATGAGAGAACGCTGGTGGCGCGGCCTGAGTTCATAGAGTACCTGGCGAGGAGTTCCAGAGCCCCGACTTGGATCACCACCGACCCGTGAGAGCGAGAGCCGCTATCCTTTAAACAAAATATCGATGATTATGGTATTAAAAAGATAGAGATAGGATGAGATTTGTGGTGCAGAGATAATTTTACTCCTAGGGTACTCCTAGTTTATTATTTGTTTAAGTAATAAAATAATATGTAGTAAAACTCAGTCTTAAATAGGCTGGTGATTATTCCCTCCCCTCAGTCAGTCACAAGTGCCAAAGCGAGATTGCTCTTGATATACCTACCTTTAACACGTATTTTTGACACAACTAACCATTGCTTAGTTTACTCGTATTTCGTGCAATAAGCCCTAACTCTAGTCATAGGTTGTGGTCAAGAATAAATAACGCAGAGTGCCTTGATGCATACGTAGATCTGATCGTACCACCTTAGTTGTGATCTCACTCAGTCCTTGTTTTTGTATGAAATTTTTTAAACAGCCAATATTTATCATGATATCTTTTGGCTGTTTAAAACTATTAGCACCATATAATGTAATGTGAGTGATTAACAAATACAACATATTTTTTATGATATTAAATATATATTTGAAGTTTGAAAAGTATGAAGGTAAACGCCACAAGCCAAGAGAGTTTGAAGGACATGTGACATTTGTATATGAATGGTGCATGGTGAATAATAAATAGCCTTATCTCTCTCGTCAAGAGAGAAGTCCCTGTGCAGCAGCACTGAGAACGTGAGAAGGGGCGCCTTTGCTTATTCTTTATGACTTTAATATCATTATGTTGGCACTTATGCAAAGTTTTCGTATTATAGGGATACATATTTTCAAATTCACACTTAACACTATGAAATGTGGAAGCCGCTTTTATCATGATGTAGTAGCTGAACTGATAACTAGTATTCTAACATTGCCAATTTTGCCTGATAACAAGTAATTAATCACTGCACACAGGTAAGTGCTAATGAACAAACTGTCAAGCGACGAAGAATTTATGTATAAAATGGTTTAAGTCTGTGACAGTTACCATAGAATCATAATTTTATGAACCTTTATCTCAGCATAACCTTACAAGGAAATCCATACAACCAATGACACATATTTTAAATTGTGTAAGTACTTACCATTTATTTTATTTTTTTTAATCCACAAGATCTTTTATGCTTATGAGAATAGAAATGGGATTATAAGAATAGAGAGAAGAAAATCGGAAGTCATCTTAAAACCTAGAGACGATAAAGCAACGCTTGAATAGATAAAACAAAATACCAAATTAGAGGTTAATGACAAAGATAGATGATATTGAAAAATGATTCAGGGGAAAACCCTCGGCAGAATAGACAAATATCTATTAAAACATTAAGTAAATTGTTCATTGTATAAGGAATACTTATGATAAATACATACCATGTTTGTCAACTATTCCTTCTGCTTATCATCCCAAAAACAATGATAATTTAAAACAAACAAACACCAACCGTTCCAAAACACTGTCTTTACATTACTGAAAGAAGTAATGAAATTTATCGATAAATTAATAGATAAGCGCCACTTAAACACAGATATTGAACAGATTATGATATTTCTAAGCATTTATGTACGTAATGAATCAAAGTGATGAATTACAATGGATTTATAAATGTTTAATCCGAAGATATTTTAGATTTCTCTGCATTTTACAAAAAAAAATGTTACTTTGACGTTATTGATGGAAAGACTAAACATGTACGATTTTAATGTATATTTGCACAATTTATTGTACAAATTGTCTTCAGTTTTTGTCTCATAAACGACGGTTAGTCCAAGGTTCTCAATAAGGCATCTCAAGGCACGTTACACTAAAACTGATTTGTTGCTGTAAATAAGAACAATGTATTAGTGTGTTTGTGTCAGACCTTCGCACTCCTAACACGTATTCGGTAATTTACGATAATAGTGGCCAGTGTTAACTTGCAGTTCGGTGAAAAATGAAGTAACGATTTTTTAGTTTTTCTTAAAGCACTTCAAGGCTTCGCACAAGTGCAAACAAGATTGACAAACTATGGATAGAGATTCCTCGTGAAACATTTTATCATTTGCTAAATACTATTGTTATGATGAGTAAATCCGTGTTGACTAAGTGGGATATTAACGGTGTTGCATCTTTCACGGCAGATCGGCTTAACCGATTAGCTTGAAATTTGGTATAGTAATGGCTTATATTGTAATACGACATAGGCTACTTGAACCTAGGCAAACTATGTCGTTCCGCGGAAAAAAAACCATCATAACGCGCGTAACACATAGGGCAATACTAGTAGTAAATAATTGGGAAGTATTTTATCATTTGATAAGTTCCTCATTATTTCAAAAACTGTACCTTGTTAGCTTCAAAGTTTTAATGAACCATAACAAAGGTACTTCGTGAGTTTAAATCAAGAATTCCGGACAAATCCCAGTTCCCAAGGACATCTAATCCTTTCCACCTGCTGGACCTAATGCACCTGCCTAATAAACCAAAAGTAAAACCAATGGCGGGACCATAAACAGGTGAATGGGAGTTTTGTGGACGGAAGCCGACCAGACCGCCTTTTATTTCTTTACGTTTGAATGGAAACATCTTTGCTAATAGTAATTGGAGGTTTAGATAAAAACATACTTCAGTATTGTTGTAAATGCGGATATTTGCAGTTGATTTGAGTGTGGTGTGGATATTATGCTGTAGATACTTTGTTTGTTGAAGTAAAATTTATTTGAATAATTTTGTTTTGTTATTCAGAATAACAACATTTTTATTACTCTATAGAAAGCTGTAATATTAAACAGTGTATATTTATGAATAGTTTCACGTTACTTTAGGGGAAATACTATTTTATCAACAGATATGGTTAAAGGACAAGAATAAACAAGAAAGTATTGTAGCCTTGATACTAAAGATAATCTTAATCCAGGGCTTAGAATTATATCACCGTGTAGTCCCCCGGCATATACCTTAGTTTATAACCATATTTGCTTGTTTATGGCCAAACGTTTCGGCTAAAAATAGGATTTTAAGTTTAAATAGCCAAAATTTTATATTTTGCGTTTCAAACAATTAACACCATGATATATTACAGATTTTTAAATTTATAATTTAAGTCATTTTCTATGTAATTTTTAACTATTTAAAATCCTAGAACAAATGTAGCATTCCAAAGGGAACGAATAGCGCCATCTAACGCAAATGCCACGAACTAACAGGCGTCTCAGTGACTTCGCCTCAAAAGGTCAGTTTTAGTGATCTTGTTTTTCTGTAGGGGGCGACTCTACAATTTAACAATTTCATTTTATTTATGAAGAATGAGCAATTATTCAAATCAGCAAATTGAAAAAAAGTTATTGGTTATACAAGGACAAGCGGTTTTATTATTTTTGCACTGAAACACGTAATTTTTCATCCCACCTGAGCGAGGAATAAAAAAACTCTGATACTTAACCTGTGGGTAAAACTAAATAAAATCTTATTAAAATGTAACACAAGTTCCGAGCCTAAGGTTTTAATAAATTAAAAATAGTTGTATAATAAATTTGGCACCAAGGAGGTGTACTTAAATAGGTTTAATGATATTTTGAAATCACAATCTTAGTGCACACTATGCTCTAAATTCAAATTTACTATACGGCGCTCATCAAAGAGCAAAAATGGACTTTCCGAGATGGGAAAGCTGAAATATAATTTTAATTTTTTTTCGTACATTCTCAAAACAACAGACCCTGTATTTGTATAGGGTGGTGCTTATTTTAACTACATATTACTCCATCATAGAATTAGTGTAATAATTTCTGATTCTTTGCAAAACTTATAACTAGTTCAGTACCAATCTAACTTTTGTGTGATATCATGCGATCTGATGTTTTCGTCAGACAAGAAGGCAGTTATGTCGGAGTTACTTGTTAAATAATTTCTTTAGTAAATCAATTCTATTGACATATATTATGTCACGTGCGCTCGTGTTCATATAAATATTTAACTTTTTAATCAAATATTAACTCTATTTATCCATTTAATAGTAGCAAATATGGCATAATAATAATAAATCATTAATTTCAGGCATCTCAGGCCGATATAAACATATACCTTACAGACTAACATACATACAAATATAAATCTTATATACTAAAATATCATCGTGTCCGTATCATGGTACCTTGTAGTTTAGGCGACCGATGAACCGTCGAAACTTCTGCCTTTCGGCCAAAACTGCTCACTCAGGAAGAGTGGCGTCGACATATATATGTTGTGTTGGAACCCGCACCATAAATTAACTATAATTATGCTTATTGTATGTTTTAGCTAATTCATAAAAAAACATCAATTTCTGACATTCAGTGTTATTTGAAGTGCGCTAAATACAAATAACTTGAATCTTATTATGACTTAACACGGGTGGTACCATGATTTGACGGTGTAAAAGATAACACCAGAAACTTATTTTTAAAATGTATGCTAAAATAGACGAAAACGATACGTACATATAAATAACCTGTATATAAATCAATAAAACAGTTCAAAGTATTATTAATCTTGGGTTGAAATTTAGGCTTTCGCGAATTTGACTACAATCCCTCAGTAGGGGTACCATGTGGCAACCCTGTGATCAATGAACATTGCCTGTGATGAATTCAAGACATAGTTCTTGACAACTTAACTTAACATAGGCTTTGTAAATAACCTAGCTTTGTAAACCTTGGTAGAGGTTTATGTTAGGGTTTCCTTATGTAAATATATTTTTTCTAATAGGAAATACGAAGTAGAAAGAAGATTACGTCTTAGCCAAGCGGATAAGCTATTGGGCGGGCTATTGGTGCCAAATGGTTTTTTTAATTTAGGCCGCGATTGTCATCCCACGAGGTTGAAGAGAGCTTGGTCTAGACACGTGTATGTACTTGTAGGCCATTTAGGACTGAGCAACTGGAAATCAAAGAAAGACTAAGTGCAGAAATGGACCTACTACAGCCAGGTACAGGTTACAGGGTTCAGGTTGAAGGTATTTTTTAAATGTATCTATGTAGTGTATCAGTCACCTAACACCCATAGTACAAGCTCTGCTTAGTTTGGGGTTAGGTGATGCTGGGTGAGTAGTCAAGAAATAAAAAAAAAAAAAAACTTGGTTTCAAGTATAGAAAAATATTTATTAGCGGAACAAGGCAGCGCATTATATACATTATATTACTGTGTACAGAGAAGCAGTACGGCGGCGGCACACACACACGCGGTCGTTGTGTGCATGAGCTCTTACAAAAATTACATGAATTTATACATAAAACTTAGGGGGTGTGGTATACCTTATGTCTAAAAGCTGATGTGTTATATTATATTTTTCGTTTTGATGTTATATTATGAAAAAACAACTCTCTTTTTCTCTTGTATTGATTCTGATATATTTATAATTAAGTACAATACTTTAACGCTTTAACGCCGCCTTGCACTTTACACGGTACCACTGAAAACCAGCGCTGTAGCCTGCTTCCTTAGCACCTACAGCACATGCTGAGTGGCAACCAATTTACGTCCGAATTTGTTACACATGTATATAAATCTAACTAAAATTAATGTTATAGTTGCTCTGTATTGTGTTTGTATTTTTTTTGACGTAAATAAACGTTTTTCTATTTCTATTCTATTTCTATTTCTATGTGCACCAAAAAGGGTCAATCTCAACTGTGTGTTGCCCTCAGCCTGTGTCAGGTTCAGGCCAACGCTGATTTTCAGTAATTATTACTATAATAAAAACTGTATTATATAACTGTATAATATATCCTTTCTAAATTCCTAGCTGCAGTTCGGAGAAAGCATACTCAGGAATAAGCACCTTTGACAAAAATAAACAAAGCAGTGGTATGTGTGTAGCGAGTTCTATCCTCTATTGTGTATTCTCAACATGCGTGCGTAATAAAATGCTCCTACTATTTTACTGAAAACATTCGCAGAGGTGAACGACCTACGAAAAACTGCGTAAAGCTACGAAAAGCTACGCCGTAGCGCCTCGTAGCGGATTAGCGCTTTTTCGAGAGCAACCGCCTTGGGCTGCCTCTTCATCAAAATTTATGAGACTTCGTACTAAAAATAAAAATAAAGTGAATAACTTTTGATACATTTTTTCCAAAAGAATTTATAACTACTGAAATTCTAGTAGGCTTCTAGTTGGATCTGCACTATTTTTAACATTATATTTAAATTTGTTGGTAATATATAAACGTTATGAGCGTAAGCAACTGCTAGCTAACAGCTTGAAATAATTAACTTCTTAATCAAATCTATGGTTACTTACTCCGTGTTAAAAAAGTTGTTAGTTTGGTCGTTATGAACTACATTAGTTCAAATTGGAATTTAGGTTATGTTGTATATCCTCACAACTGCTCTATTTCCTCGTAAGTGGATAATGGTGGGTTATAAGCATAGAGTTGTGGGTGCGTGTCTGTCTGTAGCGCTGATGCTCTAAAACGGGTGGATCAATTGGAGAGTAACTTTTTTATTAGAAAGCCGGTTGCTCAGTGACGGTTCTTATGTAGTTATATGTTTTTAAATTTATCAAGCAATTATTAATTTTGAACGCAGAAAAAGGTTAAGACACATCCGTAACTTTCAAACCTTCGCTTCTATCAAGCTTATGAATAATAAGTAATTAAGATTTATTTTGAAGTGAAAACTTAAAACCTGAATACTTTTATATTGTTCTGTTGACCGCAGTTTACTTTATTTTATCTTTGAAACGATAAAATTATACCATTTCCTTTTATTTGAAACAGTATATGTTTGTTGATTTATGTACCCAGTAGAAGAGATTTTGTTTAACACGAGAAAATCTTGTAATACAAAGAACTGTGTCAAAGTACGGCAAAACGGCCCGGTTTCCAAATTCGGTGGAAGTAGGCTTGGGTTTGGTATTGCGAAGGCTTTAGTACTGAGATTGACACTGGTTACATAAATCAACATAGTGTGTTGTTTCAACAGCACTGCTCCTGTCCCGTCCTTGGTGTGCCCGAAGTCTTAGGACAAATCAAATGACACCTCTCAAGTTTAAATACGACAAGCTGTGCATTAGAAGTGCATTTTAAATAGAATATAATAATAGAATAGAAAATACTTTATTACACACCAGACAAACAATACAATAAGAAATTAAAACTAAACCTAGAATGCGTATTGGGCGGTCTTATTGCTAAAAGCAATATCTTCCAGACAAACGTGAAACCGTTTAAATAGCGTGCCTAAGAAATATACTTACAATACGGGTACATTATGTTAACAATAAAAAAATATCTTTATATGTATGTCTATTATATTAAGTATATCAAAAGTCTAGTACACGTAACACAAGCTTATAGCTTACCGAAGGGCTAGATGTTGTAGTGTCAAAAAAAAAGACCGCATACAATCAAAACATTCATTTTCCAAAATTTGAACTGCCGTAGTAGAGAACCGGCCTTACAAAAGCTTTATACCATATTTACTGCCTTTTATGAAGTGCTAAAATCTCTGATTTGTAAACTTGAGGCTTGGAACTTAATTGGTTATTTATTGGGCGATAAAATTCAACAAATGTATAGCGACTTAAGGCTTTAAATTCAATGAAAATGTGGCTGTTCATTGTTTATATTCTGGAATTAGGAATTTTAATGACTTATACAATGCGTAAAGATTTATTTTTGAGTCAAGAGATATTGATAATTAGAAATGGGTCGAAACTGCCGAAATTACAATGTTGTGCTTATGATTTTCTTTCAAAACAAACCCTAGTTACACTATTCATTTTAAAGCGGTAATACCCACTAACGCGATATACATTCATTAGTTTAGCTCGTTGAATTTGAACACAATTAACATAGGACAGTGAAGTACAATGGGCGGTCTTAAAAGCTATTGCTTCACCTGAAAGCAGTGCGTACCATGAGTACTGCTAAAATGGCCCCTGTTCTGAAATGATGATATGTCCACATACCTACTCTTTATGATTATAACGGTCAACATTTCAATCAATCAATCATAGAAAATTGTGGATAGGCTCCACTTCCACTTCCGGCACTGGAGCTTTTGCCAATTTAAATATTACTGGGGCACAATATTTGTTTGTTGGTAGTAAAGTCAATTCGCATCCGTTTCCAAGTAGTAAAGCCCACTTCTGTATAATTATGATATACATCATCATCCTTTATGTTTTTACAAAACGTGGTGCGTGGTTTCGAGTCCCGCATTTCGCTAGTAAGCTACGTTACTTCGTCTTATTTTTTTTACACAGATTTAGAATATTCATACATTATGAGTATAAATCAAGCTTATTTTGTCTTCCCTTTACAAGTAAAAAGTGTCCTCACATGTATGGTATAGACACTTTTTGCAACAAAGCTATAAAATTGTATACTGGCAGTATAAAGCGAAGTGGAACGACTGCGGTGGCATACTGCTGACCCGCAGCCCGGCTGAGATGTCGGTCCATTTGGATAAAAGTCCGCGTCACCGGTTGACCCCCAAATTCCACATTGCCCCATATTTGTGTCAATGGCTTCAGCGTACTGTGCATCGCCAATTTTCAAGCGGTTCGGATTGAATAACCAATACGGGCCGGCAGGATCTAATCCTAAAATAGATTTTATTGAAATACAAGAAAGTAAGAGAACATTTTCGTTTCTTTATGTTCTTAAGACACATCAGTTCTTAACACAATTACCACCGGTCAAGATGATGCTTGGCGTCCAGCTTTACCAACCACATGTGAGCTCAAGCTATGGCCCAAAAGGTAAACAGTGTCACAACTACCTCCAACCGTATCATCATCATCATCATCACCCTATTAACGTTCCCACTGCTGGGACACAGGGACTTCTCTCTTGACGAGAGAGATTAAGCCTTAATTCACCACGCTGGCCAAGTGCGGGTTGGTGAATGTCACATGTCCTTCAAACTCTTTTAAAGTTCTCAGAACATGCCGGTTTCCACTTAGCCAACACGGCTTTTCCAACCGTATACACAAGCCAAACCAGGAAATTCCCAACGAATTTGCCAACTACAAGTACATATAACACTGATATGATATAGTCGAGCCGAGACTGTTCACTCCAGTCTACGACAATGACATTTGCGTCCTGTTGTGAAAGGCAAGCTGCGGTAATGAGGGGATTCAAATAAGATTTGCTATTTTGCGTCCAACCATGGACGATTACCATTAAGGGATTGCTAAGCATTGTACCCAGATGTTTGAATACTTTGAATATCGTTCGTTTTAAATGATTTCTTCATATCGCGTAGGGATTGCTCCGAAAATAAGAAAATGACTTAATCCTCCATTTTGTTAAGTTTATATATGTTAATTTGGATTTTATTTAAGGAAATATGTAAATATAATGATATGTTTTGCTTTTCAGTTAGTTTTAACCATTTTAGTTTCTTTGAATGAGTTGACAATGTTGCACTAAATTTGTAATTTATCTTAAGAAATCATTAGAAAAAAATAGTTATTCAAAAGATACCTAGTATAAGTTTATATGCAGTATTGAATTTTGAGACTGATTGTTTTAAAGGTCTTCTAAATGTCCGTCAACTAATTTTGTATTTTATATTCTAGAATAAATAATAATAATAATAATTTACTTTCGTAGTCTACTTTGCTCACATTTACACAAGAACGGGTTAAGTTGTTCTCGAATAAAATTTACGCCGGGCTTGATAATATTTTATTTGATATTAAATAAAACAAATAAATAAAAAAAAAATACATGTAAGCACTCAACTAGAGAATTTCTTAATGTATTTATACGCTCGCTGGATAAGTAGAACAGCGTTTATTTACTTTGTCCGGTTGACACAAAAATGTTAGTTAAAATTTAAAGTGACAACTCGGCGAATTGCCCTGAATTTTTACTACGTTGTCGTTTGCATTGGCTACGACCCGCCAAAAATTAAATTAAATTAATTGTTTTTTTTTGCTCTTACAGCACGGGTTTTGAGTACTTTTGCTCATGATTCGAATCGACCCATTCTTATTATAAATTGAGCTCTACGCACTGCTACAATAATTGCGGTTCGACCTAAATAAAATTGGGCGATTCATACCGTGGAATGAAGAGCTCGCGGTATGAAACAACTAAAGGCCCTGTGCAACTAGTTTCATTTATAGGTGACTGACTTCATATATACACGAAATGACCAGCTATATAACTGACTTCACGTTATCAAAGCCCAGAAACCCTGACTTGTGTTGAAATTGGAAATTTTAGCTAGGACTAAAAAAGCTTTTTTATTAAATAAAATTTACGTAAATGCACTCGTTTCATCTGCTAACACAATTTTGGTTGATTTTCCATAATTGATTTGGTAATAAAGTAATGGCACAAAGTTTTCTGGATGAGTGTGCGAAAAACGTTATTTTAAATTAGCCACAATTGCTCATTTTTAGATTAATAGCAATAATTTACTAACTGTTTTAAACACGACAATTAATTAAACCATTATAAAATGAACTTGAACCTGGCATTCTTTATATAGTTGGTCACCCAAACAAAGAATAAAAAAAAACACAATAGCTAGTTGTGTTTTTTGCATATCTGATAACATAGTTATCGAATAATTATAAGACAACAAAAAAAAACATGAAATTACATACATTTATGGTCATTGTGTACGTAACATATTTTTCTTAACCGTCGCGAGCTGTACTCATTTCAAAGTTATCCAATCATTACAGAACACCCTGTATACTATACGTATAAGTACGCCAACTTCTAATCTGCTTCTAGTATAATCTGTGCTTAATACCGAGAGAAATTAAAGCATTGAGTACAAGCGTACCTTTTTTCTCTGCCTCTTTTTTACATCTCTACCTTTTTTCTTTTTAAATACAATTTTACTGTGCAAATAAACTGTTGAATAAAACCTTACATAGAATCGCACAACGTTTCTGAACCGAACAATGAAATAGGAACTATAAAAACTTATCTCACTTAGAAATCATTGTGGCGGTTCCGGACGTGACATCCATACATATACCTAATGCTAATAGTTTATGTAACGGACACCAGGTTATAGACAACCATATCCCGAATATGATAAGTTTTCACGAGAATTTATGCAAAGGACCTTTCTTACTAAGACAAAGATTATAAGAATAGGAATACTGTTTATTTGCAAACATGGGTTACGGTGCATTAACAAAAGATGTTCAGTGGTAACAGTTCCATACATGTTTTGCTTATCTAGAGCATGCAAATATTTTATGTATACAATTCAAGAAAACAGATAAAATAACGGTTAAATTAATTGTAAGTAAACATTGTAAATATCAGATTCAATTCAATTCAATTTTAATTAAATATTAATTTATCAGTCAAAAATTAATTAACGTGATAATAACATTTAGACATTGCTATGTATTCTGATTCTAATATAAGACTGCCAAATTTATTTTAGTTTAAGATACCAAGATTTACCTAGTTTAGCTGAACTAACGGACTAAATTAAGATTATGTATTTCTTATTCAAATAAAATAATGCCTTATGCGTTTTACTTAAATATAAATACGGGGCGGTGTACTTGTTTCACCTGGGGTGCCACCCACCCAGGTGAGCTAAGAACATTTTTAGTAGAATTTATTCACCTAGGTGAACAAAGCGCTTATTCATCCATGTGCCTAAGACTGAATCAACGGTGATCGTCAAGACATTATAGTATAACCAAATAAAAACTTGAGTAATTTTTACATCTATCGAATGTCATTAAAAAGTAAATTGAAATGGTGAATCTCCTCTTGTTTTTTTGTCTTTGAAAATGTATGTGCGCTTAATAACACGTGCTTTAACGGTGAAGGAAAACATCGTGAGGTCTCCTCATGTCTCGGCATGTTCTGAGAACTTTTAAGAGTTTGAAGGACATGTAACATTTGCCTGTGGCCCAGCAGTGGGAAAAATAGGGTGATAATGATAATAATAACCTACTGTAACCCCTCACACAGTGGATCATCACACACTGCGACTTACTGGGCAGTCAATATATACAACATATTTTTGACAAGTGACAATTTGGAGAAGAAAAACACAAAAAACTTCTTCAAATTGACACTTTAAATTTTTATTAATAACTTTCGCTACAGTATGGAAAAAATAATGAATGTTGTTTTGTACATTAAGAGAAAATAATAGCTATTGCAAATATGTATTAAATGAGTAACGAAGCGATGTTTCATCATCATCATCATCACCCTATTGTCAAGAGAGATAAGGCTGAATTCACCAAGCTGGCCAAGTGCGGGTTGGTGAAGCGAGGTTTACTGTTTAATTTGTCGAATATGCAAACAGGGTTTTAACAATGCGTGCGAGTTAGTTGCAAATATTGAAAATTCAAATCAAAAAAAATCCTCTAATTGTCGTATTATCCATTGGTTTTATACTTCAATTATATGTTGTAAAATAGTTTACTCCGAAGAAGAAAATTTCATGGTCGGACATAGTTCCTGGTCATGAGAAAAGGTGTTCATTCGTCGTCCCATTAATGGAACAAAACACTAGGAATTGGATAAAAAAGCTAAGAAATTAATAAACACCGCAGACAAAGCCACTGCTATATTATACTAATCACAACAATGCTATATATTATATGTATTATACTAATCACAACAAACTCGTAGAGGTATTTCTTACTTAAATTTTAAATGCAAAGGTCTCTGTCTGACTGTCTCTTTCAAGGAAGAACGACTAAACTGATTTAAATTTGATAAACGCTTTCTCTAGAACCTGCGAAAAGACATAGGCAAGTTTTACCGCGGTAAAATGTTTGATAACTCGGGATAATCCTCGGGGCACTGCTATTAATTAATAAACCCAAGTTCCGTCTCCTTTGCTCCCGACCCCACCTTAAAATTGAATCCTCAAGATCCCGTGTTAAAGTTAATTCAATGAAATCCCGCACGTTAGGTACTTCACAAAAACGAATCCCGACAGCGGCTATACAGCTATACTCAAAATTTATTGAAAATTGCACATGTGTATGAGGGGAGAAAAGCAACGTCTAAAATAACATTTAACGACATGAAAGCTTCCGAAGTTTCATTTCTACTTACAATGTGCTGGATTGTGAGCCAAATCTGTGAAAAAAAAGACTGTTTTGTTAGAAATAAACGTTTCTCGATGAAATAAAGATTTTTTTTTTAAGGTTATAGGCTACTTCTTGCCGCGGGAAAATATGGTGTTTTTTTTTTTTTTTTTTTTTTTTTTTATGACCGATAAGCCTTCATTTGACCACAATCTCACCTGATGTAAAGTGACGATGTGGTCTAAGATGGGACATGAAGACCTAGAAGGTGGCTTCTCCGGGCCACATTACGAAACACGAAAAAATCGCTTCACGCACTGGCCCAGCCCGGAGGGTGGTGACAAGCCGCGGCCGAAGCCTACCACCAGAGACTGTTCTTAGCACCACCCGGAGGTCACGTGTAAGGATTCAAAGGGTTACCACTTACGGACGTGAACAGACAAAACCTCCAAAACACATTTGTTTTTGGGCTTTTCGTGTTCTCACGAAAAGCCCAAAAACAAATGTCGTAGCGTGTACAACTAATTTTTTTTAGTAGAATCACACAGTATGTTATAACAGTATTTAAAACAACGACAAGATAAAGCAAATTTCTGTTCTGCCAAATCCCCGCGTAGCATTTACTTCTAGCAGCTCAACTTGTTCAATCTCAAAAAGCAAACGCTATAATAAAATAAACTTCCCAAAAATCACATCGCTTGAAAACTGTAACAGAAGATCCAACATTTTCTCGCAAAAACAACTCCCATCAACGAGCTATAAGCAATTTTCCTATAACATCTCAGCAGCTGTCCCATTTTTTGTGCACCCTGTAAAATTGCATGGCGCGAGTTTCGCCAGGGTGTATACAGGGTGCGCGGTGAAAGGGGGTGTATATTTAGAAATGGTTCTGCCGGCTGGCGGCAGTATAAGCTTGGACTCCGAGGAGAGCGCACGCTTCGGCTTTCTTCAACTCTTACGAACTCGTAGCATTTGATTGTGATCTGGATTTTGACGTGTTGTGGACTTGTGAACGATTGTTTTGAACGTGAATAAACTTTTGAGCTGCAGTTGATTTTGGATTGAAGGTGGGTATTTTATATGTTTTGTAAATTGTTTTATTTTTATGAGTTTTAGTAAAGTTCTAATTGGAATTATATCATTGATTTTATTAATTGAAGGCGGGAAATGGTTACAAATTCTTTAATAGTGCCAACTTTGTTTGAAATTAAATAAAAATCTTATTGGAATTTTTAATTTATTAATAGTGTTTTCTAAAGACAGGAAATGGGTATAAAAAAACCTTTTATAATCTGTGTTGTTAAATTATAATAAAAATACAAGATATCTTAACGCTAAAAAATGTGATCTCTGAATTCATACAAATTTAGCGCATCATCTTAAAATTATACTGAAAATGATTTCCGTTGCTTACATTCAATTTGTCAATAATAAACTTGCATCATACATAAAAACATTCAATTTAATATACAGACATTATATTATGATTTCCGGTTAAAAACCGTTTTGTATGATTTATAACGTAATTTTTATTAATTTGCCACTGTAAAAGCTCTTACCATCGGGCAAGCACTCAACATTAATTTGTAAAGCGCATTTACAGGCAGGTTGGCTATTCATTTAAATTTATGCTTTATGTTTATTAATATAACGGCTAATTTTGCGCGTGGTCTCAGCCTACTTACAATGTTATCCATCATAAACTTTTTTACAGCAATTCTAACTTATGACTTCATTAAGCACCCGTTCGCTTATCTTATAGGAACCTTAGAATTGTGGGGTTTTAATAACTCTTTTTAACAATGATTATAACATATTTTATTGTCACTCCTCCTTGATGATAGAGATAGTATTTAAGTTCATCGATTACAAATATGAATAATTAAATTGATTTAACTCTCTCTTGCTATATCGAAATAAAAAAAATTCAAATCAAATTAAAATTCTACAAACTTATAATACTAAACTTGTTTGTGTGTTTTATATCTTAGTGATTGATTGCGAAGGAACCCTGTTTTATAGATAGTCTTAAAGTTAAATAATTAAATTAAAAAAAAAAACATTTTTTTTTTAATTTTTTCACCGACGGTTTTACTAATTTACTATGCAGTCTAAATAAATTAAATATAAAAGCCTTTATTTCCTACTAAACTATAACATAAACTTGTTTGTGTTTGCAAACTTAATGATTAGTTCCGTAGGAACTCCGTTTTGGGTAAAAGCCTCCTTACACGCTTATGCAGTCTAGTAGGAAACTATATCCTAGAGGATAATTCTTCAATATAATTCTCATAACGCTAGTGCATATAAGAGTATATTTAATACAGAATAATTTTAATAATCAGACTCCAATAGGAATCCATTCAGATGAATCGAAATTACTTTTAAATGCAACTCAAAACCATGCGTGAAACATAATTTAATCAAGATCTACAAGTAAATAAAATGAAAAAGATTTCAATTCCGTAACTGCATATTCATTCAAATGCATCTAAACCCGATTCCAGAAACACTTTACTAATTATACTAATTAAATGACATTTTATAAATTCTCACGAACCTTTACGACTATGTATAAATTAAGCAGACATTAAAGAGACGGTGGTCATTACACATTCACTAAGATAGATAACATGATGCATGTTTGACTGTTATTTATTACGTGAAATAAAGTGTTCAATCATTGTTACACTAATGTTGTAAAATAATATATCTTGGTACAGTTGTTTCTTTTTTGTCGTCAGAATGTATGGACGCTGTGAATTTAATAGAAAAATTTGAATAGACGTTCTGAAAACTGTTTTATATCACTACGATTACTATACTATATATACGACAGATTATAAATTAAGGCTTCGGCCAAAACTATGCGTCAGCAACGCGGAACTTTTTTGCCCGAAACTTCCCGCATTGTGGTCGCGTAGGTCTTAAAAGGACCATAGTAAGGAGTTGCCTCCGCCGCGGACATTACCTCTTACTCCCGATAGGCAGACGTTCCACAGTCGCTTTGGTCGCGCTGGTTTCACCGTAGCTTAAAAGTCTTCCCTACTGTCTACTTGTCTGTATGAATAGTTTATTACTTAAAAAAACTGAAGGGATACATAGTTATCTGCATCTCTACCTACTCTTATTTGTTTCAAATTTCTTCATCACCACAGGTTTGCTGTAAGAAAACTCTTATAGGGTTAAGCTCGCCTTTGTACATGACCATTGTTAATAAACCTTAATGTATCCTTTTTGTGTACAATAAAGAATTTATGAATTTATATGAATTTTATGAGGATGTATTGCTTATTGGTTATTTATGAGGTCTCCTTTACAGATACATATTTTTATTTAAATGGTTGGTAAAATTCAAGCTCAAATATGTTTAAATAATATATAAGATTTTTTTTTACCAAAAAACCTTTTTCCCAATTAAAATAAGTACATATAAATGTATATACAATACGCTTCAAAAATAAGTCAGGACAATCAACCCAAATAATATTTTAACATTAAGAAACATTATTAAACTGACACTAAACCTACGATAAGGGTAGCATCGTGCTATATTGCTCTATCAAAGCGTTGCGTGTGATTTATTACTTCAGATATGAAACTCTTCTATTATAATTTAACTTATCTCTTTCTCGGTATTGTTTATTCGAAGTATCAAAATCCTGTTTCTCATTCTGATATGATACTTTAAGTTATTACATTTCTTGTACTAATGTATCATATGTATGTATTTACAAAAAAAAATGTAGTATATCAGTCACCATAAAACAAGCTCTGCTTAGTTTGGGGTTAGGTGATGCTGTGTGAGTAGTCCGGAATTTATTATTGTATTGTGAGATATACCACTTCTGAATTGTTTTTCAGGATTTATTTAAAAGTTATTAAATAATGTTTCTTATCATAACAACAAAAACATTAAATATTATTCAGCGGATGATATTTCAATGAGCAGTCACTAGGCATGTGCCAAAATATCAGATTCCGAACGGATGTTTTTTTAACATTATGTTAATTAAAGCATTAAAAATGTACATACGTACTTGAAAAAATATTTATAATTGCGTATCCGATTTCTAACTAACTAGTTATCATAGAAAATAAAAATGACTAAGGGCCTATTTCACCACCTCCGAGTATAATTAGACAATGGTTAAAAATATAGAGCTATTTCATCACATTCTGAAATTCAGTCACATGTGACAAAACTGACTGACTGCCTCAGTGGCGCGGTGGGCGAGGGTCCGCTTGCGGCGCAAGAGGTAGCGGGTTCGATTCCCGCCGAGGGGTCAAGTGTTTGTATGTTCTGCGAGCACTTTCTCCTTGGTCTGGGTGTTTAATATGTATAATTAAAAAATATGTATGTATGTATGTCTATTATATTAAGTATATCAGATGTCTTGTACCCGTAACACAAGCTAAGGGCTAGATGTTGTTGTGTGGATTGTCCGGAAAAAAAAAACCAAGATAGTTCTTGAGATAATACCCCTCTTGATAGTTATATTAACCTTTGACACGTATTAATTAAGTTATGTAAACTAACCATTTCATAGTTTACTCGGATTTCGTAAAATAAGCCCTCATTTTAAAATAATTATAAGCATCGATACGATCTTTGAAAATTATCTTTTGACGTAATGTGTTGTTAGAAATAAGTTTTCGTGTGCGTAATGTTATTTAAAGCAATTATCATGTACAAGTCATCGTATTTAAATGATTGAATCGTTAATTTCTACACAAAACTACTTATGTAGGGTGATAGTAAATGTCAAATGTTACACTTTAAATAACAAATGTCAAATGAACTATGACAAAGGGAATGGAAAGGTCACTACGGGGTGGTGATAATTATTGAACAATTTATTTCCATCTCTATTAAACTTTTGTGTTTATTTTTTATCAAGTGTCACCTTCTCAAAAGCAATTTTATGTTTCATTAATGACAATTTTAGATTTCCTTATAAAATTTCAAAACTGTTAAAAACATATAAAAGCAAGTAAATATATGTATATATATTTACAATAATTTTCCTATGTATTAGCAAAACTATTAATTTTATTAGCAGTATTTATTTAATTTCTTAGGAAATGAAGTTTATCGAAATACACTAAAATTTACAAACATAAAAGCTTATAAAATGCCCTTCACGCCTTAGTAACTTATTTTACTTGATAGGTAAAAGCAGTTCGCATAGACATTATGACTAAACATTTTAAAAGCTAACCATTATTGGTTATCTGGGCTTTAACTTATACTTTTTAATGTGATCAAATATTGCTTAACAACAAACAGATGTTATTATAATACTTTAATACCTTCTGTTAACTAAGTAAATATAATTCTATTAAAATATTCGTGTTAATATTGCGATGAAAAATGTTGTATACCGATATTAACAATATTAACGGCCATATGGCATTACTTTAACTGTAATCAAATTTATATTTGAATAAATTTCCTTAATTCTGAAATATCTGTTTTTAACGATGGAATGCAAAACCAATCTTGATTTATGACGAAAGAATTCAATACCTTTCCCTCGGTCGTAAATAAAACTGTGTACTTTTGTATGATGTAATGCGTTTTTGAAGATGAAGATAAATTTTAAGAATACGAGTCACCTGATATCCGGATGGTAAGACGAAACTTCCTAACGTAAAAACACACGCATGATTTATAGAAAAATAAACAGCTTCGTATTGAAAAGATATTTTTTTGTTGAATTTATTGTCATCGAGTTTAGATGTGACTTCAACTGAGTTTTGTTTTTTATTCGGTAAAATGAGATAGTATCCGTATTTCCGCTGTAAGATCTATTATTCTTTTGTGCAGTTGTGGAATTACTGGGCTCTAGTTTCCGAATAGATATTTATCCTTTTTTTACTTTATTTCTACTGAAAAATAACTATCCTTTCCTTTTGTGTTGGATTATAAAATTTGGTTACTTAGAGATTTCGTTCTAAATGTTGACATAATTGTTAAAAATAATACTATTTGTTGTTTAATATAAATACTTAGGTTTTTTCTCAAAATATTAGGTAATTAAGTTCAACCTCCATTCTTAAAAGAACCGCTTGACCCAACCTGTTTTTCTTACATTTTATGCGTTTTTAACACAAATAAAGGCTTTTCTGTGATTTTTACCCAAAAATTGTTATGTCAGTGTCACTCGTATAATGGAAACAAAATTATTCATTCTTGCTGTCCGTCCCATAACGTCGGGGTCAACGGGATGCCTTTGTCAAAATAAATTAGCCATATAAAGGTATTTCTACATTTTATTTTATTTGGCGTTTTCCTTTTGGGATTGTAGGAATACAAAAAAATTCTTTGCAAAATAAACAGTGAAATGTTGAAATCTATTTTAATATTATAAAACTGAAGAGATTGTTTAAACTCGCTATATATATTATAAAATTATCATCATTCTTTGACTTTTTTAGATAAGGCTCAATATTAACTAGCACAATAGTGGTAAAATTAGTATCTCTTTCTCAAGTGCATAAATCAATGCATTTTTTTTATAATTTAGTTTATTTTTAATTTAAAATTTAACTATCCAAACACTAAAACTAAAACTGATTATTGGAATTATACACATACGTCTCGTTATGCATAAATTAGTTCAGCAGCTGCAAAGTATTTGTAGACAATTATACAATTATGGATTATTATCACCATTCAGTATATAGGAAGCTCATTATAATTTAAAAGGCCTCAAAGAAAATCTAAATTTATAATTTACTTTGGAGCTTTCCCCATTTAAAACACCCAAGTACATTATTTAAATTTAGGGTGGGTGTTAAAATAGCTACCTTCGTTAAAAAGGTCAATTTAGGCCGTTGT
This sequence comes from Gymnoscelis rufifasciata, assembly GCA_929108375.1. Taxonomy (NCBI): domain Eukaryota; kingdom Metazoa; phylum Arthropoda; class Insecta; order Lepidoptera; family Geometridae; genus Gymnoscelis; species Gymnoscelis rufifasciata. The sequence continues at coordinate 5,474,865 of OV815303.1, forward strand.
TTTGTACATTTTATTTTTATATCTAGTTTGATCGTGTATCTTATAATATTTGACCGGGTCAAATTTAATGGTAACAGCTTGGTTTATATGTAACATAAAAAAAAACTACTCTAAACGACAATTAAACGAATTTTGTTACAGGAATTAGGTATTAAAATATATTACTTTGGAATTTAATAAGTTACATTTGATTATATATGATGTAGCTCCTGCGATAAAAAAATGAAAATATGTATGTTATTCATGAATAATTAAATCTGAAAATAGATTATAGGCTTATTTCACAAAATCCTAGTAAAAAAGCAGTAATGACAAGAGCTATCTTACTTTGTCACGTTTTAGCTAAAAAAATTAACCAATAAGTAATTTTACTCGGAGATGGTGAAAGAGACCATACTCACCAAGTCTCTATCTTTAACCGACTTTCTCCGTAAAAAGGAGGTTCTTAATTCGTCGCGTATTTTTATTAAGTGTAAACGGCACATCTGTAGTTAAGTTTTAAAGCTAGTGTATAAAAAATCAAACGAGTAGAACCCGTATTCGGTTACCGCAAAATTCCTTTTTAACAAAAAATAGTACTTGCGCATAGATGGGTATCGATTCTGGATCGATTCGCTGGCTCTATATTTGCCGACATGTTGGTTTTACGGGCATGCTGAATTTCAGCTTTGTGGCTGTTTCACTTTGCGTGTCTTTTTAAACACTGTGGGTGTAATAAACACTGTATATACTACACATTCGAGTTCAATTGTTAGTGTATAAAATAAATTGACGTCGTTGGTAATTGGTAGTTAACATTTAAGTATGTATGTATGTAATCGGATCATGTTATTCTTGGAAATCGAAACTAAAGTCATTTAATAATGTGCAAAATCATACATTTTATAACATACATTTAAACCATTATTCCACTTATTTCACAGTTATATTTTTTTTATAATAAAGTGCAGTGCATAGTTCATTAAGTCTTGAATGTTTGCTTACTTATTGAAGTTTTCACCGACGCGACGCTTGTTTCCGAGTCGAAAATTTAAATTGGAAAACTAGTTTTCGAGTTGATTTTATATACCATCGCTGTGTGAATAGAATACAGTAATACTTCATAGATATGAAATAAACTGAATGCGCTAAATATACTGAAAATAACCGACTAACAAAAACTCCTTCTCTTTTCATACTATTAGCCTATCTACTCATATACTGTTACTTATATGTTTTCTCTGTTCTCATAAGAGTTTATTTTATTATCCAATTGTAAAAAAAAGAACTATACGGATAATTACGTATAAATGAATACGGATCTAAATATTATATTTATGATTTTGTCTACTCACTGCTGACCTATGGTAGCCATATCATAATTTAATAAGATAATAATATTACATTTTGTCTTAATTAAACACGTCTTCTTTCATTGATTTCTTAAATTAAGTCCTTAGATTTCGTTATTAAAATAAAAATTATATTTGAGATTCGTTTCTATATGAATGATTAGTTTAACGGTACCGCAGCGTTGCGTTTGTTTGAAGGCGAGTAGGCACTCCAGACGTATTGAGTTACCCCTTCGTGCTTACTTCATGCTTGTTCAGCTAAGTAGGGTTATAAGACATTTTAATTGAGCTCTCAAGAGTCTAAACAAACCTCAGGGACAAGAGAGTAAATAAAAGCAAATCAAATATTATGACTTAGGATTGGTGATGAAGCGATTTTCGAATCGTGGTATCGTATCACGACTTCGGCGTAACAACATGTTCATTCGTTACGTAACGAAAAATTGTTTCCACCTTGTGTTAGGTCACATTACGTACGATAAAAACTTAAATAAGTTTCAGACGGCTTTTTAGACATTCGAAAACAAGCTTTGTTAAGAAGCTTTGTTGCTTTCCTACTAAGGCACATTTAGAAGTAATTGAGCAAGAAAAACAAAATTATTTCAATTAAACTTGGTTTAGTTTCAGATAATGCAGAACGGGGGTAGGTTTTCTTAAATAGGAATTTAATGTTAAAATAAAGGCTAGGCGAAGCTATTCAAACGCGTCAAAAAAGTAACAAACGAATCCATACTAATATAATAAGCTGAAGAGTTTGTTTGTTTGATAGCGCTAAAATTAGGAGCTACTGGTCCAATTTGAAACATTCTTTCAGTGTTAGATAGCCCCATAATATGGGGCTATCTAATTCGACGTTTAGAATGATTTTAATTTTTAAGAACTGTAGATACGTCAACGTATATCTAGGCCCAGGAAGAAGATACGGATACACCGATTAGACAGAACGGCGCGTCTTCAAAAGTAGAAAAAAACTACATTAAAAAGTCAAATACGCCAAAATGTTGGTTACGTCACTTAGTCAGGCAGGCGACGATATGTGTAGAAGTATACGTTGCTACCGCGGGCAAATCCAAAAACACGAAAACGCCGTTTCCTGTAAATCTAGTATGTAAAAAACTCCGTCTCGATGTTTAAATGATGCTAAAAATGTTCCTAAGCTCAAACATACCTACTCCCGCAATTTCATACCCACCGTAATAATTCTTCGAAATCAACCTACCGTAATTAGATCCATTAAAATCTCACCGAAATATTTCCTCAAACAAATTGCCCGAAATTACAGAAACGGGTAATCCAATTTAGAGTCATAAATATTTATCAGTGTTATTCTCGCCACTACATATGGAGAGCCTACTAATAAACCGCGGAGTCTATTTTTAAGTGCGCTTAGGAATTATACACACTGGTGAGCATTGATGATCTGCGGTGTTGTGATTATGAGATTTATTTGGAATATATGCATATTACAAATATAACAAAGACTGTCTTTGCAGGGGTGTAAATTAAACATATACCTTTTTCTTCAATTTGATATTAGATTGGTTTAATAGGTATTATGTATAAAAGTTTTAAGAAAACAGACAGCGGAAGCGGATCTTTTTACAGGGTGACTTTTTATATGACTTAATTTTTACGACATATATTATGGAGGTTAACGTCATTATTCTCAATAATATTTATTAACCTGAATGCCTTATCTTTGGTATTTGCAGTGTTCAATAGCTAAAATAATTAAAATCTTAAAAAAAATAATTACAAACGTCTAATGTTAAAACGAATAAATCATGAAGAAACAAATACTTCAACCACAATAATGTCTTCTTATTTTCATTAGATTCTCTTGACTCGAAATACATACCGGAATAGACAACCACATTTAGTTGCCGGTTGATCTCCCGTGTGAGTCCAGCCTTAAACTATTACCACCAATTAGAGACGCGGCTAGCTTTGAGGCCACCCGGCTGTAAACAAAATTGATCCATAGACCGCCCTGGTCGATATCTGACCGATCGATAAAACGATAATGGGGAATGGATAAGTAAGGGTTAATTTAGTCCTTTTTAGGATTCCGTACGCATAGGGAAAAATTCGATGGCTGTCTTTCAGACTGACACAGGGTGTATCACAAGAACCGAGATAGATGAGCTAAAATTTCGTATTTGTATTACCGCTGTAATAAAAAAAAAATAAAAGCTAATAATTAAATATATAAGAGGGGTCCCGTACAACAAACATGTTCTATAAAGCAATATTAATTCGCACGGTCAGTACATGTTTCTGTCAAAACAGGCGGTTGGAAATTAAATATATGTAAATACATATTGCCGGACAATCCACACAACTATATCTAGTCCCGTGGTAAGCTCTAAGCTTGTGTTACGGGTACTACACATCTGATAATATAATATTATAATATATAATATAATAAGCATAGATACATATATATATACTAGCGGCCCGCCCCGGCGTCGCACGGGTATAAAATTTTCCCGGAAATTATTCGAATTTTTCTCGCCGTAAAAACCATCCTATCTCTCAAGTTGGATCGAACTGCACATGGTGTGCGAATTTTATTATAATCCGTTAAGTGGTTTAGGAGTCCATTGAGGACAAACATTGTGACACGAGATTTATATATATTAAGATATATATTTTTTTATTAAACATATTTAACACCCAGACCAAGGAGAATAAGCTTGCAGAACATACAAACACTTTAATACTTGGCGAGAATCGAACCAGCTGCCACTTGCGCCGCAAGCGGACCCTCTTCCACAGAGCCACTAAGGCAGTAATTTCATGGAACCTTCAATATATGGATCCAACTCATACTTAGCTGTTTTACTACTATTTTCAAATTTACATAGAACGACCTGAGGGCGTCTCAAAACGATTTAGATATTATGTTCTGACAGACGTCAGTAAAATAAGGATTGTTTTGGGTCTTTCGATGTAACGAAATTAGCATGTCAGAGTTGCCTGCTGGATCTGACAGGCATTTTTAGGTTAAACCTAAATCAATCGCAATGTCTGTCTACGTTTTTTTACTTCGCGACCTTTCTCCAAACAATTGTATTAAATTATTGTAGAATAATCAGACCAAAGTCATTTAAAACGAAGCTACAACTATTCGTACGTCAAATAAGGTGAGCTTTTTATGAGAAATATCAAATATATTCTCGATACTATCCATGCATTTGCGAGGATTTCATAAGTAAAATAATATTGGATTATGTATGGCAGATATTCGCCTTAGTAATCATTCGCTTCGCTTTATTGGTTCGGACGTAATCCTATAACTAAAACCTTTGGCAATTTACAATAATTCAGGCGTGTAATTAGAACTTGCAGGGTCCTATGTATAATTAATTTATAATCGATTTTAGTTAAGATTAGGTAGAACTCGCTCTACCATATTCAATATTATCTGAAATGTACATACCTAACATGTCTGTTGTATTAATGGTTTAGTATTTCCAACCATCGGATCAATTACTACGAGTATTAAATAAAAAAAAAACCATTAATTTTGGAAATTAAACTTTTTTACCTATTATCTACTATATTGTTGTATTGTATTGTGTATTGTTTGCCTGCACATTTTATTGTGTTTAATTATAGATATATATCATGAAATAGATCATTGATACTCAATTTTAAAGCATTAAACTAAAAAAACATGTAAAAACCACCATTCTCACTTTTACTGGGGTCTAAAAACCTCAGGTAAATTATAAAGCTCTTACCAACAACAATCAATGCAATCCCTTAGCACTTAAACTTTTTCCTTTCAAACCAAGGCGGAAGTTCTGCTCTAAACCAAACGCGAGTTCAAACTTAAAATCAATTCACACAGCTTAAGAAAATGCAGCTCTCTCAAATTAAAAATCTATTGAACAATGGAAATATTAACTGAAGTTGAATTGACTTATGAATTATGCCGAGGGATCGTGAAAATGAAATGAATAGCACCTTTATGAATAAAATTGCTAATAATACACACTTGGAAAAATAAAGGGCGCAAATAATAATTTATGTTATCTTCAGAATAAAATCATGTAACTCGGAGAAATCATATAATTTGCAAGTAAAATATATTATCATGATATAAAAATGCTTGTAATTTATTTAGGTCTTTGTATTTTTTATCATGAATTGGCGTAAATAGTTTTAGGTGCTTGAACGTTACAGCCAACTTGGCTGCACTGCACAGAAAGATAGCTCAAGGCTATCAACGGAAAGCCAGGTGTATTTGAACCATCAAACTTTGTTGTAATAATTATAACACTGAATATAACCGAAGCCCAAAATAATACAAAATTATATAATGTTTCCGTTATAATAGTAGGTTTTGATGAATTCATTAGCTTGGGACGTATGTAAACGTATCTAAGCCGTCTAAACCTATTTTAATGGTTCACTAAACGGCTGCTAGTAATACATAGCTGGTTACGAAGAAATTTCAAGTTACATTGCCAGGTATCAATAGCTAAGTAAACGCTTCGGGAAATGAGGTGGGGGCGGCGCGGTGGCGGCATCGTGTGTTAAGACCTTAGGCATCAGAGGGTTCGTTTCCCCTGGCCTACAAAATCCTTTATACATTTTGATCAAATCCACTTTATTAGCTTAGTTGGCCATAGGAAAAACTCTTTTGAATAACGGTAATTCGTACCTACGTACGTAGGTACGAGTACCTTCTGCGTAGGTAGTTGGTAATTTACATAATCCTAAAAGCATTCCAATAATCCTAGAAAGTATGAAGTGTCCTTGACATTTCTTGAGTACTCGTGGAAAACCGGAGGTCTATAGAATTCAAGAATATCCTGTTTTCTCAATAATTATTTACAAGGAATTCAATATAACCATATTAATGTAATAGCAAATTGTAGCGCCGTTCACCCTGTGAAGCAAACGCTACCAATTATTAGGATTAATTGGAATTCCGTACGTATAGGTACTTTTGTTCCAGATCGTTATAACCGCCATTGGTAGATATTATTACAATCTATGAGTCATTGCCGCAGGCTGCCGTAGATTACCTCTTAGCGTTCGTTTTTACACAATAATCACGGGTTACGATCATTTAATAACAGTTTGATTTATACAAAACTGCTCTGGATTGCGATGAGCAACATTTTGATATATTACCTACAACGAATAACTCTGAAATTCCCACGTAACACGCCAACAAAAAACATAAAATGTTCTCCGAAAAAATGGAAATTGTATTTATCTTCAAAGAGTACAGAAAGCGTCGAAACTTAAACGCGAGAGTAAATAGAACCAGATAAAGCGAAGCAAATAAAAAAGATTTGCATCTGATCTCTTGTGAAAGAACCTAGATGTATCTTAAATCTTTGGGATTTAAAAAAAATGTTTTAACACATCTTATCACGCGAACTTTAAAATAAACTTAAGCTGTAGCATAAAATTGTATTCATTTATTCAGAAAATAGTTTGTACATTGTGGTAGACCTTTGAGATTTAGGCATAGATGATTAAAAAAAAAAGTTATCACTCTTCCTAGAAACGTCAGAGGATATACATACATATATATTATCGTCGCAGTTTAATACGGGAGCAAAATGACTACCAGGTAGGTCAAAAATTTAATTGATGCCAATCAGATATGCTCAGGTATTTTCTTTTACTTTGTTTATGTTCTTCACCATTGCTATTACAGATATCTAAAAATGCTATTTAACCGTAAATACTTACCTACTGCTGTGCCATAAAGTTTGTCCGGTAAATAAGAGACTCTGGATCACAATAACTTCTAAACATAGCCACAGAAAACTAGACAGAAAGGCACTTAAATCTCCGGCCTTCACCGCAGATTATTCATCGATCAGATTTAAAACGGCGTGAAAGAGGAAACGATTTTATTCCATTACCGTACGACGGAGGTTGACCTAACGCAGTTCTCGTGTAATCCCACTAGAGCCTTAAAACTTTGAGTTTGTTTCTTACATTCATAAACATTTTACTTTCCCGCTTTGGATGTCGCGGTTTGGGGCACCTGATATTTTACATTTAAATGTACGCATCTGGGTGCGGAGTTAGACGCGACTTTTTATCGCAAATACTGTCGTTATTCCACAGTGATTCGTGTTGTAGCATGCTAGTAATCTAGCTGGCACCTGCTGAGACAGAGCCAGTTTTTCTTTTAAATAATATGTTAAGCTTTGTATCTATTTGCAACTATTTATGTTAAAATTATTGTTTGATAGAAAAATATAAATCTGTTTTCTTTTTGTTACCAAATCTAATTCCAAGTATTGACTCTTTAATTTTAATCATTACAATAACTTGAAGGTAGATTAGACTTTGACTGTTTTTTCGCCTGATATTATTGAAATATATTTATCATTCATTATAGAAATAAATTATCTTAACATTAAATAAAGTTAAATCATCTATCTGCTAATGAGCATAGTGATAATTGACAGTTTAGTAGGTAGGTACATGTTTCTATTTTACTAAATAAAGTTGTATTGATGAAACTTGCGTATTAAGCTTATTTTTTATACTGTTTAATTGAAACATGACGAAACCAAATTATCAAGATTTGAAATCGTGACTTATGAAACGTAAAGTATGCAGGTACTTCAGTGGTAGCAAGCGGTTTGTTCGTGTGACGAGACTGTTACGAGTTTCAGTAGGCACACTTTCTTGTTTTGCTTAATTTTTGATAAGGAAAACGCGTCTGTTTTTTGTTCAACAACATTTTTATTAAAAGAACCTCTTGGACTCGGCAATTTCAAGAGATCTTGGGGTATGTTTTATTGTACAAATTAATTTTGATGACAAAAGTTCTGAACATGCTTAAATTCATTTTGCTTTGCCACATTTACACCAAGCAGAAAAGAAAACATGAAAAATTTAGTTTTTATAAACACACTAAACAATCAATCATTATTTTGCAAAAAATTAACGAAAAAATTATATTTACAATATACAATTAGATATGAATGATCAAACTCATAATTCAAGTGGCAATGCATCTCTCACTACCAAAGTATTCATAGGAAAGAGTACGTCGCGAAGTTGGTACAAAGTTGTCCCATATAACGACGTTTGAACACAGCTCACGTCCGCATAGGGGCATGAACACCGATGGGTTTGAATAACTTATTTGCACTAGGGATGTAACTGATTCTCCGGTATATCCGGTGGAAACCGGTTATTTTGTTTCTATGTCCGGATGTTTATTGTTTTTTTTAATTAAGTACTTAGGATAAATACTGAAAGTTTTTGTCCTGCGTCTCAGCGATGAGTTGTTATTTGTAAATCGTAACTCTCAAAATCGCAAAGTGTTCTAAGTAATGTAAATACCGACACGGCATGGCTCGCGTTTTATTTGACAAACAATGTCTACTTTCATTATTAAAAAACAGTATCCTACTTTAGCAGACTCTTTATATCTACAAATATGTGTACAAAGTTGATAATAATCGATTAAGAGCTCTGTTAAATTAATTTATCGTTGCCCTTCAATTAAACACATATTTACATATTACATATTTAAACACGTCTCAGATTTATGGGTACTTATTTATATAGTCTATTTATATACCTAGCATGCAAATGCTCGTTTTTTACTTGTCATGCAATGAAAACCGTCTTAGATAACATAAATAACCGGTTTTGCAGAAACAGCTCAAGTTGTGGACAACCTTATTATGCAGGCCTAGGTAACCGCGTGTACCGCACGAACTATATTTTAATAGTTTATACTCCGCGTATAGTTCCCAGGAACCGGTAGGAAATTTTAAGTTGGCATTTTAATATGAAATGAAGATCAAAGAGCTCCTTGAACTTTGTAAAATCGATGCACACAGAAAAGCCACCTTGATTTCTCCACAAAGGAAATCTTGTTGCAACAAAGTACAAGCATTTTCCGTGAAGATTGAAAGTTTTATTAGCTTTTAGAATATGTTGGATGGATAGATTGAAGGATAGCGTGGCTACATTTTTATTTATATAGCTAGTGCAAATGTAAGCAATAGATATTACATTACAATTTATATTACAATTTCTGGTTTCGTCTGGGTGTTTTCTATGTATCATATGTATGTATTTACAACAAAAAAAATGTATCTATTTAGTATATCAGTCACCTAACACCCATAGTACAAGCTCTGCTTAGTTTGGGTTTAGGTGATGCTGTGCGAGTAGTCCGGTTTTTTTTTTTTATATTTATTTAGATAGACTTATATCTTAACGGTGCTTGTTATTAACGGCGAAGGCAATAATCGTGAGGAAACCGGCATGTCTGAATACTTTGAAAAGTTTGAAGGACATGTGACATTTACAATCCCGTACTTGGCCTGCGTGGTAAATTGAGGCCTAATCTCTCATGTCAAGAAAGAAGTCCCTGTTTCTCAGCAGTGGGGACGTTAATAGGGTGCTTATGATGAGAAATCTATATATTTTGGTACCGGTGTTATGACACCTTCCGCAATTATCTAAAAGCTGTTGATATATATATATATATATATATATTTTCAATTTAACTATTCATACTACAACATCTAGCCCCGCTCTACGGGTACTAGATATCTGATATACTTAATATTGCTATATACTGCTGTTTGGTTGATTTAAGTCTTTACGTCTCGTCTTTAAACGCAATTCCCTTTCCTCTAGACTTTCATACTTTCTAGGGTTATTGATTACGTCCATAAGTATTATTAATATGTAAAGGCTTGGGACAGTCAAAATTCGTAAGCTTTTAAAGTGCTCTTTACAAGATTCCCACTGTGGGATCCGCACTATAGTTCTGATAGCTCTTTTTTGTATTACAAATGCCTTGTCTATATTATATTGGAAACTATTACCCCAAAATTTGATGCTATACCGTAGCTTACTTTCTATAAGTGCAAAGTACACCAATTTTAGTTGAGTGACCTCTAATTCATCTCTTAAACTTCTAAGAGCGTAGCAAGCACTGCTAATATGATTTCTGATGGCTTCTAATTCTACTTTCCAGTTCAAATACTGATCAATATGAACACCTAGAAATTTAACACTTGCAGCAAACTCAACCTTTTTATTTCCATGTATTGCCTCAACCGAAACATGCTGGTTTATAGTTGTCCTAAATAACATTGCTTGAGTTTTATTAATATTTAGTTTTAAATTATTTGCCTTAAACCATTGATCAAATATTACAAGTGCATTTTCAATTTTGAACTTTAGGTCGACAGTATTATGTGCTGGTATTACTGCGTTAGTATCATCCGCATAGAGAATCAATTTAATGTCAGGGAAATAAGATGTCATGTAATTCACTAAGTCATTCAAGAAAATTATAAAAAATATTGGGCCTAAAATTGAGCCTTGAGGCACTCCCCTTTTTAACTCAATAACTTTAGATTTAGCTACTACTTCTTCCCCGTTTAAAATATTTTTAACTTCAACAAATTGTTTTCTATTAGTCAAGTACGATTTAATTAGGTTAAACGCATCCTGTCTGATACCAGCACTAGGTTAAGGGTATCAAAACATGGCTCGCGATATCAAGCAATTAAACTTTTCAATTCTCTGCCTACTGACTGGAAAAAAATTGATAGACCTACTATTTTTAAATCTAAACTCAAAAAATTGTTATTTAAAGAATGTTTTTATTCTGTTGAGGATTTTTTGACGTATAATTATGATGTATCTATTTGATTATTGTGACATTTTCTTTTTGCTATGTATTAATTTTATTTGACATTCTCTTTTTGTATTGTTTGTTTTCATTTACTTATATAGGCTAAGGAGTTTTATTATTTTTCATTCATATACGATTGTAAAATTGTGACTGAATAAATGAATTGAATTGAATTGAATTGAATATTATAGGCATACATATATGAATATTTTTATTAAACATATTAAACACCCAGACCAGGAGTAATTACAGTAGGGGCTCATGTCAGGGAATCTATTATGTTAACACCTTTATTGTAACCACATGATGCAACAAATAAATAAATAAACTATTACTATTTTCTGTGACCAATAAACCCAATATCCCGTTTTTTGTTCAATATCGTAAAGTCAGTTATTGTTTTTCCGCACACAATTGAATGATCGCTAAACATCCCTTAGGGCCGGTAACGACCCACGATACATCAGGGTTAAGGGTGTGCGATCAATATTCAATATCCGGATGAACTCGCCTCTTCCGATCTCCGGATATTCCGTACAGTACCGGATTTATATACCCGGTTAACAAGTGAACGCGGTATTGTAATTAAAAGGCTGGTGATTGTAGAACATTGAAGGAGACGTGAGAGGGCTTGACGGTGTCAACACGGTGGCTTGTTTCGGACCTATTCTAACACCATTGATAAAATTATTACATAGTCAATCATGACTGTAATTGCATTTTAATTAACGTTATTCTGGGAACTTTGCGACACTGATTAAACTTTACTCTTAGAATTATTTATTTACTTATTAAATCATTGACATACGTTTGTAAATTAAATTTTTATGATATCCACATTGTGAATATTGGAATGAATAATCATTTTGTAACACGTACCTACAGGTTAAGTAAAACCGAAAATAAAAAGTTTCTTAGGATATTTCAAACTATAAAGATTGAGAAGAGATTAGTTTTACCACAGATAATAGTTTGACTAAGCGACTAATAAATTTTATTATTAAAATTTATATTAAATTATGTGTATGACTCTATGCTATATGTGTTTAAACTTGTTATATCCTGCTATTAGAGGTTCGTTAATAACATTGTGAATTAAATTTATTTCAGGTAAGCCTCTTTGAAACCATCTGAATTATGCGGCAATATGGTAAGCTCAAAATGAATAATCATTTGACCGAAGTACCTAGTGGTATTGAAATTAGTATTGCTACATAGCCTTAGAGCATCCGCTGGGTCACTGTTTATACAAATTATTTAATTTCTAGAAATTGTTTATTGGGTTGCTAAAAATAGCGAAAAATTAATTGAACAATAATTACCCCTGTACTTATTCATAAAATATGTATATCACGTTAAAATGTCAGATATATAGGTATATTTAGGTTAGTAGAATGTTTGTTAAAAAAACGTTATTTATATACCTAAATAAGTGATAAATCTGTTTAATATCAGTTCAATAAACGTTTTTAAGCCTTACCTATCAATATAACAGTGTATAGGTAATAGATAATGCAAAATATGACTCATATATTTGGTGCAATTAAACCTAGTTTAGTTTTATATAGTATATATAGGTCGCCTGTAAGACATCTTATTATAAGACTTACCTTTTGTAACTTTTTTACAATAAAAACAATTTTTATTTTCATTTATATTTTGTTAGATATATAATATTAGTCGTAAAATAAGGAATAAATAGGCTTATTTCACAATAAGCCTATTTATTCCTTATTTTAGGTAACTTTGTAAGCCCAAGAACTGTTCTCACGAACAGTTATATTATCCAGAAATAGCAGTTTTTATAAGTACGAGCGTAAAGTTAAAAAAAATAGGTCGTAAATGTCCGGCGATATGTTGGAATAGTAATTTTAGGGTGTAAACAGGGTTTAGTTAGACAAGCTTGCCCTAAGGTGCTTCGTTACTAAAGATGTGTGGTGTAAGTTTCTATTCCCATGTGATGACTCGCTGTTGTCTGCATAAAAGTTAAGTCTGTTACCAAACTTTGAGTGATAGGTTCTTGGGCTTACAAAGTTACCTAAAACTAACTTAGTTACAGTGTTCAAAGGGATTACAAGCAAATAATGTGTGATCAATGTCAATTTATTCACATTATTCTTTGTGTTATTTAAAAATGTGTTAAAATAATTATAATTTCTTTCGCAGGTATAAAGATAGGTGTTAAAATTTTATTATTAGAATCTCCGGGTACATATTGCTCGATTCGGGCATTCCAAATTTATGAAATACATTTTTAATATATCTATCCTAAAGCTTATAACACATAAAGGCCTATATTTTTAATCACTCGTCCACAAAGGCTAAACAGTACAAAACCGCATTTGTTTAAACTCATGTTATCGCTAAAAGCATTTATTATTTCCACTATTCATAGCTTTCTATCTAAATATCAAATATAACAGAACTTTAATAATTTAAATCATTTAATGTAGCAAAGAAATAAGACAGAGGAACCCTTTTTTTTGTTTCGGTGGCTAAAGACATGATAGTTAGAATTATATGAACGAGCTGTCGTGTATTTTTACTATGACGTTAGTTACACTAATTAAATAGTATTGTTCAATTATTGGATTAATATTGTTGACAATCAGTTTGATTATAAATACAAATGACATTGTTTAGCAATAACAACGTAATGAACGAGTTGAAATATATTACTTATTTACGTATTTCATTGGATATTTTCTCTATAATTGAAGCCAAACTAACGCTTAAGTTCATGGAATAAAAAAATCTAAAAATACATTTAAATGTTAATACAGCATTATTTACACTCAATCCGCGTGTAAATAATTCTATGAAAGCCATCAATCATTGTTTGTTTTACCAAGCGTTGCCATAATGTTCGTTACAGAATTTCTGCCATTTTTACTAATTCAGCTGTATAACTCGTGGCGTGAAAGAATTCCTGCATGGTGTTGACCCATTGTAGAGTCTGACCGCATTTATGGTGATTAACTCAAAGAATAAAGTCATTAAAACTGCGCGAAACAACAAACATTTTTACGCAACAGCAATAGAACCTTTTTAGTAGCCATCAGATAAATGACTTGAGCCATTCTCGTCTAAATATATGGGCTCTCTACCTTTCAGCGATTAAAGGCATCGTTTGCGATACGAAATGTTCTTTCAACTGCAAAACGTAGCGCGTTTAGCATTTATCAATCCACTAATCTAGGCAATGCTATAAATAGAGGCGAACATAGTCCTTACAATCACATTCTAGATCTCGCCTACCTTAAACCAACACCATTTATCCGTTCAGATACCTTCGGACAGATACAATTTTGCATTTCTCCGCAAAACACGGGCAACGCTGCGATTCCATTATCAAGACCGCGTATCGGGCGATGTAAACCGTTGCTAGACTATTCCGCTCTCGTAGTTCTACCCATATCATTAGTTAATTTATGTAGCATTCTCTGTAGAGTAATGTGGAGTGCGTTATCTAGGTGGTCGGCGCAAGAAGACTGGGCAAGGCGGGTTCGACGTCCTTGCGACCGCATCTCGCTCGACCGCGCCGCAGGTGCATCGCTACACCTGCCCACCGGCCCGCCAACTTACCATAAAATGCGATTCGAGCCAACTCTGGTGAAACAAAGCTTCGTCTCGCTCACACCCGTCCGTCTGAAAAAGGACGGACTCACAATCACGACCGACATTAACTCAATATACGGCGGCCAGAACGCGACCGAACGGAATATCAGTTTTTACCGGCGCAAAAACTATCGGAATTTCAAGTCTGGGTTAGCTGCCGGCCGTAATCACACGCCCGGGACTTACTTTTAAAACAATATCTCCGCTTTATATTTCATCGGGGCAGGTGTAATTTATGGAGTATACTCTCGTCCTTTTTATATTCGGTTTTGATTTTTCACTCGAGTTTGCCCTGTAGGTACCATTGATCGTTCTTTCGAGTTTTGTTTTTCTTCCGTCTACGGTTAGTCTCGGTCTTTCGCGGTGTTTACATTGGAGTTGAGATTGAAATTTGCCGTCTCTTTTTAACTTACGTTTGTATTATGTTTGTAGCTAATCGTTGTATCTGAATCGTTTCACAAAAAATCAATTACGGTCAACAATGAACGCGGTGTGAGATGGGGCCGTGGCGCAGCTTTGCCTCGCTATTGTTGTTTCGAATTAATAGAAATTGCGATATCACAACACCGAATCAATGAGAGCTGTATCAGAATATCCAATTGGAGAATAACGGATTACTTTTTTGAACACAATGCTGTGTTCGAAAATCCCGAATCATTTTCGTTGATAGCTTTTGATTAAAGTTTAAAGCAGTAAATGCGCTGTAGTTACGTACTCATCGATTCGTGGAAGTGGAAGCCGCAATGTTGTCAAGTTCTTTTTAATTTTCCTAGAAGTTTTAATTCAAAGATAGTATCTTTGTGGTTCGTGCATAATAAATTACCTAAAGGTGCGCTCCTGTCCGGAGTTGTGTGAAACTAATGTGTTGTGCTACCTAGCCAACAATAATGAAGATACATTATCTAAATTACGGCATACGCATGTAGCGGGAGTTTTCGAGGAGCAACATAATGTATCAAAGGTGCTACTCATAAATAAAAAAAAGCTTACAAACGTTCATCACAAGGAACATTTACTTTTTAACACCATTTAGAAACATACCTATTCAATGTAAAATAGCATTAAGTCTCATCACTTTTTGCGTTATTACAAAAGGAGTGTTTTTTGGAGTGGCGCCACAAAGCTCTCGGCAGCCCCTTAAACCCAAAGTCACGCTTCAGTATAAACGATACATCTTAATTAAATCACTCTACGTCATGTTTCGTAAAACATATTTACTTAATTATGAAGTTTTGTCGAGGAAATCCTTACCATGGCATTTTGGGATAAATATAATTTCCTCAGAAGATTGTTGTAAATGAAGTCATGATTCATTCTCCGTTATGTTTTTTAAAAGGACTGGATTAAAGTAAATGTAGCCTCAGGGGCGGCGGCTTAGTCCCGTTAACGCTGTTGCGGTTGACGAAAATATAACAAGCCTGTCACGAATCACTATCAGTCTAAAAGCTATCCTATGACTAATAACCGCTAAAACTGAAACGATCATTATAATTTCCCGATAAATTCCGTGTAGCTTTCGGTGATTCCGATAACGACGCAAAATTAATTAATTGCAAAGTGATTTCACCTCGGCGAAAGCAAGAAATATTTATGGCGTAATTATATCGTAATTATAGTAAGGAGATGAATGCGATAGGCGGTGGTTTGCTCGGATTTACCGCGCGGTATCACGCTAACAATAGGCCCGACCCCGGACTTGGCAAAAGCTCCTTGCATACTGATGCATTCGTTTTTCTCTTATAACATTCTCGCTGGTCTAGACGTAATATTTCTAAGGAGCAATAACGCGGACGTTACTTAGAGTTCCGAATAAGTAGACTGAGATGAAGTGCTTTTCTCTCTAGCTGTTATTACACCTGCATAAAATCTCACTGCGGGGCTCAGCCTTCGGCTCAAAGTGATGCTGAAAACCGATTGCAGCTAAGCAAACCTCGATCGGGAACTTTCCCGACGAGAGAACAAATCAAATAAAACCCCTTGAAAGGCAAATGTGAGTGTATTAAAACAAAACATCAACCGCACTCGTTTTCAATTCCACGGGGAGCGGCGCCTCTCCTTATTCACAGGGCGACAGCGACGCGGTAGGTGTATTTAATCGGAATTATTCTGAACTGACAGACAGAATGTCTAAACGAAGACACTCCGAAAAAAACAATAAGTTGAATACCCTAAAGGGGGAAAGTTTCGCATAAAGAGAACTCTGCTAAGCGAAGAATATTAAAACGGCAGGATGTCTTCAGTCGTGCCGCGCACGGCGGATCGCGAATATTAACCGCTCCACTCATTTCTGATTAAAGAGAAGCATTTTTGACAGGATGACTGATGCGAACGTGATTTAAGGAAACGTTGTTTATTGAAATATGAACGGGTATTTTAACTTTGTAAAAGGAAAGGCTGAATGCTACGCGCATACAAATTAGGATAAGAGTTTATAAGCCAACGAGCTAGCACTTAATATACGTTTTACAGCTTGTGGCTGATTTACGATGTCCTATTACAGGGACGTAAACACTGCCTACGCTTAACCCTTGCGACGAACACGAATGGAAATATCGCGAAGCACGTTCTGTCATGGCGACGACTAGTTTCGATAAAGTCAAGCCCACGTTAGCGCTTGCTGCGAGCGTAATTATCTCGAATTAAGCGAGTCATTACAGGAGCAGCTAACGAACTCGCTGCTCCTTGATGGCGGCATAACCGGAAGGTTCAGTTTCGGAAAGCGACGCTTCTGAACCATTAAAGCAGCGGGAACACAAGATTTTGTGACCGCATTTAATCTCCGCCTTTCGGTAATCACCAACTACGCTCGGATACAACGTAGATACTAATTAAGTTGCGTGTTCGGATCGGACAGTTTCTACGAACTCGTCCGTAACTTGTTTCGAGTTTACTTAGTAATTTGTAGGCAGTAATGCGTTGTGTCGCGTGTGGATGGCAATGCACCTTGCGCCAGTATTACTCGTCTGCACTAAATATAGTATCTCCAGCATGTTCTCCCTATTGAGAAGATTGCCGTGAACGGGGCTGCGGTTTGCTTGCGGCTGCACGTTTTTGTTCACACCTGCGGTCTACGCCAGTTATGACAGCACGTAGAAAATTTCTCACCGTTGATATTTGCTTTGTATTCTGCTTTTGTTTGTTAAATTTTGTACACGCCCATAAAAACTCGGCGGGGTGTCTCTGAGTAATGACTTTATTTTTATTGACTAAAACGCCTAGCAACAAAGAGCCTGTCGACACATTTATCGCTTGAAAGTCGGAGGTCGCATCGCGATTTTCGCCATGAATCATTATCATCAAACTGTGCCCTATCCTGGCGCCGTCGGCTTTCATCGGACGCTTTCAATCTGACCTCCTTTATTTCATGACAATAAGTAATTCACTCGTCTGCCATTCACTCACTTTTCGGTAAACATTTCCTGAAATTGGCAATAAATTCCCTTCTAAAATGTCGCCTCGGAGCGAAGGGGCTCCGGGCAACAATAGCGAAACCGAGGCTCATGAAGATGTTCACTTCGATGAATTGTTTGGCGCAACAATAGTTTTATTTAGCTCCGAGCCCACTGCCCACACGCCTCGGCTAATGGTCAGGATTGTATGAAGATGTATAAAAATGAATGGCCTTCCTTATAAAGGGCCAATAATAAGTTCTCATGCGTCTGCGATATGGGATCTATTGTTGAGGTTTTTTTTGGAAGGAGGTTATAATGGGGTAGGTGTCAATCGCGGCCGGGCCGGGCAGGTGTACGCCGAGAAATAAAAATGGTCATAATTTCATTCTGCAGCTGCCCGTCAAGCGAGCTTCGATTCGAGCCGGACCGCCGACTCGTCCTTTTGTACCGGCTTCGAATTCCACACAAATATTACCAGACAGTCATTATTTTTAATTTGTGCTTATAGATAGGAGTGCGCTTAGCGTGGGTGGAATAGGGGGCAATTGCAGCTCGCCGCTGCGTCAAATAACTTGATGAATATGAACCACAATTAGGTTAGCTCACCCAAATTTGTCCTGCACTTTAGTAACAAATTTGCAAAATAATTTTAGAGGTGAGGTTGGTGCCGCGTTCACACACAAGAGTAATGAGTATGCGAATCTAATTAAAACATTAACACAGGCACTCCATTTCGTAACCTACAAATTTAGATTCCAGAATAATAGTACTAATACTAAGCAAATATGCTTTGTTATGTAAATAGCTTGTGAATTAGTCGAAGTACTACCACAGTACTACTAAGATTATTGGAATTGTAATAAAATACGTGTGATAGTAGTGACTAGTTAGTTATTTAAAATTTAAATTACGTTTATCAATTCCAAAATGTAAATGTGTTATTAAAATAATTCTACAATAAATCTTTTATAATGCTTCGAATCGAACTGATTGTGTTAACTAAACAAATAATAAATTAGCGGAACCTGGCGCTTCCGAATCCAATTCCAATGTCAATTAATCAAAACAGACATTTTAATCATTTTGTTTTAACCAAACTCCCGGTGCCCCGTGGAGTACTGAATCATTTCTATACCTACTCAATCATTGAATAAATTACCGTATTTCCTATTTTTTTTGTATAGTTAATCAATATGAAATACTATTTTCAAGCTTAAATGAATACTAATGTAAACGTACTAAGACGATACGGGGTTATCTACTTATTAAATTGATTATTACTAATTATATTCCACAGAAAATCGAAAAAAGACACCTTTTTTTCTTGCTTTTATTCATGCAGATGAAATTATATAAAAATAATACTACACTTCTTCTTCCTGCTACTCCCGCTAAGGGAGTTTAAATGTTAAAACAAATTAATCTCCCATTTTATACCACACTTTTTGTTTGTAAAAACATTTTTATCTATAGACTTGTTCTTAGAAGGAAATTACAGTGAGCAACCCTCGCCAGTAAAAAAGTTTTTCCTGACTACGCGAAAACCCAGGTGTCGCAGTAGGATCCATTTAACGGCTGTAACAGACGGAAAGTGCTTTAGTAGGCTATCAAAACAAGGAAATGCGCTGTCATACATAACTATAGTGCTAGAGTGTGGGAGTGCCCGCGAAAATGTTTCGTTTCGTTTCTTTTTTTGTAATAGATAATCACTCAACTAGTAAAGTGAATTATAATTATGATTTTGATTATGCCGACGCTCTCTCCTTCCGATGAAGGACTTCTCTTGACTTCCGAAGTGTGAAACGTCGGAAGTTCTAGTGCATATATGAGATATATGAGTTAAGCCCGTTTTTTAAATAAATAATGTAGGTAACGATAACTTGAAAATAAAATTATGATGAGTTCAAACCCTCATTTTATTCGACCCTCATTAGCAATGTGTGCTTATTGTGAGTCATACGCCAAAATAGGTTAAAACTATAGCTTTTTATGCATCAACATTACTTCAAAACTTATTTCAATAAGTCCAAAGCTCTAGTTACAATGCGTCGATAATCGACTTTGTCATGACGATGATTTTACAACACATTTGTATCGGATATATGTTTTAAAAACTCTGTATTATTTCACGCCAATGATCATGAAAAAGATGATTATAGCTTCGATAAAACCTTCACATAACATAAAATCCCATCGATAGTTTTATTTCGTTTATCTATCACGAGCCAGACTGCGTGAAAATAATATGAAAAATCCTTAGAGGCGCGCAGCACAGCGCACCTAATCTCCTCTGAATAAAACATAAGATTCTCGATAACATACTATTAGGGTTAAAGCACATAATACTGCTTTCTATTAGCGAACAATACGGGGTTTGCTACACTGCTGGAGGATTTATGTAATCTTCAACACGCGCCTAATGTACACAGGCGCTCTTAATTAATTCTTAATAAAAATCCATCATGTGTGCTAAAGGGGAACGTTCATTTATTAAATATGACTTTGCAGGAGTTTGACAAGGAAATTTGATTATTATCATTATTCGTTATCAAGTAATTTGCATTAGATTTATGGATAGTTGTAGGAATAATTATGCACCCTACTATCCTACATAACATTGTTCGCACTTCTTTATAAAACTCTTAAAAAACTTTACTTATAATTTGTGCTAATTAAGACGATTAAATAAAATGTTTTATCTCATAAATTATTTAGTGACTCGACTTTTAGTTCAATACCGAGTATTTGAAGTTTAATTTAACTTTTATAATAATACCCACCAAACCTAGTAAAATAATAATTAAATTATAACTTTATTGTTGCAAGCAAACAACAATTTTCTATGTTATACGGAAAACATATTAAAAATTCACATGTCACGCTCCGCCAATCCACAACGCTCTATTTCTCATCAACACACTGACATTATTAAGCAATATTAACATTGTATATACAGGGTGTACCACAGCTATGTCATATAGAGGGAGAGTAAGTACTTTAAATATACATGGTCTTCCTTTTACTTAAAAAGAAAATATAAACGATTGAACCTTTAATCGTTAACGTTTTTTAGGTATAATTTTTTTTCACTTTTGTATTCGGTTCCCGATTCAAACACCCGATTTTTCTTCTAGCCTTTCAGTAATATTGTCTATCATCATTTTATATTTAAAATTAAAGGTACTTTCCCTCCATATCGCATCGTTGTACATCCTGTGTAACACGTTTGAGTCACGTATGGTGTATATTATAATCTGTATATTAATATATTCCCGTATAAATTGAAGGGGTTATCGCTTACAGCACTCACGACTTATGTATAGGCAAATCCAGGGAAATTAGCTCCTTAGTTAAACACGATTATATTGATTTTAGAGCTTTTGCCGACGTAATATGTTTGAGACAATATTGAATTTCATATCGCTTGTGTATACGCAGTCAGCTTATTGTATGTTGAATATTATAAGATGTGAAATTTTACAATCAAATATGCACTGTTATATTTATTAACCGTAAGCTGGTTAAAGTATATGATGGGAATCGATTATTAGACTTAGTAGAGGACAGTGTGTGTGTATGATCGAATCTTTACAGAATGCTAGCGCAGATGTAGGACTAGAAATTAACCTCGACAAGACTATGACTATGACCAACAGTTGGAAAACACCAATCAAAACACAGGAAAATTTACTAAAATATACAGAAAGTTATATATACTTAGGAAAATCGATAAGCTTTGACAAAAGAAATAATGAAACAGAAATAGACAGGAGAATCCAAAAAACATGGAACAAGTTCTGGAGCCTAAAAGAAATCTTCAAAAGCAATATGACGATAAGCTTAAAGACAAAGGTAATGCACTCAAGCCTCGTGCCATGTCTTACGTATGGCTGTCAGACATGGAAGTTTACATCTAAAATAAAACAAAAAATTAACACCTGCCAACACAGCCTCGAACGGAGCATGCTAAATATAAGAAAAATAGATAAAATCAGAAATACCAAAATAAGATCCATTACAAAAGCAATAGACATATTGGGCTACGCTCAAAAACTAAAATGGAAGTGGGCAGGTCACATAGCTAGACTCACAGACGAGAGATGGACAAAAACAACTACCCTATGGAAAGGACCACAAGGGAAGAGAAACAGAGGAAGACCTCTGACCAGATGGGAGGATGAGATAAAGAAGACAGCTGGCCCAAAGTGGCACGAAATAGCAAGGGATAGAGAGCAGTGGACAACTTTGGAGGAGGCCTTTACTCAAAACGGGGTTCCTACATAACCAACCACATAATATTAAACACAAATTGTATAATTTTATTGTATTAGTTTTTGTAGGAAATAAAAGGCTTTTTTATTTTTTTATTTTATTTTTATTTTAGAGGACAGTAGATTCTTAAACTATCTAGTCAAATGTATTAAAAAAAAAAATTATTATGTTGTAGCGAAATGTTTGAGTGTTTTATTTTGTAATATAATATTATAGTAAATATATTACAAAACAGCTTAGAACCAAAATCGTATATCTAACGACAAATCTGTGACGCAAAATACTTTTTAACCGTCAACTAACAGTTTTTTTTAAGTAATACAAAACAGGCTTGCATGTCGGCGGATTAGATAAATTCAATAATTAAAATAGTAACTGGAACTTGTATTTATTAACTAGACATTTACTAAATATATACCAAATTATTAATTAATCGACACATTAGTGAAGCAATTTGAGCGTAACACAACACCCACCACTAAGGCAAATAATACATGTTTAATGGAAACATACATTAAAATAATCATATCAATCAACTATAGAATTTGAGACAAGAATATTAAATTAACACACGGATAAGTGTTGCTTGCACAATCTCACCAAATCAATTAATACGCCCACTTCTCACTCAAACCTTCAAAAAGTTGGAGTCACCTCGATCAATTTGTTTTATCTATATTCTCTGTTATCGTCAAATAAAATATTTACAGCACAATAAAAGCGTCCCCTAATATAATGGGACGTTAGAGATAATCAACTTACGTGGGTTGCACTTGAGGCACGTCGACACGATGAGGTGTAATTAAAAACTTTTAGAATTTATGAGTATAATCAATTCGAAAATTCTTTTGAAGCCGTATTATTTCATAGCTTAACTTCACTTGCCAGTTAAGCTAATAAAATTTAAAGTATGTACATATAAAAAAAACATTATCACACACCCTCAGTGGCGCGGTGAGCAAGGGTCCGCTTATATAGGCATAGGTAGCGGGCTCGATTCCCGTCGAGTCACTTCCTCCTTGGTCTGGGTGTTTAATATGTATAATAAAAAATATGTATCTTTGTATGTATGTCTATTATATTAAGTATATCAGATGCCTAGTACTCGTACACAACACACGGGGCTAGATGTTGTGTGTGGATTGTCCGGATATATTTATTATTAAAGCATACTATGCAAAGAATTAAATTTTCAAAAAGTTATAATGCAATCACGTTAAAATTTTAAATACCGATTCAATCCTATTAAACTCAAACGAAACACTTGCTAATCTAAACTCAAGCGTACCGGTACGATGTAGGGTACACAAAACAAGCTAACGAAATCAATTTACAAACTAAACTGAAATTCCTGGCTATTTAAAACAACACCTTCGCTAAACAAGATTCGCTTACTGTAGAGTATTTCATTTGTAGTTTGCGCTTCTTATTGATATTCCGAGCGCATCGCTTCGATATCAGCGGTGGATATAAAACTTTACGTGAACGCAGGTCTGGGTCCGAGTGATCGCTGCATGTGATAAAATGAATTGCATTCGATATTTTGCTATATTTCTACAACTATTATTTATAAAATGATTTAATTTATGTTATGTTATTGAAGTTATTGCTGCATGTAGTTTGTTTTTGTTGATGACGCGTAAACTTAATTAAAAGTTTTTGTTTATTTCTGTTATTAAAAGTACAAATACAAATACACTTTATTGTTCACCAAAACAAAACAATAGTTACAAATTTCACATAAGAGGAAGAAGAACTATGAGCAGCCTTATCGGTTAAGAGCGATCTATTCCAGGCAGCCTTGTTAGCCTATTCACAATAAATATACAATATTGGAAGACCCATCGCAACTGTTAACTAATTGGTGTTATACATATAAGACACTATTGCTATGCACTATAAATTCGCTACAAAAATAGGTTTAGTAACCATGGAGTACCTCTAGTTATGGTAGCTTAAGTATACCCTTAATCTTCAGCAGTTTATTATTAAAATCGCGTTTCAGACAAGAAGCTTTGTAGAAGAGTTTCTTAAATCGCTTCCCGCTCCAACTCTGCCTAAGCCCGACTCGAAGGCAGTACGCGTCACGACTGGTCGTGGGCGGTTCGCCCGACCAACTCGGGGTGGCCAACAGCTCAATGCGCTTTGTTTGAACAACGTTTCCTGTTTCGTCCACTTTACGATTATAAGCTAGCTTTTTCTAGAAATGCCTGAAGGGCTTGTAAGTCGGGTATGGATTTACTACAAAGTTGCCGTTAAAGCGAATTCATATTTGGTTACGCCGGTTCTTAATCTTATACAAGCTGAGTGAATATTTTTATTTAGTTCAAGACATAGAATTAGCCAAACATTGGATTTTGATGTCACGTATTTAACCCAATACGAAGCGCGGCAGTCTTCCCGCGCTCTGTCTGTGAGTTGTCTGTGGATTACCGTCACGGATATACGTATTTTCAAATTTGTTGCACTAAGAATAACCATTCAACTGCCTTGCGTCCATAAATTAAAATCTTGAAGAACAAGTCATAAGTAATTTGGTAGCATATTGATAATGGAGTCACACATTCGTTTGAATAGCTTGTTTCGCCTGTCATAAAATATAAAAATTCCATACAAATTTATGACAACTTCCGTAGAAATTTTTACGAGGCAATCAATATATGGGAAATCGTCACTGTGCAAAGTGGTATTAATGGTTATCAATGTTTTCATAACGATTAAATACTATACAAAAATGTAACACTTTGTCGAGAATTTGACACATTTATGCGAGGTAAGAGAGATCTTAGAAGGCATGTAAGTATATTGATGCTAAAAGTTTAAGTATATCTACTGGCTTAGCTATGTAATTTGTTTATACATTTAAGTCTATTGCTTTTAATAAGATTAAGCAATTTTCGAGTTTCTAAATGATACCAGAGAAATATTTGCCAACATTCAAAAAGAGTATAAAGACATAATCAATATAAATTTACGTCTTCGTTATAGTTATACTGAACTTGGTAACGACAGGATGTTATGTTTTTTAAGGTTATAGCAACGGTCGTTCTATTAGCTTTAATGCTTAGCTTGTTTATTTTATGCAGTCGTACTTACCTACTTAAAGTCTACGCAACCGATCACACCGGATCTGAAGTGGGACTTATAAACGAATGTCTTTGTAAATTGTATGTAAATACGTGGACACCTGCTGAATATATTTGTGTTAATATAAGGGCCAGCGCACAGTATGGACAAAATAGGTTGAGGTATGAAAGTGTTATGATTTTCGAACACGGAGTGCTTATTCTAAAAGGCTTGTGCTAACCTGCGTTTGTTTGTGGTTAGAACGCACAATCTGTTTATGAGCTTGTTGAGTTTACTTGTGAAATTTTCAATTTCAATTGGACATAAACGTGAGTATCTATTGTATTGAGAATGAAACATTGTCTTGAAGTTAAAAAAGCGACTCTAAACTTATTTTTGCACATAACCTACTATACGGTTGTAAATTCTTTCATCACAAAAGTGTGAAAAAATATTTCAACTGGCATTAAACTTACTGACGTGTCACCGTCCTTGAACTGACAAATAATTCATTGGGTGTAACATCGTTAAAAGGACGTAAACAGCTCCCTTGAAAGCTATAACAGAACACTTATAAAAAGCCATAGAAGCTATGTTTTTGCGATTGAAAGAATCGTAAAGTTTGTCTCACCAAGGCCGTGAATAAGCCTTCTCCGTAATTAAAATGTTATTAAATAAAAGTTAGATTGAAATGACAGGAAAATGTGGGCGGAGGCTTTGGAATATTAATGAGATTAACAGGCTTAGTGTGAAGATGACAGATTATAAAAACCTGGAATGCGAAAGCCAGACTACTAATAGTAAGTATATTCAATTTTTAAGTTTTTAAGTATATATATTTTTATTCTTTAGCCTTCATTAATAAAGCTGCCTTGCTGACACTAAAAAAATGTGAAATTGCGTCTGAGTTGAGCCGAAAAATAAAAATAACATTAATGGAAAGCAGCTTTGTGTTGCGTGCATCCAAGATCCTCCCACTGTTGCGTAATCATATTACATTATATCGCCTTTGGCTAAATCAGAACACTTCTAAAATATCCGTATCATTTTAAAAACATATCTTAAAGCTGATAATATACGGTCAAATTCGTGGGCAGAATACTACCTTTAGTCCCCTTAAAGACGTGTTTGTGTACACCCAATGGAGTGCGTTACAGAGTAAGCCTATTAATATGCACAACTACGGCGCGAGAAATGTTATGTAAATATAGTACTTCGTGACAATTTAAAAAGGTGACTTCATATTAGTTCTTTTATTGACTGTTTGGTATTCCATAAGCTGTATCGAAGGGACTTGGTTGTCGTGGGTTTTACTCGTTAAATAATATAATATAAAACGCATTATGACGTTTTTAATATAATAAAATATTCGATATTCTTAATATTGTCGTTATATTTATAACTCGCAGTACCACGCGGTGTTACCCACATTTAATGTATTTTACATATCACATATTTTCCTGCGGAAAAAATTGCTCAACCCTTAGAGAATCTGTGTACGAATTTTCATTCAAACAGGTTTAGTATGTCCAGAGATTATCCCCGCTGTCCCCGCTAACAAAATTTAACTCTTTATAATATTAGTATAGACTTGGTACTTTAGCTGGAAGATTAGAAGATAATTTAAAGATAAGCGAAACGTTTTTCTAAAGCTATTGAAATATTTTTTGAGTGACAAAACCAATAACTGAAAATAGTAAAATGAAGGTTCTTTTCAAAATATAAGACACGATAACTATGTAGGTATAATTGAGTTTCAAGTTCAGTGTGTAATACAGCAATTTGATGCCATGAATATACTAACTTAAAGATAAAGTGCATCATAATCAAATTCCGATACATCATTCAATCAATCAATCTGTAACTGGACAGTACAACGACCGACTCGTTAAAACCAGAAAAAAAACCCGCAATTGACTATCAAATCGAGATACATGAATTACCCGTGTAGAACATACACATCTAATAAAATACAATCATTATCTACACACGAGCCATACAATCTTGTTAAGTATCTCCATGTTGGTTCACGTATAATGATATTGAACTTTTTATCTTACTTTCATCTGCTTTAGGTACTATCACGGCGTAAATAGGTGCCTGCCGATACTATCACGTTGAAAAAACTTTTAACGTATCTTCTGTCAGTCCGTAAAAACTATTCTGTAATCTGTAACTGATCAACTATCTCGGAATGTCTAAGTTGACGTTTCGAAATCGTCACT
Source organism: Gymnoscelis rufifasciata (assembly GCA_929108375.1). NCBI lineage: Eukaryota > Metazoa > Arthropoda > Insecta > Lepidoptera > Geometridae > Gymnoscelis > Gymnoscelis rufifasciata. The sequence goes on from OV815303.1 coordinate 5,502,427, forward strand.
CGTTTTAGTGGAGTTTAGTATCCGTTAATGTTGACTGATGTTTTAGTTTGAGTAGTTTACAACTGAAGCATTTAGTGAGGAATTTAGAGTCGCTATTTCATCGTTCTACCGTCATAAACTACCGCGCAATCACCTCGAGGGTGTTTTGTAGCGAAAGCATGTTGTAAAAATACCTATGCCAATGGCACGACGTTGACAGGCCAGGAAATGACGTCATGTCCGCTATTGCGTGTGATTCATACCCTGTCATAGCCACCACGAAACTTAAAACAATAATTTAAACAGAATGGGTAGGTTTTCTTTCTATTTACCATGTTAAGATCTCTATCTTATTGAAAATGTTCCAGTATTCAGATAAAGCTATCTGCATATGAATTGTAGAATTACTGTCAGACAAAGCGTGGTTTGTGGCCATTTTATGTATCCAGGTAACCTTTGTGTGATAGCATTATTTTATCTATAACATGGTCAGTGTTTATCTGTAGAATTATGAAAAGTTATGTTTTGTTATTGTGAAAGAATGCGATCGGAAAGGTAGCTAAAGATAATGATCTGTTGAACATTTCCTGCTCTGCATGTGGTGCATTATAAGTAGTGTGGATAGCGATAATTTGTTGTTGGAGATATGTGTATCGGTCTGATGAAACTGAGCGGACCGTTAGGGCACAGGTTAGTTCGTAGCAGCTGCACCAATTTGTTCGGTTTGCTCGATTACATTGCAACAATGAGGTTGATTTCATATAGTCATTATCATTAGGCACGAGCCATAAAACGAGGGATGAACAGCTTTATGCGGAGAATTTTCTGCAATGTCAGCAACATTTATAAATAATTGGGATCTATATGACGGGCAGCAAAAAGAAGAAAAGGTTACATCATTTTTTTGCTTGAATTTGCGAAAATTTTGCTCATCAGATAAATTATGTACTAGCTGAGATTCAACTAGTACAAACGTATATTTTAAACTTAATTATAAAATTGACTGAATTGAATATATAAATTCTCGATTAAGGTTATACTACCCTTTACTTATGTACTTTACCCGTTACAAATGTACTTATATCTCACTGTCAATGTTATAAGAGGCTAGTCACTACCCACCTTTGTATATGATACGAGTATATCGAACATAAATAACAAAACAAAAATATTAGTCTGTCATTTCGATAAAAAAAATTAACATCAATTTTCTTGGAAATAAAAATGAAGACTCTTCTTCAATGCACTGTAATAGAAATATATACAGTGCATTGAAGTTTCGCTTGAGTTTCGCTTTCGTTCGTTTTGCACTTAATTTATTCCATCATGCCTCCAATCCGGAAAAATATGTGCTTATTATTTTAGAAGGACTAAGCAGAATACCTATATATTTATGCAGCCATCATGCCTATTACAATCTATGATCACATATACTTAAGAGCCGTGCCGCTTAAGAACATGTCAGTTTTTTTTTTGTACTAACCATACCCTTATTGGCTACAGTATAAGATTCATTAGATGACGAGATAGAAATCTATTAATAACATTCGGCCAGCGCCGCCGATGGACAGATCTATAAATGATGAGTTCTATTTCAGATATAATCATATTCTTAGGCTTATTTGGACTTGAAGCTGGTAAAAAGTAAGAAAGAGATAAGTTAACTGAACGAGTCTTATTCTTCTTCTTATCTTGCGAAGAAAAAGTCATGCTAGAGGTGGTAAAGGTATAATATACACATACATTAATTATGTATAATAAAGCAGTTTATAATAGACAGGTAGATTATGCAGATTTGAGGTATCAAATATATATTCAGATTCCAAAAAAAGCTTTAAAAATAAGAAATAATATTTTTAAGGTGTATTTTTTTTTTGATTATTATAAATAAATAATACATCAAAATTTATAGAACACCTTGGCGACAATACCTTAGCAGCTTATAATTAATTATAAAAAATAGCACTCAGCAATCGACACACTCGTTGTTCTGAGACAGACCTAGAGGCTAGATGCTGTATAAATGGTCTATTACAAAATTAAATAATAATAATAGGACATGTTAAATTTTGGCACACTTTAAATTTTAAACAAGCTTATTATTTTGTAGCCTGAGAGAAGAGAGATAGTCTGAGAAAGGTACTTTTCAAATGTAATTTCGCGGGAAAATCCATTACAACACGGGTAACACTACTACTAACTACTAGTGTAAAATATTAGGTCCTTACATATGAAATTGGCGTTTTTCGTACTGGCCACTTTAATCACAAATTTCTCCTCTTTGGTAAGGAATTACAAATTCAAATTTGTACAGCTATAGACTCATGTATTTGTGCTTCGATGATCGTCATTCATTTGTTTTTTTTCTTCTGTTTTTTTCTGTTTGCGTCACTCATTTTACAAAATGGAAAACTTAAAATATCGCATTATTTACGAGTACGAGTTCCGCCGTGGCACTAGTGCTGCGGAAACAACTCGAAGGGTGAATGATGTGTATGGCGGTCGTGTTGCAAAAGAAAACACAGTTCGTTTTTGGTTCCAACGTTTTCGTTCTGGAAATTTCGACTTGCAGAACAAGCCCCGTGGACGGCCTGAGACTCAAGTTGATAATGAAGAGTTGAAGGCTATTGTGGAAGCGGATCCATCGCAAACCACGTCCGAGTTAGCTGCAGGCTGCGGTGTTAGTGATAAAACTGTTTTAATTCACTTGAAGCAAATTGGGAAGATTAAAAAGCTTGAAAGGTGGGTACCTCACGAATTGACTGAAGCAAACCGGCAAACGCGCGTCGACTGCTGCGTTACATTACTAAACCGGCACAATAATGAAGGTATTTTAAACCGAATCATTACCTGTGATGAAAAATGGGTTCTTTACGATAATCGGAAGCGCTCAGCGCAATGGTTGGATCCTGGCCAGCCAGCCAAATCCTGCCCCAAGCGAAAATTAACCCCAAAAAAGTTACTTGTAAGCGTTTGGTGGACTAGTGCCGGTATTGTTCATTACAGTTTTCTCAAATCTGGCCAGACTATTACGGCTGATGTCTATTGTCAGCAATTGCAAACCATGATGGAAAAGCTAGCGGCTAAACAACCTAGGCTGGTCAATCGCTCCACGCCACTGCTGCTTCACGACAACGCTAGACCACACACTGCGCAACAGACGGCTACTAAATTAGAAGAGCTTCAATTGGAAAGTCTAAGACATCCTCCGTACTCCCCGGACCTTGCTCCAACAGATTACCATTTTTTTCGAAATTTGGATAACTTCTTGCAAGGGAAAAAATTCAACTCCGATGGGGCAGTCCAAATCGCCTTCAAAGATTTTATTGATTCCCGTCCGACTGGTTTTTTTAGTAAAGGGATCAATGAACTACCTATAAGATGGCAAAAGTGCATAGAAAATAATGGTTCATACTTTGATTAATTAAATATATTATATTAAAAAATATTCGACTTTTTGTTCCTCCCATACAAAACGCCAATTTCATATGTAAGGACCTAATATTTATAGGAATACCTAAATAGATTCAAATATTTATTTTATTTTATTTATTTTTATTTTATTTTATTCGGAAAACAAACAGTTATAATTCCTTATCTAAATACACATATTTAGTACTCATAACGCACCCACTTCCTGGCAAGATTCTTAACTTCGTCATTTAGAATGGATTTCCGCAAACTAACGCCTGTATTTATCAATAATATTTATAGGAATGCAACAATATCTTGAGATGACAATTTATATATATAAATAAGTAAGAGCAGGTGAACTCATGCAGCAGGCAACCTGCTTTCTGCTTGATAGCCTCTTATCGGATGATTGATGGAGCGGCCCTCGGTATTCTATTACTATATCTTATTGTTTCGGCTCCATTATAGTCACATTAGCATTATTTCTCTGTGTAATCTGATACTTCGTTTGTGGCGAGAGATTTTTTTCTCGGAGATTAAAAACTAATTTAATCGAAATCGTATTAAAAATAATTTATGGTCAGTGTGGTATTAATGGAGTGACATAAAATGAGGAGAAGGAAAGGCACTCAGTTCAAAAAGCTACCATTTTTAAATTTAGCTTTTCAAAATTTAGTCAGTCATAAATAAATAAATAAATATTTCCGGACAAACTACACAACAACATCTAGCCCCGTGGTAAGCTCTAAGCTTGTGTTATGGTCAGATGTCTACTGATATACTTAATATAATAGACATGCATATATAGATATATTTTATTATACATATTAAACACCCAGACCAAGAAGAAAGTGCTTGCAGAACATACAAACACTTGCCCCTCGGCGGGAATCGAACCCGCTACCTATTGCGCCGCAAGTGGACCATCGCCCAACGCGCCACTGAGGCAGTAATAAACAGAGAAGGTTATTATTTTTACACATTGCTTGCACTAGCTTAAAACTTAAGCATTATAAAGTTGAGCACATAAGTTTAAAATGTAACAGCAAAGAGCTCACTCTCTCGAGGACCATATGAGACAATTTAACAAAATGAGCTACATTGAGGTTTGCTTTAAAGTTATCCTGGATTTTACTAAATAAATCAGTCAACCAATAAAATAAATTTTGGACAACATTACCTACTCACGTCATTAGATAGTCAGATAGTCATTTTATTGGTAATAATTCATAATTACATGTCAAATTTTGATAAGATTATAATTTAAAATACAAAAAATAATTAAGTATAATATAAAATAATCCAAATTCATAACAATATAAAGATTACATTTACCTCTTATGTACATAATGTATAAATGGTCAATTGTAATTATAAAATAAAACTAATTATAGGTAAAGTAGTACACTACAGTCATTAAATTTAATACATATTACTGTTTTTAATTTATTGTTATAATATATTATAAAGTTGAGCACATGATTAACATAATTTAACAGAACAACTTGAAGATTCCAAGATATCCTGAATTTTACCAAATAAGTCATCGTCAATCATTCCAATAAAATCAATTTTGGACATCATCATTACCTACTCACGTTTCAGCGTCCAGCTGCGACGGCCACACGTCACTGGCAGCCGCTTAGAACGAGCAAACAATGGTCTAATCACATCGACGTGGCGAGTCATCACTTTAGCCCGCTGAGCTTTGTTAACATGTTACAAAAGAACGAAATGAATTACAAATCCAGGTGAATGTGGGTGTTGGATAAGCATTGGAACGGATAAAATTATTCTGACGTTTGCGATGAGATGGTTTTATACCCGTTGGATTATAAAAAGTGTATCTTAAAAAATCTTGTTTAAGTCAAGGTACTTTTACTTGTCTATGGAGTTTCATTTAAATTGTATACACTTGCCGCCCGACGGTTTTGCCTGTTTTATAATGAACGGCTGTATCAGTACAGAGATGTCATATTTTCCTCGGTAAAAAGTGTCCTATGTTTTCTGGGTCTCAAGATTAGTTAGATTAGTGGGCGCAAGGTGTCTAAATATGCATCAGAGTTTCTTTCACATTTTTAATATTCTATATTTTACGGTATCTTTACAATACGGTATTTAAATAACTACGGTTCTCTTCAGACCGATATTTGCAAAAAAAAAAAACACACGGTATCATTATGAAAGCCAAACTTGTATAGAATCGCCATACAAATGGTTGTACTTTATAACGGCTATATTATTCAATCTTCAATTATGTGTATAAGCTGCAATGCTGTAGGTAAACAATCTTTTACCTATTATAGTGGGCTGAATCTACCCACCAACTTCGTCGCTGTAGGTAAAACATCCAACTCGATCATTAGCCTTGAATAAAATGTTCCTTAAAAAATATCTAAGCACCAAAGCCTTCATTAGCCAGTATACCACAGCGCTGTCCCGAGGCAAACCCGAATAACTATCATTTAGTTAATAGCCCTTAATTAATTAAAGGTTTCGTTCACGAATTCAAGCCTTCACCTAATAGCCCAAGTGACTTAAATGGCTTACACGGTCCGACTTGTAGGCCATTAATTGCCACAAATGTAAAAGTGTTCGAATTCAAATAAATCTGATAAGTATGCGATGGACTCATGCATCTAGGGTTCCGTTTAAAACACATTTGTAATAAAAATAAAACAAACATTCAATAAAGAAATAAAGATGCAGCGGTCACCCATCAAAGTACTGCCCGCGCGCAACATGCTTTACTTTTTATTAAAATCACGTTTATTGTATGGGAGCCCTCTTGTATATTTATTTATTAAGTGTTAGTCGTTTTGCAGCAAAATAAATACATAAATACATACGCACGAAACGCATCTCGAATTCTTTTAAAATGCGCACCGCTAAAAAGTTGAATCCTCTCCCGAAGTCTGTTTTTCCGATTACATACAACCCGACCACCTTTAAGACCAGAGTGAATAGGCTTTATCTGGGCAAACTTGTTCCATCGTTGAGCTCGTCTCTACCTTCTTGCTAGACTATAGCCAAATGTAAGCCCATAAAAATAATACATACAAATATCTCGATTTTTGATACATATCCTGGTGCCAGACGAACGGGGAGACAGACAACGGAGTGTTAGTAAAAAGGTCCCGTTTCACCGTTTGGGTGCAGAACCCTAAAAGTGTGTGGATTAAAAAAGCGCTTATACATAGATGTTGGAATACAAGGACCACACACGCACTGTTCTTGTTAGTGTAATGATATGCACATTTATTTGAAACCTAATGTGCTGTACTGGTAGACTGAATTACATTGTCCATTGAGGCATTGTGGGGCGAATCGTAATGTAAACTTAAGCGTACGTATGACACACGGGTACTAGTCATACAAGTTTAAGAGGTCCATTGAATTTGAATTGAGGTATGACCAACAAAATATTGTTATAATATAAACATCATTTTGTTGGCAATACCACGCAATACCTATGTTTTAAGCATATTAAATCAATAAATACTTTAATTATTTTAAAATACAACTATGATTATGATAAACATAATTGTACAGTCTGAAACAACGTACAAAATATTACTGGACTATTCACACCGCATTAACTTATTTTAAAATCAGTGGGGCTTAATGTTTTTAACAGATTAAATCCTTACTGTTAATATGTATGATGTTATATATGCATAAATGATGCATAGATAATCATCCAGGCCCGGAACCAATTCATGCAGTTGGTACAAAATCTGGTCCCCCGGCGGGAATCAAACCCTCTTGCGCCTCAGGCGAACCCACTGAGCCACCTTGTTTTGCGCGTATTCATGTGATAATCTGATTTAGCTAATAACGTCAACTAAATAGAACACAAAATCCACACTTATCAGCCTTTGTTGAAACTAAAAGCATTAAAAATTTCATTTGCATCTGGCAGCTCGCCAGCATCAAGCATCTTGTTTTCAGAATCACCAAAGCTTTGTTGATTTTAGAAAATGTCAAAATATTTTCAACTACAAAAAATGTCGCTCAGCATCGATGCTTTTTAATCTGGTGGTGAAACATAGTAGTAAAACGTATCCAACAACATATACAAAGTAAGTTTGTAAGTATGTTTGTTGCTTTAAATAATAAAAAAAAAAATAAAAAAAAATACCGCTTTTTACCGCGGTGAAATACCACATTATGCGAAAAAAAAACATTATTGCTAGCAAAGCCCGATTTGGATCAAATTTGATATAGATAGCTGCTTGTAAAGAATAAAAACCACCGCCGGTAAACACATACATATTTTTAAGCAATAAGGCCGCCCATCACGCATCTTGTATTTAGCTTTAAGTCCCTTTTTATATTGTTTTGTCTTGTCTATTATTATTTTGCCCGCGTAATAATATAATCTATTATTATTATTACGCGGGCAAAGCCGCGGATGCAAAGATAGTTTACAATATTCCTTAGTTACTAAAACAACAGATACTACAATATGCAAGATTATTGTGCCATTGTCTTCGGGTTTAATTATCATTCTGTAGCGGGTAAATCTAAACCAAGTACATATAGGCTTAACAATGTTAATTTCAACACGAAGTTACGTGCGTGTGTTCTCCGAATCGGAACGTGGGGCGGTACGGACAAGTATCCTTCCACTAATCTGCATATTGGATACACAAATTTACCACTCCCTTGTCACAGCTATCTTGCATTCAAATTTATGCACTATGCACCCACAATAAGAGTTACAAGAGCCGCTGCATCGAACAAGCCCTGCAGTCATCTCCTAACATAGCTATGTTAAATGCACAAACATAAATGTTTTATTCAACTATCTAGCAGCTGAAACAGACATCAAACGTGTCATGCTCGATAAAAATGCCATTGTAAAACGACACAAAAGGCAATATAAAGTTAATTTATAACTTTATCGTACAATGTTTGCAAATAGAGAGGTAAGCCTCCGTTTTATAGTGAGAATGGCGACCTCGTATTCCTAGAAAGGGCAATAAAGGCAGACAATCATATTTTCTCGTTATTACGCGTGATGGATGGCACACCGTCCCAGGTAGACGGGTGATTATTAAACTTTTTCTAACAAAAACAGCACCCAAACATAAATATACCTATTATTGTGAACACAATAGCCCACCAGAAACTGGCGAACCAAATTCCAATCGGTTACGGTAGTTTAACACTCTTAATCGCTTATTTTTTACTATCTGTCCGACGTTATTAACGATTTCGTATCATTAATAATCGGTAGAGCGAAAGATAATAGTTTGATCTACTTTAAACTACATTCACTTACAGATCAAAACAAGAAGTATATTTTCCAATTAAGTTTTTAATCAATTATTAATTTACTTTATTTGGCGCACTCACAAAAGAGTAAGGAATTTTAAATTGATAACCGTTCTAATGCCCGTGAGTGTACTTTACATTTGTACAATCCCATCACGGCAAACGGTAACGCTCTCATTAATAATATTTAATGTTTCATACGAATGGAGACCGCTAAACCGCTACTCTGTATTTGTGCCACATTCATTATAATAGCTGTTGGAATTTTAAAAGCTATAGACGCAGTTATTAATGTCATACATTCAGAATCGTACGGAAGACTCCAAAGGTAAATTGGACAAGGCTGTTATTATTCTTCATACAGACATAGCTTGTACAAACATTCTGAAAGGGTCTATGTGAACTTATAATTCAATAAGGTCCACGCTTTTCTAACTTATAATGAAATTGCATTCAAAACCATAAACTGGCAAATATTTGCCCAAAAATTACTCCCCTCAGTGCTCATGGACCAAAAAACCACTCGAACCCAATTCAAGGCAGCGCGCTTCCTTTAACACAATGGATAACGCTAATTTATTTGGACGTGGAGCAGCGCCGAGGGTCCGCGCTCGATATAGAAAAATTAAGTAATTCATTTGGGTTGAAAGGGTACTGTTTGTATCTGACGTAGAAAAAAGGCCGGTATAGAGCCATCAGTGGAAAGGCGCGGTCGACTGCCTCCGTCCGGCGCGTTCACTCTCCCGCCAAACGCATTCTTATTCCGATGCTTAGATAAACATTAATAGTCCCCATAGAATTCCCTATTTATTATGTATCTAAAACTGTCGGCTAGTAGAATTGTTTCCGGAGAAAGAGTTATGCCTTCACGCAATGTGAAAGAACGTTAGATTCACAATGTGTATGTTTTTGTTTGATGCGTATCTATTGTAATCTTATGCATAATTATGCTTCTAATTGCTAAGTAAAATGTGTTTAGATGTCACTTAGGAGTGCTCGTTTGGATTTGTTTCGCGTTGAGAGAATAAGAGAATGTAATGAGAATTCTCTTGGATGGCGCGGCCGCCGAGTGTTGAGCAAGCGAGCCGCTGGCTAATGAAGATATGCAAGTACACTCGGCCGTGTAAACAGGCGCACCCGAGGCGCTCTCTCTGTTTGCTCCCGCGGGATTAGTAATTTAAAAGTCAATGCGGACACTCGAAAGGGTCAATCGTATCGTTCGACCCGAGTATTGAAAACAGATACCCTTTTCTGTATTCCGGTGGTAGCCCATGAAAGTTATAAGGGCTGAGTTGTTGAACTATGTAATTGACTCGGCTCTGCGGTCACCGGCTTTGTTCTCGGGAGGGCGGATAATCGAAAACGCCTCTGGTTAGCCCGAATGACGGGAGAGAAACAATGCGAAGTTGATATGTGGATTCGCCAGACGGGCCTGTTTGATTTGTAAAGAGCTATTTGCTCACCGAAGACTGCATGGCCAGCGGAAATTGGAGTTCGACTACCGACCAAATTCACCACCACTTCTCCAATTACTTCCTCTCAAAGTTTAACTGAAAACACAGGCACTTCTAATAAAGAGCGCGGGCCGCTTAGCCGTAAACATTTTGTGACAGAGCAATTTCCGTGCGACACGAATACTCGTCTGAAAAACTAATACGTTACATGAAAACAAAAGGAAAACGAAACAGCGACGTGACGCCGGTTATAAAATAGACAAAGGCATTTAGCTACATCACGAATGACTGCGCTATTTAGGTCTGCAGCGGTCCCGTTCCATCAATTTTATTTTCTCGCACAAAACATGTCGGCTGTCGCTACACATTATGCCAGGAGCGCCACACGCGTGATCCGAACGGTGCCTTTTATTTTGGGCAAATCGTGGACGTTTCTAGTGATTGACTTATCCGGGGGAAACTTGAGAGGCACTCCGCTCTGCAGTCACACTGCTACTACCGCGCCTCATCTACTCAGTAACATAATACCGCCTAGGGCTAACACTTTACCACTATGACAGGTATCTTAACGAGAAACTCAGATACATATTTTAAATATTTCATATTTCGAGTCAAAGCGACTGTTGCTCTTAATATTGTGCCTCGTAAACAACTTTGAAATTCACCTCGAATCCTACATCAGATTAAGTAACACGCCTGTTAGCTTAAATAAGATTTATCTACTTCACATTCACGACATTCGCGTAAGTTTACATGGCAAATTAGATTCTCTGGAAAATCTAGGAAAGAGGAAAATCCATCGCCTAAAGCAAACTTTGTACTCGTACTATATCTTGGTTTTCCGAATATTGTCAGACGGAATGCCTCAAATAGAAAATAGAGCAAACGCTATTTTCAAATGCGTTTGCTCTATTTTTAGTAAACAATAAGGTTTACGATATAGTAAGGTGCATATAGTAAGTCCCACGTCGATCCAACTTATCATAATCTATCTTAGTTATGAACCGTCTGCTATTATAGACAATCGCATTGGTACTGAAAAAAGGAAATATCGACGGTCCCCGTCCCATGTGATTTCAATTTCTTCTGTTTTAAGAGTAAGCCAATCCGGATGTGCCATGCCATGTGTGCGTTGTCTTTTACAAATGGACGCTGGAGTAACTCGATAGCAGCGTGTAGCAAAACAAACTTATTGTAGTGCTCTGAGCCTTGCCTTCTGAGAACGAACATAATGACTCAATGATCAGAAGCTCCACGCGAAATGGAAATAAAAAATACGGATTCCCACTGAGTCCGACGGCTTAACGCATCACCATAATTCAATCGTAGACGGGCCTATACTTTGCTTCCAAAAGAGCATCGAATTTATTACAAAGCTCGCTTCGGGAACCCCTACCTATTATTTATGGCAGTCGGTTGGTCTGTCACAAAAAACGGACGGGTGCTTCGAATATCTCAGCGGGCGCTCCGAAACATAAGCTGCAATAACACGCACTTCCTTCAATCTGAGAGCGGAATCCGAACTACGGTTGCACATTTGTCACCAAACTGTTTGAATATTGAACCTTACTACGAGTATCTACTGAAGAAATAATAGACCATTATTCTGTCTATTCGTGTCGGTGTATGCAGCTTAAATAAATGATAATCCGGATTTATTGAAAGTAGGCTGCAGTGTTGGAGATATGTTTCAATGCGAGCCATGTGGTAGCAAATGTGGGAACCCCGCCAAGATGTTGTCCCACTAACGAGTTTGTTACTTCATTGTTGTATTCTAAATGGCTTATTTCAAAACAAATATTATGAAAATGTATTCGACGCTGATAACTTTATTAACTGACATTATTCAAATTAAATGTGTTTATTGATAACCTTAGAATCAGTTTATAAGATAAAGCTATCTTTATTAAAAAAAATCTGAAGCTTTTAATTTTATTATAGAAACTGGAAATGAATGGAAATAAAAATAATCTGCAAAGTAAGGGCTTTTTTATTGAACAGGTTCTTACGAGTCCCACGTGCAAGCTGTTTTTTTATCCTCTTTATGTTTTTTGATGTTACGGAACACTTCATCTTATTGAACCGGAAGCGTATTTAAAAAACATTACCTTTTAAATACTCCTCGTTGGAGATGTCATTGAAGCATTATGAATAAAACGAATGGATTCCATTAAAAGCTATTTTAAGCTGGCTTTTGTCGTTGAAGAACACTCGAAAGCAAATCCATTTTGAACTGGGTCTAATTATAAAAGATGCTCGTAAGAAGCGCGGAGATGCTTAGAGCAGCCCGCGATGTTTATTGTAAAGACAAGAATCGACAAACAGAAGGCAATGTCGTTCGGGAACGATCACGCCTAATCCCCGAAATGACACAAGTATCACGAACCGGGTCGCCGGCCATCTTCTCACGTTTGTTGACGGCTAAACTTGATAATATTTATTAAACAGTTCACTTTAAACGGCCGAAAGCGATAAATAAAACTCTTAAGACTATTATGCGTCACGGAAGATTTACAATGTATGGAACGGCTGGTTTTTACTCCAACAGATGAGGTATATATGTATATAATGTCAGGAATTTCGGCGATGTTATCGTGTATTCCGCTTGTAATTAGTATTTATTACTACAGGTTCTAGTGCGAGGCTTCGGTGTGAAAGCGGTTTGCTGAGTTATGTGCTGCGGGACAGATGAGTTAAGCAATTAAAGCTCTTTTATGTGAACAACCCGCTCACAAGATGCGACACGCGATAGTACACGATTTATAGTTTTATAAGTGTCGAGGAAGATTTGTAACGACATTATTTTTAAAGAAATTTGAAATGTAAAGCTACGCTTAATGCTTAACTAATCATGGGCAACGGAACAGTTTAACGAAAGATTTTTGTCGTGTTTCGAATACCCCGTCCTGGGCCACACAGTCGGCAGCGTGTTAACACGGTCTCACAAAAAAAAAGCTACCGTTTTGATTTCGCCATCTGTGCGGGGAACGCGACCTGAAACTAATGAGATGGAGAACGCTTAAATACACTGATGGCAAGTCTTTCCGTCGAATGCGACCCTACTCTTATTATAAATCATGCGATAATTGAATCATATGCCGCGTGTCAAAAGTAATTAACAGAGGCTGCGATACGCATCTCCACATGTGCTTTTTAAGGCTCACGCTTGAGATAACATCGACATAGAATTTCTTTAACGCATGAAAATGATTACTGCCCATTCATTTCACCGAGATGACTTTATATTAAGGTCATTGTGAGAGTAAATTGATCCGTAGACCTTATGATGGGGAGAGCGCGATCGCAATTATAACAATCGAATGGGAGAGTCATTTTTCATCAAAGGCAATACTGATTATTTTGATGGACTAGATATTACGACGCGAGCGTTTGAACATGGCTCGTAAATTTAGATCCGTTAATGTTAGCACCGCTTCGCTAGTTTGTTGTTCTATAAATCTCGAGAACCAATCTATCCGCTGGGCACTTAAATTCGTTCCATTAACATAGTATTCCGTATTAAATTTGGCCCGCGGCGGAGACTGACAATGATTGGTCTAGCGCAGCCCCAAACGACCGCTGCGATGGCCCATAAAAGTGTTTCGCAGCCGTACACCAATTACCTTAATGTAACTACCATCAAAACAACCTTTTTAGCGAATCGTTCCCTAACATTTCCCACGAAACATTTGCCTCTAATGAAATGAAGACTAAATAAATATTCTACGAAAAATAGCACACGCCACGAGTGTTTTATGTAAATGAAAAAACTCCTCGAAGTTTGTATCGTTTTTCGTTGTAGTGTGCAGGCTCGTCAGGGACCGCTAAGGATGAAATATTAGACGCGCCCGGACCCCGCCCTGTAATGAGGCCCGTAGGAATACGAAGCAATATCTTAATACCCACCTCAGCCCGGGGTGACAAATACACGGTTCAGAACAGTAAATAATTTATAACCGCTACGTTTTACGATGTTTCCAGCGAAGCGATGACAGGACGAAACATCGCACGAAGATAATATTGCTCGTCGCAACATTACGCTAAGTGGAATTATTGCTGACGATGTTCTGAAACCACGCTCCCGAGCTTAGTATTCCGGTGCGGGTACATCAAAGCAGTTACGGTATTAGGTAATATTACGTGCAAAACAAACTTACGCTCGTCTCTGCAAACCCCGATATGATTTATGGAACATCAGTGACGTTATTAAGGAACGTATAGGCGTTACTATCTAGAACATCAAAGGTGTCGAAACGTCAAAGCTCGATGCTGAACTTCAAAGCACAATGCCGAGGATATCGTGAGACAGAGCGTAAAATAAACACGTTTACGAGTCGCCCGCATTAATTTATTTTGTCATGGAAACAATCGCGCGCCCCTCGAGTGCTGTGACTGGAACTTGGATATGAAACAGTAAAAAGGTCGTAAAGTCTATGAGTAGAGATGCTTTCAGTGTTCGGGAGCCGCTTTGATTTGTGAAGAGCAGCTGCCCGTTCGTTAATAACTTAATTCGTCAGAGCCGGGACGGGAAGAGGGTTTTAAAACGCATGTGTAGGCGCCGAGGAAGTCGATCTAATGCGCGGGAGTGTCGAGGATAGAGTTGTCACATTCGACGCATGCTTTGTAGAGTGCTCCCGCTGAACGATTTGTGTTTATCACTACTTCAAACTCTATGGTTATTGACTACTGAGCGCGATAACAATTAAAGAACCTATCGAAATGGGTTGAGAGCTTCTTTATTACGACACCTTATGAGAATCTCTTGAGCTCTTGAAACTCTTGAAATCGGATGGGCTCGCAATATTTTGCCAAGAATTTATTTTACCAGTCTTTGCTTTTAATCTTGATGAGTCAAGTCATTATTTATGTTTGCAGTGCATTTTTATCTTCATAAAGGGCTTGAAATTCCTCTGAATTTCAAATATTCTCAAAAGGTGCTTCAAATGTCATTCCTGTGAGAACTGTCATAATTATTTGTAGGGACGCACGTCAAACTACTCGAAATATAGGAGTCAGCTTGATTCCACGTACGAGATGTCGTTACGTTGAAAACTCGAAACCACTTGGCTACAAGTGTCATCTTTAACATTATTATTTTATTAATCTTCAGCTGACTGTGTTTGTTCGTGCTTGAAAGTTCAAGACTTTTTGTTTTATAGTTGATTTTTTAACCCCCGACCAAAAAAGAGGGGTGTTATAAGTTTGACGTGTCTGTCTGTCCGTCTGTATGTCTGGGACATCATAGCTAACGAACAGATGGAGCGATTACAATTTATTTATTTTTTTTATGAAAGGTGAGTTTAGCGCGGGTGTTCTTAGACATGTTTTATGAAAATCGGTTTATTTATGGGGGTGAGAGTGTGGAAGGAAAATCGAAAATCTGCAAATATACTCGAGTGGTGTATCAAATGAAAGCGCATCGCGTGCACGTAACTAAATATTATGGTGTTTTACTTTTAAGCAAATTAAGGCACCGGAATCGGGGGTTTTGCTTAAATTTTAAATTTAGATTTATTTAACAGCGTGATACTGTAAATTCCACCACATACTTTCGTTTATGGATTAGATTCAGAAGTTAGTCTTAAATTGCTTTCGAATCAGAGTGCATGGATTATATTACTAGGCGACTCTATCTTTCTATTGTTTTTGATCTCAGACTAAACCGAGTCTGACCAAAAGTAGAGCGGTATTTAAACCAAAGTAAACGCTAAGATTCGAATCAATAGTAAGTAATCTACATACTGCGCTAATTAGCACGGAAACGGGGCATTAAACAAGCGCTCACCGCTTATCAGACGCGGAGCTCATTACGGGCTCGAGGAATCCGCTACTTCTGTTTACTGCTTGCACTTGTAGTTTGCCTACTGATATTGTTTTACTATGTCGTAATTAACGTAATATTTTTTATGTGGGCTAAAATAATTATTTGGGATTTTTTTTAAGATATGTAATTTTTTTTTGGCCTTTGCCCAGCAGTGGGACAACGTAGGCTAATATAAAAAAAATATAAATTAATTTATATACTATATCGGAACTCTTTTCGTGAACAGATTATGTCGATTTATGATAAGCGCCCAAAGGCCAAAAGCTTTGCCCGCGAATTATAAATCCAATGGTCTAACCGTTTTGCGACAACTAATTAAAAAAAAACCGAGTTACTTTGGTTAGTTATGACAATAACGTGTCAATGTTACGTTAAGAGCTATGACACTTTGTCACACATATGACTAAGCGAAATAGCTCTATATAAATGTAGAGTTCTTTCGCCATTGTGACTATTGTATAATTTTACTCGGAGATGGTGAAACAGGCACTAATTATAACTTAAATAAACAGTAAAATTAATTTATAGTACAGTGGCATTTAAAGAAACCCCAAGTCTAATACATAATAGAATTGCATTTATTCCTTTAAGTGGAATGCTATCAAACGTTTAGAAGTCAGCCTTACAAATTATAGGCTCGGTAACTAAACTACCATCAGTTTGCTTTGTACAGGAAAAGGTAATTTTATTTGAAATGTCGCTTATACGGATATAGCTGAGCAGTTTATTACTTGGTAACTAGGTATTAGAACCATTAGTTCCAGTGAACTGATAAGTTTGGCATCCGGTAGGACAGCTCCTATTGTTCAAGTTATTTTAAAATTGCAGATATTAAAATAGATAGGTTTTTGAGCAGTCTATGGTAAAAGCAATACTTTTCTTTCTGCAGTCTGTAGGACATAATAATAATAATGGCGTTTCGTCAGGAAGTTCCTCTCTCTACAGCCATCACCGGTCGCTTGAGCCTAGCTTCGCGGCCGGTGATTCTCCGTTTTGATATATTTTTTACAGTAGGTAGTTTTATATATTTTTTTATGTAATCTAAAGGTGCGTACGGATTGCGCGTACCCTGGTACGCGTACTCAGTTTACGCGTATCCGGAACGCCTAGTCCATACCTGCAGCTACGCGTTCACTCTTGGGGTACGCGTACCGCGCGAGCCAACTCGCAGCGCGAGCCACCATCAGTCGGTTTTTGGTCGCGCGTCAAAGAGGACGCACGCGGCCGGCTACGCTATATTTGGACGGCAAAATGAATAAACACGCGTGTTCTTCGAGTTTCAATAATGAATCTCGCGCTCTGGATCGATTGACCTCGCGTACAGGTTCGCGGCGGTCCGTACAAGAGCTGTACGCGTATCCAATGTACGCGTGGACAACTACGCGTAACACAGGAACGCGCTATCCGTACGCACCTTAATGTAAAAAACATATTTTTGACGTGTTTAAAATGAAATAAAGATAATAATAATAATATAACTCTTTATTACACACCAAGATAAAACAATAAAAAATGGACTTAATGCTTAATACAAAATGCGTATTTATTAGCATTTGGGTGGCTTAGATATTGTAGACATACATACATCAACAATATCTAAGCCATTCAAATGATAGAATACGTATACAGATATCATGGTTTCTTTATGGAAACCTACTTTTTACTCCCTTATTATAAAATTATAAATTAAAACAGGAACATATATGAGCAACTTTTTTATCGTGGGAGAATGTTTTCGTATCTCATCAAATACGTTAAGCTATTGATATTAACTGGGCTCAAATCAAACAAGGTCAACGTCCACCTGTCTTACCTGCCTTCTTAGGATGCGAGCCCACAATCAACCTTATATTGTTACTGTGATGTGCTAATCATAATAACAAAAAGGTGGACAATATTTGGAACAAAAAACAGAAGATCGCACCTTGCCCATCCACCCCCGCCATAACAGCCCTATCCCCACCTCCGGCCTTCAAGCCACGCGAGCCTTACGAATCATGCAGTCTGAGATGCGCACGCGATCTGACAAGAGAAGCTCTCGCACTTCTTCTTGTACGGAAAAGAAACGTCGTACATAATATCGTTACACTCTTAATATTTTGGAAAACAAACAGTTTTAACAAGTTTACGTGACTATAATCTATTTGTCGGGGAATCGTGTTTGTAACGTTGGATTTGAATGTGAAGTGAATCGTTATATTTGAATTTATTGTGCATTGACTCTGTACAAAAATTGCTGCAATTTTTGCTGACTGTTATTGTAAGTTAATTATTCTAACTTATATTAAATATGGAAGAAAGTAGGTTTGTTTGTATACTATGCACGCTCAGGAATAAATTTCAATATTCTGCTTGAATTTTGACATGTAATCGTCGTATTGTTAGAAATACGGTAAAGGATATTATGCTAATAATCATAGATTCGTAGCATTCGCGACACATCGTAGCATTATTTATACAGGATGAATAGTTACAAAAATTTATTAAAGTACAATGGTTACATATAAAATAATACTATATATCTCTATTCATATCTATTATTTTCATCGAATTTTGGCATATAAACAACGAAATGTAGCAAAATACCTAAGTAGTTTTTTCAGGACGAATGGTAACAATAATTGATTACAAAAATAATGGTAACAATATACCAAATATTTTTTTTCTTAGTAAGTAGTGACGATAAACGACTCTCCAAATTTAACCGTGCCTATACAAAATTCAGGCGGACAAAGCCGCGGGTGAAGGCTATTAATATATTACGGACAGCTTAACTATGCATATCTTTTTTATTGCCTTGATAAATATATCAATATACCTTGGATTAGGAAATGGTTTACACTTTATCCCGAAATAATCAGAGATTCCACGGAAACAATTACAAGTCAAATTCTACGCGCGTGAAACCACGGGCAATAGTTAGGGCATTGTACTCTTGGTAAGTAGGTAATGGGTAAATGAATGGATTTCGCATGTGGTGCTCAGAATTCAAGTTTCAGTAAATAATTCTTTGTCTGTAACTCCGTAACAGAGGCAAACAGATTAAAATAATTATCATTTCACTAAAAATTTTTTATAAAAACTACTTATGCTTCTCCTTACTAAATACATAGTATTAAAAAAAGTTATAGTAATTCTGTAATTATTTAAATTCTAATATTGAATAAGCAGGCAAATATAAAATATCTTATAAAAAATCTATAAACTAAAATCTATTTTAAGATACGAACTAAAACCTATACTCAGGTAAAACCTCGCCCTAAAACCAAGTAATAACGACGTTTTTAAGGTATGAAATAGAATAGAGAAAAGAAACAAAAATGTTATTACGTGCATGCCTCGTAACACGGTTAACTATTGAAACCCAGGGGTAGAAATATTACAACTTATTAACAGATGATAATAGAGTTAGTATAACGTTTCTTTTGTGGTAATTTTTCGGGAAATTGTGATCAGAAATGAACAAAATCACTAACCAAGTTAACAGAACTTTCGTGATCTTATACTTCGGGGTCACCAAATTGTAAGTCCATTAAAAGTTTGCTTGTTTTCCAACCAAACACGGCTGTCTTCAAAGGAAGTCCTTAAAAATTAATGGGAATATCCTGATTACTTTGAGGTAACCAGTGTCCTTTATCCTGTCTATTTATATCCAGTTACTTGTTTAGTATAAATCAGTATTTCCGTTATTTTTTTGTTTTGTTAATCTAGCGGATCGTAAATAAAGCACATCCGAGACAGCAGAATCTTTAAAGAACGATGCGGGTAATATTGTGACTGTTGCCGAGTACAGTTAATAACACAATCGTAAAGGAAAGGTTCAAAAACGAATAAAGGTACGTGAACCAACGCACGTCAGATTATAGGCATAAATTATTAGGCACTTTTGTTCAAGTCAAAGCGGTGGTTGCGGCCCATTCAATTATGGATCAGCTATACAAGGAGCGCCGAGTCTTTTTCAGATGTTTGTGTAAGGGATTAGTCTGGATATCTTGTGCCGGTATCTTCGTGAGATAAGTACGAATATACGTCAACGTCGGACGGCTAAGCCGATTATTTTAAATGTATTCACTTCCTTAATGGACGACGTTTTTCACGTCGCGCCCCGTGAGCGCATTCACCGACTTACTGAAGATTTTCGGTTATGATCCGGTCATTGACTGTTTGGGATTATTGCTCACTTATCTGACATTTATTAAATTGTCTTAGACTACCACGCTGAGGCGCTGGATAAAAATGTCAGGTTTGATGAATTAATGCTGGCTTTTTGTGGCGCGGACGTCAGTTTCATAAGCAACGTCATCAATTATGCCGTAATACCGTGAAACCATGAAACGAGCGTTTTCTACTCAAATATTTCGGATTATTATCATTAACTTTATTTCAAAGAAGGTTCACGCATGAGTTATCAAATAAAATAATTCTCAGAAAGTTTAAAATTTTAAGCAAGAAGCATTTGATCAATTCAAAACGCAAACAAACTATAAAATACAACAACTGAATTAAGACCACACACAAAGAAACATAATGTTGTAGAAAAAGGCTCCTGAGCATACATAAGTAGGCAGGAATTATTGAAACGAACCAAAAAATAAAGTAATAATAAGGACTATAGTTGCCCACCAGCGGGCATTGACAAATGCTCCCGTAACGGCTCCCTCGCCTGCCCAAAAAATATACATATCATTATTACGCTTCGTGCCTCAATAAATAACGAATACTAGATTTTGTTTGCGACTGTACCCGTAATTCTGAATTTCTCCGCAGCCCCTGTTGACACAAGATGATACGCTTTTTAAATTGTAAGTAGGGCCTTAAACTTATCAATGTCCTTGTTTTGCGTGTGGAAGATTTACTTAATAAATAACCTGTTTACGTACAAAATATGGTTATGCTGTGTAAGCCGATAGGGATTTTGTTAAATTATTTTTTAAGTCCAATTTTATGAGACATTTATGTATTGAGTCAAACGTCATTTCCTTTTTTTTTATTTTGATAACATATAATTTATTTTTACTCACAAGCTCGCAAATAAAACTTGCATCGAATGAAATAAACAATAAAGTATAGACTCGCTCCACCTAGCATCAGGTAATTTTTCAAGGAAACGCTCGGTTCGAACGGAAAAGCAATATGCAATCATGCAGTACCCAGCCATAAATCAATCAAATCATCTACGAAGTGGGCTACTGAGTTACGGTTCTATATTTTCTAGAAAAACTCTTATATGAGCGTTAGAGTTTAGCTGGCGAAGCGTGGAGCGTTTAGCTACTGAAGGACGATTAATATTTTCTGCTACGGAATGCTGTAAGCGCTTGATCGTGATATATGGCTTTTGAAACTCGGAACAAACCTACTTTTTGGCCAACGAATTTAGATTTTTTTTTAACTTACAGTACACAAACCGGATTCTATAATATTTTCATGCTAATAAAATAATAAGATAAAAAGATCACCTAATAATATTCAGCAGCATTCAATTTCTTTGTAAATCATAAATAAATATGAACTTAAACATTTCTAAATGATTATCATATTGCAGCATTTTGTGGTGGATACGCTTCACTGTTTTGAATGATGAAACATGTACTGTAAAAAGGATACAGATGGCTTTAAAGACCCTTTAGTGGATCACTATGATTATCTCACTAAAAACTTCATAACCCTCTAACCCAACAATTTAATACTTTATAACCATGTAATAATTCCATCACGCGACAGTAACCGCCATACTTTTATAACATAAACTATGGCCTGTTTTGCGTAGCAGGTGGGCATCTAATTAATTAATAGGGTGCACCCCCGAGGGGTTGAAAATTAAATGTATATTTTGCATTTTTTACCCCATAACACGCCGCATGCCGTCAGTAGAGCGTAATGATTAATATTCATCTACGAATGACGTGTTTGTTATTTGACTAAACTATTTTTTGGTGTTTTTTCATATATTAGTATAATAA
This sequence comes from Gymnoscelis rufifasciata, assembly GCA_929108375.1. Classification (NCBI taxonomy): domain Eukaryota; kingdom Metazoa; phylum Arthropoda; class Insecta; order Lepidoptera; family Geometridae; genus Gymnoscelis; species Gymnoscelis rufifasciata. Next base: position 5,524,338 of record OV815303.1, read on the forward strand.
GGGGTAAAATGTTTTCAAAATAAGGACAAGCTGAAAATTATAAGACTATCGGCAAGCTTTAACAAAGGGTGTAAGTATTATTTTTAATGACATTGAAAATAGTTTTCTAGCCGTCAATAATCGATTGTTGAACTCTTTTTACCTTATTTGGATAATTGCCTGAATGTCAAATTATTGTTTATCGAATTTGTCTTTCTAGAAAATATTTGGTACCCAATTGTATCAATTATTTTAGTCTAGCTCTTGCTTTTCAGTCCAGTAACCTTTGAAAATAAATGGGCATCAAACAATTCTTCAGAGATAACTCTAATATAATAAATGTCTGGCTGCGTTGAATTTTAGACACTAATCTGAAATCAACAGGGAGCAGTTAGGAATAAATTCAAATTATTCAATGAAATAAGCATTTAAAAAAATATCTTCAAGTTACTGGTGATTTTTATGTTTCGTAGTTTACTGAACCTCTTTTATACCGTTATAAAAAGTAAAGTAATACAAAAGTAAATACCTAGACTAGGTATGGCCATTACAACTGAGGTGAATGATAAATAAAAGGAATATTAATTAATTCATTTTGAAAATGGGTTTAAATAACGTGTATTTGCATCTGTAGCCCTCTCAGGAGAGACTCGCCCACTTCTCTGAAGGCAATGAGGCCCTTCTCGAGGGAAATAAAAATGTCTTAATATCATAATTTCGTTGTTTAACAATGACACATGGCTAAAACACGTTTCCTAAAAGAATCGTCAGTGATATTCTTGTATTTGTTACAGGCCCAAATAATTTGTATAAACATTAGTAGCGTAGATCGAAACGCATCACTCATCGAACTCATCTATGGATGAGTAGTTGCGTTTTTACGAGGTGATAATTTTTCGTGTATCGCAAACTCACAGGCAACTTAAAAGCAACTTCGCAAGAAAAAACATAAATTTTATCTGAGTTAACTTTAACTGCAACATACTCACGCAAATAAATTACTATGTAAGTTGGGCAAACTTGCCTCTATTTCCGGTAAAATACATGTCGTAAAACTTTAATCACCAAACAGGTAAAGTTGCAGCTGAGAACTTTTTTATGCTCATATCAACTGGGTTCTGAGACACACCTGGTCAAGATATTTATGGGCAGAGAGGATGATTAGTTTAGATATAAGTTGTTCGGTGTGCGGGTCAGCTGATTCTGCGTCTCTCAATTATAGGGGCTGCTATGAAAATGGTAATGTTATTAAAATCGTGTTTTTTTATTTGTTTACAAGTATATATTTTTCTTTGCTCTAAGTAAGGGCTTATTTCACAAATTCCGAGTAAACTAAGCAATGCTTAGTTATGTCAAAAGCTATCTCGCTTTGCCACAGGTGAACTCTTTATTTTAATCATTATCTTATTTTACTCGGAGTTGGTGAAACAGGCTCCCATTCTGTTATTTGCTTGTTCCGAAGAATAGTATATTAATGCATATTGCTTAAAATTTGTTGACATTATTGTTCAAAGATTACGCGAGATTGTGTTTGATTGTGTGTTTCGATTACAACGATGTCCACAATTAATATACACAAATCAGAAAGTTGTTCGAATCCGTCAAAGAACAATTTAGTTATTGTGGAAATCAAATGATGCGACGTGTTTAAATAGAAGGGCGACTGCAATTCATTATAAATTCAGGACCAATCGCCGATGAATACTTGTTCATATTTTAAACCAAGAAGCGAAACTGAACATGGTTCCCACAATTCCAGTAGGTACACTCTGTTTACAAAGAACCTTATTACTGACATTGGAATTCAAGTATTATTAAGATAGTAGAAGTTTGTAAAGTTCTCGGAAACATGTATATAATTTGAGTTCTCAGAATAACATTAGATTGGGTTCAGACAGCTCGTGAAGCAACTTAAATAATTAGTTAGTTGGCTAATATCTCGTGTGTTATACTGATATGGGTCTTAATCTTAGAATTTATTATAAATGTTTTAACTAAGATCCTAAATGAGTTATAATATCAAGTGAAACTTTCTTAAATTAGTTTCTCTCTGATAATGTTAACGCGTCGAATTAAAACCTGCCTTTTTTTAAAGAAGAAAATATGATTAACATTAACAATTATGATTTACATACACAGAGTATGTAAATTTTATTAACCCTCTCAATAAAGTCCAATCGTTAAAGACTTCTAAAATAACCAATAAAAGTTAATTAATAACCCACTCAAAATTGGTTATATCTAATTAACGCTGAAAAACGACAAAGCAAAGCAAACTTACAAAAAAATATTTCATCTCCAGAACGTTAAAAATTGGTAATTATTATTTAACCCTGTAAAACTACACAGCAACTTTCGTTAATAATTACCAAATCTGATGATTTTGATGATGACTCAGCACATAATGCATAACGGCCTATGTAGGGCGCGATAAAGCGTATATGCATCATGAAACTTTAGTACCTGGTCATTAAGGAGCCTCGTAAACCACTTGCTTGCACAAACTATCTTCTTATCTGCAAATGAGATTCCTGGCAATTTAATGGAACAGTTTCTTTACGGGTTATGGTGAATATCCTGCCCGTCTGGGGCTTTGTGTGAGTTATACGGGGTTTTCCCGCGCAATAAGGGGGTTTTGCCGCGCATAGCAGTCTCTTGTAAATAATACAGGTACTAAGTACTTACTATTTATTTATTTAAAAGTTTCCTCTTATACATGTTTTAATAAAACATTCTGAAAACCCTTAAGGGGTTGTTTAGAATTAAATTTTCATTCCTCGATAACTTATATAACGTAAAAAAATGAAAGATGATTTTAAAAATTACATATTATTGTACATTACTAAACCTTCCTAAGAATCTACATATTTAGCTTTTCGGTCGAATAACGGATACTGTTCTATGTACTTTTGTTAACCTAATAAACATCTTGTATCTTATATACACCTAACCTCATTCCTGAGACAAAATATCTTCACTTCATACTGTTTATACTAAATTTTGTCTAAATTGGTTGTTTTGAGAGAAAAACGAGGTAAAATACAGTAGAAGTAACCTGTTTTTCCTATATCCTGTTATAATATTTTACTAAAATAATGTAGTTTGCTGAGACACATAATTTGCAAAGATTAGCAAACACACGAAGTTAAGCTGACTCTTCCCACAGATTTCATACTAACATAATAAACTTAGGGTTGTATGGAAGGTAAGTCCTAATTCACTATATCTATAATACTCCACCAGACAATATAAACACATTGTAAAGGAACAAACATGCCTGGTATAACAGACCTTTCATAAAATACCACAATTTATCTTCTGTTTTATATCCATCTTATCAGGGTACAAAATAGAACCAAGATCTTATAAATGGCTTGTATCGACGATACAATCAATGAAAAACTGCCTGTTATACATAGAAAGGGTCTATGCACACGTTACAAAGCTCGTCTATGAATGACTTCCACACCCACACACGGCCCACGTCTGATTAAACTCTTGAGGACAATCTGAAAAAAAATATTAAAGTAACACTACTATCTATGGTCAATAGACATACAGTAAAGTCAATTATGACATCGTTAACGTAAAGCAGTAGGAGTAAAATACATTTTTCCTTAATTTAAAACTTTCATACTTATTGCAAGTACTCGTAATTATATCTTGGATTCCCACCCGCAGTTGCAAGAAAGTTATTATTTACAAAAAATATATATACCTTATGTAAATCCTAAAAGCTCTTAAATTAAGTAAGCTACAGCTCTGTCAAAGCGTTTCCCAAGAATCTGGGCGATGGAAAATTTAAAGAGCTTCAAAGAAAATTAAGGTCTGCTTTTTGAGAATGGCTAAGCCGTTGCAACGTAACTTTATTTGAGTAAGTTACCTCGTTACGCGCAGCATTAATTTTAATTAAGGTTATTCGCAATATGAGACTTTAAGCATTTTCGATGGATATTTGGGTATTGTGACAAAAAGGTGAAGATTTCCTCTTTATATAAACTAGTCTCAATATGTGTATGTTTTGTTTATAGCAGAAATGTTGAGAGGTGCATTTTAATATTCTGGGTTGTAAACTTTTAATAAGTAAGTATAGGTACTTCATTCCAAATCAATTAGTTGACATTGTTTTGCGATCTACCTACCGTCGAGTCTAACTTATCGCGATTTACAAATTGAGCGTGTAGGAAATCCATAAAAAGAAAATATAGGGACATTCAGAATAAAGTTGCATACACCAAGCCTTGCTATTTATGCAAAAGGCGCTAATGAGCCAGATTGTTAGTCGCAGTCCTTTCTCACAGGTGTTTAGCTTCGCACTGCAACTTCATTAATGTGAAGTGTTCACTTGAACTAGTTATTTTTTTTTAATAAGCAGTTCCAGCATATTCTAATTAAATTATTTATAGAATTCCATCAGGCGTTGCCCGCTTTTAATTCGATTTACCTAGGTGATTAATGGTATTTAGCCAAATGCAAGCAAGCAATGCTAGCAAATCTTATCTACTCTTCCTAGGGTGTGAAGCATTAAGTAACAAGCAAAGTAAAATATTAATCAATTATTTTAATAATTGTTAATAAAGCTTTCTGTAGTATTTTGATGTTACTGATACCTGCTGGTAAAATATTGGTGATAACTGATATGCTGGCACAGGAAGCTTGGTCAGCGGTTTCGACCCCAAAGATCGTCTCAAAGTTTCATCGTTCCCACCGTCTATTATGATATCAACTACCCTTGCGGTTATGCGGCTGTAAAAGCAATAAAGATCGCTCCCCCAAACAAGCTGCACTTTATCTAACTACACTGCTATCGACAGAAACATTCGTATGGCACGCTACATTGTACCATAGCTTATACACTGTGTACTAACCAAATTAAACGTGTAACGGATAGGGTGGGCGGGTCATTGTATGTGCTGAGGTGATTTTCACTGACAGGAGCGAAATTACGATGTCGAAATAAATTGAAATTGGGTAAGTGGTGATTATCAGAAGTTAATGATTTTCGTGTTGAGGCTTGTCGCAATGTGATTGATTTTAAATTTGGTTAGTTTGCGTTTTTGATTAAGTTTTTTACTTGTCAATCGAAACCAAAAATATAAATGTATTCGCTTCTTATTTTCTTTTAGTTTTATTCTGTATGAGTTTCGATGTTCATTATACTTGTAAAACAATGTGATTTGCACACAGACTATTTACGTCTGAGACTGAAATTTGTAGTCAGAACACACCGAATTTATCAAACTGACCAATTTCAAATTTATGCACCCACAACTTCCCCAGCACTTTGCATAGTGATATCAACGCAAAACGAATTCAGATGGGAGTCGCTTTAAAACATTTTCCTGTCCGAATATAGCCACTTTACTCACTTTCAACTATAAAACTAGTGATAAAATAACAGCCCACTGCCCGGCACGATACACTGCAGATAAATTCCCTTCATTTTTCTTCAGCTCGCTACACGTCGCTGTATAAATGGTGCCACTGTCTTTTTTTGTTCGCTCAACCGATGGAATTACAGCATTAATCAGCCGAAATGAACCTTTTAGCGGAATGTCAAAAGGTTTACGGAGATCTCTCCGGAACGACTTGTGGTTATCCACAATGAAAACAAAAGAATGGTCCACTTCACTTTGCGCGCATCGGCACGGTCTAGTAAAGCTACGAAAAATTGGTTGAGCTTATCTTTAAAACCTTTTATTTACATTGTATTCCACAATAGAACGCGCAAGTGGAGCTCAGTGTAAGTGGATTGACGCCATTAATTAACATAAAAAGGTACACATGAAATATTTAATACATTTTTGATGTTTATTTATGGAGGCTTAATTAAAAGGGGACCAGCATACCTACCATTAGTCTTGTCGGGGGTATTGTGGAAATGTCACCTAAATCTCTTTCTAGATATGGATGCGTTTTCCCTTCTGGCTGTTAGGACCGGATAGTCGGACAGCTGCTTTCACTTCGATAAGCAATAGCTCTTTGTCTGACCGGCCTGACACATTAAGGCGACTGATGTAACTTATTAAATTGATTTAAGTGCTTTTTATCACATAAACTGTTTTTAAGTTGCACAACGAAAACCGCAGTGAAACTTTAAAGACCGAATCAAACAGAAGTATAACTCGTGATAAAATCCAAATTTCCTGTTAGAATTGACCGAATGCGAACTCGATTCAGATTGTATAGCGGGTTCCGTATTCAGAGGTCCGGACGGTAGGTCAGCCGGCCGGATCCACTGGTCCGGTCGTCCGAGCACACATTTCCGCTTGATTAGAGGACGTGCGAGTCGTCCGGGACACCTGCGCCATCTGCCGAGTTTTCACTACTTTTATTTTGGAATTCAGTATGTTTCCCGACAAAGTTTTATCGCTGAGCACCAACCGATGCGGGTTGCTGAAACGTTTGACTTTGTCGGAAGGATCGCAAATTTTGGAAGCGATTCAAAACGCTCCTCAAGTAAAATTTATTTCGTTATGCCAGAGGTTAGATTAAAGCTTGATTATTAGACCTTTATTATCTTGGTCAGTATTTTCACAAAAACTTAAAGCACTATAACTTGATTGTAGTCTATCTTCTTTTATCGTAATTCATTCGTGTTTTTCTATCATATTTCCAGAAAATGGTAGAGAAAACGAATTATGAGGTTGTATAAAAGATATTGCTTGTTTATGAAGGTCTGTTTTTATAGGTCCCTAAGGGAGAGCCTTTTTATCGATGTTTTATAATGATAGTAATGGTTATCCGAAGATGTTCTAAAATCCTCGAGTTTTATGGTAAAACGATGAAGATTTACACTGAACTTGTTGCTGAGAATTTTTTCTTTGTTGCAGGTTTTCGTGAACTGGAAATTGACTCATGAATTCAAGCAAAGGAAATTTATAACATCAAGCCATACTCTTTATTAGGTAAGCTTATATGGTTTTGATCTTTAATAATTTATTCATGTTCGTAACATCATTCGTAGGTATTGCGAAGTTTAGCTCGAATAAGAATTTCTACACCCAAAAGTTTAGGGTGAAGTTTTTGTGTTTCACCTGGTAGGATTCAATAAACAAACGTCTGTCGAAGTTTTCATTCAAATACTTTACTCTCGTAAAAGCAATCGGAAAATGTGTTGCAAAAAGAGGGAAAGCATCAATCCAACATCAAATCGTGTAGAAAGGGGTAATTTGTATCTTTTTTTCAATAAAGCAACACCTGTGCCCAGCCATTTGTGTTTCCCTCTAAGCTTGAAGCTTTGTAAATGTTGAGCCATTTGTAGTGAGATTGAAAAACAGTTCTGTGCATTGCAACAGTTTGCTTTTCTATCCGTACCACGTGACACATGATAAAATATTTATTTTGCAAAACAAGCTATAAATGAGTTGTTATGGTTATAAGTATTTAATTTTTTTAAATAACCTTTGTATATTTCTGATACTAAAACTATTATGAGTAAATTGGATAATAGGCAGATGATGACGAAACAATAATTAAACTAAATATGTGAGGGTGGGGCATAATTTTTTAATTAAAATGTAGGAATTTCTACATGCAATTACTTGTATTAAAACTTCTTTAAACTAAAGTAGTGCCAAATGTTTTTGCCACAATCCGAGCTTTTGGTAGGGGCAAACGCTTGCAGTACGTTTATTTATTAAGTTATGTTGACATGTAGCTTTCTGTGTAATGAGTGTGTTGAATCCTGCGGTCACAGCGGAGTTTATTTGTTAAAATGAAGTTTGTTTATAACTAAATGTTTATTCATGACGTATAATATAAATTTGTTTAGGTAGGTTAGGTTTACTGTCTCCTAGGTCCGTTTGATTAGAGCTGCCATTGTGTAACGAGTTTGATTTGAAACTTTAGTGTCATAATGTATGCCATAGTTATGATTTTCATTGTTTAATGTCAGTGTTACAAAGAAATTTGAAATTTTTAAATCACAATGAATGCTAAAAAAACAAAAGTCGGCAAAGTCCAAGTCGGAACTTAGCTCAAAATCCTTTTAAATTTTACCACTCATTGTGAATTGTTCCTACAAATAATTAAATGTCCATCGATGAATTGTTCTACAAAGTCGTATCACAAATATGGCCCAACGTATTCGTCCAAACAAAAATATACCCATTCATATTTCAATGACACCCCCCTATGGGCAGATTTAAAGCCTTTTTACAGCCGCTTTTGAGTGACGCATTTCGAATATGCCAATCGCACGGGTGACTGAATTTAAATGATCGTGGCTATTGACAGCTTAGGGTAAGGATTTTGTGCCCTGTTTGGGAGTTAGTATTAATTGTATAGCCACCATAATAAATGTAGATCAAACTCTATCATTAAAAAATACATTTGTAATTCAATAGTTAAAACAAGTCAAGGATTGCATAAAAACTACTATAAATTTTTATATTTCCAAACTAATTTCAAAGCACCAGTATAAAATAGCTATTTAAGCTCCCCCATAAAAACTGAACATCACATTTTACCTTCAAAAGCACTTCCGGAAATTTAATTTTTACCATAAAGATGATCTCCCAAAATGTCGGGAGAAATTACCATAATTTTCACGTCTCACTTTTACCCTACTCTTTCGACGACACAAACCAAGTTAAAGGTTGTGGACGTCGTATTTCTAGTAAATTAAAAACCCAACTGTAGACTAAAGGGAATTTGATCTAATAATAATTGAATGGTCCTTTCATTGACACATAGTTTTTACAAAATTAATAAAGTTTGTAAAGTTTTTACTAACTACACTATCAAAAATAATAAGTCTTTTCCATTATGCCAGTTTCTTGTTAGATGTCACGTCGAATAACATCTATTTCATTTCGACATCGTAACCAATTTATGTCACGGACTTTTGCATATTCTATGGCTCTTTACTGTACATTGTGCCAATCTTGGACACACTTACACGACGCGACGGCGGCAGTAGACCGGTTAATGGGCTGATCTTGGTACAATAAATATTTATACTGTCAAGATAATTTTAAACGTTTACAACTAATTGTTTTCGAATGTATTTCACATGACTTTCCGGCTCTTTATAATTCACTGTCATGGTACTTAATTATAAGCACATAAAAATGTTGACAGTTTAGTTATTTTGTTTACCTAATGTAATTTTATCAAGAGTGAAAACCTTTTTACTATATTCACAACAAGCTTTTAACTAAAAAGGGATTCAATCTTATCCTAATGTTTATTAAAATTACTTTCATTAAATGGGCCGTTTCATAAGTACTTGATCCTTTTTGCCCTGTGTTTAAGAAGTTATCTATTCAAACATTTTTCGAGTACTACATACTCAGAAATCCTTTCAAGTTTCTCTACAAGGGTGAATAGCAACCAAAATGTCTATTTGTTTGTAAAGCCTACAAGATACACACTGAGAAACAGAGTTTAGTGTCGTAAATTTCCCAAATAACGATGAACACTGAGCACGCCAAGTAACAGTAACATAGTATATATTCCTAAACAAAGTGTTACAAGTAAACACTAGACTGGTATTCAAAATCGGAGCAAGAAGATAAATTTTTATGAACCATTCGGGGTATCGTTCATTGTATTAGACATAACAGTTATGACGTTCAGAGCACTTGTCCGTGGCACTGATCCCCGATGGCCATATGCGGGCTCTAAATTGAGCCTTGTACAGTCAGACATCAATGTTCCTTGCATCGATGTGCTTTTGTCAGGCCCATGCAAAGGTGGTTATCCATAAATGGGTCAGCATGAATTTGCGAGGAGAGATATATCCCTAACTATTGTCAGGACCACTTTCGGTGCTTTTAGCTTTGATGTGACAAGCACATTGAATACTCAGTTTATGAGCCTTCAGCCTCGCAGCATCTGACATTGCGAACGAAGCTGAAAACCCGCCCGGTCTTATATCTCTAGGTAGGGAAACACATATAGATTCTGTAAATTGCAAACTGTTGCAGTAGTTACATGTTCTCTGCGAGCTGTTACGGAATTGCCAGTTTACAGTTTCTTCTCCATATAAACCGGAAGCTGAGTTTAACTCGTATTATTTTCTATTCTGTAATGAACAGCTGCGCGAGCTCGAAGGCGAATCGTAAAAGGAATGGCAGAAAAAATCAAATGTACGGGTAAACCATCGTAAACAATTTTGATGTTTGAAAACCTTCATGTTTTAGGAATAGGCAGTCAAAACAAATGACGGGTAAAAAACACAAGAATAAACAAAGGCTTGTTGGGTCGTAGGTTTCGGGAGATCCTCATTTCGGCAGGAGGATAAGTGCGGGCGTAATCTGTGCTGGGCTCGTGTAAATGCAAATTGTCCCATAAAGCCATAGCTCCCTCGGTCGGCCCGCCCCTCCTCCTAATGAAGAGGAGCATCTCGGACGCCGGGCCACGTCCGTCATCTCAACAGCGGTTTACGTGGACTGTAGCTACACGGCCAAATTAGATTCGCCCGAAATTGGTTTGCATACATGTAGCAGATGTGGAATGCTTAAGAGTTCCAGCTTGGCTTCAACTCGATTTGCATGTTCGTGAGAACGCAAGGTATTGTGCGGAATGTTTACACTAGCTTAACGTGGAATTCGACAATGTAATTTGACTGTGTAGCTCTTCATACAAGCAGCTACCATACAGCTACTATCGGGAATTTCGTAAAGGTTCATGAAACTGGAATATATCTTTGGCTTTCTGTTAAAAAATGATACCATTGTTTTTTTTTTAATAGTTCAGTTCCTGCATATCTTCTAAAAGTTAAAAAAAACAGGTCTATATATCTTCTGTATATTATTATCATTATCTATCGGAACAAAAATCAAGAAGTATTTCTCTGTTTGTGTATTGCAAACTTTTTTATAAGTTTAAAATAAGCTTTCGGTTTTGAAAGTTGAGTTTTAATGTTATCGTCCAACTGTGGGCTACTATTACCAATTATCTCGTTAGTAACATCCACACAAATTGAGTTTATTAGCGAATTCTAGTTAATTGAACGAGGTTTTAGCTTACCAAATTTGATATCTACCATTAAATACTTTTGTTGGTCTAATGAATTAAACATTTAGGTATTTTGTGCTTTTTAGTAACTGTTACCATAGCACAAAAAAAATAAGACGATTTTAATAATAATTTTGAAACAAATTTACTATTGGTATATCATAGTAGCATATTTGATAGTCTGCTCTTGTTTAATACGTTATTTTAATAAAAACAAACAGACAACGTAGAAACAAACGAAAATTTTTTATGGCTCCACCGATTTGAAATATTGAGATCTACTATGTATAGCATATTCTAGGTAAAGGATATAAATAAAGGAAAAATCTATTTTTTTAACTACATACATTTGATCAGATCTTTACAATGCATTAAACCTTATGTAGTTGTAAGTGAAACAATAGACAGAGAGCTAGCCCGTGTTGAATTACAAATATTCACTTGACTGGAATTCGAATAGGGCGTCGGGGTATCGGTATCAGTTTTACTGCTACGGGGTAAAACGTGTCTATTCCAAGCGGAGAGTATCTTATAAAATTCATAGGAGCTTTTTAAATGTAAATATCCGTACTATAGAAAATATGTGGAGCGTAACCTTATTTCTGGCTTTGTTTCAATACAGAAGTTGGCTAACAGCCATTTATTTGAACCTTATAAAAATAATAGTTCATTGTCTCTGTCAGTACAAAATAATGATCTTATATGATCGAATCAGATGCTATTGTGGGGCTCTTTCCTCGCGCTGTCCAAAACTAACTATAATAGCTTCTGGAGGTACCAATTTATTTTAATAAATGATGCCCAAAAACTTTGATACGTCTAAGATACGGCCACTCAGAATGATATCAAATATTTCTCACCATTTGATACGATCAATCTATCGAGCTATGAAAAACGATCAGCATTTAATCTGGGATCGCCTCCGACTTATGATTGCTCCGCTATCAATTACAAAGAATTCGTAATAGTTTTTACAGTGAGCCATATAACAATAATTCAACATCGAATCATATGGATCGTGACTAATATTGTAATTGTTGTATTGGCCGAGAGAAGTAATTATGAGAATACCCTTTTACAAGCAGTGGACCGAATCGGTGAGAACTTTTGGTAATCTTCATTTGAAACCCAACGGATTTTAACGTGGTTTTTTACCGCAAGATCATTTTACTCATCTGGTGCGATGATACTTTGTATATTATTATGTATCCGTATAACAAAGGAATCGGTTTAATGGCGTGTTGGCTTAGATTTCTTGTTCACAAACATAAAATATTACTTATTAAAGTAAAGTTAAATGTGATTTGCAAATAAAAACACATATTTGCAGGAAGAAAATATTTATCTACAACTGTGAATCAATTGAGAGCTCTTGAGTAGTCTGCTCCGCAAATATGTAAGAAATCCTTTTAGTTATATTAGACGATAATAATTATTTTGGTATCTAGTAACGTTATAAATCATACTAACGTTGGATTGGCATGGTATCAGATTATGGTATCAAATCATCATCATCATCAGCACCCTATTAATGGTATCAAATACACTTAAAAATTAAAATTAAAATCTGGATTGAATATTGTACGAAGTGTATTTTCGGAACATTATAACACATTTTTTTGCGAACAGTTCTTAGAGCGATATACCTAGTATTACCAAATATATACTTTAAATGTTAATGTTCTTAGGCTTTAAACTTTAAGCACCTACCACAAAAAATAGTTAAAACACAAAGTAACCTTATACTTTTTAGTTTTCGCTGTTAAGAGCTTTCTATTTAGTTTATTGGTCAATAAATCTTACAAGATACTGTTTAACGTTTCAAAACAAAAGCATTTCATCACTCGAAGCTTCTAGATACAATCCGATTGACGCTATCCGACTCAAGTAGGGTAGTAGATCAGTGATCTTTTGCTAAAGCCTTTGTTTCTATTTGCAACCCATTTCTATTTAGTTTCTGTAGGAATTAGATTCGTAAAACTAATAAGCAGTTTTTGTAACTACATAATTAGCGAATTGCGATATTATATTAACTACTACTGTAAATGCATTTAGAATAAAGTCTTGAGATTTTTTCCACGAAAAAAAAACATTTGAATGACTGATTAAGATATGAAAACTATATTTAATTCAATTTATTCCGTGTTATGACGGGCATGGCAAAATTGGCGTAAAGCCGTGCGATGACGGGGCGGGTTTGGTTTAGATATAATTTTAGAGCTGTCTAACAGACCGCAGTTTCACGGTCCATGAGGCCCCGTCAGAATCTATCGCCACACGGAATATGCCTGATATTTGATACACTGGGTAATACGTACTTCGCTCAATACATAATCAGATAACTGGTCAGCGCCGCCACTGAGGTAGACCGTATCGTGAGATCATTTAACCGATAATTTTAGGCTTACTTGCATTTCAAAACAACAAAGATTCGATTTCATAAGGCAGTGCTCGTTCAAATCGTAAAGCAATAGATTTTATTGCTAGACACGTAATGCTCCTAATACGGTGACAAAAACACAAGTTTACAAATATTGATCGTAAAAAGTTTTATTGATTCCGGTTTGGTAATATGAGAGTTTTGAGGTAAAACTGTTTGATAATCTGTTTTTGTGATCTAAATGAGATATTCATTTAAGGCCGCTGTAATTTCGGCGATACAGATATCGGTTTGTTAATAAACGTTTTAGAAAGCAGTTTCATTACCGAAGCAGCTACTAAACTATTTAATAATTTTATTACTCGATTGAATAGATGGTTATTGCGACGAGATACTATAAACATAGATACATTTACTGCACTTCTAACTGGATTTAAAGGAAGCAGCTGTCAAGTAAGAAATGTTGTAACATAGTCTTGTTACGGTACAGCTAAGAATTTTCCGGGTACATTGTAACTATACTGGTATATGATTGTAGCAAAGTGAACTTTATTAGCTTCGAAATGAGGTTCAAGGTTTATAAGACGCGTACTTACTTACAGCTGACGTTTTTTAGCGAATGCGTAATGCGTGGAACGTTTTGGTTTTGCTGGAAACTAGAATGGAAATTACTTACAATACGAGTAACTTAGTATGGCTCTACTCGAATGATAATTAAGATATTTATCTATACTGTATTTCAATTCACTCCTTTGTTCAATTACCTCTGCGAACCGGCTATCAAATGTGTAATTAAAGTAGATAGAAATGGTATTTCTTCCTGCATTCGCAATCAAAGCGTCCAGAGGGAAAATCGAATTAATCAACTCATCTGTCCTTTGAGTGTCGCCGAGCGTTCGCTGGCACATTCATTATAAATAGTAGCCACCTAACCTTTTCCCGACCCTTGGAAAATAGCCTCCCAGCTCCATTTACTCTAAACGCAATATCTAAATAGACCATCTCTCAACCGTAACAAACTAAGATAATAAGGCAGTAAAAATTCTAGAGCACGGCGTAAAATTTTAATCAAAATTATTATGAGTCATAAACGAAATATAATCTTGAAAGCATCTACTACAATGCTTAAAATTAGTTCATCTAGGCGAAGACCTAGATGTCAAAGTTGCTCTTTGTTTAAATATTTATAATGATATTATTATAAAAATATTTAAAATTAGCTACCTTTAAAATTCAGCTAACGTAAAATGCAATACCCAGTAATATCTTCTGAATAAAACTACGCAAATCTGTCTCATCTCACGGTGGAACTATTCAAAAATTTATCGCACGGAGCGGAACCTTAATGCCCGGCAGGAGTCTTAACGGGGTGCGCTTTTCAACCCAATGGTTAGTTGGAAGTGAAATCCTTCCATTCATTCATAAAACGTATTACCGGGGGCTTGGGATATAAACCTGGCGTCTGGGTTGCGAACGTTGAATACGTTAAAGTGAATCCCGGGTGTGGAGCAATATGGAATGGAAACGCAGGATTTTGTTGCAAGTTACGCTCGCGGACTCGCGGGTAAGCTTAGCTCAGCCTCGAATGCTGCGAGCCCAGCTTTGCACCGATACGCCCGCTGCGTTTGTGCTCGCCTTTTAATAAAACTGGAGAAAGAATGAATATGTCACTTTACTCTGGGAAAGATTGGTTTCCACATTTGAAATTGCCAATGAAATTGTGTTTGTAGTAAGACGTAATTATGTCAGAAAGTTTAAAAAATATATTAAACAGTATTTTTTTGTTATATTTCTGATCTTGAGGTCTGATTATCCTTGATTTTTTTTATTTTATTTTACTGCGTAATCCAATTTCCGGAAATTGCATTATCATTCCTATACTGTACTCACAAGAACAACGGTTTTATCAGCGATAACAGTTACACTTCCATTCTCCTTATTGGCAAAACGCCCATATGAGCGCGGATTTTTATCAGTCCGAAACGCTTTACGCCTCCCCAATGAAGACGATGTACGAGCTCGAATTCATTCCATGAGCATTATATGTACCTAACGAAAACAGAATTCTTTCATTCAGGGGATAGATTTATTTCCCGACTCATTTCCCTAAAACCCACTCCGCTTAATAACCCTAAAGGAGCCGTCGGATATATCACAGAGAACCTTGGATTTCCGCCAGTGTTCGACCGCGGCGCCTCGCTGAGTGTCGATAGCGTCTATCTCAGGTCTAAACGAGCTATTTCATTATCCAGCCTTACCGAGTCCGTTAAAGATGGCTGCGATAGGATTGACTAATTTCAGAGTATGCTGTCGACGAGCATCCTCATTTAGCCCAAGACCATTTCGCAGGCTTAGGACGAGATCCACCCCGTAAGCACGTCATTTTCAACAAGCCTCCCCCGAAAGCCTCTAACCTCATCTACTAAATTTACCTTACGATAATGCAAACGGTAACTTTTAATTTTATAGTCTCGATATCTCGAGTAAGGAAAAGTTATAATAACAGTCAAACAATTCATAGCAGTTGTTTTTTCTTTCGAGCGGGGAAGTCGGAGTTCTGAAACGTGTCTCGTAAACCGTACACTTGCGGTCTACTCAATACTTCATATTGAGTTGACATATTCTGAGGTAAACTGCAACTTTGTATTTTTTCGAGATAAAGATTTTTCGATTTTATTTTGAGAGATTCGATTTCATATTTTTGATTCTTAGTCCTACTACTATTATAAAGGCGAAAGTTTGTAAGTATGGATGTATGGATGTTTGTTACTCTTTCACGCGAAAACTACTGAACCGATTTAAATGAAATTTAAATCCAAATTTCATTTAGGCTCTAGAGCCTGAAAAATAACATAGGCTACCGCGGAAAAACGTCATTCCGCGGGAAAATCCATCATAACGCGGGTAAAACCGCGGGGCACAGCTAGTTAATAATAATGAGACTTGTTTTCTCTTGCTAAAGTGCAAAAAACTCAAACCAAATGCCATAAACAAGCTGACACAAATGGCAAAGACACTAGTGGAATTTAATTTGTAACGCCCCGTGCCGTCGCTTGGCCTAAATTCATTGACTATTCATCCGTAGGCCGCATCCAATCGCGGTGAGGTCTAATCCTCGCGATGAAAGTTAAAGCGAAAGCGTGTTGGTGCTCGCTAAAAGCCCTTTGGCGAGGCAGCGAGGCGGCGCGCGGCAGAAGAGCCACAGCTATGAAGAAACAGCAATTTCATGTTATTACCACAATAAATAAAGTACAGGTGTGCTATAAGGTGTATAATAACAAAACTGCCAATTTTATTATTATACAATGCGTTTAAATAATAGACCTTTGTGATTGCAAACATCACTTAATGCCGCAAGCACAATCTATATTTGAACTGTTTACTTGGAAGCATGGAAGAAACAATAAAATCTATTTATTTCACACTTCTTTTAGACTCCAGCCTTGTTCTTTGCAAAATGTTGTCCGAGAATAAGACATCAATTACAGAAAACGGCGTTTCTATTCCTTAGAAGTGAGCGGATTATCCTAGGTGGGCTGTCTGGGGCGCTTGCCGACCGCCATTACTGTACAAGTGGCAAGTTTTGTACTCATCTCATAGGCGATTCATCGGCGCCTCTCGTTAAGAGCTCGCTTGAATGCCGTAAGGCGGCACTCCTCATTATTGCGTTTATAAAGGCGCCCATACAGAGTCCTGATTCACTAAGACCCGCCTCCGTTCCTGAAAGAGAAAATGGAATTGTGTACGCGTTTTGTTCGCCGAAGCTTTTTTACTCCGCGGTACTCTGTATCTAAGGATATTTTGTAGTAACTTTCTGTATTGTACGCGTAACGACGTGAACTCTGCTTTCTTTAGATAACGCTAATGTTACATTAAAGTAATAGGGAGGGATGGGATGGTCTACTTTCCCGTACGGTTTAGTTTTTCTTCAGTTTTTGCGGTGGATGTTACGGTCTGTCGTCGGTTAAGTTTTTGCACAAGAGGAAATCGTAGTCGGAAACGAGAAACGGGCAAAAAGCTGGCAAGATGTGGCCTTATTGAATCACGGGATGGTCGTTGATCCAATATACCTTATAAATTAATAACTGACCGTAATCGCGGCAAGTGGCGTGGTCTACAACGGGGTTTTGATTGCAAAGTCAATAGTGGAGCGTGCACTATCGTAGCCGCACCTGCCCCAATGATATTAAAATTTGTTTCGAACCGATTTGTGCGCGAACGCGTTGCTAATCAATGGCTATTTATGCCGATTTGCTCTCTAATTAAATGGAGTTGGATTTTCGCCGAATGGATCGTTATGTTTCGGGTAACAGCAATAAAAACTTATGCGTTATTGAATTTTCAGTAGCTTTCATGTTTTGAACATTGAATTGGCTTTATTTGTGCACGGTTATGGCAAAAATATATACCTATATTATATTAGTATTTAGTTGATTATTACGAGCATATGTCGAAAACAACGTAAGCTCGTAATAAGTTCTCGTTCTTCTCTAAAAGATTTCCTTCAACACAATATTGCTTCTCAGAATTTACATGAAACGTCTCATCAAATATTCTGAGAAATTCAATAAAGTATAACCAAGACTCTTACAATGTCACAGAACGTTAAAACAAAAGCTACTTTGAAAGCGCGAAGTGCACTAAAGCGTACCAACTTGAAACTACATCAGCAAAATGCTTAAATTCCTGAGATAAAATTACTTGTTTTACAGCAGCAGAGAACCCTAAAAGTTTCTTGCAATTGTTTTGCGCAAGGAATACGGAATATCAGTAGTATAAATTCCATTCTAAAAATAAAAATAATAATTAAACTTTTCATACAAATGTTTAAAATTTGCGTTTCATTCGTCAAAAATGTTATTCCATACATACTTTAAGAAACCGGCTAAAGCGAAAAGTTTACGATGGCCCTAGAATCTAATTTTACATTTCGAATCGCATAAAGTAAGAACTACATTTTCAAGACAAAAAGGTACATTACACAGCGAAGTTGCCAATTCACAATCGAATCAGCGTCGGTTGCTTCGACCGTTTTTGCTCCCAAGCAAGTGGGCCCGGGTTCTCAGCGGACCAAGTTTTCTCATTATTCCCGTTAGTGCCTGCCGACACTCACACTAATACTCACAACCGTCAAACTGAGCCATGTTATACGCACATAGAACACCGCACCCCAAACATACCCAACAATAATATCTCCTATTTCAATACGCTTAGAAACTTTTCGCCGCTTAAGCCAAGGAATGTTTTTAAACAGAAGCTTAAACAACTCATAAAAGTGGCGAGGGTTCATGTTTGGAGTGAAAGAGCGGTTAGCCGACTTTTACACGGGTTTTATTGTCTCCATACTCTTTGTTACCTACGAAGTAATAACGTTATTTCGGCGACGATTCCTATCGGTGTCTACAATTAGGCCGGAACCATTCGGAACGGATAGTTTTGATAATAATAACTTAAATGGAGGCGATAGTTCGGCACTTAATGCTGAAGCTTTGGACCCTTTGATATTGAATTTGGTAAGCACGGAAGCTGTGTAATAAATTACGGGTATCCCTTTGCGGACTAAACGGTGTTTAGATGTTATAGTGTAATTAGGAAGGTCGCCAGTGCCGGGTCGAGCCCAAGCCGCTTAGCGTAACCAGTTTACAAGAGAATATTATCTTGTGGCCGAATAAAAACGGATGCTTATTGTTTTGGCCAGTAGTTTTATGAAACACTTCACACGCTCACCAACACTGTTGGGATTATTTACCTAAATTAAGCATAACGATACTGAATACATTTGCATATTTTATAATTATTTTAATTGTACCTTTCATTCCGACATTCTATAGAAATAAACGCTTAAAATTAAAAATTGCCTCTGAATATTTTTTGCTTTAAAATATATCCACTGCAACAGTTATTAAATTTAAATGAAACCGCCGCGTGGAAAGTCCTCAGCGAAACTCTTACAATTATTAAAATCCAGCATCTAAATGCTAACATTCTAACTTTTCAATAAGGGAATATTTAATATCCATTTGGAGAGGTTCCACCGAGCGAAGAGCGCGAAACAAACAAAAACTCTCGACACACTCGATTTATAAAAGGAAAATGAGGAGACCGCTGTTCATATCGTGGGGGCGGCGCCGATTCTTGCGACAAGAATTTTCCAACGAATTTAGCGGTTTCAATCGATGACGGCAGTAATGGAAAAGTTCAATAGGCAACAACAAAGGCTGATACAAGTTAACGAAGCTCACGAAAACGAAATTCACGTTGGGCGCACTCTGGCGGACAGGAAATTAAAAGACAAAAGAGTGCCGACCAGCAGTTTAGGTTCGGAAATGGAGGGCTTGCCTCCACTTGGCCTTTTTCACTTTCACAAACCGCTTATTTGAATGCTACGTGGAAATGTTATGACATATACTGTTATCAATATTTCTCATATTTTTTTTCCCTATTATTTAAAAGTATTTATCTTTTCCGTATAGCAACAAAGAATTTTTATGAACATAACCAATTCGTATTACAGATTTTCCTTTCTAAAAGCTAATTCAATTTCAATATAAACGGATCATGTGATGTGAAATACATTTGAATATAGCAAAATTAATCCGTCCTAATACGAGAATCTCTAATGTATCTGCTATGGTTTCAGTAATTCAGGCAAGCAGGTAATCCGTTCGCTACGGATCATATCATGTTACCGAGGGTGACTGGGGTCGTCTTCTCACGACTTTTCAACTCCTATCAATTCACTAGTCACTTATTCGGGACCCAATAAACCTTGGAAACCGCACTCGTTAAACATTAGCGTGAACAGTGATCGATCTAATTTCACGCCTTTGACTTTTGCAAACAAAATACGGTGTTTAGTTGAATGGATGTTAATCATTCAGAATAACATAACCGACGAAGACAGCTCTGCGGCCTGCCTCGGTTCAACACTCACAACTTTGTTTCCTAATTCAATTTGCATTTCGAATCAAAAACTTTCCGTGACACTGTTTTGCATTATTAATACTTTAGCGCGGCGTGATCTCCCGAGAGGCGCACTAGAAGCCATAAATTGAATTCAAACCTTCGCAATTAGTTATTCCCGCGCGTGAAAACTTTCTAGATCGTTCGCCTTCGTTAACAGATGTTACGGTGCTATTCATTATACATTCCGTCGAATTGTAAAGCCGAACGTTTAATTTGAAGTACCCACCGAACTCCTTTGTTAAATCACCGAGAATTTCAGAGGTATTGTTGAGGAGCCGTTCGAGCGGCGAAGGATTAGTCGCTAGTCCCGTTCACGGAGAACATTCGTCTTGCGGGAAACGTGCGACGATAAATAAAGGTGGGCAATATGCCTTCGTGAGCTACACGCCCAATGGGTAGCCGCCACCGCGTTTGCGGAAACGTATTAACCCGCACGCCACCTGCTTACACCTCGAGCCCAAGGGAAAATCCGACAGCGTGGCTAGCAATCGCACTTTTTAAAAACAAACCAAGAACACAAACAACATGCAATATGCTCAACACAGCTTCAAGGATAATAAAAAAGTTTAAGATGCCCAAACCACCATTCGAGGGCGCGGCACGTCCCTTATCGGCCTAATTTGGATCAAACAATTCCATCCCCCCATACAAATTGCGTAGAGACGCATTTGTTATCTGCAGTTTTTGGTAGAAATTATATTAAGATTTTGTGGTGCGATAATGTTGTATATTTTTACTTCCTCGTTCTCTCAGACGACTTGCCTTGGGGTGACTCGGATTTTATGATAACAATAAATTACGCAGGAAACAAACCAGATCTCATCTATGGCAATGAGATTTTCATGTTGTTCGAATAGATCTTGTTTATGACTCACGTTACATTTCTTAGGTACAAATAGAAACGCGTATCCATAGCTCGTTCTAGAACTTTCAAATATTCGTTTTAAGAATCGCTGTATAAATAAAAAAATATAAATAGCTAATGCATTATATTATATTAACGTAATGTATCCTTTGTTCCAGGTCCTCGTGGTTCATACATGAGATGTTATGGGCTCCTGCGTAGCGAAATGGCGTTTGTGGTTGGTGGTAGCGGCGTGGGCTTGGAGCGCGACTGCTCGTACTCTCTGCCCGGCGAAATGTACCTGCGACGACGCGCTTCGAGCCGCCTCCTGCGCCAACGCGAGCCTCGAGATCGTCCCCATACAGCTCAACCCAGAAGCAACCTATATCAACCTCACGCACAACTCCATAACAGACCTGCTCTACACATTCGGCTTCTACACCCAACTCACAGTCCTCGACATCTCCTACAACAAAATCGTAGACTTATTTGATAAAAACTTCGAGAACAACATGGAAATGACGCAACTGAACCTCACGCACAACTTCCTCAAACGCCTAGACAAGGATACCTTTGTTGGCCTCAGAAAACTCGTCGATTTGGATTTATCGAGCAATGAATTAGTAGACATACATCAGCAAACTTTTAAAGACTTAACTTCGCTGGAAAGGCTGGATTTATCGAGCAATAAGATAGTGGGATTTAAGAAAGACACGTTTGAACCTCTCAGGTCGTTGAGGGTATTATCTCTAAGGAATAACACGATTTTAGACTTACCCACCTTCAATTTCGCCTATTTGGTTCGTCTAGAAGTTTTGGATTTATCTTTGAATTTAGTTCAGGAAATACCGAAACATGGAATCCCGTATTTGAAAGATTTGAAACACTTAGATTTCAATACAAATGTTATTCAAAGTGTCGATCAATTGGCGCTCCACAACTTGCCTTCTCTGAGACACTTAGACTTGAGCAATAATAACATGACGTTAATCCCTACGTCGGCTATCGCTAAACTATCAAACTTGTCACATTTATACTTAAGCGGAAACTTCATACAGAATATCACAGCACTTTCTTTCCAAAGCCTATTTCATTTGAAACATTTGCACCTGAGCAGGTTATTTGATCTTGAGAAAATCGACTCCAGAGCGTTTGTGGATAATATTAACCTACAAAAAATATGGATGAATGAAAACGTCAAGGTAAGGGAAGTTCCTCCAAGACTGTTCCATGGGAATCCCAAATTAACGCACATTTACATGAAAAATAATGCTCTAGAGACTCTAGAGGCCTCTCATTTCCCAGTAGATAGACTGCAAGAATTGGAAATATCTGGGAACCCGTTCGTATGTAATTGCTCATTGTTATGGTTGTGGAAACTAGGAATGGAGAGTGAAATTAACACGAGACGGTTTAAGAACGCCAGTACAATACTCAAGATAGATTACGAGGACGTGAAATGTTCAGCTCCAATGCATTTGAAAGGCGTCCTTTTCATTCAATGCCCAGAATCGGAGTTCGGGTGCTCAAACGGATGGGTTATAGTAGCCATCGTAGTGTTGACTGTCAGCATCGTTATTAGCGTCGTGGGAGGTGTTTTATATTTTATGGGGCCTTTGAAAAAGTGTAAAGGAGACAAATCAAAGACAGTGATGACAAGTGTAATGTTGAACGCGGATGTATCAAAATTAGGGAACGGGTTGGGTTACTCGACGCGCAGTAGAGAACAAGAGAACAAGCGAGAAGTGGACCGGTATCTGATGATTGGTTCATCTGTGACAAACAACTTCCATTCACTGAATCCTCCGTGGCACAGCGTTGACAAAAATCCTTATTATCAGGATGACAGTGACGAACACATTTATCAACAGTTCGCGTACGAAACCATTCCGGCTCACCGGACGCCGGAGAAACCTCACATAGTGTATGTCTAACAAATGTTGTGCGCAGACTATAGATACCATGTCTTAGCCGCGTTATACGATTAGAACATTACAGTGTACTGCCGTCGATGACGAATGATATTGAATGCAATAATGTAAATAGTGATAAAGAATGAATTGTAATTTGTGATAGCTTTGTACATAAATTGTAAATATAATGCCGATAAAGACATTACTAGATATATAGTTAGAATATTCTCCTTTTTGTACTTAAACTTGTTTAGTCATGTTTATAATACAGCATCTAACTTTGTTTATAGTATAGAGTTAAGTTTTCATTCGTTTTGTTTGTTAGTTCCTGAGATATATGGGTATTCAAATAGTTATGAACTTCTGATGCTTTGTAAAGTTCTTAAAAACGTCTATACTAATCAAGTATAATTGTATATTCATGTAATTAAAATATAGTTATTATATTTTCTGAATGAAAACACCAATGCATTAATTAATTGGAAACTTTGTACAAATAAGAGCAATATAGGATATGAATTTTTAATATTACGACCATAAGACTTTTCATTTGACAAATCATAAATAGTTATCTAAATAGAAGCATCTTTATATACTAGTACTTCATTATAATGCTTAGACCATTTATAATGCATAAATTATAGAAGAAATATTATACCATATTTACTAATTACACCAGTTGCTCTGATGAAGTGGGGTACAAATAATCTACATAATATAATAGCCGAATCTATACGTTTGAAATTTCTTAAAGACCTACGTTCATGATAGAAAAACAGAAAATATTTTTGTACTTAGAATATGCAAAGGGTAAATCTAAAAGTTTTCGATCTAAATGAAATAATATGATAATATTGAATTTTCTGCAATAATTAAACATATTCTCAATCAGACGTATGATAGATTTTAGAATATAATGAGTAATAATATTCTGTACAAAAAAATCGGAAAAACAAAGATCGCAAATTTTAGATTTGACCAGAAATAATAGAAAATTTATAAACTTCCTAAATTATTTCATTGTAATCACATTACATCTTAATTACCTTATTGAAATTATACTCAAAATGTAGTCATAATCCTGTATATCTAAAACTGATGGAGGGATACAAACAGTTAGGTTTAGCCTATTTATACATTACGAAATAAGATTTTTGTTATTGAACTTATTTAAAAATATAATGCATTAAAACAAATGACAAATAAACAACTAAAAAATTTTACAGATTTTTATTGAGACTCTTCTTCAACCAATGGTTAATTAGTAGCATAATATGATAATTGGAATTTTGGTAAGATATAACCCCCGTCAAAAACGGGGATGATATAGAGGTAACCGACTGTGATATCCGAAACTAATAAAATCGATCGAAAGAGAATCGATTTAAAATTCTTTCTTTTAAAAATCTGGTTTCCTGCTTGACCGATTATGAACGCAATAAAAAAATTAGGGCAAGCTTTTTTATAAATATGGGAGCAAATTTATTTAAATAAAGTAAAAAATAAAGGGATCTCTCAATTAATGTATTTTATTATTATATTGCTTGTATCAGAAGACTAGTACCCGTAACACAAGCTTAGAGCTTACTGCGGGGCTAGTTGTTGTTGTGTGGATTGTCCGGAAATATTTATTCAACAAATGTTACTAAGGTATATTAAAAGTCGTGAAATGTTACTTATAACGAACAATCATTAAAACATTATATACATACGAGTGTCAATAAATATAGTCGCATTGTTTTAATCACCTTTCAAAAACAAGTGAGATGCGAACAAATTGAGACATAATCTGAAATAATATAATCAGATCAGAGATCAAATAAATAAATCACCGGAGTTTAAACCCAGAACAGAGGTTCTAGAAACTAGAAAAATACTAAAATGTAATAATAATCTGTAGGATTGGGATTTCGTCGAAATGGAAATAGGATTAGGAATTTCTAGAGATATGGGATATGGGAATATGTAAATAATTTGTAGATTTGGCAACAATTCATATTTATTTTGACTGACAAATGCCCGCTTGCGGCGCAAGACGTAGCGGGTTCGATTCCCGCCGAGGACTCAAGTGTTGTTCTGCAAGCAATTTCTCCTTAGTCTGGGTGTTTAATATTTTTAATAAAGAATATCTAAGCATCATTGTTGTATGGATTGTCCTGTTTTTTTTTAAATTTATTTATTTGATCATATAATGGGTATTTCATTAAACATTTCAAAAGTTAAAGCTAAACTAAAATTATTACCGCTATTAAACGGTCGAGGTAACTCATCAAACACGAAACGGGTATTCGCTCTTATCATTCACAATTACTGCTCAATGGGACGTCCATCCATTGGTAATTTGACATACGCGATGGACATTAATTTTCGTGTGAAAAGTTGAGCTTTACCTCCAGAGATCGATGTTTCTCATTATGTTGCGAAATGATGAATTGTTTGCAGTCGTTCCATAAATTTCGAGTAAAATATTTTTGATGGATACGATAAGCTTGCTATAAATAAAAGAAAAATGGTATTCTCAAAGGCTTAAGGTTATAAAGTTTCAGGGTCTAGGTGAGCATATATTGGTACTATTTTTTTAATTTTACGACAATCCAAACTAACTTATCGAATAAGGGCGTAATACGATCATTTGAAATTCTAAATAATAATTATATTTTTTTTTTCATCTATTTTATTTTATTTTTTGCCCTAAAATGACTGTTTTACACTCGTTACTAATCTTTTAGAGAGATGCAAAATAATGATCCAACATTTGCGATAAATAATTACGTACATAAATAAATACCTACATCCTTTCAACCCTCCCATAAAATAACGAATACGGATCAGATATAATATTTTCCATTTCATTTATTTTGATGAAATTTCTAACACTTAGCAATTGAAATTTAATTCCAGTTTCCACATTTCTCCTACATTATTATTGCAATAAAATTCAATTTACAAACAGACATACAAAATACTGTACACAACAAACATTTTTGCGAAATAATTCTAGCCTTTCACATGCGATGCCGTTTATTTTTATACTATGGTGCCATAAGAACTGGACCATAATTCTGTAGCTCCCTTCGCCACTGTTTTCTAAGGCCGGACACGGCGTTCAGCGGGCTAGGGCGGTTTTCATAATCTTATAAGTTCTAATTGTACACAATAATAGATACGCGAAGGTTATGTTACCCACTCAAATGGTTATGTACAAAGCCGAGCTTAACCCTATAAGAGTTTTATGTATAACACGTACAAAAATGCCGGTACAAAAGCGTTAACAAACACGGCGGACCCCGCAACGTAGCATATTTTAGTAGCGCTCCCGCGTAACGCAGTGTGAGGCCTAATGGATCAAGCACGAATGACAATAAGTAGTTTTTTGAATTCGAGTCTTGGCATTGACGATTTGATCTTGATGACTTTTACAAACAGCATGAACTTTTCACATCCGGTATTACGCTGAAAGTTGACCCGGAATAAACCATGCCAGCTGAAGGACATCTTTAAAAAATAAAAAAAAATCCGGACAATCCACACAATAATATTTAACCCCGTGTTAAGCTTGTGTTACGGGTACTAGACATCTAATATACTTAATATAATGGACAAACATTTATAGATATTTTACTTTATATTGCAGTACCTACAAACACTTGAGCCCTCGGCGGGAATCGAACCCACTACCTCTGGCGCCGCAAATGGACCTTCGCCCACCGCGACACTGCAGCAGTCATTTATGTCGTAATTCATAATACTATCGAATCTGAAAATGATATTCAAAGCATCACTCAATAAGCGCAATCAGAGCGCCATTTCTCAATATCAACTGACATATTTAGCTCAGAATGAATCATTTTACCGAGACAAGGAGAACATTCATTACAAATCGAAGTGTGAACTGTCTTTGTGCGATTGCTTGTAGGATTCAAGTTATTATTCCATTTATCAGCCGCTTAACAAGGCTGTCTTCTATAGAGTTATTAATACGAGTTGCTTAAGTTCTAATTATACGTAGTAAGTACTTAGATACTCGTAAATTTCGCTCGCACGATTAATGACAGTTTTGACAAATAGATGTGGAGTTTAAGTTTATTTAGCGGTGCCTTTTAAGGTCTTGTATCATTAAGACTGACTTGTGTGGGGTTAAGTACAACAAAAGGTTTTTAAAACTATATTTTTACCTGCCCATCTAATAATATTTATCTGTATTCTCCGAACTTAAAAAGCCGGTGTCCATATCGGTTAACATTAAGTAATATCATTTGATATCAACTGACAATAGAAATTTTATCTTTCAACTCAATCAAGAAAATTCTGATGGACTGCTTTCACTAGCATATAAAAAAATCTGTAGAATTCACAATAACTTATCATCAAACCAATGTGTGGTGTATGTTGAGTTGTAATATAAGTCGTAATATCACAAAGCTTTTTAAATTCTGTATTATTAGTCAAGTTGATCGCAAAGGACGAAATATTAACTAGTCTGAGTATACAGAATAAGATAAGAAAGATAATGTGCTTGAAAGATGAATAAAAGATAATGAAAGTTATAAAGTACCTTTTTATTCAAAAATAAGTACGAAAAATATCAGGTAACAAAACAGTTGCATACTTATCTATAATTGTTAAGCCTGCTACACACTGCCCCAAGAATATTTTCTTGGCAATAACACGTTGGTTGAGCGACGATATCGTGGTAAAATGGATGGAAAAACTACTTAATACTAAACTTGTCTTCCGATTTTTGAAATAACTATAACCAGTTATAGTAGGTACGTTGACAATAGGGTAGACAACTAAAAAAAAAAATAACTATCCTGCATCTTGTTTTTTTTTGTTCATGATGAATACAGTGTATTAGATCATGTTGTAAATATTGACTTACGAAACTTCAGCGTTCAAATAGGAGAGCGAAAATATAGGAGAAAGTGTGCTCTATGGTATTATGTGTCTATTTTATATTCGGCAGAGAAATGTCTAGTTCCAGTAGCAAGCTCTTGCGAGAGTTTAGCTTGCTTAGTTCCGAAACAATATTGTTAATTGCAATGAAAATAGATCGAATGTGATCTATTTTCATTGCATAATAATCTGTCTAAATACTGAGTGCTGTATTATGCGCAGCCGTTCCCCAACATATAAAAAAAAACCGGACAATCCACACAACAACATCTGGCCCGCGGTAAGCTCTAAGCTTGGTTACGGACATATGATATACTTAAAATAATTGAATGGATATTTTTTATACATTATAAAATACCCAGACATTGACTGACATACATGTATGGATATTTTTTTTATACACATAAAACACCCAGACCAAGAGAAAGTGTTTGGAAATAAATCTAAATTTTAAATTTAAGAAAAACCCCCGATTCCAGCGCCATAATTTCCTTAAACGTAAAACAACATAGTATTATGTAATGTGGACGCAATGCGATTTCATTTGATACCCCACACAAGTATATTTGCAGATTTTCAGTTTTCCTTACCCACTCTCACCCCCATAACTTTTAAACGGCACCACCAATTTTAATGAAACATGTCTAAGAACACTCGCGCCAGACTCACCTTTCGTACAAAAAAAACTAAATTGAAATCGTTCCATCCGTTGGGGAGCTATGGTGCCACAGACAGACAGACAGACATGTCAAACTTATAACACCCCTCTTTTTTGGTCGGGGGTTAAAAATACAAACACTTGACACCTGGGCAGGAATCAAACTGGCTATCTCCTTCGCCCGCCGCGCCACTTCTCACAGATTCTCGCCGGAATGTGAAACAGCCTTTAAATCATATTTAAAATTGTGTTCGAGTTTTAATACATTTTCATTAAAACTTCGTATATAGAACTTTTAATGGCGATATTTAATAAAAGTATTTGTATAATTCTGTTACTTCACATGTTGGAAATTAAAATGGTATGACTCCAAGTTTTGTTTGAAAGGCTTCGTTGTAATTAATTTGAGTTGATTAATATTTGTTATATTATAATGAATTTTGGTTTAAAGATCACTTGATAATACTTACATTAGTAAACACTGAAACACCACTAATTTGAAAGCAAATTTTATAACGATAAAACAGTAAATATTTAATTTTCTTGATTTTGATAAAATTTTAGTTTAATATTTTTATTTTCATAAAAAAACACTGTTTTTAATTACGTGCCAGCTGGTATAGAACAAATACAACATTTTTATGACAGCACACGGCACGGTCTATTTAATAAAGGGAATAAAAGCTACATTTTAAGCGAGGATAATTGTAAAATAAATGTCCTACACGTTTACTCCATTACACCGTCAGTAACCCGTGCAATTTTACTTTTGAGCCTGGACCGTCGAGGAGTTTATACAACTAGACACCACGAAACAACGAAACATCATTTTCGTGTTAAATTTCATTATACGGGGACTTTATCGTTAAGGACACGCGCTCGGATCTCGCACTATCCTGAGACGTACGTTTTCCTACTCCTAAATTGACAGAAACGAATTTAACAGAAGTCTTGAATATACACAAAATTAACAAAAGGTGTAGGTACGTGAGTAATACTAGTTTTAAAAATTATATTTTACCATCAAAATATAATATTTTAAATTTTCATGTCAAAGTCAAAACGAATATTTCTTTAGAAGCATAGGACTACATGAACAGGTCCACTTGGAAACCAATGATGATGATTGATTTAAAAATTGATATTTAGATATATGTTTTTTTGAATTGCATACCACAGGACAAGGGAGTCAGTTCTTTCAAAAATCAATAAATATATTACAATATTGTGTAAAACAAGACCTTACGAAAGTAGTAAAGAAAATCATTAAATCACTAAATATGGATACAATTTAGATAGGTTTTAAAATAATTCATATGCATACAGTTTTTTTTAAGTTTATTACAACCAATGAAATCTAAATAATAATCTACTTCTGTGATTACAACAATGGCTCAGTATAGAAAGTGCATTAAAGCAATCCTTACTCGTGTAATATATTTATTTCCAAAAATAAAAATATAGTTTTTCTACTTTTCTTTTACCAATCTTTTACCATTCTCTTGTCCAGACAGTAATCACGCATATCACGACCCGTGCCGCAATTTGAGTGCTTTGACATTCATTTATCTCCATTATAGATCTGAGGAACGGTCGGAACGGGTCCCCAGTGTGTGCTCCTCTTAGGAAGGTAATGAGCACGGTACTGCGACGATTGCAACCCTGGACAGTGTGAAAGGTCCTTTATTTATGGAAGGCTAGATATTTGGCTATACAATGAATGGATGAGGATACAAATATATTAATTACAAAAATAAACCGCATTTAGAAATTGCCCCTTTTTTCCTTAGTTTATATAAGTATGAATATTTGTCTTTAGGTTCACTGTATTTTTAATTGTTTGAATAGTATAAGAACAACTAGCTCAAGGTGATCATGGAAGAACAGCGCTGTGGTTTGACTCGCTCAATCACAGCATAATGCTGAATGATCACCTTTTTGTCACATTCATTAGTGGTTTTTGTTTACTTTAAGGTATGTATATTTGGTTTTGATTCAGTGACAAATAAACATTTCTTTCTTTCTTTCTATATACTTTTTTTTGTTGATTTGTGCGTATATATGTACTCGTAATATTTTTAATTTTTCTTTCATATGTGACATTCACCAACCCGCACTTGGCCAGCGTAGTGAATTAAGAAATTACAGTGAATTAAGAAATTAGGAACTGTATACTGAATACTGAATTTGACTTAATAAAAAATATAGAACACTTAAAGCCTTTGCAAAGATTTGTTAGTAACATTTCTGAGGTCTCTAAGCATTACAAAAATGTAACAAAATTAACTTAATTTTCGTAGTTGTTTAGTAAGAATAAAATGCCAATTAAGACAAAAGTAATTTGTGCGAACTAATGTCTTTTTATACAAATGGGCTTCAGTTGTTACAAATTCATCTTGTAAAGTTAATTAGAGACAGAAAAAATATTAAATTTCAGACTCATTCAGAAGACAAGAAAATTATAATAGAAACTTGAACTTACAACGAAAATGTCATGAACAGAATCATAGCAAGGTACTCGTTTAAGAATAAATAAGTTATGTGTATGCTGGCTAGATTTTTGAGACAACAACAAGGGCACATTACAAGGGTACATTGATGAGCCTAAAAAATATTTGGATCCCTGTAGTATGAATTCAAGGCGATTGGGATAAAAACATTTGTTTTGCTATTTCAGCAATTATCTACTTATTGTACTTGTTTCAAAATGTGTGATGCAGTTCAAAACATCTTTAAAAAAAAGCATGAGACTATCCAGATTACTTCTCTTTTGGTCCCTTCTTAAAATTCCACACTGGTTTTCATTAGAAATAAATAATTAATTCCGGACAATCCACACAACATATTATTAACCATCAATATATTTTTTTGTCAATTTGAAACAACGTCTATTCTGTTAATTTACATGTAAGCCCCAATTTGTTAATGAACGGAACTGTGTAAAGAACGCACATTACAAAAGACATTACCTCTTCAGCTTCCAAATTAATTACCAAGATCGGGATCAAAATCGAACTGTTTCGTTCTATTGAGCCTACACCGAGATCCGAACCGCCGCCGACTCTAATTCTTTACATAAAATAAAACAAAGTCTGTCTGTACCTATCATTCTCAATCATTTTAAATTTTTAATATAATTTCAATAAATCATTAAAACCAAAGAGAGTATTACATAATTAACGCAGTCTTTAAGACTTCATAGCCTGTGCTAGTTTCTGACTAGGCTATGTATGTATAAAACTTTAAAACTACGCAACTTATTCAGATATTATAATATAATATAAGTAATATAAGCCTTTTTGTAAGCATATTATGCTTAACACACGAAAAATATAGTGAAAGATAAAAAGTAAACAATCATCGTTTTTTAACTATCTAATATCATATCGTAAATAATCTGCGCTTTCATGACAAACGCTGGCGGAACCCTAGGAGATTGATTAAAACTATTTACTACAGTATTGTAGATTGATTGTTAAAAAGATTTACAAAAAAACAGCGGTGGTTTATATCTAACAATTAAGGTTTACTTTTTATGATAAATAGTGACTTATCAATCAATATGGCCCTTTAAAGCAAGTTATTTAAATAGAAAAAAAAAACTCCTAGCTTAAGCTTAAGTTTGTAGTTCTCCAACACATACATCTAGTACATGGTCCAGCGTCTTGCTATTATCATTTTATTAGATCAGTATTCAAAATAGCCAATACCACAATTCGTCCATTTAGGGGTTAGCCAATAGTTAATAGGAATTGCCAATTGACAGTAAGTAAAGTCAGTGAATACTAAGGATCCTATACTATCACGTAGTATTCGGGATGTGCCGATGTTCTCTGCGGTCGAATAATACAGGGTGCGGTTTCGTCCCCTTACCAGGGGTGGATGAAGGATTACCATTTGTACTTTTAAATATATTTGTGACTCTCCTGGGGACTGTAAGTGTGTCTTGATGGTGTGTGTAGCTTTTATATTGAAGCTTGTAATGATTTTACATGACGTGAAGTGTTTTAATGTTTTCAAAATGCATGAGGATTGCAATTCTAAGTATACGTATATTTATTCTCTAGATTTATTTTATTATTTATTTATTTTTTATTACATTGATTATTAATCATGCCTTCCTAAATTATAAGAAACTTAGTTTGGGGTTAGGTGATGTTGTATGAGTAGTCCTAAAATATTTATTTATTAAATTTAAGTTATCTATTCAATATACATTAATTATTTATGTTTTGGATAAACCCAAAACTTTTTATCATAGAGCTATATAAAAGTTAAAAAGCACACTGGATTCTAAAAAATTGTAACATAAAAATGTTACGTGTTAAGCTGTTTTCATTTTAATAACTTTACAACATTAACACAGCTTATTCACGCAACCCTAAGTCCACCACAAACCACAGACAAAAAATACCCTCAGTTTTGCAAAAAGCGTACAGTCTATCCAAAGCCAATCATCGCAGCCCAATAACTTGATTCCTCCCTGCCTCCAGGGTGTTGCAGGCTGCATTCCTCTATCGTCCCTTCGGTGCCATAACGAGTACTGTCGTGAAATAAATCTTGCCACCCCACATTGCCGCTTCAGCCTTTCAGGATAAAGACTTTATTTTTTCCCGCTGAAGCCCTTTTATGTTCGATGTTTTGATTGGTTAGGTTTTATATGAAGGCCTTTTGTCGTGCTCTGCTGGTCTTTGTATTTTAGTAGTGCAAATTGATGTGGTAGTAGGCGGATATTGGTGTTTGATGTACCCTTGTGATTTTGAGTTTAACGATCAAATTAATTGGATTCGTATACAGGACATATTTATGTCATAAAAAGCCGTGTTGGCTAAGTGGGAGGACACTCGACTTTCATTCCGAAGGTTCAATCTCCGCCACGCACCTCTGGATTTTTCTTCTTGAGAAATTTATTTGCGCTTTAAACATGTGCTTTAACGGTTAAGGCAAACATCGTGAGGAAACTGGCATGTTCTGAGAACTTTAAAGAGTTTGAAGGACATGTGCCATTCACCAACCCGCACTTGGCCAGCAGCGTGGTGAATTAAGGCTTCATCTCTCTCGTCAAGATAGAAGTCCCTGTGTCCCAGCTGTGGGAACTTTAATAGGGTGATGATGTATGTTTAACTAATAGTACATATTTATGATCGATATATGAATAATTCGGTTTAACTATACTATAAGAATATCTATTCTAACACTACAGATATATTTTTATAATGTCTATCTATAATGTCTATCTATAATTCAATGTACTTTCTGGATAACCTCACCAATATTTTCATATCATAAAATATTTTTTTTTATTATAAGTAGGTATACCTATAGTATTAAACGTTTCATAGTGGATGCTGGCGGCGTCGCATCCAAACATCACTATATATAATTGAAGGAGGCATTATGTTCAGCAGTGTACGTCCTAAAACTGAATAGCCTTGATAACAAAAAAAAAATTAGTCATTTATTTGTTAAAAAATATAAGGTAATTTTTTTTTGTATATGAAAAATCAAGATAATAAAGTGAATGAAGTTTCACATGACGTAACGTTTGTACAAATATTTATAAGCCAAAACTACTTAGGTAATTTGATGGTGCATAACTTTATTATGCACCATCAAAGTACCGCAAAATAGGTGTCCAGGTTTTTTAGATGGGCCAACAGACGGACTATAGAACATACCTATTTTTTGTGTAGTTATAATGCCTATTTATAATGATGACATGTCATAATAAAAGAAACTTTTTGATATTAGATTTTTTGTATCAACCTGTGATCAAAAACTGGGTATGGACACGATTTTATTTGCTTTAAGTTTTTCGAAGAAAGCTTCAAACATCCTTTGTTCTTTAGCGACAAAGGTTTTCAGGTGTTCTATTTTCCTCAATTCTGTTTAAATAATATGTATACCTTGTTAGGATGCGAAACTTTCTGCATAAATTAGTACCTATTAGATACATTGCTGAAAAATTTCTGAAAGGTTTTTATTAAGGACTAGCGGCCCGCCCTGGAATCGCACTGATAATTATTCTAAATTATTTTCCCGACAATTATTATTTTTTTTCTCGCTGTAAAAACCATCCTGTAACTTCAGCGAAATTATAAAAAAAAAATTACAAATTTGTTTAGGCGTTGTTGATTTATGCGCTTAGCAACACATTTTGCGATTCATTTTTATATATAAGAAGAGATAGAGAAAAAGTAAACGTATTTACGGTTTACATAAATGGATTATGTTTAAGTAAAGTATGTCCAAAACAAACGGTTTTTGTTTATTAGATCCCGTTGAATGCCTTGGTCGGTAGCCTTTTTGTTTATCTTAAGATACCTTAAGCCAGTGAGGTCTCAACGAAGATGTGTCTAGTCTTAAGTATATGTGAAATCAATAGTTATTCTAGGTACTTTACAACCAAAGAATTACCTTATATTCAGTCAAATATCATAATTCAAAATTAAAATAATAAATAACACCGATTAGTTGCCTTAAAATTAAAAAATATTTAAATATATATTATTTTGTACACGAGTTGTGCTTTCATTTGAGATCCCACTCAAGTATATTCGGTTGTTCTTCCTGATTATTACCCCCTTTTAAACAACTCAACCGATTTTTCACAAACATGTCTAATAACTCTCGTTCAAAGTCACCTTTCATACAAAATGAAACTAAATTGAAATCGCTTTATCCGTTGTGGATGTTACGATGCCACGGACAGATACGTCAAACTTATACACACCGAATTTTGCAATTTTGCTCTTCGAAGGTTTCGAAGGTTATTTCATGAAAGATAAGCCTTCATTTGACCACAATCTCACCTAATGTAAAGTGACGATGTGGTCAAAAATGGAGCATGAAGACCTAGAAGATTAACTGGAAGAAATTGCTTTAAGCAATAAGGCCGCCCATTAAGCATTTTGTATTTAGCTGTAAGTTCCTTTTTGTATTGTTTTATCCTGGTCTGTAAAAAAGAGTTATATTATTATTTAACACCCCTCATTTTCGGTCGGGTGTTGAAAAGGTGTATACGGGGAACAGTCCTCAATCCCCGAAACATTAAATTTTTTGAAAAAATGGTTTCCTGCCCATAATTAATTCTCTAACCCACTAAAATTAAAGCTTAAAATATTTTGCAACTAAATTAAATTAGCCACGTCCAAAACAAAGACTACCTAAACTCGGCTCAGAAGCCTAGTTGGCTGTTGACCAGTTTTTTCGTGACGGTCAGTTTAAATCTGCGAACGGATGGACGGACAGTTTTAATGGTCTTTGTAAGGGAGTGAAAACTGCAGCATAAATTCACTGCCTCTTGCGTGCTCCGGGCAATTTTTCCAAATACGCCTCTGACAGTGTAAATAGAATTACAGTTGTGTTACTTTTTACGGAGTATTATAATTTGACAAATCAAAAGGTTTTTAAATCTAGCCGATTCAAATCGGTTTATTATGTTGACGAAAGGGAACGGAAACATATTAAGTCATTCGTTTTCTACCCACAAGTAAACAAGATAACAATTTCGGCAACTTAGCAATAAACAATTTTTTTTTTCATGTATTAAGAAAATACCTAAAAATAAGGTTTTTATACATTACTCTATGCCTGTCGTTGTGGATAGTAAACTTATTTATTATTATATTACCACAAGCAACCGCCCTGACATAGCACTGTCGCTGGTGTCAATCAGTGACAGTGCAATGTCGGGCCATCAAAAAGGTAAACCAACCTTTCAATTCACCCACTCCATTTGTTTTATAAATCTATAAATTCTATTTTTGCAAATTCTTTTGGAAGTTACTGGCTGAATCATCTGTACTATGTCTCTACACAACACTGTCTATTGGCTTTTAATTTATTTGTCTGTAACAAAGTCTGGATTGCCTGTTGGCTGTCACTTTGATTTAGCTGTAAATGCGTGCACTGAGATGGGGCTTTGCAACCTGTTTTAAAACACCCAAACGATTTCAGAAAATCCGTTGTGCTAAGCTTTAGGATTTTTGGAAATGGTTTAAAAGTTCTTGCAGTAGAAATAAGTTTTAACACATTTTTTTTTATTTACAAATTATATAATATGACCTTTTCTGTAAAGGCCTAATTTACTAATCAGTAGGTAAAAATTAAACTATGTTACTGAGATACATTAATAGGCTGAGTAAGAGAGACGGATATTTAAGTAATGATTGGCTACTTTTGACTTTACTTGGACTTGGTAAAGAGGCCCTAAGGTGCGATTCCCTGAGACCAGTGCGCAGCGAAGAGCAATAAAATAAAATGTTATGTACGGCTTTGTAAGTGTGCACCGCTGGGCGCTGGTTAAACGATATAGTATCTTAGTCTTACTTTCATCATAATTTTTCATGATGTCATTAATATTCTTTTAGTTTACAAATGCCGGGTAAAGTTCATGCTTATATAATAATACCTTAGTACCTAGTAACGCCAGTTTTACGCAAAATCGCATAAATTAACTGCTCCACCAACAAATTTATCTTTTTCCACCATCGGAATACTAAAACAGGACCCGTCGCCGTCTATCCATCGTGGCCGCATCAATAAAATTAACATTGTAATCCACTTACTGTAGCAAAAAATTACGAGTAAAATGTACGTTTCAGCATAATCTTTGAGAAAAGGGTCTTTAAGAATTAGAGACGACAGTTTTGTGGCCGAGTTTTCGGTTGTAATGTTGTTAAGTTTTTTAATCCGGTATTCTTTTATTTGTAGACTGCTGGAGGAATTAGGCATTACACAATATATAACAAAAAAAACCTCCACATACCGGATTACGGTAGCAATGCGCATTCCCTCTATTGGACAAGAAATAAAATAAATATTTCCGTACAACAACGTCCAGCCAAGTGCTAAGCTCCAAGTTTGTATTACGGGTACTAGACATCTGATATACATAATTCAATACATATTTAGATTTATTTTAGGTACATATAAAACACCCAGACCAAGAAGAAAATGCATATATGATTATTATTATTATTTTGCAATAAGTAACTTTATCGGCCTCTTTGTCAATCTGTCTTGCTCACGACATCAAAGTACTACAAATTCGACTCTTAATGTGATGTAGACTGATAAATCCGTACTCGATACAAACTTAGTGGACATCCTTATTCCTTATTCTCGGTGTAATTGCCTACGATATGTCTGTCTTGAAGTCTTAGCCCAGAAACAGAAAAGAAACACGAAAGTTTAAAAACTATTTAATCGTTTTATTTGTCCAAAATGGGGTCGAAGCTTTCGCCTCCGTATCGGATTTTTCAATTAAATCTCACACATAATTCAACTGACAATGTGCTAAAACAATATATTTTGCTGAAACGGTCAATGATTATGCTAAAATAACTTCATCATAATCTGTTACTTCTTCATCTTCAACCACAGCATCAATTAGTATGACATTTTGTTACAGAGATTATTTAAGTTAATATAAAGGAAATACTTATTTATGAGGGATTTTTTTTCGCTGATCTGACGGACTGCTTCAATGGCGCGGCAGGCGAAGGTACGCTTACGGCGCAATAGGTAGCAGATTCGATTCCCGCCATGTCGTGGGGTCAAGTGTTAGAAAATTTCTCCTTGGTCTGTGTTTTTTAAATGTAAAGTAAAAATAATATTAAATACATGTATGTATGTCTATTATGGTACGTATATCAATTGTCCCGTAACACAAGCTTAGAGCTCACCACGTGGCTAGATGTTGTTGTGTGGATTGTCCGGAAATATTTATTTATTTATTAATCTTGCTTAGAACGTTATTTTCTTAGAAAACGACTTACTCTTAGAGCAACTTTAGCAGATTTAGAAACAGTCTACAATCAGCTAAGAACGTTAGTTTTGGCAACACACTTTGTTCAAATTGGATACATACGGCTTTAATGCGCCATAGTAATATCTTCTAGATATTGCAGTAACAACAAGCAGACGCTACTCAAACGTCTAGCGAGGCGGTCATAATTGTTTCTAGTTCAATTCCGAGACCAAAAGTTATTAAATTTACCCCGACAGTAATGTGATGCACGAAATCTTATTAGGGGCCCCAAAGAGAATTTAATCGGCTTGAAATGACGTTTCCAGTAAAATGCAGTTATCAAATTATAATATTCATTTTCAATACGTTCAGTAATATTTATTTTTAATCGAGTTTCCAACTTCCTTTATTTACTAAAAATTATTGTAATTACTTCCTACCTAATTACCATTATGTCGGACGTACATTGCTAGACATAGGCCTTATTCAAAGATCTCAGACTTCACCAAGTCATTCGTCCATCTAGTAGGTGGACGTCCTACGCTGCACTTGCCAATCCGCAGTCACCAGTAGAGAACTTTTTGACCCCATCGTCCATCTGTAGGTACTACGTGCTATATGATGCTCTACTTGCACACGATGATGCTGGCATGTGATTTTTATCTAATATATAAAATTTCCATGTTAGTAACCGTACTCCTCCAAATTTTATATGCGTATTCAGTAGGTCTGATAATCTGCTACAATCTATTTTTCATTTTGCAAAACAACGTTGTCAGCTAGCTGACTCCAGCAATCGTCGGAGGAGTACGGTTAGCCGTTTCGGAAGAGTACGGTAACTAACATTGTGACATGGTAATTTTAAATATTAGATAAGATAAACTGTAACCAAATCCTCAGATAGAGAAAAAATCACTACATTATTTTTCAACTCATACTGGATTTTATTCTCCACTTTTTAACCGACTTTTTTGGAAAAATATTCCAACTATCCAACTACGCAGGGGATACTCGCAAGGCATTCACTTGGATTAAGCCGTTTTGAATTAATACAAATACTATGAAGGTTTCACTAGCAAAAATAAAATAATTTGTGCAGTAACATTGTAAGTCTGTTAATGAGTTCAACCTCAAATTTGAACCTCGAATTGGATTATAATGTTAATATTATGATTTCCATGGGGTTCTCTGCAAGGAACAAATTTTGGTTATCTTCGAATCTGGAAGCGCTGTATGACGGCCGTTATTCTTATTTTGATTAAAGTTGTCTACAAATAATACAGCGATAAATGTGTTGAGCAGGTTTTATCAGGTAAAATAGGTGGGTAGTAGGTCCAATCACTTCCTAAGAATTGAATATTAACACAAGCTTATGTTTAAAAAACAAAATGTTCATTTTGTTCACATAAAATTTACAAATGTTTACTTCACTTGCAATGCAAGCATGTAAATAATTTTGTTTAATTTTAAGGAAATGCTTAAAACGAATCTATTAAGATCTATTAAAAATAGTATTTTACCGCGGTAAAAAACATATAGATAGATAGATAGATAGAAAATTCTGTATAACACGCCAATAAACATAAATACAACATTATTAACAGTAAAAGTAAACCATGGGTAATGGGCGGTCTTATTGCTTAAAGCAATTTCTCCCAGACAACCTTTGTATGGAAAGAAGTTTGTGTTATTCTGATTTTGTAAACTATATTATTGTAAAGTTGCATCAAAATCCATTTAGTAGTTTTTGCGTTAAAGTGAAACCAACACACTTATATGCATCCTCACAATCTTTCGCGTGTAAATTATTGAGTAGGATTTCTTACACATTGTTTTTCATTACAGCTCCGCTCTTGTCATAGTAGCTCTTCAACGCATCAAATTTTAACGTAAAATAGCGGTAAACACTTTTTAAAAATAACTTTAGGGCGGGCGTCACTCCTCGTTTCAATAAGAAATAAATTACGATTTCTTATTAAGGTCCCATTATGCGCGACGATTTATCAAGTCCATTCAGTGGTGCGTGTTATAACAGATTTTAATGAAATCTCCAGCATTCTGCTTTGTCTGTGATTGTTCTGCGATTGTATGTTATGAAAGAGGGTGGGTGGCTTGACCCGAAATTATTTTTAATACACATTATTGTTTTATGTTATTATTTACAGAACTTTCTTTCAATAATGGTGAACTATGCAAAGGTTAGTACAACAGCAAAAGTTAGTGATCAAAATCAATGTTTCAAAACATCTTCTAGTATGACGTGCGAGATATAACAAGTTATATCAAAGTGTAATTTTAAAATGAAGTTTTCCGTTTATGGAAATGAATTTGATCACTTAGTTATGACACGTTTTTTGTTCCTTTACACTACTTACTTACTTTGAGGGTAAAATTGTTTGTATGTTCTGCAAGCACTTTTCTCCTTGGTCTGGGTGTTTAATATGTATAATAAAAATATCTATATATGTATGTATATTATATTAAATATATCAGTAATCTAGTGCCCGTAACACAAGCTTAGAGCTTACCACGGGTCTAGATGTTGTTGTGTAAGATTGTCCGGAAATATTTATTTATTTATTTTATTTTATTTATTTACTTCTAACAAACTACAATAGTTAGTAACTTTTGATACAATTTAATGTTTATTTTATTTTGGGACCCTTTTTCA
Organism: Gymnoscelis rufifasciata; assembly: GCA_929108375.1. NCBI lineage: Eukaryota > Metazoa > Arthropoda > Insecta > Lepidoptera > Geometridae > Gymnoscelis > Gymnoscelis rufifasciata. Next base: position 5,565,364 of record OV815303.1, read on the forward strand.
TCAGTTTCATTTGCTATTGACTGTACACCTCTACTTACTTCACAATTACAAAGGTGTTTTAATAGTTCATTTGTATTTGGAAGTGTTCTCTTTTTTGTATTGACTCATAATATGGAGACTTGACTTGATTAAAATTACAGTTTATACGAAAAGTGAAGTTGTAAAAGAAATAACTTTTTTAAGGTCGGACTTTGGATAATTATGAACCAAATCTGGCCTCCTAAATAATACAGCCATATTAAAGCTACTTATCATAAAAAAAACAAAATAGTTGCGTTTATATTAAATTTCAACGGCAAATAAATCTGCATACTGCTTAGATGTAAGCAGTTTGTCCAAAAACAGTTTCATATTGCGTTCATATTTATTCCTTTACTGCGCTACGCGAAAAGCGAATTCAGGACACTGAGAGAGATTTACAATCTGTAGTTAATGTCCACCAACAATGAGATACAATTTAACTTCCGCAACGAAGCTATATTTACAAAGCAACGTTACTGGACCGTCGGTATTTCGTTAATGTTTTTTGGCCAGTGTTTTGCTAACTTCTGTTTTGGCTCATAATGGAAATAGCGGAGTCATTTATAAAAGTTAAAATAGGCCTACTTATACTTAACCTCACAGAGGGAAAATCCATTATGAATCGTTATAATCATCATAGTCGATTAAAATACTGATCTCTTGATTATAGTCGAGTTTTGTATATACATACTAGACATATTAATTGTAAATTTATATTGTTACTAGCTGACCCCAGCAAACGTTGTTTTGCAAAATGAAAAATTGATAGTAGCTGATTCTCCAGACCTACTGTATACGCATATAAAATTTGGTAAAAATCGGTAAAGCAGTTTCAAGGACATGTGTCATTCACCAACCCGCACTTGGCCAGCGTGGTAAATTAAAGCCTAATCTCTCTGCAAGAGAGAAGTCTCTGTGTCCCAGCAGTGGGAACGTTAATAGGGTGATGATGATGATGAACCAGCACCGTTGCCCGCAGATTACTGTATGCGAATATCGGCGTAGCTATTGTACGTAATACAAAAATTACTTATAGGTTAAGTATATTATAGTTGTATTATAGTAAGTATATTTTATAGAAAAAACTTCATGTAAAATTTAAAAGAACTCCAGCTTTCCTACAATAAGCTCGGCGCTGAAGTTGTGCTATAAACATTTTTTGTTCTGTCGACTACAGCTAGTCTTAATAACTTTATTGCTTGTAGAGCAAGCCGTTCGTGATTTTAATTTGTGTTGTAAGGTTTGGCCTCGGTGCTGCAGTAATTACCGAAATCGGCCAAAAGCACCGCTTGACAATTTTCACAGTATTAGCCTTAAAATATAATTGGCATAGTTACAAAGCTGTTGGTAAGAAGGGTATTATTAGTATTTATTTTGTATGATTAGAATTAAAAACTTGAATATTTTACTTTATGATCTAGACACGCGGCAGCGTGTCAGGCCAAGTCAAATCTAACCTACTTTAAGATCTCACATTTTTTAACCCCCGACCAAAAAAGAGGGGTGTTATAAGTTTGACGTGTCTGTCCGTCTGTCTGTCTGGGACATCATAGCTCCCGAACGGATGGAGCGATTTCAATTTAGTTGTTTTTGTATGAAAGGTGAGTTTGACGCGAGTGTTCTTAGACATATTTCATGAAAATCAGTTGTGCCGTTTAAAAGTTATGGTAAAAGTTAAGTTATAGAGCGGGGAAGGAAAACTGAAATTCTGCAAATATACTCGAGTCGTGTATCAAATGAAAGCGCATCGCGTGCACATAACAAACTATTATAGTGTTTTACTTTTAAGGAAATTAAGGCATTGGACTCGGGGTTTTTTCTTAAATTTTAAATTTAGATTTTGTTCCTATAAATCCATATTTCGATTTTTGAAAAAAAATATATTTTTTTTTTAAATACCTTTATGTTTTTGGTGGGATTTAGTTAACATCGATGTTTACTTAAGGGCAAACTGACACCTAATGCAACCAAACGACAAAACGACGCCACCACATCGCAACAACAACGCAACCACGGGGTCGGGCGTATTTTCTATACAAAAATACAATACGTTTCAACACACTACTACATTTTCCAGTCGTTACCGACAACTGTGTTGACATTGACTTTGTGGCTGCGATGTCAGTATGGTGTCGTTGCGTTGCGGTTGCATTGTTTGTCTTGTGCATGCGAGTGTTTTGGGACTTAAAAATTACTTTAGTAAGGTAAGAAAGATCATCACAAATCATTAAAATAAAAATATTCGTAAAAGCTGTTTTTTAATACATTTTGTCAATTTTAAAGTACTTGTAACTGACACGTTATAATTGTTTAACAACTTACAAACAAATTTGTGACACACATAATACATTAACATAATGGTTTGGTCACTCGCGCAAAATGTTTCATACAAATAAGCACAATATTATCATTTCGTTACGATGCAATATTTATGTAATTTATTTATTTATTCAACAACAATTGTTGTTACAGGATGTTTCCCAATGCAATAGAGTAACTCAAAATACATTATAATATAATATTATTAATTTCATTCAATTCAAAATATAAGAAATTAATTAATTAAATGAAATAAAAGTAAAATAAGTTACTAAAAAAAAAAAATCACCCATAACAACGTAATGTTACGTTGCAATGTGCTTATAGATAATAAATATTTTATGCAAAAGTTTCCGCGAGATAAAAATATGGCATTTTAAAAAAGCTGGCAGCAGATAAACCTTGTCGAGTCAACATTTACAAAAGCAAATAAAGTAAATCTGTATGATTTTATTAAAAACTACCTTGATGTTTATATTCATAACTTGGAATGCGTTTTATTATCAACTAGCGGCCCGGCCCGTCTTCGGAAGGGTAATTATTCAAAATTATAGTCCCGGCAAATATTCGATTTTCTCATTAATGACCATCCTTGTGCTTCTAATGTTAAAAAAACTGGTCCTGATGTTGTTGAGCTATGCGCATAGTAACACATTGAGATTCATTTCTATTTTAAAGATAATATGTTGGAGGTTTTGTCTGTTCACGTCCGTAATTAACCCTCTGAATCCTTACACGTGACCTCCGGGTGGTGCACAAAACAGTCTCTGGTGGTAGGCTTCGGCCGCGTCACCACCCTCCAGGCTGGGCCAGTGTGTGAAACGATTTTTTCGTGTTTCGTAATGTGGCCCGGAGAAGCCATCTACCTTCTAGGTCTTCATTCTCCATCTTAGACCACATCGTCACTTAATTTCAGGTGAGATTATGTATAAATGAAGGCTTAGTTAGCTTAAAAATGTATACATTATAATCTGACATGTTCAGATTTCAGCACTCTGTCTATCACGGTATCTATCAACCAGGCAGACAGACAGACGACGAAGTCTCAGTAATAGTGTTCCGTTTTACCCGTGGGTACGCGTGGGTACGGTGGTATCCCTAAAAATCTAAATAACTAATGGAGGTAGCTTTATCTCTTTTATTATGATAGAGTAGTTCATCAAATTAGCTAGAGCTTCCGACTGAATAGCACCTGAACCAATATCCACGAATAGCACCTACAAATATGTCAGGCGTAATCCACGAATAGCATCTACAAATCTGTCAGGTGCTATTCGCGGAAACAAATCAGGCTTCATACCTTGAGTTGATACATACCATCTATTAGTATTACACGGTATTACGGAACAGAATCGTGCAGGCGACGCGGCAACTCCATCAGAATTGTTTTGATAAGCCAGCTACTGAACAACCTCGGGCGGCTATTTCATTATCCTTTGTCCTGCAGTGCCTAATTGTAGGCAGTTCAATGACTTTTCGGCAATGGGCCCTTATTTGCAATACCAAAAAATTGTGGGCTATTGTTTCATTTTTAACCATGCTAGTAATAATATAAAAAGCTAAAAAAAACTTACTGCGAAAATGTGTCTTTAAGGAAATTGTATGACTTAAAACGGGTAACAGCATGATTTGACGGTTTTTGAGGTTTTTAGAAGTTGTGTGACCTTAATTATTAAGATATTTAATTAATGTTTAATTTGAAAATACAAAAAGCTGACTGATGTTTTATAAAACTTTTGAAGATAATAGCTGCATATTTTTGCATGTGGAGTGTGGATGGTATGATTTCTGTAAAATTACCTACAATATAAAAAAATATCTGGTAGGTGTTTTTAGCCTCGTTACAAAATTACTTCGTAAAAAGAGATATTTAAAAATTAATCTAGAACCTAATTTTAATAACCTTTCCATAATTTATCATAAAAGCGTAACAAATTGATTATGTACAAGATAGTGAATAAGGGCCCTGGAAAACTCTCGAGCTCAAAATTAATATGTGGTCAAAGCGATGTCACGAGCAAACTCCTACACGATAACCGCAAAGTAAAATTAAAACTCCAAAGCCCTCCTTGATATTTTAACTGGAATTTTTGAGGTAAATGTTTTTCTGACAATTTTCGCGAAACAAAATAAAATTATTTAAGGGACGAATCAGGAACTCGAACTGGGACAAAAGCGGATTTATTTTATGACTCGGACTTTTACGGGACGAAAACGGCACAAATGAAAAATTATTCGTATTAAATCTTTTGATTTTCATCTTCATCATCATCATCACCCTATTAAAGTTCCCACTGCTGGGACACAGGGACTTCTCTCTTGACGAGAGAGATTGAATTGAGTAAACGCGGTACTCATGATTTAATATTGCTCTTTTATTAAAATTGTCAAACAATCTCAATTATTATTTCCAATACGTTTTTTGTATTCATCATAATGAAATTGGATTTGAGTGAGTATCGATTCAAAGGGACAACACTTGACGTTCTCGATTGTAGTGTATTGAATTTTCATCGGATTGATACTGGATAAACTGACAAAATTGATAAAATAGAACTAATGAAAATAAATCAAGTTATTTATTTACATAAATTATCATGGTGATCACAGACATAATCAATTATCCATATGAATGTTGACATTCAAAAGATGTTATGGCTAAATGGGAGAACACTCGACTTTCATTCCGAAGGCCGTGGATTCATACTCCCACAACGCAACTCCGGATTGAGAATGAGTGTTATTTGGACATACTTTTTCTGTACAGATATAGTCATATTTTGAATCTATGTAGGTCTTATAGTATTATTATATTGCTGTATAATTTAAATATGATAAATAAAGTTAAATATTATAATCCGTTAAAGATAAAGTAAAACGGGGAAAAAGTGTAAAAATCTGTTATTGATATAATGGTTTATTAATTTGGTGACTACTATTTAAGTGGAAACATAAAATCATAGTACTTACTGTCGTTGCAAATAAAAAAAAATACTTAGCAATCTATGATACTAGAATTGGTTTAGTGATATCATTGATTTTAGCGTGCATTGTTGAAAACACTGGGGCAACAATGTTGGCATTGCCATCCTCAATGGTATTCATCCATTTCGAAGGGAAAATGAAGAATGAATTTTGTAAGCTCATTAGTCATGTACACGCTAAAACGAAATACTAGCTCAATTGCAACAGAAACCACTATCTCCAAAAATAATCATGGCACAACATGTGTTTTTCCTCCATTTTCCTCTATCAGTAGTCATCTCAGCACTCACTCTTTTTTTATACATATCCTCATTCACATATTATATTAAAAGGTACTTCAAAAAACTATAAGACTTGCATTACACAGCGTTTGTTTTTTATGTTAGATATCTCATATTTCTTTCTCTGTAAACAGATATTAATGATTCTGTAGTCCCAAATTGATTTTCAATTTCATAAAACTCAGTATGTGTGTTTGTTGTTTTTGACAAACTCACACTGACAAACTGAGTTATGTCTTCAAAAGTCGATATTTTATATTATTTTAGTTAATTTTTTTTTGTATTTTTTTTGCTGGTAAACAATTAACAGCACTTAGTGCGTTATTTCACTAATCCAATTATTATTATTTTATTAATCTGTTTTTTCATTAATCACTAATCCAAACTACTAAAGACACTTATATTTGGACACTGGAACAAACCAAACGGACCCTACAATGCGAACTAAAAGCATGTATGAATGCAGCTTTGCCCCGTGTCACAATATTTGGGGTTCCGTCGTAATGAGCGCGGAGGGGTTAGTAATTATTATTTTAATTCAGTGAGCTATGTTATGGTGAAAGTTTCCACTGATGACTGTGGGGTTATAAGTTTAAGGGCTGAATTGTTTAATTCACTGTGATAATGTGTTCTTTGCGTCTGAAGATGGTGATGTTATGGGGGGCCTTTAAGAAGTTCTTGTTTCGTTTGCCTTAGAAATTAAGCTTCATTAGTATTGCGCTCGAATGTTATTAAATGGATGGCCAGGTTCCTCCCAGTCTAAATTAAATCCTATGTACACCACATAAAGTATGTTTTATGTTGCCGTTACACAATTCTATGGAAATTCCGATTCATCCCCCCTATTATGTTAATTATATCAGATGTCTAGTACCCGTAATATAAGCTAAGAGCTTACCACTAGACTAAATGTTGTTGTGTGGATTGTCTGGAAATATGTATTTATAAGAAGTTATATCACTTCAAAATATGATTGGATTTTTTGTCTGAATAGCGCTGAGGTTATTTCTAAAGTACCCTAAAACAATGAAAGTATCTTAGTAATACTAGTATCGTGGTCAAAGTACATTATGTCAGATGTCTAAGTACTCGGTAATACAAGCCTAAAGATTTTGCAATGTACAGTAATATAATATAGAACCAACGGATTTATATCCAGCCCCATTTAACGAGTTTCGCTACAAAAAACGCTGTCAGTGACACCACGGAAGGCAAATTCGCAAAATCACGAATGGCTAAAATTAAGTAATGGGGTCACATTGTGCCTCGTTGAGTTTGAAATGTGCTAATTAATCGACTATTGATAGTTGCGATTCTGGTCAGGTAGGTAATCCTCAATAACGAGCAAATTGTTTAATCTTCTATATACACATTGATAAAGTTAGTTTAGTTGTGAGTAGGTCTACTTTAATTCTAAAGATTGTATATTTTGCAATCTTTATATACTTATATAAATCTCGTGTCACAATGTTTGTCCTCAATGGACTCATATACCACTTAATTGATTATAATAAAATTCGCACACCATGTGCAGTTCGATCCAACTTGAGAGATAGGATGGTTTTTACGGCGAGAAAAATTCGAATAATTTCCGGGAAAATTTTAAACCCGTGCGACGCCGGGGCGGGCCGCTAGTCTATTATATGTTCAAGTTTGAAGACGTAAAGACTGCGTTTATTATGTAGTTCTTTGGTTTTTAATAAATGATTGATTCATTGAATCTGTGATTTCGTCTTCAGACGCAAAATGGCGTTCAACTAACATATTTACCAATTTTTAAAGTTATTTAACTTGACACTGGAAAAGTGATGCTTCAAGCGCAGATTCCAGATAAGAAATTGAATTGAATTTACTCAATCTATACTAATATTAATGTTTATGACGTTGTATGGGGTCTCTGGATCTATACATATGCGGAAAAAAATTAAATTATCCCATTAAAACGCTAATATTACCGCGGGACAATGCTAGTAGAATATAGATTACAATACAAAACACTTAATTTTATACTTTACTAGCTGACCCCAGCAAACGTTGTTTTGCAAAATGATAAATAGACAGTAGCCGATACTCAGATCTACTGAAAATGCATATCTATAAAATTTATAATACATATTATGTAATCGGTTAAGCTGTTTCGCAGGAGTACGGTAACTAACAATGTGACATGGAAATGTTATTTATTAGAGATTAAGTAAGTTGTTTTTTTACCGTCACTGATAAATATAATCATTTAACCTAGTCCCGTCAGTCTGTTAGTCCAAAAGAGTTGACAGTAATGTAGAGGTATAATGAATTTACAATTAATAATTTAACGACAGTCTGCGACGCAGTAAGCGTCTATATTCAATTGCAGCCTAGCGGGACTACCCAGTCATTGATATTCTCGATATTTATCTATATAAATAAAATGAATTGTTGTAGTCTGATTAAAACTGGAGAACGGCTGAAAGGATTTATCTTATCTAGGGAAGGTTTAAAAGGCGAGAAAACATCGAATAATTGCTGGGAAAATTATTTTGAATAATTACCCGTGCGAAGCTGGGGCGGGCCGCTAGTTTTAAATATATGTAACTTAATTATTTTATCTTACAGCGAAAATCGTACTTAATTTATCTGATGGTGAAGTTACTTGTTATACAATAAAATCTCAGGCTTATCTATGTATAATCAAAGACGAATTAAATTATTTACTTACTAACGAGTACAACACACACAGCACACTGTAATGTTATAGGGTAATTCGCGTCAAACTTTTTAATTAACTTACTCTTATAATCCTACATAATATCGCCTAGAACTCTAGCCTATTTGAAAAACATAAAAGTCTGGGTAAAAGCGAAATGTTAAAAGCTCAAGTTAATGCGAAATTCATAAACATGAGGAGATGTTTGCCATTAAAACATTACCGAGTTTACGTCGCGGCGAACGTTGAGTGCTATAAAGGTTGTTTACCACCAGTGATGTTTGGACTAAATTTCGATACGCTTTCTTTCTGCTAGCGTTTTGTTTATGAAGAAACATGTATCATATGAATAAAGAAAGAAATGTTTATTTGTCACAAAATAAAAAACAATAATAAATGTGACAAAAAGGTAATAATTCAGAATTATGCTGTGATTGAGCGAGTCAAACCACAGCGCTGTTCTTCCATGATCGCCTTAAGCTATAATATAATGTACAGTGTTATGCGTTATGCCTCCGCCACACATTTTTGCTGAAAGTACCCCGATGCTTCAAAACAAAATGTATTGACATGACATCAATCCATATCTCATCATTGATGACATATCACGGACGCCATCAAAATACAAGAAGAAGATTTACTATAGGTATATTATAATATATATATTTAATTTTAAGTTGACCTGTCCATGTGGGCCATGTGCTTCTAAGGAAATAAACGTTTTGACTTTGACTTTGATTATATAATATAAATATAATAGGTTCAAAGTGACTGAAAGATATTATGGAGATATATGTCTTTACGAGACCGAATTAGAAATGGGGATATTTTTGTATTATTTCGAAAACTTGGAATACCAACATAGCCGAATAAAGTTATAGTGGGCATAATAAAAAAAAAATGTTGGGAACTTAACAGTTTTTAATTAAATTTTTATAATTCGTTGGAAAAATAACATTGCCCGTACATATTTTTAAATAATAACTAAATTTTTAAAATGTCTTTATGTTTACGTTTATTAGGTATTGGCAGCATAATAACATCAATCATTTAAATACTACTTCTGACAAATTGTTTTTTATGTATTATTTCTACAAAACAGTTTCGCTTTATTTACCGACAACGTTTTATCTTGTAAATACTGGACGATACCAGAAATCGTCGGAATGCAATCAGTACCGGAATGCTAAATTAAACAGCTCAGTGGAGCGCCGACCGAATCCACTTTTAATTTATTTAAGCATTTTAAAACGACAATTAATCGTATGTGAAGTTGGAAGGAAACAGGTTTTTCCGGAATAGTTCACGTAATTTCCGTAAGTTGCGCAACCGACGGTTATTGTGTCAACGAATACTTGCACTTACAAAATTAAAGTAATTTACTGATTTTAATAACTGCTTGAATGTTGAGAATATCATGGACGGAGCACCACACAAACAAGTCAATTCTCAAAGAACTTAGCATTGGAACTCGACTGTCTACAATCTGCATGCAGAGAGTTCTCAAATTCTTCGGCCACACTGTCAGGCGTGACCCGAACAGCCTACAGAGGTTGATAATTACTGGCAGTGTGGAAGGAAAGAGAAGTCGAGGCCGCTCACCTACACGGTGGACCCACACAACACAGGACGCTACAGGTGGCACTCTCCAAGCATCAATAGAGGTACCTACAGTTGGCTCAGGACCGGAGTCGATGGAGAGAAGTGGTGACATAGCTGATGAGACGCCATAGTCACGTCCCTCAGTCATGAGGTTATGACTAAGAAGAATAATAACTGCTTGATAAACTTTCGACGTTTCGACTTCAAAGTCATGAGAAATTTTGACAAGGACTGAAGCAGGAACAGCTCCGACTATAAGCTTTCCAGTTCCCGTGCAAAAGTTAAATAATAAGTCAATTTTAAAGTACGAGACAATAAATAGAGGTAGTATTGAAAGAAATCAGTTGCTTGGGCTTTTCATTAACCCTTTCCGGAGCTGTGTTGCATTTATATTTATATATTCTTTTGCCTTCATTATATTTTTTATATAAAAATGCTTATTTTCTGTTTATGCACCACCGTCTACCGATCGATAAGTTATCATCGGCAAAGTATCACAGATAAAATATACCTACTAAAGAAACGAACTCACAGATACTGACATTATACATCATCTAAACAACTGTACTAACGTAACATAAGCTTTAACGTAGTTTAATAAGGCTTAATTACCAAAAAATACCAGGCCAATTAAAACTGAATAACATGAATATTCAGAGAACTGAACTAAGTTTTAGCTAACTCTGACTGTTTTGGTTAACAAATGAGAAGCCAAACACAAGAACAAGATTACACGCTTTCGTCTAAGGCTTGAATCGAAGTTTTACAAGTTGGAGACGCTAAACGAGTAATTAACAATACTCCGCAGTAATGCGAACATAGAATGATTAAAGAACCAATTATTATTTCTCGAGTGACAGTTTTTTCTGCTTTTTGAATAATTAATGATAGATGATCATAACCTATTCATCTAGAACTTCTGGCTCTGAGTTTTCTGGAAGCTATGTTGACCCTTCGGCGAGAATCGAACCCGCTATGAAACAAAACATGAAACAACATTTCGAAACATGCTTTTCGAGCGTTCCATTATATTTTAAACTCTTTTTCGATTACATATTAATTTTCACAATTTCATCACAAGTATAGCAAAGGCACGTTTTCATTATAAATTACCAACTAAAAAGTTTGATTCTAATATCCATAAAGTGGTCGTTTTTAATTTACCTCCGAACTTGCCCACAATGAATAACCAGCACTTACCCCGCTCTAACAGTCAAAGCTATCCCTACTTTGATTTGTTATAAATTCATTAAACTACTCTGTTATTAGCCATTATTATGACGCCGGAAGTGCCCGGGGAAGCAGACCAAAAGCACCGACGGCGTTTCATTTTCCCTATTTGCAATTCAAAAATTCACTCTCCCTTCACACTACATCTATCCCTCTCACTCATACCAGAAATTTCACTTCGATAAGTTAGCTATCTCTGTCTATTACCACTTTTTGATGTAAACATTTTAAAAAGCCACTTGCGTTCGGCTTTGTGCATTTGTTTCGAAAGGATTAGCCATAAATAGTTCGGACTTATTACACTTTCATGAAGGTTCCTAGTGAATTTATGCTGAGAAAAGTTTGAGTTTTGCTGAATAAAAGATATCTATTGGGTTTCTTGGAAAGGTGCCAGTGACGCGCAGTTCAACTTATTAAATGTGGGGTCAACTGAAATCTAGAATGGAGGCGTGTGTGTAAATCATAGGTAGGTAGGAGTTGGGGCGATTCTGTGGCGTTTAACAGATACGAACTTTTAAATTATTGTTTAAAAATAACTAATATTTTAGATGCTCTAAAAATGTTTTGATTTAAGATTATCAAATGAAATAAACAACGATCTTATCAGCAACTATCAAGTCAAAAACCATAAATCGTTTTTTGTTAAGATACGTGTATGCATGTTAAAATTACATAAAACTGAATATTTATAACTAATTATAATAAAAATACCGTTCATTAAAATTTATTTACGCATAAAACTACTTAACGAATAAATTTATCCTTATCTAATTCATGAACACCATAAACAAGTGAAAATCGGGCATTATCTTTTAACCTCCATTGTTTTATATAATGAAACAAAATTCTAGGCAACGGTTGAATCGCACCTTCCCGGAAAAGCAAAACAAACATTCGCAAAACATTCAGAAGCTCGCAATAATTACGAAATTATCACAACAGGCGTAATAAATTATCGGGCAGATAAGCGGTGGCAAGATAAATATCCTGGTATCACACACGATAGGGTGGGAACGTACTGAGCAAGTTGTCTATAAAGGGTTGATTTAAAAAGAATAAGAAAAACGACGAAATACGGAAAGTTTAAAATAATGTATAAGTTAAATTAAGTCAGTAGTAGTTAGTCATAAGATTAAAAGTACATACCCAAGTAATTAATTATCGAAATCGGACTACCTACATAGTAAAAAGTTATGTTACTTAGTAAAAAGTCATACATTAAAAGATACGCGTTGAATTGAGAACTTTCTCCTTTTTTCGTCGGTTGGTAATATTAGGTAATTTAAAGCTACAATCGTTGATATTTTCAGGGAAGTGATTATTATCAGGGTACATTAATTATAAACATATTTCATGAGAAAAATTCCAAGTTAATAGTGTTTAACGCTTCCAAGCAAATCAATTTATTTCTATATACATTTCTCTAGCCCCAATGTACAATAACAAATAGTCAACAGTAGTGTAAGAGATAACTATTTGAATTATACTTATAAGAGAAGTGTTATTAACCGAATCATACTAATTAGAGAAGTATTAGCCAAGTATAAACTGTTGATACAGGGACACTAAACTCTGCTCCCGATGCAAGAGAACCATCAACCACTGAGCTAGTAATGTAGTTCAGACCATTTTAATACATTTGATTGTCTAGAACTTAAATTGACTACTGCTTATTGGGTCGAACTATAACACAAAGTGACATTAACACACATTTTCCAGACATTCAGGCAGAAAATTATACTATATATTTATCTGATTTTATTATGAAGTATAAAATTAATGCAAACTCATTAGCGGCATCGGTTTTTTTGTTGTAAAGAACAACATAAACGAATACTATAAAAAGCATTGCTTCGCCATTTTCTAGCTTTTCTGTTTGATTAAAGCTCAAAGAGAAAAGCTAGTAAATGGCGAATAAAAACATAAAATTAATATAAAAAGAGAAAAAAATAGTTCACTCGGTACCGATTTTGCTTTATAGTCATGGAGATTATTTTTATTTGCAGTCCACTTGAATGAAAGAATTGCTGAATTTTACGTTTTACCTCACCTCAATCACAAAAGACAACAGTAGGCAATATTGTGTTCTAGGTTAGTTTGGTACTAGTCAATTTGTGTTGGTAAATTAGAGTGTTTGACCCAATAATGGGTGTTTTCTATGTATCATACGAATGTATTTACAAAAAAAATGTATCTATCTAGTATATCAGTCACCTAGCACCCATAGTACAAGCTCTGCTTAGTTTGGGGCTAGTTGATGCTGTGTGATGAGTCCGGAGATATTTATTTATAAACAGAAGCCAATTTAAATTGTAGACAAACATGAAAAGTAGTCGTTTTGAATTCTAGGCAGCCCAAGGCCAACCCAACCGTCCGTGTTTGTTATCAATAATTTAATTATAAACATGTTTGCTTGGTGTACCACCACTCTAATCCTAAGATAAATATCGCGTATCACACACAAAATAAGGCGAGTGTGACCGCGCCCCGAGCGTATTCCCCATCTCATGTTTTTGCGAGGGCTTACTCGTTAGTACTGTTGACACCATGAATATACATCCGATTTAAATATTAATTTAACTCATTAAAAGGTAGAACCAAAAATCTGTAAATCTTCCAGCTTGATAAAATATTTTTTTAGTCCTTACTACCTACATAATATTGTAGAAATATTCCTGAATCATAATTTTCATAAATTCGTTCGTTTAGTTTAACTATGTTTGTATAAATTGATTACGTGAATTGAAACGGTGGTATACTTTCTGAAGTATTTTATTGAGATCTGAGCGAGAACCTCAAAACAGGGTGATAAGCATTGCTAGCACGATCTAATTCGCATGTTAGCGACATCTCCTATTAAATATCGCAAACAAAAGTTTATCAAGTAACTTACAGAGTTTTTTTGTACTACAAACATAATTATTACCATCCAGCTATCCTTACTTTAATATAGAATGATTTTATCTTAGAATAAACCAAATCAAAACGATTAATAACATTAAATAAAAAAAATAATAATATGTTAGACCTGCGTTATATTTGAAGTCGTATGTAAGTATGGATTTAAAATTTTGCGCATTGCGATGTGCTACTAATATAGGTCTCGTTGCATGTTGTACTTATCTCCCATAACTTACGTTTTATCTTTATTTTCGTTTTTTCCAACAAAGAAAAAAACTTACCTTCATTAGCGGTGTGGTCGCGGTCAAAGCTTAGTGTATCAATAAGAGCCTAATGTCATGTTTTTGCCGCTGACTGTACTATAAATAAGAACGGTTATCTTATTTGCAATATTATTGTTGTTATAACATGGTCAACCGGGTATTGAACGACTAGTACGTGCGTCCTAATTTTAAGGGCACACAAAGGGTAGGGACAATAAATGATAAATACCTACAGATGTTTTCTGGATCGTATGAAGGTTCCTTTAGGTAAAAGTATTGGGAGGCTGGGACAAATTAAATAAGAATAGGCTAACCTAACGTTATTTTGTGTAGGATTGGTGTGAAATGGCATGAAAATCTGCAACACCAATCTGTATGGGTGTATGTGTGACTTAAATTTTTTGTTAATTTTTAAATCCTTATATCCTTTATGTGTGAATAGTTGCAAAGCAACTTTAAATCGACAAAGATTCCAACTGGTCAGTCAGATTGTCAAAAATTTGAAAGGAAACTAAAAATGATTTTGTATTTGAATATCTATTTAACGATAGACTACTTGACAAAAAACGAAACCTTTTTAGTATGTATTTAGAAACCATGGACTCCTAGAAAAGTGTTAAACGGTGTTAAAAAATTAGAGTGTTATGTTATGTGAGATGGCTGGAGATATTTAGAGCTCTTTATGCTTCAGTGACAAAAAAGCCCTCTAAAGGTCGATTCACACATATCAGTGAACCCACAGTTCCGGCACAGTACCGTTACAGTTCTTTATCCGTGCTACAGTAGTGCGTCAGTGCTTCAATTCACACATATCAGGTACAGTACAGTTCTCTGCGGGTCTTCGTGCACGACGTTCCCTTCAGACTAGCGTTGACGTCGATTGTTTTGATGGCACTCTTCAATACATGTCAGTGATCCGTGATAAAATATCGTCGTCGCCGATCACGTCCGTGATGGCCGGTGCCGGTACTGACACTGACGGTACTGAGACGACACTGACACTGACAAGTGTGAATACATCTTTGTTATCAATGTTTGAAAGAATAATTTTATCACTGATGCGGCACTGTGCCGGAACTGTGGGCTCACTGATATGTGTGAATCGTCCTTAAAGCATCAGAATAATTCACTATGATCGGTTATAGCCATAGATACAAATAATATACTCCTAACTCGTTACAACTTTTCTTATAAAATGTTAATATGACTATCATATGGGCCTCCGTCCGTTCTTGGTCAAAGTGTAATTGTCCGATGCATGCCTTATATCTCTGGTTATAATATAGTCTATGAGTTCCATAGTGTAAATGATTATTTATAAGTGTCAATGTTTATTTCACAGATAGTATGATAAAAAGAGGTTCCTTGTTCTTAAGTTTATTCATACTTATAACCTTTAACCACAATTTAGGACGCAAAATGGCGTTCAACTGAGTAACATCTTTTTCACTTTATAATTTTATTTACCTGGACACTAGCAAATTGTCGCTTTAAGCGTAAAGTCCAATTACAAGATACTGAACTGAACTGATTTTTATTTTACTCTAAGCTGGCATTGACGACAATTTAATCAAGTCCGTGACTGGCTATGTCACAGTGTCCGTGATTGGCTATGTCACGGACACTATCAATCTAAAAGAAGAAGAAAAAACAAGGATAAAACAGCATAAAAATATAATTTATAAATTGTTAAACATATGGTAATAGAGTTGATTGCTAAAATAAAGTAAGTCTCTATACTATTTAGATTTATAACGGGATATTTACCATGATTGAATGTCTTTCAAGTTTCCCGATATTTCGGCACAGTTACATGCGCCATGATCACGGTTGAACTGAAGCTGAAGCGATTGGAGTAACAGTTTTATTGGCAGACAAATCGATCTACCCTCTTTCTCACTCTTTTATTACGAGTCGATGTATCACTAGAGCTGGGACATGTTCACACCCCACTAACACACACTAACTACACTAGTACACATCTTCACAATAGGGTTCCAGGTGCCAGATAATCCTATGACGTAATGTGCCGTTATAAATCTAAATAGTATTATATATTGATAACCATGATAGTTTCAAAAGTTATAAGTATCTATACTTTATTTTAGCAATCAACTAATTATATAAATATTTTCGACTTATCAGGTTTATTTTATTGTAAATAATATCTATGATAGCCAGTCAGTGAACAAACAGTTTTCCTCAAACAAAGGGCATGGGCCATGAATTCGCTATGTACGTAAAGGGCTGATACGTGACTGGTTAAAGGTAAGCGAGTAACAAAAACAGACAAAGCAAAAACCACACGAAATATTTCATCAAATCAATGATTCTAAATCGTTGTTAATGGGTGCATATTTCGCTGAATATCACATGTAGTGGTGAACTGCATATAATATTTAGAGCTTAAAATATCGATGGATGACTAATAATCTAACCAGAAGTTAAAAATTGCCTTCTGAACTAAATTTGCCGTTTAAAATAAATTGTTTTATTACTTAATATAATAATTACACTTATTCTATGTCTAAAACTATCAAATATTTCAACTAAGGGTATGTATTTATGTAAAACGGTGTATACGTTAAATAAAAAATCCAACAATATCTGTTCTGCCAAAAATTTTATATTCACCACACCAGACCAATCAGAGAGCAGTGTCTTTTTTGCCTTTTATTAAAAAGCGTATAATTAAAAGCTCTTCTGTGATTTTGTCGAAATGTTCATAATCTTTGTAAGGATATGCGTTATCCTTACAAATATTTCTTCTATATAAATAAAAATGAATTGTTGTTCGTTAGTCTGATTAAAACTCGAGAACGGCTGAACGGATTTATCTTATCTTAGTCTTGAAATGTTCGTGGAGGTCTAGGGAAGGTTTAAAAGGCGAGAAAAAATCGAATAATTGCCGGGAACTTTTTTTACCCGTGCGACGCCGGGGCGGGCCGCTAGTAAGAAATAGATACGAATAGTTTATAAATTTACCACAACACGACGAATTTAAGAATTATGAAAATGTGGGCGTGATATAATACAAATTATGTCTTGTTAAGAATTATTCGAAATTTGTAGATATTAATAGAATGGCTTACATAAATTGTTTACATTATGCTTTGAATTACCATAAAATACTTTTAATGTTCAAGGAAAAAAAAAATGTTTTGAACTTGTTACTTTTTTAAGAATCTGTTTATATTTTATAACAAATCGTATTTTTTTCTTTTTTAAAATTCATTATACTTTCAAATATCTTCTGTAGCTAAGCCACATTTACTCTACTCTCCCTACCAACATTGCCATGAATTTGAAACAAAATGGAAAAGAGCAAAAGATCGTAGCAATAAAAACTTTTAACCCAAATTGAGAATATTTGGCGAAAAATATGGCGTAGCGTACGAAAAATAACTTTAGCTATGCAGTCTTTGGCTTGTGAACCTTTTATTTGTTTTTTTTTGTGAAATTACTTCGCAGTTTCTAATAATTTAATTAATTTGCGTAACAAAAGCCTACTTCCAGTTTCTATAAAGTTATATTTTTTTTAAAGTTTAAAGAAATGAAAGTAATTAACCAACACTCGCATTGATAATATCACCATCAGCACCCCTATTTGCTTACGTTCGCAGTGCTGGGACACAGGGCTTCTCTCTTGACGAGAGAGATTAGGCCTTAATTCACCAGATCGAAAAAAAAAGTTTAATCAAAATTTCAAACCATACAATATTTAAGAATATTAAAGCCATAGTGTAAGTGATAGCTTGTAAGCCTTTGAGAAACGGTTCACAAACCAAGTCTTAGTGCTAAGCAAAAACAACCTGCGCATCTCAACAAGAGCTCTAACCGGACACTGCCGCCTTAACAAGCACATGTTCAGGTTAGAACTATGCGAAACAGAAACCTACAGATTTTGCAAGGAGGCGGAGGAAACGCCATTTCATCTGCTAACAAAATGTGGAGCGATGATGTAGAAACGTAGCACATACCTGGGCAAGAATCTGCTCTGTCCAGATGAACTACGAAACCTTCCACCAAAGAAAATCCTTCGGTTCCCAACAGCTACAAGGATAAGTGGCGAACTGTAACGCTGCTACTTTGAGGAGTGCCGAGAAAAAGTGGCGATCACAATAAGCCTTTTAGGCCGCAGTGATACAATAGCCACACACAACAAATAAAAAAAAATAGACAGCTTTTGTAATACGTAGACTCCAACATAAAATTTGTTACAAAAATTGCAATAACGTTAGATGGTCGAGGGCAGGATCCCTACCAATATCGCTATCAACCGGTTCCCTCAATGCAACCGCAATATAATTCAATAATAAACGAAACACAATACGACCCAGTCATGTTAGATAACATAAAGGTCATTTTACTCGAAGATTAAATATATTTTATGGAGATTCCCTTTTCTTATTAGCACTTTACTCGGCTAGAAACGTTTTATGGTACTGTTGGGTGCGATTTGCTGATTACAATTTATTATTATTGAATCAAGTATGTGAGATAGACTACTTTGTTTATAAGGACGATACCGTAATGATACAGATAAGTGCCATGTAACGAGCTTTGCATGTTTCTCTGCAAAATCGTGCTATTAGTTGATAACGTTTCTGAAAACCAGTTACAACGTGATTTTAATCTGCGAAAACATGGTATTGGTCGAGTAGTCGATTATTAAAATCTGAGCGTAAAAAAACACGAGCAAAACGGCACTAACCCATCCAATATCACATTAGGTACTGATTACTTTGAAATTATTAACAAGAATAACTAGTTTTTTAATTACCTAGTTTATTTTAATAGGTACCGATATTTATAAAATATAGTTAACTTACTGCTACCAAGCCATGTTATAAATAAAAGGAAGATATAATCCTGACAGAGCTGGTATCGCAAGAATGTACATAAATAAAAGATTCCTATCGACAGAATGGACAAAGAAATACAGGCGACAAAGAGAGACAACAATTAATTTAATTAAGCCTGAATACAATTGTTATCTTTTCTTTAATCCATTTCTTTCGAGATTCCTCTATAAATTATGTTCAGAGATACATGTTTGCATTAAAACTATGTAATTGAATATAATTCAAGGCAAGATGCAAATCTATGTTAAGCTAAAATGAATTGAATCAAAGCCATCTTGAAGAAAACAGTAGTATTACGGTTATTGCAGTTATAAAAGGAATAGTTTTTATAATTTTTAAATTCAATCCATTAAGTAAACGAAGAACAAGACGGCAAGTTTTATTTCTTTGCGAGAATTCAAATAGAAGTGGAACAGTTTCTTCTCTACTTTTTAATTAACAATTCTGTAGCTTTCGTAGTTTGACTACTGAGTTTTACTGAAATAGGTGCTGCTTTGTCTACGAATACTTACGAAATCTTCAAAGCAATCTAGCTTGACTAAACTTGGTTTCGAGATATCAATAAAAAAAAATAAAGTAAATACCCTAATCATACTCAAACAAGACCGAATTTCGTGAAATTGACCAAATTAACGGAATTTAAATAAAATATGTCATGAACTATTAATCTTGACCTAAACATACAACATGAGCACTTCTATATAAGCTTGAAAACAGAGATTTCACTCATAAGAGAGAGAGAGAGAGAGAGAGGTGAGGCCTTAATTCAAGAAATATTTTAATGACTTTAAAAAAAATATATCTAACACCAAATAGAGCTTCTACTTTAGGTATTTCATAGTAATTGTTGTCAATATATGATTATTTGAACGAAACCCAAACCTGGAAACCGAATTAAGACATTAATCGGGTTTTGAGTTGCCTGATATTTCGACGCTATTGCAAGCACCATGATCACGGCTTAAACAGTCATAACGTAACGACATGATCAGTTTATGCTGAGATCATGGTGCTTGCAATAGCTTCGAAATATCTGGAAACTAAAAAAACATCAAATCATGGTATGTTACTTATAAAGTATTGTTAAAAACACGATAATTTAAAAAGAAATATTGAAAACGGAATTGTAGATCATACAAAATCTTCTGAAAGCGTTTAACCCGCAACCTCCTGTGCCTCAGGCGGGCCTCGATCACTAAGCCATAGAACTAAATCTCTAGGATTTAGTTTCGTCTAAGATCATAAGAAATTATGTCTTCATATTTATATACACATCTGCGTGGTGGAAACAAATTTTAATTTCTTCTAACACGACCCTAAAGTCATAAGGGTATGTAGCGAAAAAGGGCAATAGCAATGGGTTTATCTAATATTAATGTAGGTTGCCAAGAAAAATACGAAAATGAAAATTATTTTCCGAGTGACGGGTTCACAAAAACCCCCTTCGATTTCATAATTTTTATAAGCAGCGAGGGTTGTTATTGAAAAGGCTTATTGAATAAAATGAGGGAAAAACCGTAACGGTTCTGTTTAAGAATAAAAATCATAGGGTGGTTATTTCTAAGAGCTTTAAAAACCATTAAGTAATCGCGATTGGGTTCACTCGGGGTTGATTTTGTCAGATAAAATAATATTTGGCTAATTAAGATTTGTCTTAAAAGATTCCAATTGAATAGACAAAAGGTTTTTAAAAATGTTCTTTATATATAGCCGACTCCAAAAATGAGGTGTTTTTCAATTCGGAGCATGCAGCAGAAACGCTGGTTTTTCCAAAATAGCATAATTTAAATCTAATCAGATCGGTTTGGTAGTCCTTGAGTTTTCATAATTCAAATTTTAAAATATAACATAAATAAGTTAATTATTTTCATACTATAGGTAACTAGCATACCAAACATAACTGACATAGCTAAACGGGTCAACTCTGTAAAGTGGCAGTGGCCAGACCAAATAGCACGTAGAACAGATAGTCGTTGGGGCCGAAAAGTTCTCAAATGAAGGCCTCGGATCTGTAAGCGGAGCGTCGGACGACTATCTACAAGATGTACCTGGTTCACGGTGGGAGTAATTAGAGTCCGAGCGGAATAATTTCCCCCCCAATTTACCTATTTCCCTACCTTTCAAACCCCCCCTAAAGCCCGCTATTTGGGGAGGCTTATGTCCAGAAGTGGGCGTATTTTAGCTGAAATGATGATAGGTAAACTACTATTATTTTGGTAAATTACAGTTGGTGGTTTTTCAAGTTTTTACTTTTTATTGGAGAGAACGGTGAATCCATTTTTCCACGAAATTGAGTAACGGCAACCTTAAAACCTAGTAAATGTCGTGTACATAGGATTTCATTTAGTTTGGGTATAAGAACGTAGTTAGGACATTTCAACATAAAACACATTTAATAATAAATATTTGAACGGGAAGAATGTTCGCATGAATTGAACGGTTCTTTACGCGAAATGAAGCGTTCACGGCAAGAAAAAGAAAAGAGTAACAAAACAAACTGAAAACTTGTAAATAATTATTACTTCAGCGTGATTTTATTAGTGTGAATATAAATTTGAAGTGACTATTAGGAATATAATTATGGTGCAATAACTCATGTCGAGTTTTAGAAGTATTCTTGATTTAAAAACCAGCTGTAATTGTGATGTATATTTTTTATCAATAAATGACTAATATTAAAACATTTTACGCTCTTTTGGCTTAATTATTTAGTTAGGTAGGATTACTATTAATTTTTACTTTTATCAAATAACTAGCTTTCTCGCCACAGTATTGCCCGTGTTTTTTATTTTCCCTCGGGAAAAAGTAGCCTTCCTCGATAAATATCCTATCTAACAGTGAAATAATTATTTAAATAGTTCCTGAGATTAGCGCGTTTAAACAAACAATCTCTTCAGCAATATTAGTCCGCCAACACCGACCCGCCAGCGTTCTCGCACAATAAGCAGTCAATTTCAACTTAGATTATTTTAAGTTTAAGTTTAATTGTTATAATATCCAAGGTACAAAAAAGTAATATTTAAGATACTAGACCTAATTATTAAACTGTGATATGTTACTTCATACAATAGAAATACATAGGTAATATTAATATTAAAAAAACAATTAAAGATTCTCACTAGCCATGTTATTATTATAAAAAAAAAAAAAAAGGTGTGTGTGCGATTCACACACGATAGAAGTGAAACTTCAGTAAATCGACGAAAGAATAAGAATAATAAAAAAAAAGTGTGTGTGTGTCAGCTACGACGCACGATTGGAGTCTACTACTTACGAACTATAATTTTATGATATATATCGAATAGAAAAAAAGGGTAAATGAACGCATCTGCTAAAATGATAAGAGAAACAAACATATATCTGTAATTATTCGGATTATTTGTATTACTTCAATATAGCGTATTACATAAAGTATGTCACAAAATAATATAAATAAAATACAGCAATACCTCTTTGCGCGATACTTCGTAGTTGAGACTACGAAGTATCGCGCAAAGAAATTTAAATAAAGCATTGTATTTGTGTCTCTTACCATTTCCGTTTCATCTTTTTGCATCCGGTTTGAAATCACTACGATTCTATAGAAGTTTCACTTCAAAAAACTTTCCTTTTAAACAATTTTAAATTTAATGATAAATATTGAATATGTATTAAGTTACTTACCTACTATAGTCTAAGACTATTTTTGTATCAGTTGTAATGTCCCAACGGGGCTCATGTAAGGGTATATATATAAAACTTAACACCATTTGTAACCACATCAATCAACGAATAAATGAATATGAATATAAGTTATCACTTCTTAAGTTGTCCCAAGACGCACACAATTATTTAATTTTCACTGTATCAGAATTAGTTAATGCTTAAACTTAAAAAAAATAGTATTAACCTATTAGTAATCTGGGTCTGCATCTAAAATAGTTATTAATTAACTCAATTTGTTTATTTTCACAGGACGCTTTAATAAGAAATGTGCTGAACCTTTTTTTATACTTTTATTACTGACTTTGGTTTAAACAGTTAAGAAGTATGAATTATAGTGATTTACGGCGTTGTATTTTAAATTCTTTGAAGTTCAGTTTTTACTTGACGGGTGATTTATAACTTCGTGGTTTTGTATTTAAATAGCTTGACATGGTTTTTGTATTGTGCTTGTGTTATGAATATATTTTCATATATTTCTTAAAATGGTATAGGAATAATTAGATTTTGTGAAGAAAGAAATTACAGAACGAAATCGTGTATTAATGTAACTTCAATAAAATGATAATTGGAAATGACGAAAGTAATTTCCCCGAAAACAATATTGAGAGAAAAATCAAATCCATATTTTATAGGCCGGTCGCTCATCATTTTTTTCCCCGGTTCCCTGTCTGGCCGAGAAAAAGTAATAAATTATTCTTCTCAAAAGAATTATTACCGCCTAAATGAAGTTGTCCTTGCCCCATGAAGAACACGCCTCCCCTTTCAAGCCGAATAAAAACGGCTCGGAATTGTAACAAGACTGTTTAGTGCGGTGACCGAGCGGATTTTACCCCAGCCCCCCTCGACCCAAATCGCGGAATAATGGACACCGCAGAAAGCGATCACGTCGCAAATAGCTCACGCACAATCGAATTAATTAATCATGAGAATCGAGTTCAGCTCAAGTTAAAAACTTGAGGATAAGTTTACGGACCAACTTCGCCGGCAAGCCAAGAAGCATGGTGGATGAAAGTTCAGAACGGGGAGAATGGCACCAGACAAGAATAGCTGCAATTTAAAACTCGATTAGAATTCGAACATTGAGCGACGTGGTTATTAAAAATCGTGTCCTGGCATGAAATCAAGAACGAGCTCCATGAAAATGTAGGGAAAACTTTAGCTGCACTCGCTTTTTTATCCCTGCGAAAGTTTGTAAATGAGATTACGAAGGAATGCGGAATTCCAATCGTATTACTCGGCCAGTAAAAACTCAATAGCTAACTATTTTCGTATTCTTGTGTGAACTTCATATCTGCATTCTAATGTGTATTATTTCAAGTGGCTTTGCCGCGAAATTCAATGCATTTTATGTATGGTATCATTTGCACATTTGCATGTAAAGAGAAAGGCTATAGTAACAGGGGTATTGGGCCTTCGCCGTAAAATCTTATTTACCATAAACTGTCAAGAGAGCAGAAGTTGGCAGCATTGTTTACGAGCCATAAAGTAAATCGAATGAAACAGAGTATGGGTAATACAAAGCACGTCTAAATGTTGGTATATGTGGGTTTGCCAGTTACTTGAACTATTCGCGAAATTGGTAGCAGAAGCACTGTTATTTTTTACGACTCAATAAGTAGCTGAGGCGGCAAATTTGTTTTATGCCCATAATACTTACTTATAACTTAAATTATCTGTTTGAGCTTAATCGTTTTACTATTAATTGGTACTTTTATTATAAAGATGAAGTGTTATTTTTTTTTGTATAACCTATTAAAAATATCTCAGATTTTAAAACTTAACTAGTGTATATTTTACGAACAATGAAAATACAAACAATATTTGATGTTATTCTAAAAGAATTTAATTTTTGAAGTACGGTCTGTTACAAATTCTAAAGTTTGTAACTTAACAACCACAATGTCACTACACATTGTGCAATAACCACGAGTAGCATTTAAATAAATAAAATAAATAAATATTTCCGGACTAATCACACAGCATCACCTAACCTCAAACTAAGCAAAGCTTGTACTATGGGTGTTAGGTGTCTGAATATACTATACGGAAAAAAAATTATATATGACATTTTTTTTTCGTAAATACATACATATTATACATAGAAAATACCCAAAGCCGAAACCAGAAATTGCAGATCGTACAAAATCTGGTCCCGCGGCAGGAATCGAACCCGCAACCTCCTGCGCCACAGGCGGGCTTTCGCCCACCGAGCCACAGAGAAATCAGACACAAGTAATAAATTATTTAAAATCGGCACAATACTTTCATAAACTTTAGATAAAATATACCGTAGCGTCAATACCTACAGACTAACTTAAAAATAACAACCATTAGCCACATTATTGCTTTTTAACCCAGATACAATACTTATAAAATCGAAAGGAAATAATTTCAAAATGTGCAAAGAGAACTCATGGTTTTATGTAAGTTGAAAAAATTAACAACGTCAAATATTTTTGCGGCCAATAACTACGTAAAACTGTTTGCTTTCAATCAAGTCACAATTTAATTACAATTTGCCAATCGACTAACAGATGAAGTCGTAGCTAGAGCGCCAATCAAAAATGCTAATTCTAGAGTTATTTTACACTTCAACCGTTCCAAATTATTGATACCAGATGACTTTTGGTCAGTAAGTAAAAAAAATAAACATTGCTATTAAAAAGAACTTTAAAAAAATATTAATAGGCAAAAAATGTTTTAAAAATTAAAACTTGATCGACCTTTATGTGTGGTATCTCTAGTTAATTAGGGCAGAAAAAAAACGGAACATGGTATCTAAATTATATTTTATATATTTTTCTACAACGATATTGAATATTCAAATTTATGTATTAGTTATTACTTATACTATTTATGTTTTATAAAGTTATTGGCCTGATTCGGGCAGATTAAATATATAACTACTATAAATTTAAAATCTGTGATCTGTTTAATGCTGCAAAATAGTAGGTAATAGTTGTTTCATATTGCCATTGCAGCCTGCATAGCCGTTTGCAATTTTAATGTGCCTACAAATAGAATATGATTCTGTTCACTGCGAAATGGACGGTTGACAACAAATTCTAGGCAATTCTTGAATATTCTCCTATATATGGTCATAAAGCTGAAAACACTTAATCTTTAGTATAATGTTACACAACAGGTACATAATTTTCGCCTGGCTTATAATTAAAAGAAGCTACAACACCTTAAAATAGGTGTAAGTCAATTTTCAAGCATAAAACTATCTACTTGCCGAAATGATCAATTATTATGTATTTTAACTTTCATAAATACTTAACTAAACTTTTTTATTGCATTGAGTAGCTATATTCATCCCATATATTTTACAAAACCTACAACTAATTTCCTCAAAATAATTTAAACATTTGAAACCATAAAACATCTTAATTTAAATATTTGTATCAATTATTGTTCCCACTTTCTTTCGTATATACTATTGTGGAATGGGGTTCTAAATAGCAACACTGCCCAAAGTCCGAGTAAGTCAGGTTATACGCAATTCAAAAGCAAGTTAGTGTAAATGGCCCTTTACACGACTCTATCTCGTTTGGTATGCAGCCAACATTGCCAATATTCCTTTTTTATCGGGAATATTTAATTGGTTAGCTAATTTTTATTCACAGCTACCGATGACCCAATAATGGGTTTTTATACTCGGTTTGCCTTTTGCGAAATCTATTCAAATTTAATGATGTCATTGTAATTTTTACTGTGAATCGCTTTGGTTTTTAAAATCTACTGAATTTGAAAAGTTTTAAGGCTTCTTTGTTCTACGATTAGAAAATAATTTATAAAAGCAAGCGAGTGGGCAAATTGTATTTTTAGGGGATTTTGTTTTTAAGTATATGTAATTTTAGGTTAAATTTACTGTGCAACACGTTATTTTTATGAGGGCCGACTACAGTCAGCTTCCATACTTTATACGACAGGCGTTTAAAATGACTAATGACCAATAAAAATTTACAGAACGAGACTGCTTATGAGAGTTATTTATTTAATCGAACGGTAGATACCTACGTACGATCGCGTAGATCTAGGGTATACCCTATACATACATACATTGCACATTGTGTTGTACGCCAATATTGTTATAATAACAAATCAGAGATGAAAGCTGGGTTGTACTATTCGCTTCTCAACCCAGTGTGATAAATTGAAGCGAACTGTCAAAATAATGTTATTTTCTTGATTATTCTTAGTTTTTATTTAAATAGCTATAAGTTGACCTGTCCATGTATATGCGTCCATAGGCTTCTAAGGAAACGTTTTGACTTTGACTTTGACATACATTATGCAATCCATAGGTTGACACTAGAAATATATACATCTTTCGAATGGCGTTCAACTGAGCAACATCTATTTTTTTTTATTTTATTTAACTTGACACTGGCAAATTGTTGCTTCAAGCGCAGAGTCCAATTACAAGAAACTGAACTGAACTAACACAACATAGATAAGATAAAAAAAATCTTAATATATTACTAGTACAATGGGCGGCCTTAACACTGATACCATTATTGATACTAAATATTATTATTTCAAGAAAGAAAGTAAACAAAAACAATAATAAATGTGGCAAACAGGTGATCGTTCAGAATTATGGTTTCTTTCTTTAATTTTACATAATATTTAAACATAGAAAAATCGGGCTCAATTAAAAACAGACTTTATTAGTAGTTACTACTCTCTTTAAGTACTACCTACAATTAAGCAACGAAATTAAAATGGAGATCTCTCGTAACAGTCTAAAACATTTCCATTCCACTTTCATAATACCGCACCAATGAGTGACTCATACGATCTTTGATCTTGGTTATTTCGTCCCCTCGAAATAATATTTAGCAAAATGGACTTAGAAGGAGGGTTCGTAATTAATTGAATTAAGTTGGGAATACGTTAGAACAAAGTTTGCCACCGGCCGGCGACTTGCTAATAGGGAGATGATCCCCATAGACTGATTCAGTAACTTTCAAATTGTCTTTGTTCATGATTTGCGTAATGTTAAAGTGCAGGGTGGCCATTGGTGGGTGTAGTATACATATAGTTGACCATTAGCCCTACCACGAGTTGTCTCTTACCACTGTTGGAGGTTACAACATGTTGTTTTCCCATACATTTATTTATATATTTATACTTTGTCCACAAAAAACAGTGTACAGAGGAGGAAAAATAGGTATTCTGTTTCATTAAAAAAACTGGACACCATTTTTTTTTTATTTATCAATATAATAAAAAAGATATATGTATGTACCTAGAGCATCAAAGTACCGTTGTGCGGGCTTGTAATTGTAAAAATTATAAGAAATCGTACGAAAGCGTTACGTTACGCAGAACTTCATTGCACATTGTCTTGATTTTTCATTGAAAGAAAAAAAACGTTTTTCAAATAATCTAATTATTGGATTTATAACTTTTCCTAGTCATCTAGTCTGTAAGACCCTATTATGAACCCTGAATATTAATTACTAGCTGACCAATCATCCGACAATCATTGTTTAAACAACACTTACTAAGTAACGATTTGTTCATCAATTGCATTATGCTGAGGCCCTTTTGACACATCACAAAATTATGTTGTTGTTCTTTGTTTTATTGTATTTTGTGTTGTGATGTGTCAATAAATGTTTCTCTCTCTCTCTCTCAATTAACATCATAATTCTCACAACCCTAACAAATTAAACATAAAAAACCTTCTTGTTTTACTCTACTAATACGGAAAACTGCAAAACGAATAGTTCTGTAGTTTTCGAGTTTATCGCGAATATAAGCCCAGACAGATGAGAAGGGGGTTTGTATTTATGATAAAAAGTAGGTAATAATAAGATGATATTTATTGGATTAATAAATTTTAAATTCAAGTACCTACCGTAAGTGCCACACTGGCCGCGCCACGCCTTGACATCACGAATGCGTGCGCTATACGTTGATCATATACTGCGATGTGATTCCAAAATTGCGATATCTCCTAAGATATTCATTGAATTCAAATGATGTACAGGACAATTTGTGTTTTAATAAAATACTTGTAATGAATAACGTTTTAATTATTTTTTTAACTCCCATAGTACAAGCTCTGCTTAGTTTGGGGTAAGGAGATGCTGTGTGAGTAGTCCGGAAATATTTATAACTATTTTATTATTATTAATTCGATAAGGATGAAAATCATGTCAAAGTCAAGGTCAAATAAAATGTTAAAACAAACGCATTCGCTAGTTCTTAGTGCATTATTTTTATGATTTGGTTACCATAAAAAGTTAGTTATGGTGAGCCAACCGTAAAAAATATATGCTGTTGCCGATTTTTTTAGATTTTTTTGGGGGAACAATTACTTCATACATAGGTTTTGCAACGTTAATCGATATCGCAGCGCACGGAAGTAAAAATCAACCCGATCTTATAACATTCTTCATTGGTGCTCCGCTCCTATCTGGGGGCACGGCAGTGCCCCCACCAAGTCGAGCAAAAAAGCGGCACGGCCGTACCATCCTTTTCTCGAAGCAATTCAGGCCATTTTCGACCCCCTGTAACTTCGTTGTGGATAAAACTAGAAGACTAAAATTTTCAGTAACCATGCAGGATTGTAAAGACACGGTATATTTCAAATTTCATTCAATTTGAACCAGTATTTTAGGAATTATAACGGGTCAAATTTCTTAATTTTGTCACTCACTGACTCACCGATCATCAAAATTCTAAGGCACTTCTAGCAGACCTAGAAGCTTCAAATTTGGAATATAAGTAGTGTTTGGTGTATGAATCAAGGAAAAACTAAAAAATCTAGAAAAGACCGGTATAGAGGGCGCTGTCGCAACGCCACGTATATACGAAATATGTACTAAAGTAATAACAATGCGAAATATAAATAAATCCAATCTAGACCGGCAAAAAGAAAATTATATGGACAAATATACAATAAGTAGAAACGTGTAAATTCAATTATTTAGTGCGATGGCCAAGTCTTAATATATTTATATAAAACATTAAAGAATTTTGAGATGAAATTTGAAGACTTGGATTTACTTGGATCTCACAACTTTTTACCGCAGAACAACTGAGTTGCGCGACTTGGTTTTTTGACAAGTATTGTTTTTGATGGGATTATTATTACCATAATTATTGCCTTTAGTCTTCCTCAATAAATGGGTTATCTAATTATGAAATATTTTTTCAAAATTCTCTCTCTCGAACTCGGCGCGTATCGTCAGGAAGTTCCTCTCTCTGTTGCTAGTCACTGGCTGCTTGAGCCGCTTAGCTTCGCGGCCGATGATTCTCCGTCTTGATACATTTTAAATAGTAGACAGTTTCATATTAAGTTATCTATTTACATTATCTATTTTAAAACATATATTTCTCACTTGTTTTAAATAAAATAAGGACAACAATAACATGCTAGTTCCCAAATTTAAGTCGATTGCAGTGAACACGTCAGCTGCACTCCCACAGAAGTCCTGATCGACTTAACCCTTCCACAGCCGCGGGTAGGCTCAGTCCCAGGGGCCTCGAACACCCCACATGCTAATAGCCAATCATATTCTGTTTACATTCCATCACGGCGTATGAATAATTTGTTATTGTCTGTGCAAACGCGCAACGCCATTGTCTATGGGATTAATTTGCTGTCCGAAGCTGATTCAGTGAAATCAAAGAACCATACCAACTCGTTTTAAAGGAACGTAAAATTGGATTTTATTAACAATTATGTGCTTTGCTTTAAAAATGCATTTTCATGCTGATAAGATAAATCCTTGTTTTTTTTGTTTCGAGGGACTGAGTGTTTGTAGCAATAAGCTTCTTCATAAATACAAAATCTTTTTTAGTTTCCGTAGCTAGTCAAACAACGCTCATTTATCATAGTTAGTTACGTAAATTATTTTAAATCGCTTCATTATTTAATTCCAATTCCGTTTACTACGGTTATTACTGTTTTTCGTGAAAAAGGCCACCTAGGCATATGCTGCTCTGATTTATGCCGTATTCGACTCGGATTTACGGCCCAAATCAATAAATAAAAATCTTCTTCGTCCCTCATGATATTATTTGTCCACATTCGTTCCGTATACCAAAGCGATTGACAAGTACAGTCACAGATCATTGTGCAAACTCACACCCGATCAATATTTAATCTAAATTATAGTAACAAGTGAAAAAAAATTGTAATAATTAAAGATATTTGATTTATGTTCTGTATGTACAAATATTCGCCCACCATGCCCTTATAGGTGGACTCTTAACCCTTCATAAGCTACTAATAACTGTTTGATACCATATCAAAAACATCAAAGGTTTTAATTATTTATTTAACTTAATAAAACTTAATACAATTAGGAGTATTTATTAATTTATTTATTTATAAGGAAGGCTTACAGCTAAACACAACAAAATAAGTAGTTAAATTAAATTACAGAAAGCCATTTATAAAGCCCTCATTATATCATATATTTAAATTTAAATTGGCTTAAAAAGGCGATTAAAGCGATTAACACGAGTCCCTGACACATCGCTATCTAGTGTGATAGCAAGGAGAGCGATATTGCTACAATACATCAGTGCCTGAAGTGCTGTAGATTAAGCAAGCGTGGTTTCCAGCAATCAATTTTGGTTAGACAATATTGGGTTTTAATTAAGTGTATCGGGTCGGCGTCTAATCGATGAACTATGCTTCGTTGTCAACGGCTGAAGGCAGTGTTTATGAGCGCTGCTGTTATAATTAGTTTCAGGGTAATTCGACAGTTATGTGACAAAGTGATATTATAACTGGATTTACTTACGTTACGGGCTGGTGGATATTCCAGCAGCAATCGGGTTTCATCATTTCATCCGTAGGACGTCCACTGCTGGACATAGGACTCCTTCAAAGATCTCCAGTGATTTCGGCTGGCAGCGGCCTGCATCCACCGAATCGGGTTTGACTGCGATAAATGCCTCATTATACAGGTACGCAATAAAGTATGTGCATAAGCAACAATATTTACGTACCCACTACTGGGATACTGGGACTTCACTCTTTCGCCGAGAGAGATAAGGCCTTAATTAACCAACCTGGCCAAGTGTGGGTTGGTGAATGTTGCATGTCTTTCAAACTCTTCTAAGGTCTCAGAACATTCCAGTTTCCTCATGATGTTTCCCTTCACCGTTAAAGCACTTGTTCAAGAAGAAAACGTCAGACATGTGTGGCTGGATCTGAACCCACGACCTTCAGAATTAAAATCGAGTGTGCTTAGCCAACACAGCTTTTTTAATAATGTATATGACTTCAGCAAAATATTTAAAAATATTATCCTATGAAAAGTCATTTATAATGTGGACGAAAGTTACCTAAGAAGGGTTAGTAGGTATATATTTTCGATCGTAATCTTAGCAAATAATCTTTAAGAGATTATCTCAGAGAAAGTTCAGACAAGGGATTGTCAAATAGGCATACATTTGTACTTATTTGACAATCTCTCCTGAAACACCATTTAACACATAAACTCATTTTAAAATGCAGCAGACCAATTCACAAATCCCACTAAAATTAATTTATCCGTTAAAAATCACAGCAGTTATAGTAAAATTGCATGTTTCGTTTCGCAAAACGAAGTCCACTCAGTCGTTTTGCAAGTTTAACAATATTTCAGGCGCGCGACAAGCGAGCCATTTTTATTTCATCCACTATCCGTGGTCGTTTTATTGCTAGCTTTTACCTGTTTTTACTGGCGTGACTAAGGACTTGTAGTGGTTGTTCACTGTTAATCGTACCACATTATCTTAAATACCTAAGAACTTTATGGGGCAATCCTGCTCGATAACACCATGTCTGCTCACCTTCAGGGCGGCCTATCGACGGCATCCAACGCGTATCAAGTTGTGTAACACCCATTTTTAAAAAGTATTATATTATTTAGTCTTTTCTACTTTGCGTCCGCCATTTTGATTTGCTTAATCCTTACAAATGTTTAATACTAAACAAATCCAATCAGGTATGTACCTAACATACACTTAGTCTTAATCTCGTGTTATGTTAGAAAACCGGCTTAAAAACCGAAATAACGAAACGTTGAGTAAACATAATAATTTATTTATTCATAAAATACACTTTTACAATGACTAATAGTGTCTTCAAGCATATAAAGTAAAAAAAAGAAAGACACATTTACAAATAGTTCTCAATTAACAATCAAGCATCTAAATACTATCTACGTACGTGTTTATTATTAAAATAAATTAACACAAATAAGCGCATCACTAATTCATATCAATAATGCGAAAGTAACTCTAATTATGTGTGTCTATCTGTCTCGCTTTCACGCCTCAAGTACCTACCCAGTCGAATTACCTTTTGATTTAGTACATAGATTGTACTCGTATAGAGCCTGATGAAAGGTTAATAGGCTTATTTCACCGAAACAAAATAATGATATAATTCCGTGGTTAAGATCCATTAAAACGCTGGTAGCACCGTGGGGCACTGCTGGTAACTACTAAGACTAGAAACAGAATCTGCTCTAAATTGAACAAATAACTTACACTGCGCTATAAAATGGTACACTTGTCTTTCCAGGCCACACCGCACGTTCTCTAAAGTCCGTTATTTATATTCATTTCTTATTTATGCAATGCTACAAAGAACAAAAATGATGTTATTTTTATTCAATCCGATACAAAACCAATCAAAATACAACTTTGAAACCCAAGTCCTATGGGAAGAAGGCGTCTTGTAGACCATAAAAAATGATTTTACGATTCGATCTGAACACGCAAATCGAACTCCCCTGTTTATGAATAAAATGCACATAAAACGGTTTGTCTATAATAGTCGTAGTTGTTGCCGCCATTGGCAACAGCGAATGCAATTTCAATAGCACCAATGGAAAATTGAAAAAATATACCCAAAAAATAACGTTGTTGGGTTATCTAAAGTAAATAAACAAGTTTGAAGTGTCCAAATAAAATGTTTAAATAATCGCTTTGTTTTATCCATATTGTTTCAATATTCTGGTTGGTCTTTTATTAACAAATAACTTATTCATAAAGCTATAATATTCGATCAATCATTTTCATGGTTTATGTAATAAAATGTTATATGTCAAAAAAATATTTAAAATCTACTTTCCTAATAATAATATACCGCTGTCAAGTTAGTGTTGTGGCGTCTGACTTAAAACATGAGTTCAGTTTTGTTGACATACCGTAATTTCACAAATATTTTGACAAGAGGCGGACAGCATAATTTGCGGTTAGAAAAAAAACATTAAAATTAATTTGTGAAGAATGCGCACGACACGTATTTTGTCAAAATATTCTGTATCGTGCCAAGAAAAAAAAATTGTAAACATCTAAATCAAAACGAGTAGTTATACCCTGTTATTTTATTTTAACACTAGCGGCACGCCCCGGCTTTGCACGGGTAATTATTCAAAATTGTTTCAAAATTATTCGATATTTTCTCTCCGTAAAAACCATCCTTAAACTCCAACAAACAATTAAAAAAATAAATTGGCTAAATTGGTATAGGCGTTGTTGAGTTATGCGCTTAGCAACACATTTTGCGATTCATTTTTAACCCCCGACAAAAAAGAGAGGTGTCATTCTGTTTGACGTGTCTATCTGTCTGGGACATCATAGCTCCCGAACGGATGAAGCGATTTCAACTTAGTTTTTTTTTGTTTAAAAGGTGAGTCTGGCGCGAGTGCTCTTAGACATGTTTCATGAAAATCGGTTGTGCTGTTTAAAAATTGTGGGGGTTAGAGTGGGGAAGGAAAACCGAAAGTCTGCAAAAACCTCGAGTGGGGTATCAAATGAAAGCGCATTGCGTGCACATTACACATTATTATGGTGTTTTATTTTTAAGGAAATTGAAGGATTCGAATCGGGGGTTTTTCTTATATTATAAATTAAGATTTATTATTTTTAAGAAGATTAAGGTAAGATAAAACATAATATTGATTGCAATGCTCAAATTGGTGTAACCGACAACAAACATAAACTTGGTTCGGGTCAATTGGTGTAACGTTAGTTTTTTGAAGAAAGTTGGTTTTATATTGGTGTATGTGTGGTTATAATTTTTCGTTCAAGCTAAGAATTAGTGTAAGAGCCATGCTGGTTTGCCAAGATACATACACCAACTTAACCTTGTTTGGTCATAGGATAGGAATACAACAATTCGACTTATGTAAATGGATCACATACCTACTCAGTTACAACATAATTTCGACGGAAGTCTGCAAATTCACAGTTAAAATGTGTAGCGTAACTGTACCTATTTTTTAAAGCTATAATTATATTATTATGCTATTCGAAAGAGCAGAAAAAAAATAAAAAAAACTATATACTCAACTTATTTTACGTGTTTTGGTGGTTAACCCAACCGAAACCTGCAACCGACGATAATGTACAATATCTATCTATGGATTTAGTTCTGAAAATAACTTTTTTAATGGGATTAGATACCTGTTAACGAATTATTAACTACTAACTAAGCGACAAAATATTATCAAGCGACAAATTTTTTATTTCCGCACACGACCATTCAGTAAGGAGGCCGACCCCGCGCGGCAGATTATTTCGTGATCTTAACCCCCCTCCCGTACCTGCGTGCCCGAGTGACGCCTGCCACTCCACAACGCATAGTTTCGAGCCGCGCGGTTATATTTAAAAAAAATAACTCGTGATATCTTTTGAATGGAATGTCAGAATCTAATAATTCAAAAAGTTATATAAAGGTAAGGATTAATACCAAGATACAAATAAAGAGCCTTTTCAAACAGTGGTATTTTAATTTTTTTATATAAAAAATAGCTTATTGTCACAAAACTATAATAGTTAGAGATATGATGTAACGACGTTTTTTGTAGATAATGATAAGTTCTACAAAGTTGTAATACATCACTTTGTTATTTATTCAATAGTTTTCGCAGCATTTGCGATTAAAGAAAGATTTTAGATTTATTTTTTCAAAAAAATCGCTATTGTCACAAAACTATAATAGTTAGAGATATGATGAAACAACGTTTTTTGTAGATAATGATAAGTTCTACAAAGTTGTAATACATCACTTTGTTATATATTCAATAGTTTTTGCAGCATTCGCGATTAAAGAAAGATTTTAGGTTCTTTTTTTTCACCATGGGTTACATTATAGGAGTTTGGTAAGAAACCATATTATTTTTAAAAACTAAATATAGCCTATGTCACTCAGGGATAGTGTAGCTTTCGAATGGTGAAAGAATTTTTTAAATCGGTGCAGTAGTTTCAGAGCCTATTCGAGACAAACAAACAAACAAACAAACAAAAAATCAAACCTTTCCTCTTTATAATATTAGTATAGATGACATTTAAAATTTAAAAACGATTTTAAATACGAAACGAAACGAAAGAAATATGAAGTCAACTCAGCAGTAACTTGGTCGTTTCAGTTATTACCGCGGCTACGATTCATGCAAAATAACAATTTATAAAATTACTTATTCAACAAAGATTGAGCGGCGCGTAGGTACTTCCTCAATTTACATTATTAAATACGTAAGGTTTATTTACATTGCACTGAAATTATGATATTTAAAAAAGTAATAAATTCTTCCGTTGATGTAACTTTTGGGTCAATCTAATTATAAAACAACCCTTATCACTATCACAAGCCAGCTCTTATCATTATCAGGCAACTTAAAAATACAATGTCTTTTTATCCAAAATTAATGCGGTTTAAAATACATTACCATTTTTTTTCTTCACCATTAAAATCCTTTTAGCTGTAGGCATATCGAAATACGTCCAAAATATTCAGATATCTATAAAACTTAGTATTTAAAACTCCTTAGTGGAAACCCTAAGTTATACATAAGAGTTTAGGTATCCTTAAAGTTGCCAAAGATTCGAAACATGAAATGTATTAGTTTATCTGTATTAAAACGCTATATCATTAAAAAACCTTATAATTTTAAATAGATTCTACATACTAAATAAAGTATAGCAAGTCGCAATTTACTATGAAATAATGTGCAACCAACACCTTATTATTTGTCACCAAAGTGTTCGGAACCGACATATTGATTACATTTTGTTACTGTAATTGTCTTTGGTACATCATTTCATTTCATTTATTCGCAAACAATTTTTACATTGTGTCGGAAATTTATAATTAAACTATTGCACATTAAAAATAACATAATAACAATAAAATTACACATAACCATTATTCATACAAAATCACAAAGACAAAAAAAAAATATTAATTGCAACAAAACATTTATACCTTAGTAATTAGAAACACATTACAAGCATCATTACTAGGCAATAGGCTATAATTCCACTTTAGCTTTGTTAGTCAGCACTGGAAATAACCGTTTAATACGCCTGGTTCAAAATAAGCTGAGAACTAACAATTATGACAGAAAAAAAAGACTTCAAAACTATTGAATAAATTTAATTTTTGAGATGTTATTCCCTAATATTTGGTAAGCTCCTTAAGTCACAACAATTCATATAACAGGATGCAGTCTGAAACTCTATGTACGTCCATCTAATCAATTGCTAACCTTTGCATAATTGAACCAATAATTAGAATTAAAAGCGAAATGTACTTATGTTTTAGTAGCTATATATGGGACCAAATTTTTGTGGATTCCCATACTTTTACTCTTGTTGGCTGTAAGGTATATATACTCGTTTTTATAGACTACTAGCTGCATGCTCCCGGCTTTGCCTGCGTAATAATACATTTTCCCGCGGTGCAAAGTACTAGCTTTTGTCTTTTACAGGAAAAATAGCTAAGTCCATGACAATTTTGACTCAAATCAACTTTGCTCGCAATTATCGTTGTCTTCCGGTATTTTACCTAGGTAAAAAGTATCCTATGTGTTATTATGAAATGTAAGTAATATTATATCAAATTATCATTAAAATTCATTAAGTAGGTACTTTTCGCTTGAAAGAGCAACAAACACACTTACTAAGATCTCAAACTTTCGCGTTGATATTATAAGTAGGATAATAGGATTGATGATGATCAAAACCTTTATATTTTAAGCCGAATGAGCACAATGCAGTAAAAATATACACACGCAAACAACAACAATCGAAATTGCATATGGCGGTTAATAAATAATGACACACTAGTGAAAAGTAGATATCTATTATAACTATCACTGATGTAGCGATTTGTTTGGAAACGCAAACACGAAATAAGTTTATAAATTGTTTAACATGATATGATTGCAAAAAATACTATACATATAGTATCAAATTAGTTAAAAGGTTGCTGCCAAGAGTTCGATTTAAATTCATAACTTAAGCAAGGTTAACCAAGGTAGAGATCGCTATCAGCGATAAGGCCGCCCATTGATTCACAATTTCTGTACATTTTTATCTTTTTGTGTGTGTTATTATTTTGTGTTCAATAAAGAGTATTGTATTGTATTGTAAGCACAACTTCTCTCGTGACGAGAGGTTAGGCCTTGATTCACCACGCTGGCCAAGTGCAGGTTTTCAAACTCTTCAAAGTTCTCAGAACATGCCGGTTTCCTCACAATGTTTGCATTCACCGTTAAAGCACAGGCTTAAAGCGCACATACATTTTTAAGAAGAAAAAATCAGATCTGCGGTTCGTATTTTACCTTCGGTATAAGAGTTGCACACGTAAACACGTGCTTTAACGGTGAAGGCAAACATCGTGAGGAAACCGGCATGTTCTGAGAACTTTAAAAGAATTTGAAGGGCATGTGACATTCACCAACCCGCACTTGGCCAGCGTGGTGAATTAAGGCCTAATCTCTCTCGTCAAGAGAGAAGTCCCTGTGTCCCAGCAGTGGGAACGTTGATAGGGTGATGATGATGATGATGATAAGAGTTGAGTGTGCTCCCACTTAGCCGAAATTCTATACATTAGCACTAGACATATTGATGGTCGCATAAAAATGTCAAGCGCACCAAAATTCTATTATATTGTGCATTGTGCGATCTCTACAATGAACACACCTTTATATTTTTAAGCCGTATGAGCACAATGCAGTTAGAAGGTACACACGCAAACAGCAGCAATCGAAATTGCAAATTTGTGCAGGGCCCGCGCGGTTCGTTAGCGACTTGTGTTTACGCGGCCGCTAGGTAGTAGGGTTGACAACCACTAATTGTAAGTTTACATACAGCTTGATTTGCTACCTATTTGACTGTGCAGAAAATGTTACCTGTGGTGGTTCATTAACGAAGCTAAATTAGCGTTAAGTAGCTTCCGTTAACGTTAGAACGTAACGTAAGAGATCCACAAAACGGTCATAATGTATGTTTTGTATGTTAGTCTGTAAGGTATGGGCTAAAATGGGCTAAAATGGGCTAATATGGGCCTGAGATGCCTGGAATAGATGATTTATTATGTTATTAAGCTACGAGTATGTTAGAAATGTGAAAGCGTGATGCGAGATGTGGTTTGATTGGAAAATGCTTATTAAAGATGTAACTTATCTTTATAATGTTTAACATACAATTTAAAAAATAAAACCTATAAGAATTGTTAATGTTCTATTAAAAAAACCTGTGTTTCAAAATATAAAATAGAAATAGAAGAAGTTTTATTTACGTCATGAACACACAATGAAATTACTTATAATTAAAATAACATAAAACAAAAATACTTTAGTAAAAAAAAGTACTACGTAAAATCAAGCCAAGAAACTAATTAAATTAGAGAACGAAATATATCAAAAAATTTCCTTGTTTTATGAAGCTAGATGCCGACATCCCTAACCCGTAGGCGTAGAATAATGATTCTTCTTTCGCGAAACGTTTTAATAATGGCAAAATTGTATGATTTCCATACCGTGTAGCAATCCGTTACACGTGTTGGCCACCATTTGTGGCGTTTAGTCTGGACTCCAGACTCGTTATTTACTTGCGGAAGAAATAAAAACAATAAGGCACTTAAACGGTAGGAATTTTCAGACTTTTTGTGCAAATTTGAACGGAAGGGACGAAAATAGAGCTAACATGAACGGGTCAAATTACCTTTGCTGAATAAATGTACCTTGTGAACTTTATGGAATATAATAATTGTTATGGTGGTTAAGATTCGACAATAGTCCATGAAATGTAAAATAGCTTAGCCGACACCTCTTTTACGATTTTTTGTCTTAAAAATAACAAAAAATGGGTGAAAATATTTAAAAACTATGATTAGGATTTTTAAAATTATATTGTCTTGTGTTATCTTAGTTTATATTATTTTTTCTTAGACATGACTAGTCGACTATAAAAATATCACATAATATTATTTGTTATGAAAAATTTGTCTCGCAGCATTCTTAAAACGAAACGATGCAAAAAATTATATAAAATTGTATCAATGTAGGTATACAAAAATTTTAACTTGATTCATAAAACCCTTTCATAGACTCTATCAAAGTATTATTTTACATCGAAGCTGAGTAATTCCAAAAAGTGCCTATCCCATCGCCAGCACCTACGCCTCGCGTCGACATAAACTACATTTTAGATATTACCAACACGTTCGATACTTACGATTTGTGAAACCTAGGTTTTATAGTCTCGCCAATATGTCGTTGGTTGTAAAAGAGTCGTTCGAGCAATGCTAAGCTTTATGTCTTAGATATATAAGTTACTTTTTATACGATGCTTTGTTTAACAGCGATTCTGATATCAGAATTTATAAGATGTGTTTATGAAGTACTGATAGAATAACTTCCACCCACATTTATCTTGACTTTACAGAAATATGCAGATAGCTTACACAATATTGTAACACCCCATCTCATTCTAAGTTATGGTATATATAAAACTTAACACCATTTGTAACCACATGAATCAATGAATAAATGAATATGAATATTATTTATCACTTAAATACACTTAAAGTAATAAAAATATTTAAACTTCAGAGTACTGACAGTTTGGACGTTCAAACAAATTCAAACCACATTATTATACTGTCACAAGGAAATTTA
This sequence comes from Gymnoscelis rufifasciata, assembly GCA_929108375.1. Classification (NCBI taxonomy): domain Eukaryota; kingdom Metazoa; phylum Arthropoda; class Insecta; order Lepidoptera; family Geometridae; genus Gymnoscelis; species Gymnoscelis rufifasciata. The sequence continues at coordinate 5,606,158 of OV815303.1, forward strand.
CCCATGTGGTAAGTTTTAAGCTTACGTACATAACACATTGAACTACGTTTTGTCTACTACTAATAAAATTATAATGATTTATATATTTTTTCTCATAATAATATAATAAAACCCTTGGTGTAGTCTCTGTACTCTTTAAGGTACAAATAAAATACTATCGTCAAAACTTTATATTTACAACGGTTTTTTTACAAAACTGTTTATCCGACGATTGGGTGAGAAATACTTACACATGTCACACACTTGATCGTTAAAATTAAATCTGTTTTACAGACTGCTTAAACCCTATATAAACGTCATTTAGATAATTAATGCTTCCTCATAATGCAGTTTACATGTACAGGAAATAACAAAACACTTTTAAAACTTTGTCAAACGAACATGTATAATTTTCACAAACTGCCAAATTATGAATTAAACCATTATTTACGGCACAGCTTAAACTGTTAAGCGAAATGAATGTCTAAAGTTAGTGTAATATAGTCCATTTTAGTGTACCGAAAGGGTAATTCTCTTGTATTTTACTTGTTGACAGATAAATTGAGGAGGGCGAATTATATTGCCTTAGTTTGCTATATTAAAACCTTCTGATAATGCTATCTACGATATACTGTCGTCCGTAAATTCTGCCAACCTATTACCACAGAGGACATTAATGGATACCTACCAAATACCTCTTGCCTATACCCATTAGGATACCTACCTCATACCTAGATATAAGTCGTTAATGTCAAAGGTATAGGTTTAATAACTATAACGTTTATCGTTTATCATTTTCAGTTAATTTTATTACAGATTTATTTCGATTTTGGATTTTATTCAACCTTTTATCGAAGGAGTATTTATAATTTAATATATTTTTCTTAGATAACCAAATATTTCAGTAATAATTACTTCGAACTTAAACAAAAATTAGTTTTGTTGTTGGAGCTCATACTCTAAGACGTACATTCAGATAGAGTTTTTTACATTTAGAAAAACTTTTATGATGATTTCATCATTTCACCATCAAAAATATATTGTATCAATTATTTTAAACTTCAATTTAGAAAACTTAGTAGTCCACTCTGCTACGTGAAGCCCTCTCAGTTTGTTACGCTTTATTAAACATAAATAAAAATCAACTCTCTTTGCATTTTTCTTTGCAAAGATTCTATAAAAAGAAACGCACAGTGCCGCCGTTCATCCTAACTAAAGAAAGCCATAGTCAAACTTTATATAACAAATTCTTTATACACTGACACGTTTACTCTATAGTAAAAAATAAGAAGAACCTGCCAAAAATGCAAAAACAAACCGAGCAATTTAATTAGTTTTGCTTCTACACGAATGATCATCAAGATGACAACACCACACTGCTGGACTTATAACTCTTGTTTGTGGCTGAAGTGGCGTGGCGCTTGAGGTGCAAATGGTGCGCTGAGAAACGTTCTTATGATGCATCTACACCATTTATTTCTAAAAGAACAACGAGTCGTTGGATGATTTTATCGAGCGACTTCTCGATACACTGAGAAGTAGCTTGATAAAATCGTTGTTCTTTTAGAAATAAATGGTGTAGATGTAGACTATTACCGCCCAGACCAATACAGAGAAGAACTCGTCGTCATAAGAACATTTCTCAGCACATCATTTGCGCCTCAAGCGTTATCTTCTCCAACTTAGCCTCTGGGGCAGTCATATCCATATCCTTATTATTTCATGACACCCAATAAACAGGCGTCGATGCTAGTTTACGATTATCATTATTATTAGATTAAGTTACATTTATATTTCTGTCTACTAGATTACTGTTAAATAGATATTGCAAAATAAACACTAAGGGGATTTGAATATATAATGTTAACAGTTTTACTTAAGTATTCTACTGTAACTGTTAGGTCGTAGTCATAATATTTAATAGGCGCTTATCTATGAAATTTGTCGGTTCTTGGCATTTTACGTTTATAATTTTTTTACATTAAGAGGCGTTAGAAATTTTAGGCACGCGATTATTATTGTCTCGATGTTTATTACGGATGTTTATATAATTATTATTTTGTAGTAGAAAAAAATATTATGCGACGTTGTGCAATTTTTGGGATGGGACATAAATGTTAAGCTAGCATTGTCGTCAGATTATCGACACATGACCTGATTGAAAATTTGTAAGACAAAGGGACTGCAATTTGCGCAGTTTAGTTTATGAAAAGCACATTACAATGAAATTAAGGGTTTTTTTTTTAAATTAAGTTTCGATAAGCAATACTTTAGACTTAGCTCGTTCCTACTGATTTATGAAAATGATTTGAATACATTAATAAAATTACAGCTTGTATTAAAGCGAATTTGAATCGCTAATTTGCTGTACAACCCAAGCAGTTTTGGGTTTGCCTAACAATAGGTATGTGATTATAATCAATTGACTACCATTGGTGCTTTTCGAAATAGAAAACAGTTTGGTTACGCATAAATTCTATTAGTCTTGAGAATGTGTGCGATACAGTACTTACCATAATAGGACAAACAAAGCTTTCTATTCAAAGCAACCGAGAAACTATCATAACCAACAGCTTTGCTAGAAATTTCCTTGGAAATAGGTAACATGAGTACCTACTACGTTCTACCTACTGTGTATTTTGTCGGTGTAGCAGTAACAGTGTTTGGACCATCTCACACAGTATTACTTGGTCAATCTTATCCGTAAATAAAATTTGAGAAAAACCCCCGATTCCGAAACCTTTCATTTGATACCTCGAGTAATATTTGCAGATTTTCGGTGTTCGTTTCCCACTCTGACCCCCACAATTATTAAATGGCACAACCGATTTTCATAAAACATGTCTAAGAACACTCGCGCCAAAATCACGTTTCATTAAAATAAAACTTAATTGAAATCGCTCCATCCGTTCGTGAGCTATAATGTCCCAGACGGACAGACAGACACGTCAGACTTATAACCCTCCTCTTTTTTGGTCGGGGATTAAAAAAAGATGTGTACAAAACTTTTAAATTCATGATCAGTATCATCATTTCAACTGTAGGACTTTTTTCAAAGACTTTCAGTTATTCCTGTTTAAGGCCAGCATTCAGAGTCGTTGGGGCTGAAAAATTTTTAAATAACCTAGACAAAATTACATAATATTCTAAACAAAAAGATATGATAAGAGAGATTGTTATATTATATTAACCGTCTCCGTAAGCGCCAATCTCACCCTGTCATTCTAATATCCACATGGTTCTACAATTTTCTGGACACGTTTTATTCAATTACTTTTTTTTCTTATATTACAAATTAATGACGTCATCCATTGGCTTGGTTCACAAATCTTCTGCGTGAGATCCCTTAAAAGGGATCGATAGTTAAATCGATATATCTATTAGAAATACAAAGCTACTTAATCAATTGAGTGTTTACTACGAATGAGGTCGTGACAATACAATTTAGATAGTTTTAGTATTGGATACATTTTGCAAAAAATAAACATCAATAGACGAATATAAAGACCGCAAAGAGGAACCATGAATAGCTGTAAGTGGCCTGTCTACTTAGACTTTAAGTTAACAAATCAAGCATTGTACTTTTCGCATACAAACCGTATCAAAGGCTTAACATGCCAGTCAGAAGTTGCTGTTCCATTATATTGTGTAGGTGAGCGCTTAGAGACTAGACAGAGAAGCCTAGCTTAGAAAATACAGCTCGGTTGCTCTGAGGATTAGCTCTTAGAAATAAACCGGTTATGTTTTCTATGTTATTATGGAGTTTGAATAGAATTTCATTTTCCATACCCTTTTATGTATACAAATTTTAAACAAGGTTTTCACCTTCCCGCGGTGAAAAATTGTAATAATCAGTAATAATCATTTATTGTTTGTGAATCAATAACAATATGTACATGCAGTCAGTTATTAAGACTTAAGATCGAACAATTGATTCCGCTACCAGAGCATACAAACATTATAAACAGTAAATAAAATTGGTGCATAATAAAATAAAATGTGAATATAATAAAACTAATGAGGAAAATAAAAAAAACAACGATCACATAATAATAATAATGTCAGAAAATCAATCAAATAATTATAACGTCACTAAATCAGATTCGTGCAATATTGTGGTCATTAGTAAAATCATCAATGGCTTTATTTAATAAAGACATTTTTTTTTGAGTTTAGTCTTAAATTCATTTATAGACAGGTCACGATCACGAACAGATTTTCGAATATTATTGTAGATTTTTGTCACCATAGAAAATACACTTTTCCGAAGTTGACCAGTTCGGCACGGTAGACGGCGTAATTTACCCTCTGAACGACTGCCTATAGGAAACCAATCGAATAGTTCCTTATTGTTTCGGACAAAATTAGCAACTTCATAGATAATATATGGAAGGAAAGGTAAGATTGTTTTGTGTTAATCGGACTAGTTTTATTAAAATCCGTTTTGTAGTTTTGGCTTGAAATAGCAACAAACATTTAAATCCTAGCAAACTTTCACGTTTATTATAAATACAAAAAAGAAAGTTCTTATTTTATTTAGTTTACTGCGCGAACGCAACAATTCTGAAGGGCGCGGGGGTTATGTCAATAGGTAGACTAGCTCTTGAAAATTCTTCTTGACGAGAGAGATTAGGAATTTATTCACCACGCTGGCCAAGTGCGGGTTTGAAACAACTGATACATGCTTTTTGACTCACTTTAATGTCAATTTTCAAATTCGAGTCGACATTTCAATGTTCCGATACCCAGACTACATTAGTTATGAAAAATCAGCCACATACGGCCTATCAATTGCTATGATCTCTTCACACCAAAGAAATGTGGTACGGCTGTTCTCAAGAGCTATGTCAGAGTCCAACATTGGCTCAAAGCAAACGTACAGCGCCTGAACTTACCTGCACCTACATCGAATTTTAGCCGTGTGTGACTTGAATTTGATGTCTATTTATAGATGTTTATGTGCTCAATTTTACTTTAAACACATTTTTTCTGTTTCAAATCGAAATTGCATTAAGTTAAAATCTAAACACGTAGAGTTTCATAAGGACACTAATTTTAAAATTTATCAAGATTACACGTTATTTCGCCTACAATACTGCAGTGCCTCAAGACCAGTATTTAACCAGTGTGTGTTGCCAGTGATGACATACGGATCTGAAACGTGGTGCTTCTCATGAATAGGCCCTGAGTCGCTCATAGAGCTATTAAGAGGGTTATGCTCGGGATTTTGCAACGGGATCGATCAGAAAATGAGAAGATACGTAGAAGAACGCAGACGTATTAAACGGATTAGCTCTTTAAGGTGCCAGAGGGCAGGCCATAATGCAAAGATGATTGTTGTGCCCAAAAAGTTCTAGAATGGAGATCACGGATCGGCAAGCGCAGCGTAGGACGTCCACTAACTAGATGCAACGACTGGAAATCTTTGTGGGAGGGCTATCCAGGTCCAGGAGTGGACGTCCTACGGCTGAAATGATAATGATGATGATAACTAGATGGGTTATTGTATATAGCTGGGCCAAGATTTAGTGCTCTTGCACGGTGCTCTTGACTTTTTGACATGACTATTAGGCGCGGTGGCGGCGTGGCAGCAGGCTTTAAGCGGCTCTTATCTAAAGTAAGCCGGTGCGGCCTTGGCGGTGTGGCGGTTTCGAATATAATTAGGACTTTATAAATAACCATTCTAGTAATAATTATAGCAATGTCGTTTAACAGTCTTCTTAAAGCTTGTGTACTTCTAAAATCTCTGTAGGGGTTAAGATGACGTGCGAATAGCTATTTTATATTAAAAATTGTTTGTTATTATCATTCAAATAACAAGTGTCGGTTATAGAGGTAGATAACGAGCAGATCTATTAGAAAAGTGGTAAGTATATAATTATAATCGTCATTCATTACGACCGGGTTTAAACAAGTGCTTAAACGGTGAAGGCATAACATCATGAGGAAACCGGCATGTTCTGAGATCTTTGAAGAGTTTGAAAGACGTGTGACATTTATCAACTCCCAATTGGTGGGAATTAAGGCCGCTGTCATGAAGCGAGAAGTTCCTGTGTCCCAGCAGTGGGAACATATATGATGTTGATTTCTCGTAATGAAAGTCGAGTGTGCCACTTAGCCAACACGGCTTTTCGTCTATAATGTACATACATATATGTATATTAAGTTACTGAAATAGACGATTTTATTTTTATTTATTTATTTACACAGTCTCTGACCAGACCAGACCAGACCAGTGAACAGTCTCTGGTGGTAGGCTTCGGCCGCGGCTTGTCACCACCCTCCGGGCTGGGCCAGTGCGTGAAGCGATTTTTTCGTGTTTCGTAATGTGGTCCGGAGAAGCCATCTTCTAGGCCTTCATGCTCCATCTTAGACCACATCTTCACTTTACATCAGGTGAGATTGTGGTCAAATGAAGGCTTATCAATAATAAAAAAAAATAAAAAAAAAACTATTAATAGCAAAGTAAATTCATCTAGCAGCTAGCACATAAAACAGCTAGAACTACCGCTAAGTTCACGCTTTAAAATAAGGAAGCTTTAAATTTAACACAGCAACAATGTATTTTCAGTGTTTCTAAAATGCCCATTCTGTGTAAAGCTACGTTGGTCTGTCAGGCTTCGTTACATATATTATAAAAGCGCTAGCAGTAAATTGTATACTCCGCCGTAACGCATAGGGACCGGACTAGTCACCTAATTTTAGATTTATGCAGACTGCATTACAGTTCAGCTGCTTGTTAGCTTTATCATTACACTGGAGACTGCAATAAATTACTGTATTGTCTGCGAGCAGGCTTGCAGGTGGGAAGATTGAGCTGTTAAGACTATATTTGTTATTGTGAACAATCGATTGAATTTGTATGATAAGTATTTAAAATTTTGAAGAATTTAAATTGCATTGCTGAAATAGCTTTTATATTAAACATAAAACACCTAGATATAACAATAATTTTAGACGAATCTCATACAATAGTAAACGGGAATATCATTACAGAAATATTTGTAAAAATATTTTGAAATTGTATATATCAGTTTTTAATGAAATACTCTAGCACTTTAGGATATCGTGAACTTCACGAAAAACGGATATATCCATCTAAGGCATGGGATTACACCTGCCAAGACGAGCAAGCGAAGCGTACGGGCAATACCTACCTTTTCGAAACATATATATTAATTCGTGTCTAAAGCCCCTATTTCGTAACTTACTCAATCACTTATGATCATCATAACTGTTTGGGTACATTCTGAAGTCGAGAAAACTGAAATTTAATATAAATAAATAAATAAATATTTCCGGACTATTAATACAGCATCACCTAACCCCAAACTAAGCAGAGCTTGTACTATGGGTGTTAGGTGACTGATATACTACATAGATACATTTTTTTTTGTAAATACATACATAGTAATCACCCAGACCCGAAACCAGAAATTGTAGACCGTACAAAATCTGGTCCCCTGGCTGGAATAGAACCCGCAACCTCCTGCACCTCAGGCGGACGTTCTCCCACCGAGTCACAGCGGTCACAGAGGTAGGTATATGTATACTTTTAGTAGGTATTAAAGTAAGTAAAATATAATGAAACTTTTAACTTTATCTTAACTTTCTATCTTTGCTATATAACAACCTAAAAACTAAAGTGAAATCCCCCGAGTTATCGCAATAACTGTTGTGTAAGAGAAAAATAATCAACGCTCTTCTAAGTCTGTGAAACGGCTAAGCTAACGGCTATTTTGGTAAAGATGTTATGTTTGTGAAGTAAGATGCTTGTAGGGGTGACATCGTCACTGTGTGTGTCACAAAACCCTCTTTATAGAGTTACATAATTAAATTAAATTAAAATTAAAATCAAGAATAAAAAAAAATGCTTGTAGACTTGGGGCGTGTAGAGTTAGTTATAAGCTTGGTTCTGATAACTTTTGGACAGTGCACGTCTTTGATACATTTAACATGAAAGTGTTTTCGAAGGAGACAATTTATTTTGACTTTTCAGATGGAAGTTCGTCTTAAAATATTAATCGTAATCAAACAATCATTAACTAGAGAAAGCAGTAACGCAGACTTTTGGAGTTTACCTTCTGTGTTTGTTATGTCAAAAAATATGAATTCCTCAGACTATTTGATCTGACACACTTACTATAGTACAATCCACATAATTGAAAGGGCTGAGACAAGGCGCCGGGTCTCCAATCTCATAACAAACACAAATAATCTGACGTGATCCGCTTACTTCCACAGATTAGGAGGGGCGAAATATTTCTGCACTCCGGTGCAGTGGCGGGAATTCATTCCACGCCCACAATACCATCTTATCTGAATTCAGTAAGAACCTGCAGTAGCTAAGCAACGGCGTTGGAGGTGGTAACGGGTATGGTAAATATTGCGGCTGGTATGACAGACTTAGCATAAGGTGTGCTATTTGGAAAGTTGGTAATAATGATAATCCTGTACAGCCCGCCCAGCGACACAGATTCTAAACATGTCCTTCATCGCTTCTATACCTACCTATAGGCAATATATGACGAGCCATGAGTGCTAGCTCCAGGCTTCTTTAGTACATCGATCGAGTCAATAAAGAGGAGATATGAGGAAAAACGCGGGTTATCGACATGGCAAATGGATAGATAGCGTTGATTCAGGATTCAGGTAGAAAGTAATAATGTTTGTTTTCTTAATAAAGCGGCTGAGGATAGGCCATAAATCATGTTCATCAGAAAGTTAACGGCTAAAATATTCTCCAGTTAAAACCGCGGATCTGCAGCGCTGCGCTGGGACGAATGACTTTGTAAAGATTTGTTTGTTTGATTTGGGTTCACGGTGGACGCATGCTGTTACTATAAAATATAACTGAAAATATATGGTGGTTACCTATGGTAAACTGGTTTAATCTTAAATATTATAATTTAACTTGTTATAAATATTTATTTTCTGTATATACGAGCAGAAGACAGGTGTAAAGATCTTATTTCAAACACAATCCAGATAAAATTGCGAAGAAGCCAGTAAAATATATATCAAGAATCTCACAGAAATGCAAAACCTACATTTGGTTTCCTGTCGGAGCCTTATCTGTGTGAAGGATTGTTTACATGCAGACGCGGCCGCGGTGGTCGAATAATGTATCACTGATTCTGAGGAGCGATGCTTCAATAACTCCAAGTGCTTGCTAGTCCAGTTCTGACTTTAAATTGAGTCCAGTTTTATGTTTTTTTTTATGACGCATGATTTTGCACCGCTAGCTTTATTTTAAACTAGCTGTGCCCTGCGGTGCTACCCGCGTTATAATGGATTAAGTACTCTTAACCAACAACATATTTATTTAAATAAAGATTAATATTATTATGTTGATACAACTTAAACAAATTATTTCGACCAAATTAGGTACCATAAAAACGGTTTTTGTGAGTTAATCTTAAAAGATAGACATATACTATTGCGGACTGTTTTTTAGATCATTTAAAGAGCTATTATACTTTAATACATATTTTTTGTGTATCTTGAACCGTTTTCACGGCGCACGCAACGGAAGGCTTCAAAGATGAACAATTTCTCCCGTTTTTTACACATTTACCACTATATCTTTGCTCCTATTGGTCGTAGCGTGATGTTATATAGCCTATAGCCTTCCTCGATAACTGGACTATCCAACACAAAAAGAATTTTTCAATTCGAACCAGTAGTTTCGGAGATTAGCGCGTTCAAACAAACAAACAAACAAACTCTTCAGCTTTATAATATTAGTATAGATATCTGCTGACTAATTTTAAATTGCTTTAAGCAATAAGGCCGCCCATAACGCATTTTGTATTTAGCTTTAAGTCCATTTTTGTTTTGTTTTATCTTGGTGTGTAATAAATAGTTATATTATACTCCATAATTTTTTTAGGAGTGTTTTGTTAATTTGTTACTTAATTAATAAATTTTAAAACTATTAACTTTAATTGAAATCATGTTCAGTATTTTCACATAAGCTGAAGAATGAAATTAGAAGTCTACTCAGAGAGAAGTAAATTAGAAATAAAAAAAAATAAAAAATGACACACTTTAGGTACTGTTACTGATTCCAAAAATGCAAGGTTTAGTTGGAACAATTTGGATACTAAATAATATATTTATCCTTATCACAAAGTTTGGTGCAAATATATTGCTGTATTTTGTCAAAAAACTGATCAACCGCAAATAAATGGGGTCAGATAAATATAATAAATTGTTCCTTTTTGAATGCTGAAAACTTTCATTTTGAACTGAAAACGTTTTACGTTAAAGCAAAAAAGAAAAGCTCAAAACAATTTGAAACAGTAAGTTAATACTTCAATGGCCACCTTAAAAGATCACAAAAATAAACGACCGATAAATAAACTTAAGAGGAAAATCAGAAGAATAAACCAAACAGGCATTTAAACGTGATCAAAAACACGAGTTTATGAAACCCGAGGTGGTAAATAATACAAGATTTAGAACCAGCCGAGTAATCCTACCAAAGCTGACTGTCGAATGGTATGATGAGGGGCAAAGACAAACACGCACCCCGGCTTTCTTATTAAAACGGAGGAGGGTTCATTTTCCCCTGACAATTTATTAGGCTCAATGGACCTAAATCAGGCTGGCCCGAACAAACTCAGAGTCTGTACGCAAACGGCATACGAAGGGCTTAAAGAGACAATGGATTTAGTGATCTCATGCGAAATACTTGAGTAGGTGGTTGGAAAAACTTATTTCAAAGAATAGAATACTTACTTGTTAAATTGTTCTCATGAAAGATATACGTAAGCTTTTAATTTAAAAACGTTTTAAGAAGATTATCATTCATCTCACACTCGTAGTGCGAGCTCCGAATATTATGTGTATGACCTTGAATGAGTACCTATTTATTGCCTATTCTACGATATCTTTCTACGATACGATGGATTCCTACGATCTATTTTATTTATTTATTTTATTTTATTCGGATATGCTAATATAATTAAACGAAGAGTATGTTTGATTGAACACGCAAATGTTAGGTACTGGTTCGATTTAAAAAATACTTTCACTGTTAGATAGTCTTGAAAAAAAAAAACGTCGTGCTCTCGGGAAAATTCATAAAACATCTCCTTGGCGTACAAAGCTAGTCTACGAAGAATATAAATAATAGTCAATTACATCTCCTAAAGTACTAAAAACAACACATTCAGTACAAGTTGGAGATAGAACTTTTTTCATCTAAAATGTATGTGTCCTTAGTTGTCGTCCAATACTAGTGCTCTAAGTAAATTCAGACACTATTTTCTTTGTAACTAGAACAACAAAGCCGATTCTGTTACTAAGTCTATTTTCCTTATAAAGAGAAAGTAACTGAAGGATTGATTCCTGCCAAATTGTTTGAGCCTACAGTATTAATTTAGACAACATAGTAAGCGTAACAAGATTGAGGTTTATGTGGTCTTTGTCTTTACCTTTTGGTGTTATCTATACTAGCTTTCCAAAAAAACGGGTCATTCCCAAAAAAACTTAATATCTCCAGAACTGTAAAAGTTAGATCAATGAAATAAATAAATATAAATAAAAATCATATTTCAATTTACATAATAAAATCCTTTTGGATTGTCAGATATACCAGTTATATGTCTAAAAGTGTTAATATTTACTAAAGGGCTTATTTCACAAAATCACAAAACTAAGCAATGGTTAGTTATAAAAAATAAAAATAAATATTTCCGGACTACTCACACAGCATCACCTAACCCCAAACTAAGCAGAGCTTGTACTATGGGTGTTAGGTTAGTAATGTCAATAATACGCGTTGTACGTTTATATATGTCAAGATCGAGCGAAATATCTCTTTATTTAAACCATTCTCTAATTTTATTCGGAGATGTTGAAACATCCGTGAGTAAAATCAAAAGTAAAATTATTATTAACAACAAAGAAACCACCTTTGCAGAATCTGCCAATAAATAATCGTAATTTAAATGAAATGTGTTGAAGATTAATTTAATTTACTAATAATGTTATTTGCTAATTTAATTTAAAACGAAAGTACCTATTGAGTGATATTATTCTAATCACGCCTGCTACTAAGGCTGATTAATTGTTTAAAATATTAAAAAAACTTTTTCAAAAAGACTAGAAGAAAAGAGACTGGTATTGTCCTAAAAATACAATACGTTGATCTTTCTAAGGGTTACAATCTTAAAATTGAACCTCAGTATTATAAATAATTGTTCACTGATTGTAAACAAAAATACACACATAATTATGCAATAATGGATAAACTAATATAAAAGGATTCCAGTCAGTTAAAAAAATCCAAGTAAAGAAAACTTAAACAGCTTAAACTTAAATAACAGTGCTACAAACTTAAAAACGAAAGCACCCATTTCCGAGTTTTAATTAAAATTAATTTCTCCAAGTCTGTTTGAGAAGTTTGAAGCTAATGTTCAGCATAACAACTCCATTTGCTTTTGAGTGGAACTATCATTATTATTAATTTGGGACTCCCTTCCACCTGGGAATCGTTGAGCTATCATCATCATCATTAGTAACCGTAACCCTTCCTTTACTGTTACTGTAATAGATAGAGATAGAGATATTAGCTTATACATTACTAATTAGTTTTAGGGTTAACGTTCACGGCCGCTCTGTCGCTATATTTGGTCGTGTTAAATGTTTACTAAATATAAATAAGGCTAAGCACACTCACTCAGGTGTTTGAAATAAAAATATATAAAAAAATTTCTTCAGATTGCGTTAGGAAATTATTGGTAATTATGTTTGGAAACATAATATGTTTCCAAACATAATTACCAAAAATGATATTATCAAATTTCTATAATTATTATCCTAACTCGTTATAACGGGTTAATTTATCAAATAGTATGTATTTATAATTTTAAAACCTTTACTTGGAATCCTATTTTTGGGAATTAACTATCAAATTATGTTGTACTAGCGGCCCGCTCCGGCTTTGCACGGGTGCAATCCTGATATTAAATAAACAATACTCTTTATTGAACACAACATTACATTAAAACACAAAAAAGAGAAAAATATACAAAAATTGTTAATCAATGGGCGGCCTTATCGCTAGCAATATACTGTAGAAAGTCTTGCTACTTGCATTCGTCTCCAATAAGCAAGTTTACAGGCGGTTTAGACGTGCCGCGCGATCCATACACACGTTTTGTACCTCGCGCTTCCTATCCATGAGTTGTCGGTTTTTTTTTTGCCATCTACAAAGGTGCGCATGGTTTGGCCGGTCGTGTGTGGGTATAATTTCCCGTATATATATACATATATCGACGTCCCCCGCGAATAATCCGGTAATGACCTATTACGGGGTTTTTCATGTTATGCGTTTTTCGGCATCTAGAAGTCAAAATACACCATGTGAATTTTTTTCAGAATGTTTCTATCTTTATTTACGAAGATATGAAAAACTACGCGTATATTCCATAAAAAATAATTTAAAATTATTTTAAACGAATAATATGGTTTTAGATCTTTACGAAACAAAATATCAATATGATTTGACAGTATACATTGTTCCGATATTATTCGGGTAAAAAGTTTTCTTCGTTATTTAAGTAAGTGCTAGTACAGGTTTATTCGGGGTTTTATTTAGAAAACGATATCCAGCCATATTAATTATCGAGTGGCTCCTTACTTCGGTTATGCCTATTGCAACGGATTCTATGCAAAGATTAAAAATATACAAAAGAGGATTTATGATGAATTCTCTACAATCCTTTACAACGAAAGATGGAATTCCATCAGGACCATACGACAACTTCGGCTTAAGCACTTTCAATGCAAATTTGACATCGGAGTATGTCAAGCGCTCTACTACCACGCGTTGAGCGCTGCTTCCTACCGCCGCGCGCATAGCCTCTGCAACATCAAGTCTAGGAGGTTTATCGTTGTAGACTGAATGGAAATAGCTCGCAAATTCTTGACTACATTCTGACGGAGACAGCTCATTTCCCTCTTTAATGATACAAGAGCGGCGTAATTTAGATTTTATAAAAGTCCAAAACGACTTCAGATCTTTAGAAAAACGACTTTGTAACGTATATATATATATGCATCGTAAGCCTCTATAATCATTGTTTTTACAAGCGCTCTCTTATTTGAGAAATCATGGTAATCATTTATATTCTTACTAATTTTATATATTTTGTGCAGTTCACTCTTAGATTTTATCTCGTATTTAATATCACGGGTATACCAATCTGGATAACAGGGACGTTTTTTATGACTATAGTTATCCTTGCGCGGCACCGACCTATCGATAGCATTATTTATTAATGAATAAAAGTATGGTACAGCTCTATTTATATCTTTCATGCTATATAACATCGACCAGTCTATAGTACCGATTTCAGTATAAAGACTTAGCATGTCCCCCCTCTTATAATCCCATTGACATCTTTGATTCCCAGACTGAACATAAGTATGGCAGCCTGCCATACTTATGTTGAGTGGTGAACCCTGCCATTGGCAGGGTTCACCACTCAGCCGGTGACTATCAAAATATCTCAAGTTTACAACAAGTGGAGGATGTTGATTGTCAATTGGTACAATCGGCTTATTACAAACATTTACCTCTATATCAAAATCATCTAAGTTGGACAAAACTAAATCTAAAACTCGATCGTTACAATTCATTATATTATTAGCCTGATGAAATCCACAGTAAGCAACAAAATACTCGTAGTAATTATTTATATCAGTTGAGGCCGAGTATAAATTAAAATCCCCTACAACTAGCATTTTACGATAACGAGAGCATAACTTCTCGATTTCTTTAAACAATGATACATATTCTTGTTCTTTACTACCAGGAGGTATGTATACAACGCAAAATACAAAAAGGTTTTTACTCTTTCCTGTTATCATAGAGCATACAAGTTCAAATACGAAATCATTTACATTAATGGATAGTGCAATATTTCTCAAGTCTAGGCGGGACGGGGCCGCGGCTAGTAAAGCGCCTCCTTGTTTCCGTCCATCCGCACGATCACAACGATGAACAGTGAAGCCCGGAGGTATAAGCTCGCCATCGCTGAAATAGTCATTCAAACCCGTTTCAGTAATCGCGAATAGGTCTTCTGACGATGCCAGCATGCCCTGGGTAAACACGTCTAGTTTTGTCCTTAATCCTCGTACATTCTGGTAGTATATACTCGCATATTGGGGGCGAGGCTTAGAGCGAAGGTGGTTTTTGTGCTTTGACGGCGTTGCGATTTGCTGTGTGTTTTTGAAACCACTGCCATTCAGAGAACGCAGCATTCACAGGCCATACGGAACCATTAGACAACAGCTCGTAAGCGCTTTCAGGAACACCTATTACGAACGATGAGTAATCACCTCAGAGGTTTTGCACACAGATTGAACGTGATCTGTCAAGGTTTCCACGGTAGTTTCAGGGTGTAAGAACCAGACATGAAGGTGTTTTTTCCTTTCTACAGCCACGATGGTGTTTAACAAGTTATTCTCCCCTTTTTTTATTTCGGAGAGCCTCTTATTTGAAGTCCAACCTCGAACATTCGTAGAAGTAGTCATCTCGGTTTCAACGCCCTTTCCATTATTGTTTGTCACCAACAAAGTATTGTTTGCCGATATAGGAAACTTAGACACCGCAGAGCTCTTTGCTCTTCGTATACTATGGTTATTTGTAATCGGCTGCATAGTAAGTGGCAACACCGGGAACTCGTCGGACGACAACGGAGTCTCAACTAGTTGTATTGGAGCGACCAACGTTTAGTTACCGTCAGATGACCCAAGCGGAGGTTGAAAATACCGGCTTTCTGATTCTATAACCTTATTATGTAGAAATTGTACATGATCGGCATACTTTTCCAGTTTGGACTCATAAGAGACGATGGTCTTAACGGCCAATGCTAGGTGTTGTTTAAGATCTGCAATTTCCTCTCTCAGGATACGTAAATCACCTGATAAATACATCTGTTCCACTTTTAACTCCTCATCTCGTTTAGGTTTGGATGCAGGATATTGAATTGGATTACTATGCAGGCAGAAGTAGACAGCGACGGCAGAAACAGGTGTCCAAATCAATTGAAAGTATTGAATTAAAGCCAGCATACGACAAGCCCCTCCCTATTAAGAAAGCTCTGTATAACGATCTCCTAAGCCTGTGTAACTCCCAAGCAATTCCCTACCATTATCAACAATTTTATAGGAACTTAAGCTTTTGTGATACTGAATCAGGTCACGATGAGGATTCTGATTAAGAATTTTAACTGTAATAGGACCTTATTATAATTTTCATGATTGTGTAATCAAGTGTAATAGTCGTGTCTTCAGTGCAGTGTCATTTTTTATAATAATAATAACTATCGTGCTTTCTCAAACTAACCAAAGTTGTTTCGTTTACTAGAATGCCCTTTATTTTTATAGTATATTTCATGAAATTAAGGCTTTATTTCATAAAATATACTATAAAAATCACCAAATAATACTTTAGTAAACTATTCAAATAAACAGTAAAAGTCATAACAATTAAATGTACGTTACTCTCAAACAATCGAATAACCACATAATTGGCTTTTACAAATGTTCAGTATACAAAACAAATTACACGAATAATAGCGTTACACGATTTTGCCATTGCCATCGAAAATATAAATTTACACGAATAATATCGCAAGAAGATTTTACTGTTGCCGTCGAAAATATAAACTTACACGAACAATATCGTAAGTGACATTACTGACCAGACCTTCACGTACACTAATATAGTAAAATGCATCCAGCTTAATTATAAGGAAGCCCATGGGCCTAGTTAAATTTTGTTGAAATAACCAGATAACTGAAAAAATTAGCTTCCTTATGCGATATAAAAAGTCTCTGATACTTGTTGTTAAATGGAGTTATTAAGGAAAAATGGTTTTTTATTTTTCCTGAACATTTACACTTTTACGATTACCGGATTATTCGCGGGGGGCGTCGATATATATATTATATATATATATATATATATATATATATATATATATAAAAGTACTTGTAGGGTATAATTTTACTGTTTTTTTTTATAATAGCTTAACTGATCAGTTATTTTAATATAGATTTTTTTTTGCAGGTAGAAATTATTTTACCAAATCTCCTAAAATATTAACTAAAATAGTAGAGTAAGGTCTGCTTCCTCTGCAGCCTAATAGGAGGATTATAGTTAAATTCTTACTGCACATCACGCAAAATACGAACACACAAATACTTCGCTGTGAGCGATTTCTTCCAAATATAATTATAATTTTGTGACAAAGACTCACCAAACTCACTCCGACATAGCCAAACGGATTAGCTCTTTGAAGTGGCAGTGGGCAGGCCACATAGCACGTAGAACAGATGGCCGTTGGGGCCGAAAGTTTCTCGAATGGAGGCCGCGGATTGGTAAGCGCAGCGTCGGACGCCCACCAACAAGATGGACAGATGACTTGGTCAAACTTGCTGGCTCACGGTGGATGCAAATGGCGACCGATCGGAATAATTGGTCGTCTTTGAGGGAGGCTTATGTCTAGCAGTGGGCGTCTAATGGCTGAAATGATGACAAAGACTCTTAGTTGTGAGAGCGATTAAGTATATGAATATTGGACTATGGAAGGTATTTAGTTTTTAATTATGCTGACGAGATCATAAAAAAATAGCAGATTAACCCTTTGAGTCGTTGAATATCGAAAACATTTTATTTTAGGACTACATTTATAAATGTTAAAGCCGTTATGACTATTTCGTTTAACTTCCTCATAAACATTTTATTAACATTTTGTTCGCTTATATAGATCGACGTTTGGTTTATATTTAATATTATTTAATTAAATCGGATCAAAGAATCACGAAATTCCAAGCATCGCTGACTACAAATAGAATGATTCATTTAAACTCCGCCACCCATTTTCACCACTTTCAAGGTTGAATTTTGGAAAACCCTTTCTCTTATAAAAGGTACCTATTATCAAAATTTCATGATTTTAGGTTTACGGGTGTCGTCTCCACGTTGACGAGTCAATCAGGCAATTCATTCGTTCCATAGAGCCGACTGATGTACGTGCCACGACGCGACTGTAATTTTTAAACTCGTAATATATTTTGAATGGAATGGCCGATTTTATTAATTCAAAAAGTTTTCTACAAGTACTGAAACCTTTTTATTTTAAATAATTTTAATGTGATATAGATTAATAAAAACAGTAACAAACACCGTGATCTACCCTCAAAATTGTGTATTTTTGACATTTAGATTACCCACTCAAAAAAAGCAAGTATAGGGAGATCACCCGAAACCGTTATTGAATTAAACTTATATTAGAAATTAAGTAACATAATATTCCGCTACGGAACAGACACTAACAACATGCTATTTTAAGCATGGCATGGTTTTTGTTGAGCTTTCTTAGAAACATAAAGTTATTGCGACATAATATTATGTAATTACAAAAGCTGGACATATGGTAACGCGATTTATAAAAATATATAGAGGTATGTATTGATTATGTTCTTTAATATTGCATTATGTTTATCAAATTTTTAGAATAGTTACGGATGTGTCTCAACCACTCAAACTGCGGCCGCGGACTTGGAAGTTTGGGCGCTGTGTATGTTTCGCGGCTGGACGTTTGAGTGGTTAATCTTTTTCTGCATAAAAAATAAATTAAAAAAATTGTTTCACCAGCAAAGTTGGGTTTATCACTTATTAAAAATCATTAAAATATGTTTATCATTTATAGTTTTCTGGGATTTACATTAATATATATGAAATAAAGCATTATGATACTCGGGGAAAGTGTAGCTTAATTTCCATTGGCGAAAGAATTTCATGTGGAGCATCATCAATTAAAAAATTAGCAAATATCTCCTCTTTAAAAAATTAGTAGTTATGCTTATGGTATTTTTCAAGATGAAGGTTTTTGCCATGGTTTTGTGGATGTAATTGCAAAATTCTTGATACTTGAGATTTATTTCCGTTTTATTTTGAGTTACATAGTTCTGTGCGAATACTCCAGTGCCTACCTAATATCAGTTCATTAGACTACACGTTTTTAAGATAACATTTAAATAATATTAAATTTCAGAGTAGCTTGCCCTTTGAAATGTTATTTTCATAGTTATTTCAAATGATGAAGATCGTGCTTTATCATGGTTGCTGAAATTTATGCTACAAATTATGGGGTTTCTCCCCCAATATTGCTGATTAAATTGCAATGACTCGCAAATATTGTCAGTACTTAGAGCTGTTTACATTTTATCATTAGGATCGATTTTGGTATAAAATTCTGTGATGTCTACTATCTTCCCTAATATCGTGAGTTCATGATTTGTTTGGGGGGTTGTCATAAATATTGATATATTTCCAAAATACCGACTCCGGTGGGTAGCATAATATTTCGTCGCCTTTACTAAATTAACACACATTTGAAGCTTGTGTTATTTTCACAACATGGCTTTTGTACATTCAAATATATAACCAATAATTTAACAATGACCTGAGATATTCGAGAATAATAAAATCAATAATCACAGAAGCCTGCTTATCAACAAAATCTCGATCACAAATCACGCTCACAATCGATAAAATACACATAGAAAAATAATCGAATGCCATCTAAACCGTAACGATTTAACCTAAAGTGTGTCCCGATAACCCAGCAAATGTGACTCGTGATAAAAACGTAATTTCCCCAGTACGGGAAACACCGGTATTTATACGAAATACGGAAATATTCCGCCCCAGGGCAGCTTTGCCTTTGTGCCACTGTCACGAAATCCAACAATCGTCTGAGGGAACATTCAAATGATAATCTGGGCATACGCTTTGCGAATTATTCCTGTGGTAACGCCGACGATGTGATGTGTCACATTAGCTTGATTTAAATGTTGTACCTGACTCTGGGAATATTATGTATACGATATTATTAGATGCGAAGGTGAAATCTTAGGATGAAGATGTGCAAATATTCGTAATAATCAATGGTCGTATTGGGGTTAGGAACTTATAATTGTATTATTGGAGTTAGGAACCTAGAAAGATTGAGTAGTGGAACGTCTATGTGTTTAGTGAGTGAAAAATAAACTTATATAAATCATTTCAAAACGCTATCACTAAAAAGACTAAAAAAAAAGAAACAGTTAAGCAGTCTCATAATTCAATAAATAAAAAAACTACAATAAGGATAAATGTTGGTAATTTTTCCACTGCAAAACGTTCCGTTTTCACTAGAAGCAATCTAATCGCAAAACGCCGTTTCATACAAAACACTGTTGTTTTCCGTAATTCAAATTCCGTGAATTTCTGTTCTCCGTCTAAATACCATGATAGAATTCGGGGAATTAATTTGTGCACCCTTTGTAAATTTATTTCCTATGAAAGGTTTTTTAGCATAGCCTTAGGCTTGGTTGGGAATAGTGTCGCTATCACGCTATCGCAGATACCAGCGTCATTGAATCCCTTCGTGGAAAAAACAATTTCGCACCGTGAAGCGACAGATACGATGCGGCGCGAGTCCCCATTAGGGCGTCTATGGGTATGCCATTAAATAAACATCTCTGCCTCCGCTAGTTATTAGCAGGCCTCCCCAGCCAGCCACTCGAACTGCCGTGATACGGCACGGAGCCGTAAGGGAGCAAAATCAATTTCATTTTTCCGACACGAGCATTAATGCTATCAAACCGCTGTATTTCTGAATAGTTAAATAAGCAAACATATTTTATGACTTCACGATTTATTGCCAGGACATTTTCATGTTCACCATTTTAAGCGTAAATATTTCATTAAATCTATTTAAATAAAATTTTATTACGCTCCACGAAGGTATCAAATGGTCTGTGTGATTTTAAATAGTTTTTACATCAGCACGTAAATGGAAACTGTGATTTGCATCGTAAAACCTTTTACCAGCACTTTAAAGTCGAACAGAACAGAATAAGATTACCTCCGAACTGAAGCGCTTAAAAACCATATCGTAAATTTTTCGTCTCGTCGATTCTCAGGGAGATTTCTGTAATCCATTCTGATATCCTCGTTTCGTTCAAAGTCCACTCGTTTCGTGTCATTACAGAAAAGCGAACTGATGTACACATCGGCAAAGATGTTCTTTGCGCTTCGAGGGGCGTGAAAGTGCCTTGTGTCTTTGGGGATAGGGTTGATTATTGAATGCGAGAGGTTTTGGTGGAAGTTTTCTGATCGAGCCATACCAACCATGTTTTACTGCGATTGATTCGATCCGCAAGACGGACGCCGGACCGAGCGGGACCATTCCGTACTTATCTAATTTTATTGTCACTCGTCGCCACTGTACCAACCCTCCGGTTGTGAGACCGTTTCGGAGAAAACTAGAAAATTCTTTCTTCCCCATTGGACATTTTTATCTTAGAGGGACATCTTTATTCGTGAGCAGTTAAACTCAATTCAACGTTAGCCGTAAGATAAACGAGTCTGGTTCGAGGCTTAAGCATGATATAAAATTCGACATCTTACAAAATTTGGTCACGATATTGGCGAAACTGGCATCTGAATACTAAGCTTCAATTTTATTTTTGCTCATAATATTATGAAGTCGTGTGTTCCGTTTAGTATTTGCAGAAAGTGTTGTTGTTTGGACTTAATCTAAACATCAATTTACATATTTTCAAACAAGCTATGTTTCAACAAACATACAAAGCTTTCAAATGTAACACACCGATACACAATAATTGAATCTCGATTCCATTAAAACATAAAAGTATAATGACAAATAAAACAAGCATCCCGAAGGTTCAAAGACGAAATTTAATGGGTAAAATAACAATTCTTACAAACAAAAATCTTGAGGAATATAGTCTGTTTCATGTTTTGTACCAACACCAGCTCTCCAGCACATTAGCTATGATAATTGGGACATTTGCTTTGCGAATAGGATGACATCGGAACTGGCATTGTGTGCCAGGGACGGAGCTAGGTTCAAGTTGCGGATTAACTTCAGTCTAGACTTACGACTTACGCCTTTACTTTGCTGTCGTGTAATGGAACGGGGAAATGAACATCGATCTTGTATCCTTTAGATTGGAATCATTGTACATAATGTTGGCAGAATAACACATATGTATTATTTTATTTTAAAAACAACATGTATCGTATTTTTTCAGTTCAGAAAATAAGATTC
Source organism: Gymnoscelis rufifasciata (assembly GCA_929108375.1). Lineage (NCBI taxonomy): Eukaryota > Metazoa > Arthropoda > Insecta > Lepidoptera > Geometridae > Gymnoscelis > Gymnoscelis rufifasciata. Next base: position 5,628,282 of record OV815303.1, read on the forward strand.
GATATAAAAAGTGAAGTAATTTTATTAGGTTCCGATCTTACCTTAAGCCAAATAAAAATACGTTATCCTTAAGTAAATTAACGTGATTGAGTTTTAGTTTCCGTACTGCTTTTATTGGTGACCCTTGAACAAATAAATAAATTCCGATCTTGTTAAAATGTTTACCAATAAATAATTCATATTGCAAACCTAAAGATTTACCCTCCTATTCATAAAAACTCCAATTTCTTGTTTATATAACTGAATTAGCTTAAACACACAATAAGACATATTATTATGCCTTATTTTGAGACTATTATAGAGATAAACAAGAGTGAAACGCTTTTATTGATGTTATTAAATTTAGGTACGTCTTTAATCAAACGTTATATTAACCTCCTATAAGCCTTAAATAAATAGTGAACTATTTTATGATTACGGGGATAGAACATTATGACCAAAAATATAAAACTAAAATGCACAAATACTTCTGTGACATTGAGAATTTGCAAGGATAAAAACTAATATCTCGATCCGTCCTTAGTTCCGCACTGCTGATTACATTCTCAAATATTCCCTTCATCCCTCCAGTACATCCCTGCCACTCTGGTAATAATAATGTGGTAGCGCGTAGCGGTTAACGGCTCTACGTGTTTACGTTCAAAATGTAATTTAACGCGTTTGCTGCTACGTTATGATCTTGCAGATACTATTGTTGCGTTATTTAGATAAACTTGTGCATAGACAGGTGGCTTACTTTGGCGCTTGCTTGGTACCACGTGACAAATAACTACTTTTGTTTAATTCTATTGGCGATGCAAAGATTATCCACACGCCTCTAGCGGCGAAATTTAGAAACTGTCTAAGAACGACACTTTGTTTGTTTATTTTTCCCTGACGTTAATTGTAACGAAAACTGTCAAAGTGTTGTTCTTAGACAGCTTCACATTTTGACACTAGAGGCGCTAGTTAGAATCTTTGCATCGCCAATAGTTGCAAAGCAACATAAGAGGTGTCAAGTATAGTGCTGGCAATGTAAAACTTTATTGTTTTGCTTGCATTTTTCTATCAAACATCGATTTTGGAATCCACAATCAGGATTCAGTATATTCCAATATAAGGCCTGAGTTTTTCATGGTCATTTTCATTTATATTAGACACTTAGGCTAACTTTAGGCTAACGTATTTATCAGCTACACAAAATTGACGAACTGAATCAAACAAGGCTTTATAAGGCCGATAAATTAACCAGCAAAAATGTCGACTGTACAAATGAAGCTAGCTCTTCGTCAGCTAGTAGGAGAGCCCTTAAGGTGACGGGCGCAAGCACACTCCAGGTATCGCCAGGTTTGTACTATGGTCATGTCCCTTTTGGAATGAAATGGTTCCAACAAAAAAACATTTTTTTAACCCCCGACCTAAAAAGAGGGGTGTTATATGTTTGACGTGTCTGTCTGTCTGTCTGTCTGTCAGTCTGTTCCATCATAGCTCCTGAACGGATGGAGCGATTTGAATTTAGTTTTATTTTGTATGAAAGGTGAGTTTAGCCCGGGTGTTCTTAGACATGTTTTATGGAAATCGGTTGAGCCGTTTAAAAGTTATGGGGGTGAGAGTGGGGAAGGAAAACAGAAAATCTGCAAATATACTAGTGTGGGGTATCAAATGAAAGCCCATCGCGTCCACATTACATAATATTATGTTGTTACATTAAAATAAATGAAGGGATTCGAATCAAAGGTTTTTCATAAATTTTAAATTTAGATTAATTTGTCAATGCCATCTTATGTTTATAACCCGACTGATACTAGTTCCCAAAACAGTTTTGGGAATGTTCACTGTCTTTAAGCTTAATAAGTGAGAATGGTTGTTACGCCACTTTAAATCTTAATCCCTAAGCGGTAGCGGAACAAAAAATTATAAAAGAAAACTAAAAATGAATTATAAATTTCTATTTAACGATACCTTACATGACATAGTTTGTTGATGGCGTCCAGTAGTCGCCGTATTGATTTGTCACTGACAACAGTAGACGCATTCTGTAAACTCATTTCGATCCTTACTAAGCTGAATCCGCGGTGAGTTTAAAGTTTTGTATTCTGTAAAACTCGATAGCGCCTGTAGCGCCTCAGTGACGAGCGTTCGAAGTGAGCTCGGTCACTTGAGTGATTTCGAGTTCAGATTTGATTTTTTACAGAATGCGTCTGCTGGTCTCTAGTGACACTCGCCGTACTAATATGACTTGGTCGGCGCATAAATAATAAAAATCGGCCCAAGCGTTGGTTCTGTATAGCGCTACATAGTAACATACATACATAAATATATAAAATAATGTAAAGACTGATAACCACTTAACCTCACCGTTATGTCGCGCAGTCGGGTAAAAGGAGATGGTTCTCCAATCGACAACCAACATTTTTTTTTGTTTTTATGTTTGTTACTTCACTAAGTAAACGGATCTTTCCAAATAGGACCCAAATTAAATATCTTTAGGATTTATCTAGTGGCTTTGATTAACGCTTTGGCCAAACGACTTAGAAAAAGTTAGGAAGTACTAAACAGGCCAAGACAAAATAATTTCAATTTTATAATCGTTTTTTTTTTAGAATTCTATTTAATTTTAATGTGGTTTAATCATCAATATCATTCTGCCCTTATCCCGCATTATGTGGAGTCAACGAAATTTCGGTTTGTTATTTAACATCGAATATTACTCAACCCATTTCATTATTTGAAAATATTTACAGAATCCGAAGTTGATATTGATATTTCACTGTATGTAATAATCATAATTTAAACCAAATATCAACTAGCAATAATTAAATTAAAAGAGCATATGGGTGGGTAGAGGTTAAAGCTGAATTGATTAATTATAAAACAAATTAGATTTCAAATCTCTTTTAATAGAATCTTAGGATGAGCACAGATACATTATGAAATATATTCTACACCTTATAAATTTATGAACAAATCATTCGATTATTGCAAAAACTCGATTATCAACATGATTTTATGGTATTCGATTCCAGACAATAAAAATCGTATAAACACCCACTCTATACTGCTCAAAGCAACACAAAGAGCACACCTTCTGCAGTATAAGTAATTTCTTATAAAACTAAATATAAATATACATATAATAAACTGATCTTCGTGGCTAGTGATTCTCTGTTTGGATATATTTTTACAGTATGTAGTTTTCTATGATTTATTATGTAATCTATTGTAAAAAATATATATTTTTGAGGTGTTTTAAAGGAAAAAATTGAATTATAATAATAATTCTTTATTGCGCACACAATTATAACACAAAAAGAACAAAAATATTCTTAACATATATATATATATATATATGTATCTACTTAATTTAGTAATTATTCCCCTCAGTATTTCTCATTTCTCGAGGACCTAAATTTCAAGAAAAGGGTTAATGGCTGAATGTCATTACGGACACGGCATTTCAAATAGGTATCTAATATCCGCCAAATAGTTGGACAATTTATATTAAAATTGTATACTGAGAGCGAAATATTTTTAAACTAATCAAAGGAATATTTTATTAAGATTAGTTTAATGTCATGTTGATTCCTATAACGTATGTTATTGTAGAATACTACAGAATGTAGGGTTTCTGTAAGTTCATTACATTTTCAAAATTGGCAGGCTTTATTGCAAATAGAACAGATACCCATTGGGAACAAAAGATTGTCATTCCAGTTCTGCAGGTGGAAAATAATGGAGGTTTGTCACCACGCTCCGGGCTGGGCAAGTGCGTGAAACGATTTTTTTGTGTTTCGTAATGTGGCACGGAGAAGCCATCTTCACCTTCTAGGTCTTCACGCTCCATCTTAGACCACATGGTCACTTCACATCAGGTGAGATTGTGGTCGAATGAAGGCTTACTTAGCTTAAATTCATAAAAATTCATAATTCATAAAATTTATTCAATTCACAATTTTTACATTGTATCTGAATGTCTATAATTTATAATATAGTAAAACACATTAATTACAATTCTTTACTAAATTACTCGTAATTCTATATTAGCCCTCAATATTGTCATAAAATCATATAAAATAAAATAATAATAATAGTCAGTAATGAATTAAGATTAAAATTAAAACGAAAATATTGAAACTTAAATTAAAATGTCTTTTTATAACAATATTGTGAATAATGTCATTGAAAGAGGTATATACATAATATAGAAATGTCATGAAGAATCTAATCAAAGACGTCATCAAGAAAGTCCTGGAGCGAGTAGTTACACCCCCTTAACAAAATTTCTTTTAATTTGTGCTTAAATAAGTATATAAAAATAGATAAAATATATTTAAAAAAATATATTTAAACCCAACTTTCAAACAAATTGGTAATAATAATGTAGTTGCATTTGAGCTACCCTTGTTACGTGGTAAAGTAATGAGCATTGTCCTTTTCGAGGACTATTTAGAAACCCTACAAACATATTAATGTATATTATACAATTACAAAAGATATTTTGAAGAAAATTACGAAATGAATGATAACTTATAATAAAGTTAACACGTTAAACGTAATTACATCATTTGCGTCATGTATTTTGAAGACTACATTTTCTCCCTTGAGAATTGTAAGCACGCCAAGTGTACTTAAAAGAGAAATATCGAAATAATCCATTTAGAAGTCTATTAGCCACAACATTAGAGTCTTCTGAATAAACTTTAACATTTACGATACGTGATAACAACGAAATGAAGTTTCGTAACTTTAAAATCATTAGGCACGTCTTGAGCATGTTCAAAACTTACTAACTACCTTCTTCAACAAGCCCACATCATATCCAAAATTCTAGTTTCGATAGAACTTTGAATGTTTCAGTGAGCCCGCGTTGTCGATGCAAATGTTGTGAAGACTTATTAAGAAGTTCCGACAGCAATCATTCCTGTCAACTTCCATGACAGACTTGCGGCCTGAGGTAAAACATGAGGGTATACCCTAGTTTGTCTACGGAAGGTTCAAATTCGCAAATCTTCCGTGAATATACGTCACTGCGAGTGTGTCGGTTCGGTTAGAGTTGCCAACTTCAAAGGTAAAGCCGGAGATTTCCAAAAGGTATTTATTGAGCCTTTTCATTTGTTATTCGTTTTGTTTAAAATGTCGTTTTGACAGATACACAATTGAATTCTAAAATATTGGCATTTGTAAGATAAGTATTTTCATTTGAAATGAGAGACTTTTCGTTTCTGGATTTATGTTCGGGATGAACTGAAAAAGTTCTAAACGAATCTTTATTTATTATTATTAAGAATACTTAATTGCACAAGAAACTTTATCGAACCTTGTGAAAAGCCTTAGTTTATAAAATTCCTACTTATTTTCAACACTTGAGTTTTGGTACATTAAATAATCAGAAAATGTTAGCATTTAGGTATATGAAAATTACCTTACTTCATTACTGAATAAGTTCACTTCTATTAAACTTCACTTAGCATTTCCATTAAATTTTAATAAAAAATTCCGTCGAGCAAAATACTAGAAGATCCGAACCTATCGACGAAGCATCGACCTTAAACGAGCTGATATATTAATAAAACAAATTTTATAATGAAAATCATGTATTGTAAATTATTGGAAAATTGGTTTATTAAAAAAACTGAATAGATAGACTATTATAAATTATTTATAAAATATATTTTATAATATAGTTGCAACATCCGAAACTAAAGTCATTAATACCCTGTATCATCTGACTTTGTCATAAGTATAGAATGATCGCCTAAACAAACTACTCGGTCATTAATATATATTATATTAGACAGGTAGTCACTTAGATTTACTGATTAAATAATACAAAAAATCGGTCTCGATAATCGATTCGATTTTTTAATACATTTTTTTTATTAGAAATAGTCTGTCTAACAATTATTCAGCAAACCCATTTTAATATATTTTCTTCTAACTCATTTTGTTATGAAATATGCTTCATTCTATTATCAGCTCGGTAAAGGTCGATTTGGTTTTGAATCTTGGACTGATTTATATTTGTAAGTAATATCCATTTAAAATAATTATGAGTAAATTAAATATTACAGGAAAAAATATTAGATTGTACAGGAGTTTTAATGTGAAATATGTATAGTATTTTTTTAAGTTTATCTTATTCAAAAATCTAGTTTACTACCTAGTTTTAATAAATAGATGAACATATGAACTGAAGCTTGGAATAATCGAGAGGTGATTTACTATCTACATAAATTAATGAAATAGCAATAGATAGAGTGACATACATATATATTTAAGAGACTAAGGTTTATATTATGATTGGCCGGTATAAAGTAACTTTTGTCCTTAACTGGAAAAACAGTTATATCCCTGCCAAATTTCATTCAAATGGGGCTTTGCTTGCAATGAAATAATATGCATGATTGCCCGCGAAATGTGGTATTTTACCACGATAAAAAGCATTCCGTAGTTGGTTGTGTCTCTACTTAAGAAATATTAGCAATAAAAAACTGCCCAAGTGTCAAAAGGTCGATTTGTGTTTTTATTCTTTTTATTATTATGTTTTAATTTTTTTTGTGTTCTTACTTAAGTTGTTTTTTTGAAACTTTGTTAATATTTTTATTTATGTATTCATGGCTGTGTTATTTTTTTTATTTTTAAATGTGCAATATACTCTGACATTATGACGTATGTAGTGTCAGTCAGACTCGCGCCGTCAATAAGGTACCACTGAAAATCAGCGCTGTCGCTACTCCCTGAGCAACTTCAGCACATGCTGAGTGACAACCATTTTGTTTCTGTAGTGTTTTATTATTTTTAACTAAAATTATGTATGTTGTTATATGTTGGAGAAACAAATAAAGATTTTCTATTTCTATTATATTACTATAAAAGTTGTATCATTTTCCGTCTATTCTAGTCCCGCTCTTCTTCGGCGCAGTGGAAGCCGCAACATAGTAATAATTTGATCAGGAGCTCGGCACGCGGCAACTTTATGCCAATTGAAAAGTTTTGCTGCAATGAAATATGTTATGTTGTTGCAACCTGAGTGACGTCGCGTTTGTCTTTTTGTTGAAAAAACGCTTTTTAGCTGTTGGTTCCACTGTTTACCGTTGCCGTGCTTTTCGATTTGTAGCAGAATATTTTTTAATTAATTTTATGTTTGTTAGTTTAGCTAGGCTACCCGTTATAGAACATTGTGTTTGTTTATATGATAGCACTAGCTGTGCCCTGCGGTGCTACCCGCGTTATAATACTCTTAACCAACAACATATTTATTTGAATAAAGATTAATATTATTATGTTGATACAACTTAAACAAATTATTTCGACCAAATTTGGTACCATAAAAACGGTTTTTGTGAGTTAATCTTAAAAGATAGACATATACTATCGCGGACTGTTTTTTAGATCATTAAAAGAGCTATTATTATTTATTACATATTTTTTGTGTATCTAGAACCGTTTTCACAGCGCACGCAACGGAGGGCTTCAAAGATGAAGTCATTTCTCCCGTTTTTTACACATTTACCACTATATCTTTGCTCCTATTAGTCGTAGCGTGATGTTATATAGCCTATAGCCTTCCTCGATAACTGGACTATCCAACACAAAAAGAATTATTCAATTCGAACCAGTAGTTTCGGAGATTAGCGCGTTCAAACAAACAAACTCTTCAGCTTTATAATATTAGTATAGATTTATACGATATGATCGAAGGTGTAGTCGTTATGCTTTTGTTCAACAGTAGATGCTCGTTTACCTACGACTAAAATCTAATAATTATATAAAATGTCCATGTCAAAATGTTAGTAACCGTACTCCTCCGAAGCGGCTTTGCCGATTTTTACCAAGTTTTATATGCGTATTCAGTTGGTCTGGGAATCGGCTGCTATCTATTTTTCATTTTGCAAAACAACGTTTGCTGGGGTCAGCTAGTAATCCTATAAAGGAAGTTAGCTAAAATTTCTACTCGGTATTTTAACTATTTTTGAGGTTCCTCTCTAAAAAAACAAAGATCACTGCCGTAGCCTCGTTCGTTATTAGTCACCACTGCTTCATCTTAAAAGACAGAAAACCTGTATGAATAAAATAATTTCCAATTGATGAATTTCCAATGTTCTACCAAATATAACCTAATACCTACTGAACATGGCCAACGAAGACTTGGAGATAGGAGCAAAAAACTAGTTCTATAATTTAAAGTCCTTTTTGATTTGTGGTAAAATTTAATTATCATTTTGAGTTACAGTCGTCTATTACGCTAAAGCACTCATAGAATTTAATGAGAATGTCAGGGTAGGTATTCAAATGAAGGCAGCCTTAGGCCAGAGTCTCGACGGAGAAGCCTCGGGCTGCACTTCGCAGTTATTGTAATAAAGACTTATTAAAGTTGGTAGGCGGTTCATAAACTCCGTCGTGGCTAAAATAAGGTTTCATGTAAAGATTTTTGATTAAAGTTGAAACCTCTGTTAAGCTTAGAAATTCGGGAGCCCTGATTTATGGGTTATAATGGAGCCTTATCAATCCTATCCTTTTATACTGTAAATTTTCAAAATCAGAATGATTGTCAAACTATTTTGTCAGTCGCCAGTACACCAACCAAATTCTTAGCGGTGAAATAGAACTGTATTTTTTTAATTAAAAAAATTAATAAATTTTCTGTTAAGCCAGCTTGAGTCTTTAAGTGTCTTATTAACAGAAATTAAAATAAGTATATGTTCTGTGTTCGTCTGTTTATGAAGTAGTCCGGCAGACACTCCCACTTCGCAGTCGCTTTGGTTGCGCAGGTTTGGCTGAAGCTTAAAGCTGGGTCCACACTTGTATCATTTCGGCGTATCGTATCCCCGTCGCGTATCCTCGGCGCGTATCATGATCGCTAGTTTGGACGCAAACTGATACACGTTAATGATACATGCCGTATCCGATACGGCCCGATCCGCACCCGATCTCCAATGATCGCGTATCAAGATACACCTCGTATCCGATACGCGTATCACGGTAGTATGGACGTATTTTGATACTGTATCATGATACTGTATCATGATACTGTATCGTGATACACCCCGAACCATCCTGTGTCGGTTTTTCCGCGATCATCAAAGGGGATACGCGTTGCATTGAACAAGTTTGGACGTGAATGCTTGATGCAGTGCTGCCAAACGACGACCTCTGTGGCTCGGTGGGCGAACGTCCGCCTGAGGCGCAGGAGGTTGCGGGTTCGATTCCCGCCGGGGGACCAGATTTTGTACGATCTATAATTTCTGGTTTCGGGTCTGGGTGTTTTCTATGTACCATATATGTATGTATTTACAAAAAAAAAATTATCTATGTAGTATATCCGTCACCTAACACCCATAGTACAAGCTCTGCTTAGTTTGGGGTTAGGTGATGATGTGTGAGTAGTCCGGAAATATTTATTTTATTTATATTTAATGCTGCGGCAATTACCGTGTTCTACGGCTTTCAGGCCAAAATATTACACAATGCACTGCCTACGGCTGCAACCCTGTAGCCGTAGCAGTTTCTACGGCTATTCGCAAATTCTACGGTAATTGATTAAATCCGATGCGCGAAATTACTCACTTCTCACTGACCCAAATATGATTTGACAGGAGATCGAGAGGAACAGCACTTTGGGATTGTCGATTTTAAACATCGGAGTAGCTAACTGTATTCGATTAATAATCCAAATATACCGAAAGCCAACATCGTTGTCTATGGTTGTATGGACTTTGTTACTCTTGAAGTTACTTGTTACATTTTCTTTTTGAAGCGTCCATATTTGTAAAGTTAAATTTGATACGCTGAAATGATACAGTATCACATAAAAGTATAAAATAAGCGTCCATACTTATGATACGGATACTCGATACGCCACGCCTGATCGTGATACACCGAAATGATACAAGTGTGGACCCAGCCTAATATAGTTACTTATTGGTACTAACTAGCTTGAGAGGCGAGAGGCAAGAACGGTTCCGTTTCTATGTATCGCAGATGTTGTTCTATTGCGTGTTGACACCAACAGGCAATAGAACGATAATTGTAACTACATAAAAAAAAGTGTGTGTGTGTCAGCTACGACGCACGAATGGAGTTTACTCCTTACGAACGATAATTATGATATATATCGAATAGAAAAAAAGGGTAAATGAACGCATCTGCTAAAATGATAAGAGAAATAAACATATATCTGTAATTATTCGGATTATTTATATTACTTCAATAAAGCGTATTACATAAAGTATGTTAAAAAATAGCATAAATAAAATACAGTGAGACTACGAAGTATCGCGCAAAGAGGAGAGAGACCCCGAGAATGAGATACGCTGTGTAATGTATTCCATCTCATTCTTTTACACGTTAAATCCTACAGATATTATATGTTTGTCTCTTCTACGTAACGCCTCAGCTTTTCTTGTTACACTTGATTTTACTCCGCATAAAATTTCCGTACCGAGCCTTATAACTCAAATCGTTTTTTAAGGAGTAAACTCCAAAAATAATTATGTATAGAAATACTTTTTAATTATCTATTACATTTGACATATTGAAGGCAGGTTTTTAAACGATTTTTTATGCAAATAATTGAAACGACTTTTACGAGTATATCGGTTTTATGTAAAATGTGTTCTAATTTTAAAACAATTTAATAACTCCCTCATTTTATTGATACAAATAATGTAACCATAAGCGAAAATACATGAAATTTTTTAATCGTTATTGTACAAATACAACAACATACATATACCAAATAACAGCTTATGCCAGTATTTGAAATATACAAACAAATATAGCTTATACAAACAAATGAATAAAGATATTTTTTTATTCAACCAATCGTGTACAAATTCAAGACAAGACCAAACTGGAATCCAGCGGAACAATGGAATTCTCGACAAAGCTTGTAGCTAACATTATTGCACTCAATACTATACAGCAGAGTACGTCGTATCGGTCTAAACTTTGCCACAGAACGGACTAGTATCCGCGTACGGGGAAATATCACTTACCAATCTCTAGATAGAAAAAAAAAATAACATTAGCTTGGTACCTTTATCCTTCTGTCAAATCTACTAAAACCATAACCAATCAATACGGTCCATTGTTTTTTTTATTTTAAGAACGTGAATGATATTTTATTACCACATCGTCACTTTACATCAGGTGAGATTGTGGTCAAATGAAGGCATATCGATCATAAAAAAAAAACAAAAAAAATTTTAATCTTGACACCGCTTTGTAGAGAAATGTATTTATTAGAACTGCAATATAAACCCCTTCATATTGTTGGCAAACAGCATGATAAGGTGATACAACTGTGAATGTGAGTTCGTTTTCCTCTTTGTGTAATACCACAGATTAATACGTAGAATTGCATTTTAATCCCAGTATATTTATATTGTTGGCAAATTGAACTAAATCATCAAAGTTGTTTTATGCGTGAAGATGTGTTTCATTCGCTCAGCATCGCCAAACCCCAAACTAAGTACTATAACAAATATACTACCGTGAACCGGTTCATTGCGTAACGCGTAACGGCTATATAAATTGACCCATCTGGCTTTCCTTTCTCTCATGCATACGGCAGGCGGCATTCTCTCTCACTCTAACCTACAGCGCTAACTGTACATGAACTTATCACTTTTGGAGGGCGTCCAAAGACGCATTTGTTTTTTTTTTCATAAACCATATAGGTACATTTATACATCTAATATAGTTATTTCAATTTCAATTGTATACCCCTGCAATAAAGTTCTTTTTTCTGAGCAACCCAATATTGAGTGAGTACGCTTGCTTGCTTTAAGTAAAGGGAATTGCCTAAACTTCAGCGAAGCCCTTACTCCTCAGGTTGTTAGCTAACAAGATTACTTGTCGCACTAGTCTTGTTTAAACTGTTAGCAGTACTAAAATTGTGTGCAATTTGTACTTTAAAATACACTGGCCTGCAACTAAGCACCTGTTTCACTATATATGAGTAAAATGACACAATTATTAAAATATAGAACTATTACGTTCAGTCGCATGTTAGCAAATGAGATAGCTCTTGACGTACATAACCATTGCTTTTTTTTGAAACTCGGATTATGTGAAACAAGCGTAACATTTTTTAATAACTTTTAAATGGTTAAAAAAAGGGACTTGCAAAATAAATAGCATAAAGGCATTCTGTTCATATTTTTGAACTCATAGCATTGCAGATTATGATTCTGGTTGTTTCTTATTAATTTTCGTATTCAATTCTTCTTAAAGGAGAGGAAGGCCCAGGATCCGATGAATAAAAAAACGTGTAGTACTTTTGCTTTTTTTTTTATTCATATTTTCGTAGTAGTGTCGTAAAAACGCGTGAATGGCGATAGATAACAAAAACATACATGTAATTTATGTGTTTCTTCTTTTTCGTGGAACTCTTAAATTTTTTTTTGATTTAATTTTTATTATGGATAAGCCTTCATTTAACCATAATCTCACCTGATGTAAAGTGACGATGTGGTCTAAGATGGGGCATGAAGGCTTAGAATGGGGTCTCCGGGCCACATTACGAAACACGAAAAAATCGTAGTATTATACTGATCTAATTCATTATTAACATTAAAAAAAATCTGTTATTAATTTGAATCTGTTTTGATTAACACTATGTGAAAGGCTTCAGTATAATTGAATTAAATATATCCTCTAATCAAAATTAACTGATGCTCAGAATTAGATTTCAATTCATTCCATAAAATTGACTTCAAATTCTCCTTTCGCAAATATTTACACCGTTTAAATTTATTTCAGAACTAATTTAGAACAGTTTAGTTCATTACTGTTTAAGGCTTTCATGCTAGTTTACGTTCATTAATTATTTAAATCTTTCATAGAAATTATATTAGTTTGACTTTATATTTACGTTTTAGGTACTTAATTTACTAGTTTTCGGCTTGTTGTTGGAAACAATTTGCTAAATTCTAATAATTCTTAGCCTGCGTTTTGGCTTTTAAAATTAATGATCAAATAGGCATGATTACTATATAAAAGAAGGAATTCTGTTTAACCCGTCCAAAAATATTTCGTTTTATCAATTTAATAAGAAAGGGCCAAGATATAGAGCATCAAAGGTCTGAAGGGGCCTTTGACGTATTTTAGTACAAAAAGCATGAAAACGTTTCGTCTCGCGAAACTTCAATGCACTATAAGTATATTCTTGATTTTTTATTTGGATGATAAATACGGTCCGGTAACGCTGTCATGGCCATCTGCGGTCACCAGCTTTAGAAAGTCCAATCAAAAAAATATTATTACATATTAAAGGAGGTTTTAATCAAGTTAATGTTAAAACTATTTGAAGGATTCAAATATCGAAGAAGCGCGGGATGTCATAAACAGTGCCCGCAGACAAGGCCAGTTCCAAAAAAAAACGTAAAACGTAGTGATTATAATACTCTCTGGCCAGTTCTCTTTCGCCTGCGAACCATCGTCGAGGAAACATCTCTCTGCCTGCCGTTTGGCCTGTCATTTTTCCGGTGTGAGATCTTTTTCTGTCGTGTACATTAAATTCTGTTATTTTAAGGTTAGGATCTCTGTTTTCAGTTTTGTAATAAATTTGTTTACTAATTAAAGTTTTGAGAATTATACAAGCTTTGAGAATTATACAAATATATATATATTTAATAAAAGATATTTTGAAGTGAAACTTCTATAGAATCGTAGTGATTTCAAACCGGATGCAAAAAGATGAAACGGAAAAGGTAAGAGACACAAATGCAATGCTTTATTTATTTATGCAAAGAGGTATTGCTGTATTTTATTTATATTATTTTGTAACTTTATTGAAGTAATTTATATAATCCGAAAGATTAGATTTAATGCAATTTTTGTTATTGTTTCTAATATGTTTGTATATATATGTATTTCATTTTGTGTTATTTCATTTTGTGTTATTTTATTTTTTGTTCTTAGTTTTAGGTTTTTATGACATTGTTAAAATATTGTGTAACACCTAAATACGGTTGAGTTGTATAAACAAATATTGCGCTTGCTGTGACTACCTGTAATTTAGGAAGCACTAGTATATAATTTAGTGTATAATATAAGTGTATTTGAAAGTGTATTTTCTAGTTGGTGGTCCTATTAAATAAATAAATAAAATAAAATAAAATAATTACAGATATATGTTTGTTTCTCTTATCATTTTAGCAGATGCGTTCATTTACCCTTTTTTTCTATTCGATATATATCATAATTATAGTTCGTAAGTAGTAGACAGACTCCAATCGTGCGTCGTAGCTGACACACATACACTTTTTTTTATTCTTCTTATTCTTTCGTCGATTTACTGAAGTTTCACTTCTATCGTGTGTGAATCGCACACACACCTTTTTTTTTTTATTTAGTTAGAGGTGCATAATGTTTTTAATAATCTAAACGACAGGCATATATTTTTGATTAGCCATTTACCCAATTACAATTCTTTAAAATTTATTGGGAATAATAGTTAACGTCACATTTTAAATCAAATACTTCTTGACAGTAATTTTGGAACGCTAATCTTAAGTGTTAGATGCAGAGAGAAGTAACGGCAAAGATATATATAAATATATATATATAATACTTAATACCAGAAATTGTAGATCATTTAAAATCTGATAATCCGACAATTAATTATGACCGGTAGACATGCCAGTCGACCTATCCTCTCAACTTAGTCAACAGTTTCCAGAAAAACATCCAAACATCCAATACTTAAGCAAAAAAAAACACGAGTTTTCTCAAGATGTTTTAACCTTTTAAATAGACTTTCATTTCATACGATTGATGAAAGTCGAGTCCTCACTCTCGATACGGTCAGAAGACATAAACATTACAAATATTCGAACCGCTCCTAAATAAACAATCCTGTTCAAACTTCATACTGTTTTAGGTTTTCTTCATGAGTAAATGCACCTGATTTCCTGATTTGCTATGACTGTATTATAGATCATACGCTCTACGGTACGTAAGCTTCAGAATCTCAGTAAAATAAAGATTTTAACCATTACAACTCCAAAAATATGAATATTCAAAGGGTTTTTCTCTCAAAAATTATTTATAATCAATAATTCAAAAAATATAGGTGCGTATTGTTTCGAGACTTCTCAAAGTCTGTGGCACCATGCGTCGGTAGTAAGGTTCGTGGAACTTCAAACCAATTATTGATTTGTTAACTTTATTCTGATTTAAAAAAAAACAGTCCCTAAAATTGGGTACTGAAACCATTTCAAGCTACAGAATAATTATTCGGTGAGAAATGTTCACAGATGTCCTTTCTGTTTTCTCAGACAGCGTTCACTTGCCATACAAGACAATCCTATTATGGCTGTCCGTAATGGGGTGATTACACTATACGATTTGGAAAAGTATCAAAAATAAAGTAATGTAGTGCTTTTATACGATATAGGTATGTTATGCAATATGAATAACTATGCCCTTGCATAAAAATGTGTTTTCTTTTTTTCTTTTTTTTTCTCTGGGTTTTAAACTGAGCTTCATAAAAATGTTAAAATTATAAAAATCATATTATATATTAGCTTTTCATACCATGCAATTGTTGATTGTTACACGACAAATAAATAAAGGAATATACATGTTTACAATTACAATGACATTATCGAGGTTTTATAACTATCGCTTCCAAACAGCTTTCTGATGGATAAAAATTTATAAAATGGAAGCTAAAAGTTTAAAGTCGGTAAGATAAGCGAACTAACTTGATATTATGGTAGCTATCAAACGTGATTGCTTGAGGTTGAAAACAACACAGCTAGTTTACCTAAAACGGCGTACTCATAAATCCCCTTGCTCTATCCATTTCCATTGTATAGTGTAAGAAACCATACGTCGAAATCAGACAAAGTGATTGGTCGAGTCTTGCTACCAGCTAACAAACCAGGGGAGTTGCGTGTCAATCGGAATGAGAGCCGAAAACTCGATTTGCTCGGGTTTCGGACATTGAAGCAAAATGTCGCCAGCACAATTTGAATTGGCGAGAAAATCAGACAAGTAGAAGTGACACATATATCATTGACATAATGGTCATTAATCACGAGATCCTGTAAGCAACTTTTGAATCGATCACAATCAATTTATGAAGAAAGATAGCGATATACTCGCTATCTTTCGATAAAGTAACGTAGAGAAACCCAGTAATCAAACGTGACCGCAGTGAGGTTGAAAACGTCACAGTTTACTTAAAATATGATATTCCAAAACCCCCTGCGCTTCCCTTAAGCATTAAAAATCGTACAGTGTAACAAACCATACGTCGAAAACAGACAAAGTGATTGGTCGAGTCTTGCTACCAACTAACAAACCAGGGGAGTTGCGTGTCAATCGGAATGAGAGCGGTGCGTGCGAGCAGAAAACTCGATTTGCTGCGGGGTTTCGGACATCGTATTGCAAAATGTCACCAGCACAATTTGGATTGGCGCGAAAATCAAGTCACTAATGAACTAGAGGATAAAGGTTTGCCTATGTATAGGGCGTGAGATACAAGATACATAATCATTTTTTTCCATTGTTTGGTTTCACAAAACTTAGACATGTCAAAATAAAACACAAAAAACAAAAAAAAATAAAATGTGAGGAAAATTAAATATTGTTATTTGTAATGTTGAATATCGAAGGGATTATGTATGTACATACATTATAAGCTTCTAAAACGAGATTCCCACAGAATTGCATCAGTTTTCAATCACTAAATTTAAAAATATTGCAAAAACAATCTTTGTAAAACAAACGTAAAACCATTAAAACAATATTTTTCTTTTCTTTTTACAACGGAATCTGCTACTACAACTGCTGCTGCAACAAATTAATAAAACACTAACAAATAATTATTGTGAAATATCGGAACAAAAATTAGCTACAGTTTCTAATCGCTTCTTAGCTCTTGTGGCATTTTGGCGAAAATCAAATCACTACTTAACTACAGGGTACGACGTGATGGTAGTAAGGATGGTTAAATAATGTTATTTACAATTTTTATTTCAAAAGGCATACGATTCTACAACAAGATTCCCAAATAATTGCAACAGTTATCAATAAAAAAATTAATACATGTAAAAAAAATCTATTTATAAAATTATATTTCTAGAATTTCTTATTTCCTTGACGATAAATTAAAAAAGACTAACAAATAATTATTGTAAAATATCACACCAAAAATGAGCTACTATTATATTATAGTTTCTAATCGCTTCTTTGCTGTTGTGTAAAAAAAGCTAAGCGACCAGATACGATAAATTTATTTCCCATTTATCTATAAGTAGGTACTAGCTGACACCAGCATACGTTGTTTTGCAAAATAAAAAATAGATGTTGGCCGATTCTCAGACCTACTCAATATGCTCACAAAATTTCATGAGAATCGGTCAAGCCGTTTCGGAGGAGTACGGGAACGAAAACTGTGACACGAGAATTTTATATATAAGAGATATTCAATTAGTTTGAGTTTTTTGTATTTTAATTTCGACGTTTGTAGTATTAAGATTTGCAAAATCAAACAATGAAATATAATTTAATAAACGAGACTGTCGCAGTGGGGAAGAGGCATCAATATCATCACTATTACGTTATTATTTCTACTAAGGGCCCTGTTTTATATGGACATACTGCAAGTACTTTCGTAGTTGGTATTTATCTTTTGGTTCCAGACCGAAGTTAATTGTATTAAATATAACAGAGGTCTAATAAACGTAAACACAAGCTTAGACTTTATTATGGCTAGATGCGGCAGATTACGGTATAAGTTTTAAATAAAAATATCTTAACTTTATTTTAAGCGTTGAAGTGTTATAACTAAATTGTATACCTAAGTTTATAGTAAATTGAGACTGTGTGAAAAACAAAGAAAATTGTATAATGTAAACCCGTTATTTGGCCTTAAGCTATAACAGAATATGTATTAACAATTTAATTAAGGGCTGTGGGTTTTGTTTTGAAATAAATAAATAAATAAAGGCACCCTTTTGATATAATTCACATTCTTATCATCATCATCATTTCAGCCATCAGACGCCCACTGCTGGATATAAGCCTCCCTCAAAGACGAACAATTATTCAGATCGGTCGCCACTTACATCCACCGTGAGCCAGCAAGTTTGACCAAGTCATCTGTCCATCTTGTTGGTGGTTGTCCGACGCTGCTCTTGCCGATCCGCGGCCTCCATTCGAGAACTTTTCGGCCCAAACGGCCATCTGTTCTACGTGCTATGTGACCTGCCCACCACCACTTTAAAGAGCGAATACGTTTGGCTATGTCGGTGATCCGCGTTCTTCTACGGATCTCCTCATTTCTGTATCCCGAGCGTATCCCTTTCCATAGCTCTTTGAGAGACTCTGAGCCTATTCATAAGGCCACTAGTGAAGCACCACGATTTGGATCCGTAAGTCATCACTGGCAACACACACATATTGAAGACTTTTGTCTGTTGACTTTTGTCATATTCTTATAAAATTTATATTAAATAATTATTTTAGAATCCAATAACAAAATCATAACTATTCGATCATATTACCTACTACGCTACAAAGCGAATCATTATTATGTATCACAGGTATAATAGAAACAGTGACGTCAACTTTCTCCATTAGTGAGAAAATCGGTAAAATATTCGCTCATAATACTGAAATATTTCACAATCATTCACATTACGAAATCGGCATTTGGGCAGATCTCCAATTTCCCGATCCGTTTTACGACTTTTATTTAATTCTGAAAAATGCGCTTGCAAATATTTTAAACCGATGACAAAGGCAATGAATGCACTGAAAATGTCACATGACCACAACGCCAAACCAATTAAGCGTATCTCTGGCCATAATTCAAGGGGTTTATTACCTAGGGGTTGTCTGATAAATTGCTCATTTTTCAACTTTCAATTTTGCATACGTCAGCCTTTGGTCAGAAAGACACAATACGTGTGTTAGGTTCCCTGTGAGCAATTCCGTATTTTACTTTTACGATGCATATTAACTTCCTAAGACCAAGAGCTAAATACACATATGTATATATCGTCGGCTTACTGCAAGAAGTCATTAGTCGCAAGAAGTCACTAACTGCGTTAGATACACCAATGAGTTCGTCTCGATGAGCTCTACATTTTGGTAAAACTCACTAATTTGTAGCTCTTCAAACTTAGAAGTTATGGCTTGGTAATAAAGTCAATAACTGCATTTTTGGTCAATCTGGTTTCATAAAATTCATTAACTTACATTAATATATTTTACCAAAAGAAAACAAAACACAATTGTCATTTTTATTTTCATACATAATTCATTTATGTGACATATCAACATTTTAAAAATGCTTTTACGTTTACAAACCGTGGATTAAGTTTTGCTTGAATTCATTATTTGCACTTAACTAGTTTTGACGTATCATACTATTTGGGAAAAAAAATACTAACGGTTTTTAATGATTTATATCAAAACGAGTAACGTTTTTATAGAATTCATTATATACACATTAATTACTTTTGCCGAAACATGGCAAACAACTTAATACAAGACTGAAATCGTCTGAATGATGTATTGTTTTATTAGTGATTTTTGTTATTGTAAAATTATACAGGAAAATGCATGTAATGACTTTTGCACACATACATTTAAGCCAACATGTAATGCTTGTTTACTTATAAGTTGCCGGCGAGTTTTATGAGATACAAGATACAAAATCATTTATTTCCATAGTTTGGTTTTACAAAACTTAGACACTTATGATTTTAGAGCTATGAGATGCAATTCAAAACTGGTAGTAATAATTACATTGAATATTGGTTTCTCATTAATAGATGATTATTACATAAAATAATGTACATACCTAGGTTACTACCCAGTTAGGTACCTATTTAAAGTTTCAATACCAACTTGTTTAATTCGTTACAATTTGAGAAATGAGCTAATCTATCTTGGTTTCAAATTCTACATTAAATAGTTAAGTAGGTATTTCTATTTTTATTAATACGAATATTAACGATAAAGCAATCGAAGATTTATGTTGTTTACGTGTTGCAAAAAAGTTGAACAACCACCCAATGCTCCTAAACCTAGCGAACCTACCTGTGGTCTGAAGTTGATGGGAAAAAAGGAAGCGATGAGGTGACAGTTACCGAAATATAAATATTTCCTGATTTATTGATTTCTGTGGCCATTTTAGTTATTTTATTAAGTTTTTATGAACAAACAAGGTAATTCCTTAAGTTTTTAGTAATAAAAGACGTTATTTTAAGATTATTTTGTCTTTTATTACTTGAAAGAGGCCACTAATAACTTTGTTGCAGAAATACTTAACTCCAGTTTAGTCAAAACTTTTTATCGCAAGAAATCATTATCTTTGCATTTTTAGCTTTTAAAAAAATTGCCATGATTAAATTTAGACTGATTTCAGCTGTTTATATAATAATTAAATATCACTATATATTGGCGTTTAAATTATATTGATAACTGCCGTAGTTTTGATGATATGGGCTCTTAAAGTCATAAAAAAGTTTAAAACTGATTTTGCCACACTTTTGGATTTGTCGGTTAATGACTTCTTGCAATAAGCCGACGATATATTAAAAAAAAAAAAAAAAACTTCTTAGGTTTTACTAGATATATCACGATATGAGATGATATGATTCTTTGGTAACTTGAATGATTATAGTAGTTATTTTCGTGGTGTCTTTCCATGTATGTATTAAATGCAGTTATGCATATTAAATAATGCGTATAGCTTCATCATAGTCATCTAAATAGTTATTAAGACTGTTTTAAAGGTTAGAAGTGGCCTGCGTCCATCGAGAATTTCTTGGCTCCAACGGGCATCTGCATGCTTATAGCAAGTTAATTAAGTCAACCATTTATGCGATGTCGATAACAACCCTCTTCCTGATTCCATCTCCTAAGGAACAACGATCACGCCCGGCTCTCCCAAAAGTTGTTTAATGACTCTGAAATTTTTCTCAAGTACTTTTAGTGAATCACCACATTCCAACCCAAATAGTTGATATTAGTGTCAATAAATAATATGAAATTGTTCAGCATAACTTTTTACTGATTATTTGCAAACAAACATTGAATAAAATAAAGACATATTCAATATTAAGCGATATCATATTGGCAGGTTCGTCAACGAAAACAATTTTCACATGGCTCTCCGTATAAATAAAAGCCAAAATAGATTGGAACGCTTGGGAATAAGCCAATTAAGGCAGGGTGGGGTCTCACCATGCGGAAATATGACAAAAATCGCGCACAACAGACGACATTAATTCAATAGTCGCCGGTCAGTACATATCAGTGTTAGACGGATCAACGTGAAATCTGATATTTGGTGGGGACGGGCAATTTCCTTAGTCTAATGGACGAGGGTTTGTCGCAATTATTCATGCTAACAACGCGTATGGCTTATTTATTGGTAGGTTCTTATGGATGATGTATTTGGTGTCGTGTTTGTTTGACCTGAGCCATTTGTATATAATAATGCCTTAGGATGTTATTACGACGTTTGCGTTTCATTAGGGAAGTGAACTTTGATAGTGTAATTGTTTAACTTTGAAAGAGGTAGAAGAGCTATTAGTGAGATAAAAATTCTAGGGCATATTGAATGTACGGCAAATCGACAACACGTATACTAATAACTTGGAGAATTTCTCCGAGTTCTCAGTTACAATTTTAATAACTATTTTTGGGAAGTTCGGAGAAAATAATGAATGAAGTATCCTGTCAAATCGTATTATTTTTATCGCGATGCAACGCGAATCAAACCTATATGCAATTTTGCGGTAAACATATTGCACCACTGAGACAGTCGACGACGATAGTGAATTATTGTTAATAATAAAGTAGACCACAGCAAACAAACCATGAGAAACTCAATTTGGATCAAAGCCTTCCTGTATCAAATTATTAAAATTTAATAAAGACAGGATGTCACTCTACGAGCTCATTATCTGTTAATTATTGAAATCGAAGTTATCATCAACTCCCATAAATTGGTTTGGAGAATCGAATAATTTATATAGATTTAACACAACCACATGTAAAAAGTTTGTGGTAGCATTTCAGATTTAAGCCCGTTCGAAAACAAATTGGTCATTTAGCACCAGTTTAGTTATAAGAACTGCAAATGTTCTTTGTTTTTCATTAATTTATCGTGGTTTTGTTTTCTGATTGGTTTTTAGTTGGATTAAAGTTGCGGTTTAATTATTTGAGTAATTGTCAGCTAACTCTCAGCCCCTATCTATTATTAGTCATTGGTCGACAAATCACATATTTTGAACGGATATTTTGTTTTTAAATATATAAATAATGTCAATCTGATAATCATTGAACTCGTCCTAAACGGCTATACG
Source organism: Gymnoscelis rufifasciata (assembly GCA_929108375.1). Lineage (NCBI taxonomy): Eukaryota > Metazoa > Arthropoda > Insecta > Lepidoptera > Geometridae > Gymnoscelis > Gymnoscelis rufifasciata. Next base: position 5,650,601 of record OV815303.1, read on the forward strand.
GCTTTAGTATATTTTTATATGTTTGCTTTGCAATACACAAGTTTAGTAGGATCCGGCGGAATTGATTACAAACTTCGTACGGTTTGAAGTTTGTAATCAATTCCGTTCCGTTTACGTTCTTAGTTAAAAAATATGGATATTCCTGTGTAGATTGATAACATGAGATATTAATTGATAAATTTAAATTAAACTTCCTCACATTTAATCATTGATTTCTGTAGAATGCAATCTCTAAATAACTGAATTCCATCATTAGAAAGAAGGCACTTACAGATTCAATCGAAAAAAGGCTTTTCCTCACAGTAAAATATATAATCCATTTGCTTTACCCCTGCGTCTGTCATCTGTCGTTATCATGAGCGCGCGTCATTTCACATCCGCGATGCGTCATCCGTCTGCCAATGAATGGCATCCGATTGTTCCCGCACACTGCAGAATCTGAGGGTCCTGTTGACAGAATTATCAACTCTTTTTAATTATTGTCGATATCTCACTCATATTTCAGAAATTAACTTTTGAACTGCCAGTGATGGGATGTAGCTCCGTTCTACTGGGATGGACAAAATAGCTGAATTTTGATTTTTCTGTTATGTGCATGTTTGACTAGCATTTGTTTGATAATGTTAAATGTATATTTGTAACCATGTTGTACAACAATATTGTTATTATAACAATTGAAAGCTGGGTTGTTCTATTCGCTTCTCAACTCAGTGTAAAAAATTGAAGAGAACTGTCAAGACAATGTTATTTCCTTGATTATTCTTAGTTTTTATTTAAATTAGCTTTAAGTTGACCTGTCCATGTATGCCTAGGCGTCTAAGGAAATAAACGTTTTGACTTTGACTTTGAATGATTTTTAGTGTATCCCGTTATATTAAATCGATGTTAGTCTAAAGTGACTGCCTTATTGGCACGGTGGGCGCAGGTCCGCTTGCGGCGCAAGAGGTAGCGGGTTCGATCCCCACTCAGGGGTAAAGTGTTTGTATATTCTTCAAGCACTTTCTCCTTGATCTGGGTGTTTAACCACTCTAACGTCCAGCGCCCGCGGCGTAACTAGGGACTAACGTCCCAGCGCGCGTTACGCGCGCCGAACGTGAAAAACGCCGCGTTTTTTCCGTTAAAACTATTTATCACATAAAAAGTACTAAACTTTATTTAGTGATGGTTTGTTAGAAGTGATAATGATTGTGACTAAAGCAAATAATAAGTTCAAACTACGTAAAAGAAGGGATTTTGTACAAATTGAGACCGCGGATCGCTAAACATCTACAGACGTGTAAAATAATATACCTGCTGCTGATTTGTTAAAGCTATAATGCGGAGGTTTTGTCTGTTCACGTCCGTAAGTGGTAACCCTCTGAATCCGTGACCTCCGGGTGGTGCTAAGAACAGTCTCTGGTGGTAGGCTTCGGCCGCGGCTTGTCACCACCCTCCGGGCTGGGCCAGTGAGTGAAGCGATTTTTTCGTGTTTCGTATTGTGGTCCGGAGAAGCCATCTTCTAGGCCTTCATGCTCCATCTTAGACCACATCGTGACTTTACATCAGGTGAGATTGTGGTCAAAAGAAGGCTTATCAATAATAAAAATAAAAAAATGCAAGTCCCGTTTAACCACAACAAAAAATCAATTAAAAATCCCTTATGTCGTGATGTGAGAAAGTCCTGCAACTGAATTGATAGTCATTATAACAATTCCACAGCCGCAAAGATCAGTATCACCGCCATAAAGTTACGTTGTTGTCCCACAATGAATATTAACGCGAATAACGCGCAATACCAAATGTCCCGCGAAGATAAATTTATCCGCATGTCGGAAAATGGTCCATTTTTCACGGCGCCTAACGCTAGGTGTCACACCCGGGCTGCAAAGACGCCGTTACTTACTTACTACGTGAGTTGAATGTAACTAGTAATCCTGAAAAATTCCTTGCTGAAAGACCTTGTATCTTTTATTTTAAGTTTGTTTTCGCCTGGCAGTGTGATGAAAGGTTACATGTGGACACGTGTGCAGTTGAATTAGCGTCTGTACTGTATACCTCCCCGTTATTGCTGTTTGTTGTTTCATTAGAAAAGTGTCTGGATTCAACAAGACGAGAGTCTCTGGATAATTCTGAAAGCTTTTATTTGTGATAAATTGAAATATCAAGCTATTATCAAATTTTACGTGACTATTAGACAAAAATGAAAGGGGTATAGTGAAAACGTAATGCTGGATAATTTACATAGGAACATCAAGACCTGGTAAGTCCTAAGCCCTTGTTTTACGTGTACTAGATAGTTGATATAATAAAATACTCTTTTAAATAAATCTACGGCCAGACCAAGCTAAAAGTGCTTGCAAAAGAAAACCAACCCCTCGGATATACAATAAAATCATGGAAGCGCAAATGAAAACCAATACTTAAAATTTCCTTTCAAGATAAAACACAGCAAACTAGAGCTCTTCAGCCAACAAGTTCCGAAAGAACTCATTAAACTAAACAATACTTCGCTACAAGTCGGAACTCTTTGTCAAACAAAACTTACGCCTGTACACTTTAGCATTTGTAGGAATTCCACCATCTTTTACAGTCCGTAGAAAAATAAATGTAATTACGGCGTGAAATATTATCTCGCTAGAACACATGGCCAAAAGTGCTAAGCACTATAGTGGGTTTCGGTGAAATGAAGTAAAGCTTTTGTTATTACAGGTACGGAAACAATGGATGACAAAATGAGTGGTCCACCTGTTATCGGATAAACTGTGGTTACAGCCGGCCGTTTGAAATAATATGAATTAGGGTTAGCTCGTTCAGAAAGCATGAATAAAATTCACATATTTTAGCCGTAGCTTCTGGACATTATACCTCCAAATATCTGGAAGACGTCGTGACGATCCACCAGCTACTTGGCTTTCAACAACCGAAGCTGCAGCAAATTGGTGAGTTGAAAATTATAAGAAGAATGATGAAATTGTTTTCCAAAAATATTATAAATAAACGAGGCAATGAAATTAGCGCCTACTTGGAAGACTGTGATCAAAATCAGACAAAATCTGGCAACAAAAAAATTTCTATTATTATTCTACTTATTATTCGTTTTTATCTCACAGCAAAGCATAGATCTATATCAACGAATGACCCAGTACTTTGAAGATATTTTTTTAAAATTTATTTTTCATCAAATGGAGACAACCCTATTCACTTAATAAGACTGTGTAATATTCATGTCCATTTTATCATTAGTGATTTGTATATCATACTGATTATGACATGTCATTATGAAAATTAATTCAAAAGTAAATATAACAGAAAATCAGTTTCATACATTCTGTCCAGTTTAATTTTAATTTGCGTCATGAAGATAAGGTAATTGTGGGCATTAAAATAATATTTATTGGCTTTCACAGCGTGTATAAAATTTTAGAGAAAACAATATTATCGAGCTACATTTTGGAATTGGCAATTTTTTTATAATAAAAAAATATAAAAGTTTGAGATGGACTCATACACCCAAGGTTCCATGTTTTCAAAAATAAAAAAAAATTGCAAAATTATCTTTCAGAGCGGTAGCCCATCCAAGTAGGTACCTACTGACCACAACCATCATCATCATCCTATTTACGTTTCCACTGCTGGGACACAAGGAAATATCTCTCGACGAGATTATAACAAACATTTTCAATTTATGACGTATTATAAAAAAAACAGGTGTAGGTACTTTATCACATTGTGTAATTTACATCATATCATTTTTTTTATTATCATGGAAGCGCAAATGAAAACCATTTCGTACTATTTCTCCCGAATTAAATACAAGAAAAAAATTATCTATGTAGTATATCAGTCACCTAACACCCATAGTATTAGCTCTGTTTAGTTTGGGGTTAGGTAATGCTGTGCTATTTGTCCGGAATCATTTTATTAAAAGTAAAATCTCTGACCTTACTGTTTTGTCCCTATCTTTCTTACTAGCTGTGCCCCTCGGTGCTACCCGCGTTATAATGGATGAAGTACTCTTAACCAACGACATATTTATTTGAATAAAGATTAATATTATTATGTTGATACAACTTAAACAAATTATTTCGACCAAATTAGGTACCATAAAAACGGTTTTTGTGAGTTAATCTTAAAAGATAGACATATACTATCGCGGACTGTTTTTTAGATCATTAAAAGAGCTATTATTCTTTCATACATATTTTTTGTGTATCTTGAACCGTTTTCACGGCGCACGCAACGGAAGGCTTCAAAGATGAAATAATTTCTCCCGTTTTTTACACATTTACCACTAGGTATATCTTTGCTCCTATTGGTCGTAGCGTGATGTTATATAACCTATAGCCTTTCTCGATAACTGGACTATCCAACACAAAAAGAATTATTCAATTCGAACCAGTAGTTTCGGAGATTAGCGCGTTCAAACAAACAAACAAACTCTTCAGCTTTATAATATTAGATAGATGACATATTATAAAAAAAAAACATAGGTACTTATCACAGTGTAGGAATTTACATCATATCATTTTTTTTATTATCATGGAAGCGCAAATGAAAACCAATTCGGTCTATTTCTCCAGAATTAAATTCAAGAAAAAAATTATCTATGTAGTATATCAGTCACCTAGCACCCATAGTACAAGCTCTGTTTAGTTTGGGGTTAGGTAATGCTGTGTGATTAGTCCGGAATTATTTATTTATTAAAAGTAAATCTCTGACCTTACTGTTTTGTCCCTATCTTTCTTATTTAAAAAATATACCAAAGTTGGTACCCATAGTTAACGATAAAGAAGTTCAATTCACTATAGTTATCTTCTCTTTATTATAGTTCCATTAATCCAAGCAACCGAATAGAAACATACAACTGAGACTTTTGCTTGACTGCTGCTTCGAAGCAAAGGAATTTAATTTGTCAAAGAGTAACCACAAGCCGTTGCAAACGTCTCTAAAGTTTTTATCGTGAACTGATAAGGCAGCTAGGAAGCAAGGAAAAGTAGGTAATTTGTTGCAGAAAGGAGCTAAAATATTTCCTGGGTAAGGCGAGAAAATATTTGATTTTGTTGTTGGGGAATATTTCAAAACAACGGAACAGGGATTTCGCTTCAATTCAGCGAAATCTCACTGTTTTCAACAGTACCATCTCATACAAATGGGGATGGTTTTTAGTGGACCAAATAATTTTCCCTTTTTTGTAGTTAAAAACTGATAAAAATCGCTAGCGCTTTAAATTTTTGCGGTCAGCGAGAGCATTACTACCGTTGAGCCGTATGAAATCAAATGGTTATCATTGAAACGACCAATTTGAAAGCACATTAGAATATAATAGAATAGATAACACGCTATTATTGTACACCACAAAAATAAAGAATAATCTTAACAAAAACATGAATTAAATTAAAAACAGGGTTCAAAAGTCAGCCTTATCGCTATGAGCGGTCTTTTCCAGGCAATACAAGGAACGAAAAGACACTGGCGTAAAACAAATATAAGAAAAACTTTAAATAAATTCCTTAAAGTACTCTTACAATAAACCTATGAATTATACTTATGACTTGATTTAGATCGCTCGGTAAAAATACTTATTAAACACTGACATTCGGTACACTTGCCGCCTACAGTACACTTGGCTGTTGGTTTGCGACAGTAATAACACCCAACTGACATACTGACCTGCCATTATCAGTATATTTGCAAAATAAACTTCAATCACTACTTTTCCCTCATCATGCAAAGAGAAATAGCTGGAAACACTATATTTTGCACGCTAGAATAACTTAGCAACCCTGAGGTGTAATTCGCACTTTGCCAAGCATGTTCCGATAAGACTTGGTGTTTCGAAGTCGCCCGCATGTCATTTGTCTCGGTCGCTGCGGGGCTTGCCACGAAACATTATCTGAGCGAAAAGTGACATAATATCTCATACACTTTGTGGGTATTGTCTGTGTATGAGCGAGTGCTAAAAAAGTTGACCGTTAATGTTGAATTTTGTCACATTAGCTTTCACGAAAATCGTGGAGCCATCTGTAAGTATATTAAATAAGTAATCAGGTTATTAGTCTTTAAAATTCCGGTTTCGAGTCTAGGTGTTTCCTATGTATCATATAAAATGTATGTGTGTTGTGTATATGTATAACAAAAAAAATTGTGTAGTGTTATCATTCACCTAACTCCCATATGTAACGCTCATCATGTAAATATAACTATATTAACAATAAATAGCAAGCATCTATAGTATGTTGGGAACCAGTCTGTGGATAAACGTAGCACGGAACGCAGAGCTACTTTGTATTTGGTTGTACCCGCTACGGACGGCCATTCGAATGACTCACTTTCTGTTCGGCGCTTGAGTGTAACAGACAAAGAAAATAAATTTACGTTAATTCTAAAATTGGATTTTTAATGCAAATATCGCAAATATCAGTACAAGAATAAAGGATTTTATAGTTCAGAAGTGGTATTACTGCAAAAATATATTGTTTTTGTAACGCCCAAGTATCATCGGATACCAAAGCTACAGGTGATGTAATTTTTTTTTCCCATTATTCATAGAAACTAAAAACGATAGATTGAGCCTGACAAGATTATGAAAAGAAATAAAGCGTCATTGAATACAGTCGTTTAATCCTGGATAAACTCGTGATAACATCATTTGATCAGAGATATGAACGTTAGAACTTTGTTTCTTTGTTCAACCTTTGTTCCATCTGTATAGTTCAACATATAAATATAAATGTTTCTGTACTTTTACTGTTATATGTATAAATGTTTATTAGAAGATACAGTATCTGAGAAAATATAGCTTTTGTTCAATTCATAAGCACTAACGAGGGCAGATAAGATGGTTAGTTTTCTTGTCGTCAGTGTGATTATTTCTCTTAATAATTTACATATATGTTAGATTCATTTAGAGTGAGATGTTATGTAATTAATAATGGTTTTGGGTAATATCCCTTACAGCTAGGATGTTAATAGATTTGTTGTTTATTATTACGAACAATAAGTATGTTAAAAGGCCCAAGAAAAAAAACATTTGTCTAAAATAAAGGAGGTATTATACGCAAATCATGCGATTATAATGACTCAAAAAGGGATGAAAGTAGATTTAAATGAGATAGTGAAAAATATACTTAACTAGCAGGCGGCCGCGACTTTGTACGCTTAGAGTGAGTTATTTGCACATGACATGTATTAGTAGAACACATAGGTTTTTAAAACAAACTTCGAACCTTTGTTTTAAACCCAAAAGGGATTTCTAAAGATACATTAGAAGCTCACCTTTAAACCATCTACAGAGCATACATTTTATATTTCAAGTGTCTAACTTAAAACATAGGACTTTCATAAAAATTCCAACCCCGGTTTGACCCCTATAGGTGTGCATTTTCGTAAAATCAGTTTTGGCTAATTTTTACCCGCTATAGATAAAATCGAACTGCCAAATTTGACATTTTTAAATTAAAAATAGGTATTTCACTTCTAACCCCGGTGTACCTTAGAGGGCGATTTCTGAAAATAATATTTAACACGTATTTCATTATTTTATTGATATTCAAGCTGAGTTTAATTTCAATAACAAAAAAAAAAACGGCAAAATTTCATACTAACTTTTTTGAACACCCCACTTTATAAAAGGATTTTGTTGTAAAAATAATATAAATGAAAAATAGATACATAGTAGCCGATTCTTAGACCTACTGAATATGCATATAAAATTTCATAATAATCGGTTAAGCCGCTTCGGAGGAATGTGGTAACTAACACTGTGATAGGTGAATTTGATATATAAAATCAAATCAATTTGTCAATTTGTGAAAACGATGATCATCCTTGTTGTAATAGCAACCGCATTTTATATCGGTACAATAGTTGTCGGTACCTCAGGTAAATCTATGATACCTAGACCAAATACATCGTGGGCATTGTCTCAAGTTTCAGGAGATGGGTGACGGAGGTGATCATAATGAACGAAAGCATGAAACACCACCTCTGCGGGGGAAGCCCGGACGTGATTCTGAGCGACGAGGACAATACGAGGTGGTAGCCGTCAACGATCACGTTGTCAGAGCCGGCGCGTAATCAGACACAAGGATTTGAAATCGATGAGAATACTATACGTCCAGGTGGACTGAAAACTCAACATGTTTCGGAATTTCCAGGAAGGTTTGGCACTGAAGGCTTGCCACGATGATTTTATCACTTTGGTTTAGAAAAACATTACAACGCATTCGAACTTCTATTTGATTCCCTAAAATGCTAAAGTTTCATAAATAAATTCATAATTTATTTTTTTGTAAACAGAAACAAATACAAATCTTAGGTAGTAACATAGGATATGTACAAAGACGAGCTTAACCTTATTAGAGTTTACTTACAACAAACCTTAGGGTATGAAGGACATGTTACAGCGATGTTATGGCTTAAATCGTACATGGATCAATGTATTTTATCTGTCCAGGCATGCAATTATAAAATTAAAATCTTCTGAAACACCCGACAAGGAAGGTAAAGATTAGATTATTCAAGAGATTTCAGAATAGCAGGCGCCATTCGAAAAATGCTCTTGCCCATAAAATCAGTTTTAGTGTTAGGCACGTAGATTTTATTTTTGTCTCGTCTGTTTCTTTCAACAACGTCTGACAGTTGAACGAATAAGCAAAGATTGTTTTTGACTAGCAGATATAATATTCTATAAAATAGGGTTTGTCTGTATCTGTAATCTTAAGATTAAACATTGATCGTAGGTATACATAGTTTTGGTGCTTTAAGACTATTAGACCATACCTTAAGCGAGAAGCAAGTCAGAGATCTTCATATAGATTTCGTATTTAGGCTAAAATAATATATACCTACTGACGGCCCGCCCCGGCATCGCACGGGTAAAAAAAAAAAAAGGTCCCGGCAATTTTTCCTTATTTGCTCACCGTTTAGACCTACCCTGGACTACGACAAACATTTTAAAACCAAAATCAGCTCAATCGTTCCAGCCGTTCTCGAGTTTTAATCAGACTAACGAACAACAATTCATTTTTATTTATATATAGAATATAGATAATATCCGCTATTTCACGGACGCTTTTAACAAAAAAAATAAAAATAATAATTGAGTACTTCAAACTCATGTCAGAAATAAAATGATTAAAAACTCAAAGATTATATAACCACCACGTATGAATAGTTTATCAAGAAAAATCATAGACAACCTATAAAATGAATATTGAACTTTCGAGACATAGACAATAGCTCAAAGAGTATATTACCACCACGTATGAATAGCTTATCAAGAAAAATCATAGACAACCTTTAAAGACATTTATTTTACACTTTTGTTAACCTGTAGATAATAACAAACAAATAATTAGCAATAAATTAAAATGGCGACTATAATTTGAGATTTAAACTATCCTATCTGTCAAGTTGGATCGAACTGCACATGGTGTGGGAATTTTATTATAATCGGTTAAGTGGTTTAGGAGTCCATTGAGGACAAACATTGTGACACGAGATTTATATATATTAAGATTAGTCAAGATATATATATAATTAAATACTTAGGTATAATAAAATTGATCTAAAACTGTTACGAAGGAAGTTTATTACAAAAAATACGTGCTGTCTCGTTATAAATACTTCGATGCACGACATTACGAGCAAAACTACCACCGAAGTCTTGATTGGGTGATGAAAAGTAGGAAATCCATCTGATGGTTTATTAAGTAAACCTTTGTCTCTAACTTAAAATCCCATACATCTCAACTTGTTATCTTGAGCTATGTAAAAAAGAATTCCATATCGTTTCTCATTCGAATCGTAAGGAAATCGTTGTCCCTGCAAACTATTTAAACTCTCCCAATTTACTGCAAAAGATAAAATCTATGTTCCCCATAAAGCGACTAGATTAAATTGTTTAAAAAGCTGGTACGGATTACCAATAAAATTATTTTTGTCGCGAGCAGGCAGTAGATTTAATAATATGTGTGAATAGTTTGATTTATACAAATTCTGTTCAAGTGCGAGTACGGCCAGGCGGCCGGCGGCTGAGCACATATTTTTATTGTTAATTTATTTTGTTTTTAACTATTCACATTGGTAGTGTGAGATAATTTATATTGGTATATTATGTTTTTATTCGTGAGAACATTTAATACGCCTTTTATTTTTATTTATTAAAATAGGCTACACCAACAGAATATACACATAATAATCACTTTACAACAATCAATACATACCTACATTATTACACTATGATACATATTCTAATGAAAGGTATGTTTTTCAGATAGTCCACTTATAGGGTGAAACAAAAAAATTCTAAATTTAAAATAGTCCTAGGATGTTCTACTAGATGTCGTTAGTACGAGGCGTAACTCGTAGTTGCAAGTGTAGAAGAAATTGAAGCGAAGACGCCGTGGCGAGGTTAGTTTAGATGGTTAGAATTTCGATGCGAATAATAACGATAAAAAAAAAAAAAAATTATGTATTCGTTACTGTACCATTTAATACTCGTTACTTTCATATCGGTACGTTACTGGTTACTTTTGATACAGCATTATGTTCGAGTAACGAATCACATCGTATCGCGTTCACGTACAGATATAATTTGTAATTTGTGAAAACATTATTTACCTATCTATTACATAATCAAATGCGTAATGTTTTTATATTCCCATATTTTCACCTAATTATGTTCAGTTATTCTAAATTTAGTTTGATTTAAAAAGTACAATGTTTGTAAAATGTTTACGAACCTAAATTTGCGATGGATTTACTATTTTGAAAATGACTAAGTTAATTTAAATATTTAACATTAACAACTCAAGTCATGATGTGTCAATGTATTATTTGATACCGCATCAAGGATACAAGCGCATACTAAAACAGTGTTGTTGGTACCGATTTATTACGAAAAATGCGAGTAACGTTATGTATTCGTAACAGTAAGGATTCGTTACTCGGTACTGGTCGGAGTACCTCCCCGTTACACAGTGCCGTAGTTATACACATATGATACGGGTTGCTACAGCGAAGAGAATCTTTGGTTGAATTTTTAACGCACCTGCTAGTTCTTTCAGCGATGATAGTGATAACAATGATTAAAACTATATATACATTGACATAAACTATTATTTAAGATCTGACATTGTATTAATAATTATTATGTATTCTCGCAAAATAAACAATTTCATTTAATTTCATGTTAAACATATTAATAATGCCTAAAAGTAGATGACACATACATATTAGTAAAAAAAAATTAACATTTTTATATAATTTTATACGAAATGAGATTATTCAATAATTTGGTATTTTTCGTTATTAATTTTAAGTTGAACGTATATTTGAATACCTATAACTATAGGTAATTAAAATGACTCATGTGAGTGAGGGAACAGTATATGATTTTAATTGTAAATACCAACAATTTAATGTGATTATAATGACTATATATATACCTATGTATAATAATACTGATAAATAAGATGTGAATTGAATACGTTATAAAAGATGAGCCGAGGTTCTTTTTTTTATGTGACAAAATGACTCGTAGGGTAGGTAGGTACCCATGTAATACATGAGCTTGTACCAGCATGAGTGTTATGTGAGGTGCAAATTCAATGAACTCGAAGGAACTCTTTCTATCTAGCTAGTTATGAAATCAGTATCACAAATTATGAAAATTGTTATAAAAGATGAACTGAGGAATTTAGTTATGCGACTCTTGTAATCACTCGTAGGGTACCCATATAATACATGAGCTTGGTCTGGCATGAGTGTTATGTGAGGTTCAAAGCCAAGACCAGAAAGTAGTGAATGGACTCGAAGAACCTCTTTCTGTCTAGCTTTGGGTGCCCATATAATACATGAGCTTGTACCAGCATGAGTGTTATGTGAGGTGCAAATTCAATGAACTCGAAGGAACTCTTTCTATCTAGCTAGTTATGAAATCAGTATCACAAATTATGAAAATTGTTATAAAAGATGAACTGAGGAATTTAGTTATGCGACTCTTGTAATCACTCGTAGGGTACCCATATAATACATGAGCTTGGTCTGGCATGAGTGTTATGTGAGGTTCAAAGCCAAGACCAGAAAGTAGTGAATGGACTCGAAGAACCTCCTTCTGTCTAGCTTTGGGTACCCATATAATACATGAGCTTGTACCAGCATGAGTGTTATGTGAGGTGCAAATTCAATGAACTCGAAGTAGCTCTTTCTATCTAGCTAGACATTATTAATTGTATTTTTTTTGTTAACATTGTAGAATAGGTATGTACAGAATGTACACTTACATTATTAGGTAAATCTAAGCAATATTATGTGTGTAATAAGGAGATTTAACAAATTTTTTTTCTATACATACTTACATATTTCGTTTTGTACCTATTGATGTAACGAAGGGACTCGTTATTTGTTACGGATGGCCGACTGTAACGCTCATCATGTAAATATAACTATATTAACAATAAATAGCAAGCATCTATAGTATGTTGGGAACCAGTCTGTGGATAAACGTAGCACGGAACGCAGAGCTACTTTGTATTTGGTTGTACCCGCTACGGACGGCCATTCGAATGACTCACTTTCTGTTCGGCGCTTGAGTGTAACAGACAAAGAAAATAAATTTACGTTAATTCTAAAATTGGATTTTTAATGCAAATATCGCAAATATCAGTACAAGAATAAAGGATTTTATACATAGTATAACCAGGCTTTGTTTAGTTTGGGGTTAGGTGATGCTGTGGATTAGTTCGGAAATATTTATTTATTCATAGTATATCGAGAAATCATTTCGGCTGCCTGTTTGTCGTGATCTTATTAACTACTCAAGCGATATTAACTCAGTTTTCAGTAATATGGTTAAAGAGTAGGGTTTATTATATTAAAAGTTGCATTATAAAATAAAATATAAAAATATTTGGTTTCAGGGTCCGAAAAAATATCACAAAGAGACGAATCGCATAGTTAGTTTACGTTTTTTTAATTAATTTAACCCTTATTTTAATCCATCTCATCCATCTTCAAAAAAAAAACAAAACAAAATTCACAGATGTACCTTTTAAAAAATATGTTAAATTTTATTAACATATTTTTTAAAAAGGTTCTGTTTGATAAATCATAGGTTTTAAAAATAACCATGCCAATCCGCTTACATTGTGACAATACCAAAGCTATTTCTAGAGCGGTAATATTATTTTCATTATTGTAACGGACTTGTCTGTTACCCGGGCTCATAAAATTAACAAGACGTTTTGCAAACCGTTCTTATTCACTGTTATAGTTAGCTGATTAGCAATAAATGTCTATCTTAGTTCGCTCTAAATGGAATATATAATAAATTCATAGATTACGTTTGCTCGTTAGAGTGAGAAAATAAGTTTCACCCGCGGCTATTTCCGAGTGTTTTTAAAAGTTGTTTTCGGGATAACAAGTCAAAATTTTCACATTTATATTATTAGTTGAGATAAAACATATAATTTAACAAACTAACATTAAACAAAATAATTTAAAGTGAGTTTTTTTATTATTTATTCAACGATCACCATTGACTTAATGTTCTTTTTATTTTAAGCTAAATAAGCCTTCATTTGACCACAATCTCACCCTGATGTTAAGTGACGATGACATGGTGGTCTAAGATGGAATATGAAGACCTAGAAGACAGATGGCTTCTCCGGGCCACATTATATACAAAATCATGCCTATTTTATGAATTTACTTAATATTATTGAGCTCACAATCATCAGACACTTATGATTGTATTATTTATGTAAAAGACAATCCTTAGAAGGGACCTAATTATAATATGAATAGAAATATAATTTAAAATAAATAAACTGAGGTTTGTTATCGGGACGTTAACGAACAAACTACAAAGCATAGTTTGGGGGTGTTAGATTGATCTATATTTTTAAAAACACTAAAATAGGCATACTTGATTATCATGTATTTCCAGGTTTTAGTTAAACTGACTGGTTCCAAATATACTCACTAAGAAGAGTTCTTGTAACAAACTCCTTAGGACCTTAAGATTTTCGTTTCAATTTAGGTCACTAAAACTGTAACAGCATCTATAACTTTTTGGACAAGCTTCCAGTGCTGAAAAAACCCATTTGCCAACTTCGTTCGTAATTTACATGTTAATTTACAAGAGACGTGAAAGCTTTCCTTTTGAAATTATTTATTTGCAATTGCGATAAGTAAATCTCATTTGGAATTTTAATTACTTACCCATGTTTTACTTTGCAAATGGCTGTTCAAATTGCTTTTTGAAACGTAACCGTTTTTTTGGTTTTTGATTTTTCTTCAAAAGTTAATTGCTTCTTATCTCAGTTTTTGCGTAAGGGTTTTTTTACTGTATTTTTAATGATGCCAACGAAAGAGATTTTGTTGACAGTTTAAGAAACAGTAATGTGCTTAATTCAATTTATACAAAAACCATTTATAATAGGCCTTAGGTAATAAAATGTTTGCAGATACTGTTGTACTTGTATTATGTTTTTATAGGAAGAAGAGAGAACCAAGTTATTATTTATTTCGTGTCTATCTTCTTTCAAACAAATCAAAGTTAATGAATTTAATATTAAATAGGGAAGGGAGAAATGCAAGAATTTATATTTAAGTATAGAATCACTTTCGATCAAAGCGTGCGCATATTTAAAAACTCGATATTCCATTCTACTTGTGACATAAATTTTGTAACATTGGTTGATGGACGCGCCATGCTAGCCTATAACGCTTTAATTAATAACCCTGAAAGTTTAAATGCGGTTAAAGCTACGTGTTCACGGTGGTTGCTAACCGATTCCGATCGAATTAATTGCAAATCAATGAGCCTAATGTCCAGGAGCCTATTGCTGTGTACCGAGCCGTCGCTATGGACGAATTTAGCCACTCATTAATTAGATTTTTTTAGCCCATCACTGGTGGAATAGTGCTAGTTGCATGCAAAGTAGCAAAACATACTTTGACAATTTTCTTTTATTCCTAAATAAAAATAAGACACTTTGTTTTTTTTTTCAAATCATTCATCATCATCACCCTATTAACGTTCCACTGCTAGGACACAGGGACAGGAGATTAGGGCTTAATTCACCACGCTGGCCAAGTGCGGGTTGGTGGTTGTAATGTCATAAAATCATAGCTCATTTAAAGTTATGGCGCTTACATACGCAATTTTGTGAGAACAAATTATTAATTGAAATCCTGAAAATGGGTATCGTATGCAATAATTTTAACTAAAGCCAACCTTATTATAAAACGCCTTTTTAAACATAGATCTTAAAGCGGGACATTTACCTACATTCAAAAAACTTCCCGCGTCGCTGGCACGTAGGTTTGACCGAAGCCTAAGCCTTGAGTACTACTACGTAGCCACTTCTACTTATTCCTAAACCTATTAGACCTTAATAATAGACCTACCTCAAGCAAAACGTCTATTTTATTCACAATCACGGTTCCGCAACATCTGCGGCGCGCCGATAACCTGACACCTGAGCGTCATTTGTCACGTCACACGTCACGTCACCTTGTTGTTCTTTCTGCGATGGAACGTGTTTGTGTAAGGAGTCGTGCACGCTCGAGGGTTAAATATCCAGAACATTGTTTACTGTTTATAATTTACATTGTTGTAACCCTTACTAACGGTGCAAACCGTTAGTAAGGGTGATTTTAGTTTCGTTGGTGTGAATGGTTCGCTCGGAGTATACATTTGAATCAAACATAAAAAAAACAAAAAAATATTAACAAAAAAATTTAAGGATTTGTCTTATTTTGTTTTATTACATACAGTGAAAGTACTAAGTAAAATATGGTAAATCATAGAGTGAAAGTGGACAAACTTCTATAATTTGTTAGCAGTAGGTACCATTTCTGTACAAATTTCGAAAGGGGTCAATAATGAACATATATCATTATTATAATTGTGTGTACCAAATAAAAATAGAAATATGTACTTGGCTTCTATGTCTATGTTGGTGCTCTTATACACCTTTGCATGTTTGCATCAAGAAATAAAAAAAAAAAAATAATATATATTCTACGTTCTATATACACGTACCAAAGTTTTTGTGGTTTGTGGCTGCGATGTCGGTAGGTGCGTTGTCATTGCGATTTGGTTGCGTCCTTCGGTCGAGTGGTTGTGTTAAGTATATATTTGGATTAATAATTTGTTCGTTTAAATATAATTTTCGAGAATACATAAGGCACGGTAAATCGTATAGCGTGAACAAACCTTTACAATCCTATGAATCCATGTTCACAGTTTGTCGGTACTGTCACGCAAAATTGGTAGGGTGCAAGCGTAAGATTAATGGGACCCAGTTTTGTTACAAACTTCTTTGTAATTAATTGTTTTGTTTCTATGGATGATTTGGTTTGATTGATGTAAATGCTGATTGTTGATTAAATTGTTTAGATTCCTTTCATTCCTTATTTGTCGTTAGGCTGGTAATATTCAACAACATTCACAAATGGCCTTAAACATTAATCCTATTATTCATAAAAAAAACAACTTTTTTATCAGACTTAAATGAGGTTCCATAAAAAATTGCTTCATAAGCCTATATTAGTGCCAAATCAAACTTTTTTAAAAGCTTTTCACGCTTGTTTATCTATATAATATTCGCAAAATAAGGTATGAATAGGCTTGTCATGCTAGTACATGTTTGCCCTGTGCTCCTAAGGAAATAAATGTTTTGACTTTGACTTAGGCCACGTACAAGGACAAGCGTAATTTCAAGCTGCTACGAAGCTACCTTGAACGCGGCCTTACTGAGTGTTTTAGCGAATTTTAACAGAAATGGGAGTTTTAATTCGAGTGTAAATTTCCAAGGGGACTCCAACATCTTCTTGTCCGCTATTTAAAAACTAAGTAAATGTTTACAAACAACATTTTTCTGAGATATTTGGGTTTAAAAAGTACAAAATTATCTCGTGCTTATTTTGAAAATACGTTATTTATGATTAAACTCATGTCACTCTACAGAACAAACTCTTAATAATATTGAGAGCTAAGTAATCAAATCTGTAAGTAAAATAGTCCAAGATTCTTTTGTTTTTTTAAAGTATAACAAACTATATAATATTTAAAAAACAATTTTATTATTTTGAACTATTCAGTATTCCGGCTGTATTTTTTTTTAAGTATTCATGTAATAACTAATTTGATCGTAGCATCAGAAAGATGTTACCAAAACTGCTTAATAGGTAACATTTTTTCAATATGGCGGCGCGAGCGGCAAAAGTACGAGAGACAAGGTTAAATTCGAAAAGACAAATCAAAATCTATAAAATTGCCAATTTCCAAACTCCTGGAAAACTTTCAAGTTTCACTTAACCACTTTTTTTCACCCCCGACCAAAATAGAGCAGTGATTTAAGTTCGACGTGTCTGTCTATGGCATCAAAGCTCCAAAATGGATGAAGCTATTTCAATTTAGTTTTTTTTTTGTATTCAATTGAATTACGCGTTAGTGTTCTTATACATTTTTGATGAAAATCAGTTAAGCAGTTTAAAAGTTGTAGGAACTGAAAGTGGGCAAATATACGCGAGTGGGAAATGAAAATGAAAGCGCGTCACAACATGGTCATTACAAAAACATATTTTTTTACTCCTAAGGGATTTTAATATCGGGATTTTTTAATTATGAAATTCAAATATATAAATATAAATAAATAAATATAAATATTGACGAACAATCCACACAACAACATCTAGCCCCGTGGTAAGCTTTAAGCTTGTGTTACGGGTACTAGACAAATGATATACTTAATATAATAGACATACATAGATAGATATTTTTTATTATACATACTAAACACCCAGACCAAGGAGAAAATGCTTGCAGACACACAAACACTTGCCCCTCGGCGGAAATCGAACCCGCTACCTCTTGCACCACAAGCACTCAATGTCTGTATTATGGATAATCTGCTTAAAACATTTCAGCGGCAGACTGAAATTACTATACTAACTCCTTTTTAGAGTGCCAATTGGCAAAAAACGGAACCCATATGGAATAGTAATGTTAGTCTGCCTATCTATTCGTATGTCACAACCACTATTTACCGAAATTTTAAGAACTATACTAATTCAAAGTTAGTATAAAAAAAATATCGTTATAGTAAATCAGTCACCTTTTACAAGTTCTGGTCAGGTGATGCTGTATGATAAGTCCGGATATATTATTTATTAATTATTGTGGGATCTCATTAAAATTTATACAAAAAAAGGAAAATGTTTTTTTAGGGACACATATAATACTGATCCTTTTTTTAATTTATTTTTAAAGTCAAAAAATACTGATCCTATTTTTTTAGGGACACAATACTGATACTTATTTTTACAGACACAAATTATTGATCCTTTTATCATTAATTTTTAGAAACACCAAATTATGTCCTTTTTATTAAGGTCACATAATACTGATCCTTATGTTGAGAGACACATTAAACTGATCCTTATTTTAAGAGACACAAATTATTGATCCTATTTTATACATAACACTGATCTTTTTTATTTATTTTTAGGGTCACATTATACTGATCCTTATTTTTAAGGTCTCATAATACTGATACTTATTTTTTCAAATAACAAATAATTAAAAAAAAATGGGCTTCAAAATAATATTGAGGTTTCTAATATAATTTTCTTCTTAAATGAACAAATTACGCTAGAGACACTTTCAAAGTGGTAAAATGTTTGAGTCCCTCCCTGTAATTTCTAAAATACGAGTAAGATAATAATAAACTAAAAAAATAAATGGTGCTACGATTGGTTTGAAAGAGATCTAGAAGTTTGTTTTAATACGTCATAAATGGTTACCTTTAATTTATAAAGTTAAGCAATGTTGAGCGTGGGCAGGACTTGGCTGGGTAACATCGGTAGATGTTACAGCAATCGTTGGCACTATTTAATTTGTGTTTTTTAATTACTATTTTAGTGTTTATTTATAACGAAAAGTGCATAAACTGTTAAAATTCAAGGAACCCATGTTGTATGAGATCATCTCATACTTGTCAAATTTATTATATTATACACTATTTATATTATAAATTTCTTACCTACTTTCAAACCCGTTCGTAAATCATTATATATAAAACAACGGCTCGGCCGTTCGTTCGTCCGGAAAGTGAGTAATCCGGAACAATGGTAGTGACGTTCGTCCCCTCGTCACGCTCCCGGCTCGTCCCGGCTCGTCCCGGCTTCCGGCGCTGCTGTCAGGCGCAGATTGATCCCGACTGATGGTGTCATTCTGAAAGACCCCGGATTTTAAATTATGAACTCTCTCGACATATTAGCTTACAACACACTATCGGTGGTGGTGCACTTGCTTCATTGCTGGGCAAACTCACTCAAAAACCAAACTTTATTGTCAATTTCTACAGGTTTTATGGAGTATTTGTAGCGCATTATCATCTGATGGCAAGGTCATGTCGAGATCTCAGATTTTTGCCTGATATGATAGTTATATAAGCTGGCCAGTATGGTTATAGGCTGTGAGTACACTGTACAAGTACAATCCTTGCAAGAATTAACATACCGGGAGCGTTCATAATTTCCAATAAATAATAGTGTTTTTGGAAAGTGACTAATTCGGATTAATGGAAGTGACGTTCGTCCCCTAGTCACGCTCTCGGCTCTTCCTGGCTCTGCTCGGCACTGCTGTTAGCCGCAGCTTAATGCCAACTGATGGTATTATTCTGAAAGGCCCCCGTTTTTAAATAATGAACCCTCCCGAGATATTACCATTATGCTGATAGTATGGCAACTTACTGTGAATGGTCTACATGTAGTTGCATTCTCATTAATGTCTAAACTGACAAATATGTAGATTTGCGGCAAGGATGCTAGGTGATCAGTCCGTAAGTAATTATGATTTATTTTATTGTTAACCAGCGGCCCGCCCCGGCTTCGCACGTGTTTTTATTCATTTTTTTTCCCCGGCATTCGATTTTTTCTCGTCTTTTAAACCTTCCCTAGAACTCCACGAACATTTCAAGACTATGAAAAGATAAATCCGTTCAGCCGTTCTCGAGTTTTAATCAGACTAACGAACAACAATTCATTTTTATTTATATAGAAGGTATTACGACAAGATTACAATTAAATTTTTGTAACCTATTATATGATGATAACCTACCCTGGCACGCCATAAAACTTCCTTCAATCACAATTTATAAATGTAGCTACTCCATGAGATTGATTCACAACTCAGAAACTAGTTTTCACAAGGCACCAACCAAAACTCAATCTCTTGCTACCTACAACGTTGTTGCATAAGATTATCCACTCACGATCTCGATGCAACTTGGAAACCTACAGAAACTCGATCTAAATTTGACTAACAACTGAAATCTCAAATGGTTCGTGATAGTTTCCTTTCCATTTTGTAAAGGAAATAGTACTACATTCCTGTTTTTGACAGCTCCTTGAACTAGTGTTCGAAATATATTATCTTCGACTCTCAATAGGAAGGCATTAAGTTGGGCACGACACATTCTCAAAACTTTATGAAGCCCAAGTTTGCCGTTGAAAACTAGGGTGTCATAGAGAATTGAAGGCAGCTGGCAATGTAGGGAAAATTGTTTTATTAAAGATTGTTCATTTAAAATTTGCAATGTTCAAAACCCTTTTAGGGACAAAAGTCTACAAATAATACCTTTTTGAAATTAAGCTTGCTACTTGCTACCTCAAATCTAACATTAAGTTTTAGACATCAATCGCATTGGTAATAAGATAATCCTAACGGAGTTTCTAAAGACACCTTCCATATATATTCTTTGATTATTATTGTGTCATTAAAATATTTTGGTTATGCGATACATATAAGAATGCAAAATTTCAGCTTAATCTAAAAATAAAGGTTTAAAAACTTGTAGGTTAAATAATTAAAACAGTAGGTATTAGAGTAGGTCATCGGGTACATTCCATTCCATACATCTAGAACATTCCAGAACTTGTCATGCCATCCCTTCCTCAGCTGCGACTAGACTATCGGTATTGCACTCGCCCGTCTCTACCTCACTACAAAGGAACGCCTAGAAACTTCTCTAATGAGATGAATAATTAAACAGCCTCGTGAACCTACTGAAGCTACAGCTATAATCTCTATATATTCGTGGGATGTATATTCCTACCATTATTTCAAATACCTGAAGAAATTGAAGAATTTCTGCCACCTTATGATATTTATAAATCTACTGAATTTAATGCTTTGAAACAAATTACTAAACGTGTTTTATAAAACTTCAACAGGTAATGATATCTGAAAATAATGGAAAATTAATGTTTTTCAGCATTCAGTGCATACCTAATTTATACTTGGCAATGACAGTATCAAACGACAAAATATTTTATGAATTGTTAAAATACTATAAATACGAGATATTTTCAGCGCGTTTGCGCTGTGTGCTACGTATCTTATTATAATATATAAATAAATAAATATTTTCCGACAATCTCCACAACAACATCTAGCCCCGTTATAATATGGAATAATTAATATTTATGACATAACAATAACTGTAGTACCTAAAGTCTTAACATTATTATATATTAACAATGTAGTCCAAAGAACTGTTTTTTTATTTAATACACAGAATATCCTGACCAAGAAGAAACTTTCAGAACAAAATTAAACTGATCTCTTGGCGGAAATCAAACTGCTTCCTCTACAGCCTAATGACCTTTGAGCACTGCGCCACTAAGGCGCCACCGCGCCATATTTTTATATTCCTGGTGTGAAATTTCAAAAACATAATCCTAGAAATAAAGCAAGCTAAAGTATGTTCTAAAATTGGATTAACCTTCGTCTAAAATTACTTTAAACTAGGCGTTTTAAAACCTTTAATTCCCATCAATGTCTAAACAAACAAAACAAAACCGTTCCCCAAAACAACAATCGTAAACGAGAATTTATTTAAACATTCTTTATACACATTTAGGTTTCGCTAATGCTGGATTTTGAAATGCTTAATTACACGTGTTTAATTAGACTTAGCTGGCGTTTTTACATCTTTTATTGCAAGCTTTACTTGGAGGAAAATTATTATCATTGTTAATTTTTCAATTTATTTTATTCAACATCGTTGGTTTTGTGTACACGTGAAATGATCATTACTGAAATCAAATATTTGCTTGTAATGTAAGTTGAATTAAAGGCAAATTTTAAATATATTTGTTGATTTTTGAAATTGTAATAGTATTTATAAGTTTATTTTTACAGTTGTTAAGTATAAAAGATTTGAATTTAAAACGTTTACTTACTCTCACGCTTACATAGCTCTAGGCTTCGGCAAACTTTCGCGTGAAGCGACTGCTTCGCGCAAGCGACTGCAACGCAGAAACAGTTTTGCCTGAATACACCCACCGCCTTACCGCTTCGCAGTAGCTTTAGTCGCGCAGGTTTGGCCGAATCGAGGCTAGTTATCTCTTTCCATATTAATAAATAAAGCTGTTTTCTCATGGTCCCATTTTCCACTACGAGGGAAAACTATTCCTTGTAGTCTCATTAGTTATTATGTTTCTACTTCATGTATGCAAAAATGTAAGTTATAAAATATACTAAATAATTTTATTTAATCTACCATCTGTACCACTACGTTTCACCAGTTAAATGAATTGTCCCAAACATTCTAATGATTTAAAGTTTATTATGTAGCTACTAGACCTCTATTATGATATAATTGACTTAACAAATCAGAGAAAGTTCCCATATTCGCTTTGGGTTATTATCCCAAGCATATTCGGTACTTCCCGAGTCGTAAGCGCCTGTAAAATATTCATGAGTTAACAGAGAACTGAGAAGGGTCCAGAAATTCTTTCCACCTATGTCTGGCGATGTATTCATAGACTAAAATAAAGCAGCTGAGTCAAAACATGGATGAATAGTAGTGACCCGCGGTGCTATCCGCGTTATAATGGATTTTCACGCGGTAATCCTATGCTAATAGCCTCAGGCTCTAGAGGATCTGTGCACCAAATTTTACTAGAATCGGTACAGTAGTTTTTGCGTGAAAGATGAACAGATAGACAGAGTAACTTTTGCATTTCAAATATTTGTTTGGATGTAATTGACAAAAGTACATAAAGTACTACGGGATTTGTAGGAAAATTAAAGTCGCCTGTGGTTTGGCAATTAGCTTGTTAAATGGCAACAGATATATAACATGACGGTCAGATGGCCAAATATTTTTGATGGCGAACAAAACTAACTAGTTGGATAGACAATCTGATGAAGTTGATGTTAATACCTGATCATGCTCTGACAGGAAAAAAAAATACCTAAGCTACGACCCTTTAGTATAAAGTACTTAGTAAAAAACAACGGCTTGCACTTCGGGAGTGCCGGCAGTAGTGAAAACTTCAACAACGATCAGGTAAATTAACCACCTTACATACTGACGATCTAACGATCTGACCCGAGTTAAACATTTAACCCATCCCAAAAATTTCATAGCACCGTTAAGAAGTTTTCACTTCAAAAAATACAATGAACCAGCTATAAGAATCTAGCAATATCTAATGGTTAGCTACGATGGGGTGTTGTCTAATGTATTCACTTTTCCTCTATTGCCACAAGCAAACATCACAGAGCACTCGACATTGAACGGTACGTTGGTAATTCAATTTCTCTTTTCATCTTTCTGTTTTTGAATTCGAATATAGAATGTTTGTGGGTGTAAAATTTTGTTTGGGTTGTTGAAAGGGAAATCCTGAGATTGGACTGACCGGTACAAAGACAGATATGTAGATATATTGTGAAGATGTCTTGTTTATGGTTTGTTACTTGGTGTCAAGAGATATTTAGAACATTAAGATCGATTTTTAAATTTCATTTAGAATGTTTCATGTGATTATAAATCTGGGTATGAAGCCTCGATAATAATAACAGTCATAATTGTCTTTTATTGATATTATAAATTATAAGTCACAATAATGGTTTTTAACGTGGTTCCCCAATGCCACAACTACATACCAACTATATATATAGGTTCAAAGGCGGTTTAGATCTTAGATTGCCGTAATTTGCACAGATTTATCAAGCGAATTCGAGACTATTTAAAGCAAAAAGTTTTCATCATCTTTTATTCAGTTATAGAACGTTCAATGGACAAAAGATTTCCTTAAAATCTCTTAATGTTAGTTGATTCTAAAATGGATAAAACGGTAGAATTATATATAAATTGATTTAATTGAATAATTAAGTTCGAGTAGAAGGTACCTACGTTCAAGATGCACCAAAATGTATTTATATTCTTGATCCCACAAAAAAGTTCACATGATATAAAAACTTACCGCGTAATCCTTACACCCTCGAAGTCACTAGACTAAAGCCTTCTTTTATTACCATTGCAAATTGTTTTTTTAATACCACGCTTTCCATTTTTAACCCTGCAACAGCCTCTAATACATATAGCTCTAACGACCGTTGGACCCAGATGTGCGGCAAATCCCGGTAAGCCGGACTTAGCCGCGTTCATGTTGTAATCGCCGCACCTGAATTATCGCCCGTTTTATATACATTCGAACGGGGATTTCGGTAAATAGTTGTGTTAATGTGGCTAAGTTTAGAATCCGTGTTCGGGCACAGGTTTTCAGGTCTAAAACCGAGCCAACTACCGTTTTCAATAGGTTTAACGCCGATTGTTTATTTTAACACCTGTGAATGGTCGGTGTAACGGTTTTAGATAGCGTTTGTTGTTTGTATGTTTCTGCAAGTTTTTGTTGCTAAGCGATTTAGCTGCCCAAAAATCAGTAGTTATTCATGTTTGGTCTAAGGTCTTTGTA
This sequence comes from Gymnoscelis rufifasciata, assembly GCA_929108375.1. Taxonomy (NCBI): domain Eukaryota; kingdom Metazoa; phylum Arthropoda; class Insecta; order Lepidoptera; family Geometridae; genus Gymnoscelis; species Gymnoscelis rufifasciata. Next base: position 5,675,366 of record OV815303.1, read on the forward strand.
GGATACGAATTATTTAATTCGTTATAGTACCAATATTATATCCATGGTATAACAACAACAAAGACTATGTTTCTATGTTCTGCAAGGACTTGATATTTATGTAATTCTATTTTATTAGATTTATCAGATGTCTAGGACCCGTAATAGCTTAGAGATTACCACGGAGCTAGAAGTTGTTGTGTGGATTGTCCGGAAATATTTATTTATATAAATTTATGATAGGTTAAAAAGGAGTAATAGTGGAATTAAATTTATAAATAATTCTTAACTCTTTTTATAAATATGGTAAATTTCAACCAGATTTATAGAACAATTAAACTGTCTCGTCATCAAAAACTCAACGGCATCTCACTCAAATGCACAGAGATTCTGTTACACGACCAACTACAGACAATGGTTCTTAAAACTGCAGTCACTTTAGGCTCTTAGCTCCACAAAGGGACATTATTCCAGCTCTCTGTTCTCCACATTACATACATTGAAGGGACTTGTAATTTAGTCATGATCTTTAAAGCTTTTCTCTTGATGCTTTTAGCAGTTCTCGAAAGTAAAGCTTTTTATCTTGTAACGGAACAGAGGCCGGTGGTTCGTGTAAGTGGAGCTGTGACTAGACCATGTTGGATGTAATAGGTCGAGTAAACGGTTTCATAATATTTTGTTGTAAACTAAGTTCAGAAGATATTATTTTGGAGGTTTTGTCTGTTCACGTCCGTAAGTGGTAACCCTCTGAATCCTTACACGTGACCTCCGGGTGGTGTTATGAACAGTCTCTGATGGGAGGCTTCGGCCGCGGCTTGTCACCATCCTCCGGGCTGGGCCAGTGCGTGAAGCGATTTTTTCGTGATTCGTAAATGTGGTCCGGAGAAGCCATCTGCCTTCTAGGTCTTCATGCCCCATCTTAGACCACATCGTTACTTTACATTAGGTGAGATTGTGGTCAAATGAAGGCTTATCTGTCATAAAAAAATAAATTTTGCGCTAACTTTCTTGCTTAAAAGAAGAAATCAACCCTGTACCTACTAGTACAAAATTATGAGAAAAGCAATATTTTTTTATTATTTATCATCATCATTATTTAAGCTTTTTAGTGTATCGAATACTGGATATACTGTCTCCTCTATTCTTAGTATTAACTGAAAATACGTTCGTTGTAACTAGTTGACTGTTCATTTTATTTTATAAAAAAAAACTCAATATTAATAATAATTTATATTAAAAAAATATATATATTTTCTTTGCAACTTTCTCAAGCACCACTATCAAAATTGGTTTTGAATAGTACAAATTAACTATAATTATTATATTAAAAAAATATATATATTTTCTTTGCAATTTTCTCAAGCACCACTATTATTTTTAAATTAAAACACAAAAAAAAAGATTTGTAAATAGTTATGGCAAATTTATCCAAATTGGTTGTGAATTCTACAAATTAACTGATGGTATGAAATATTTCTCTCTGGTGTATAAGCCGACCAGTTTCAATTTATCTCTTAAATTGTAATTACACATTCATCAATGTTTTTGGTGAAATAGTTTACTGGCATTATTTTAATATGCATGTTATCTAAATTGATATCACTGTTATTATTTGATTAAAATTTTCCAGTCATTATCAACCGCCTATTTCTGTTTGTAAACTTGCGTTTTGGTAAGTCTGTGTCAAATCAAAACTATTGACAGGTGCTGTAAATCGACTAGCTCACGGATTCAATGTCTTGTTAAGTTATAGTTCAATGTTTCTTTAAAAGACGAATTCCCGTTAATTCAATCTCAATCAAAAGACACAGAAATTGAGACAAAAAAAAACATTTTTTTTTAGAGTTATCATTCATATTAAAATTATAATAAGGAGTGCCTTAGTTTAGGTATCTGCTCTGTTAACAGCAAAAAGCCGAAAGTGAGTAAAATGGATGTACAACGAAAACGTTACAAATAATCAATCAATACAGCTTGGAAGGTAGAAAATGCCTTTACATTAAGCCCACCTTTTTGTACAAAGTTTTTGTTCAATAGAGTAATATAAATTAAATAAACGTTTACGGCAACGTTTACCGTTATTTTTGCTTTACTTTTTTATGACAACTTGGATACCTGATTCCCAGAATAGGATATCCACAAATGACAATGAGAATATTATAATTGATGCGAAGCTATATGCAAACCATTTCATAAACAATTCATAATTTGAGCGACACCTTAGCCCAAAACTGGTCATCTATTGCTGATAATATGGTGATAATGGTCGGCTTACTCAGAATACACAAGCGTTTACCTACAAACAAATGGCTATTTATGAGACGACGTGACAGGAAGTCATTTCCTAGTAATACTACTAACGCATCCGCGCGTACTCGTAACGAATAATTAATTAAATATAACGCGTGCAGTGGCAGCACCATTATCCCGTATTGCCTGTATCGCCCTATTAATGGAGCTAGGTGCTATCCTCAAAGATCCGGCGATGTTTAAATTCACACATGGTATTACTGCAGGGACTCACCGCAATATAGAATGCGACACGCAAATGTGGCGGCGGGTTTATTCCTAATCCGCCTTACGCTTTTTCAAAGCTTTTATTTTATTTGCTTGCATTAACTATGTAGGTCGTGTGGAATTTTTGCAACTTAACTTTGGAGTAGATCTTCCATCGATTCAGCTGATGTTTGATACACTTTGGTTTAGATGGCAATGTATGCTTTCCTGTGTAACATCATTAAACTTTAATAAAAATATCTATGTGGCGGCGGGTAGTAAATATTATGCGTGGTAAATACGGCAACATTTATTTAGTTAAGAAATGACAGATTTCTCAATAGGCGTTATTTCCATATATTTGATAGTCTGTTCGGCGACATCGGAGGATTGAAATCGACCTCATCAATTTTATTTACTTACACCTAATAAAATATTTATTGAATTTAAATAGTATCCATTTTGTTCCAATATAAAACAAGGTACCGAAACCAAGGACACTTTCTCTGGCATACCGACTAGAATCAAAGATAATTATTACATTACTAAATAGGTGCGGTTAGAAATACACCCTAGCTACCACGACTCAGGTAGAATCAACATAATTCACCAACCGTAAGGTACACTTAGCTATTTTATCACGTCATCCCCTAGTGTCATGACGGGGGCCACTGACGCAAAACATCAAATAAAGTTGTTTTACTTATGTGGGGTTCAACTGGGGTGCATAATAGTACCACTGGCTTTCGGCCGCTGCAAACACTTGTACTGAAAATGTATCTACATATTGACATGAGCCGCAAGGGAATATAAATCATAACGGATAATCCATGCTAGAATTTAGAGTTGGTTTATTTTATCAGTAAATAGAGGCCTAAACAAAGCTTGATACTTAATATTGTTACCGGGTCAAGAACAAACGAGATAGCCTTAAAGTGTAAAACCTTTTATCTAACCAAGAAAATACTTATTTTCTTTACAAAATGTACCGTTTTTCTTAATTTTCAGGTTGATGAAAGTAAAACACAATGAAAACAGCAGATAAAGTGAAACCTCGTTGTAGTAAAAGTTACGATAGCGTGATAAAAACTCGTAAAGATTGTAGGCACTTTTGCTGCCGACTGTACTTGGGTACTAAGGTGTTTTTCTTGGTTCTTCGCTGCTCTTAACAAGTTTTACTCATAATGTGTTTGTTGAAGCTTTTTGGGGAGTCTTTTTGTCATATCTTTGATTTTTACAGGACATTATGATAAGCACCCTCTGGAATACAATACAGAAATTGAATTTGTCACTCTGCAAATCTGATAGGAGCCAAAGAGGAAGACTTCGCTGATAAAGGAAACTATCAGTGGATTAGGTCGGGTTGGGTTTTTGTTGTTAATAACATTTAACTGAAGACTTATTAAACTCCAAAAAAGTGTCTCAATAAGCGAGAAAGCTCTGAAAATTCGGTAAATGTTGAACAACAGAAAATGAAACTCTTCAAGCTCGATAAGCAATTAAAGCAGTCTAATTTTCTTTACTGAATAGAACCCGAAAAAAAAAAAAAAAAAATTTTCTAAGGACTACAGGTCTACGTATATCACATAGGTAAAATTACCTCACATCGCCCTAAAAGAATACTGCCTCGCATTTCAGCAGGCTTCCCACGATGTTCCAACCCTACAATTACTCTGCAATCATTACTGTGTAATCCCTTTTTACATTTGCTAGCGTTTATGCGGCCTGTAATTATTCTGTAGGGCGAGAATCGTAAATAAACCGGGATGAACGTGGCCTATATAAATCATTAGGTGCCGTGGATTCTGCTCGATTTCACGGAGAATTCGCTGGGAATAGAATCAGCTGTGTTATTTAATCACCTACATAGATATATCATGGACACTGAAATGTCATCATTGTATCAGCTGTAGGACGTCCAATGCCGGACATAAACCATAGACGAGCTATAGATATTCATAAACGAGGTTATTTCTCTTTTGTTTCATTTTATGCTTAATAAGCCTTTATTTGGCCACAACCTCTCCTGTGTGAAGTGACGATGTGGTCAAAGATGGGGCATGAAGACCTAGAAGGTAGATGGCTTCTCCGGACCACATTACAAAACACGAAAAAATCGCTTCACGCCCAGCCCGGAGGGTGGTGACAAGCTGCGGCCGAAGACTACCACCAGAGACTGTTCTTAGCACCGCCCGGAGGTCACGTGTAAGGATTCAGAGGGTTAACACTTAAGGACGTGAACAGACAAAACATACAAGTCAAAAACATAACCCTCCTTTTTGCTTCGCCTCGGGTTAAAATATTACATAGAATTGACCAGACCCGGAACCAGAATTTCTAGATCATCAAAATTAACTGGTCTTTCCAGCGGGAAATAAACACAAACCATGAAGCCAAGAAGATTTTAAATAGTGAAGAACTCTAACTTGTTTGTTACATAAGGAGTAAGCGAACAAATCGTCACTTTTCCACTTTTTTTTAATTTTTGTGGAACTATTAAAAACTGTCTAGCTATAAAGATTTAAACTAATGAACTTTTCAAAAAAAGCATCATGTTTGATAAAAAATTAATAATAGCTAAAATTTTACACATAGTATTACCTATTTTATAGAGAAAATAAAATGAACTTTTTATTTTGTAAAATTTTTTTATAGTTTTTAAAATAGTCATATAATAAATTTGAGTCAGAATCCGAGAATTAAATGGGTTGTACATGGTACATGTTATGTACAAAACATTTAATTCTTACATAGAAGAACAAAGCCACGTGAATAAATACAGCGAGACACAGGCGCAAAATTAGACGTTTGAACGTGAATTACATGAGGATAATTGAATTGTTGTCAGGTTAACTTAAATTTACTTGGAATTTATACAAATAGCTTTATATTTAAAGACACATTGTCAATTAATAAACTGACTGTCTCAGTGAGGCGGTAAGCGATGGTCCGCTTGCGGCGCAATGGGTAGCGGGTTCGGTTCCCACCGAGGGGTTAAGTTATTTTATGATCTGAATTCACTTTCTCCTTGGTTTGGGTGTTTAAAATATATAATAAAAAATATGTATATAATTATGTATGTCTATGAAATTAAGTACCTATATCAGATGTCTAGTACCCGTAACACAAGCTTAGAGCTTATCGCGGGGATGTTGTTGTGTGGGTTGACCGAAAATATGTTTTTATTATTTTATTTAAAATGATATTGATTCGTTTTTGCAAAAAGCTTAGAATTCCAAGTGATAATAGAGTAGATTAAAAAGCCGTGTTGGCTAAGTGGGAGGACACTCGACTTTCATTCCGAACCCACGAGTTCAAACCCCGCCACGCACAACTAGATTTTTCTTCTTGAGAAATTTATGTGCGCTTTAAACACGTGCTTTAACGGTGAAGGCAAACATCGTGAGGAAACCGGCATGTTCTGAGAACTTTAAAAAAGAGTTTGAAGGACATGGCCTTAATTCACCATGCTGGCCAAGTGCGGGTTGGTCTGCCTAATCTCTCTCGTCAAGAGAGAAGTCCCTGTGTCCCAGCAGTGGGAACGTTAATAGGGTGATGATGATGATACTATTCCCGATTGAGCACCTATTTTTAGGGCACTTTCGCATTGAAAACAAAATAAATATAAATAAAAAACAAAGGTATTCCCATTTGTGAACCAATCAATAAATTTTACGTGTAAGTAAAATTTTAATTCTATTGAAAAATTTGTTAATGTTCCAATTTGAACAACTACGATTTGGTAGCTTCTAGTTCTATGGCTTATAATAAAACATGTAAATGGAAATACTTCGGCTTTAACGAGCCCTGTCGCCTTGTAAAATTATTTTGGGTGATTTGTGGTGCATAACCTTGAAAATAAACTTAGTGAGAAATATCGGGATATCCAGGAAGGCACGGGAATTGTCCTGACAGTAAAACACAGCTGTTCTATTCACGATTTATTGCAAGACTAAATTTATCTTAAACTACCTACTTATTACTACTTCAATACTAAACTACCTACATTACACCTCCCTGCTAAATATACACACTATAAAAAGAATAAACAAACAATTATACAATAGCTTAAAACTAAACTATTTGCTAATCAAACTCTAAGCCGTATCTCTTTGGAACTTTGCGAATCCTAGTCGGACGGTCCTCGGGGAGCTGTCCCTCGCGGGCCGGCGATGGTGGCGGTGGCGATACAATGGGCGGCGCATCTGTAGGTCCGGCAGTCTCCTTTCCTCCAGTGCCTCCCCCTTCTATTTTACTGGTAACATCTTCCACCGCCATCATTCGCGGAGCCGACTGCGCGTCGACAGACTCACTGCCCTCCGACTCCGAAGGGGCCTCCGGGTATATAAGACTAGAGCGCTGCGACTTCCTCCGAATTTGATCTGCGTGCCTAGTTATATGTCGACCGTCACCGCTATTAATCAGGTACCGACGCGAACCTTCTGTACTAACTACTGTGCCTTTGACCCACTTATCTCCCGCCCCGTAATTCCTAGCCCATATGTTGTCACCCGTTCGGTGCGCTATCGGAACCGTCCCTACTGCGCCGGCCTGCCGCGCCTGCGCGCGTTGCACGTGCTCGTGCTGGGCGCTCGCGCCGCGCAGCAAGTCCCACCGCGAACGTAGCGGACGACGCTGCAACAACATCGCTGGACTATCACCGGTCGTGCTATGAGTGGTGTTTCTATACGCTAATAGGTAGGTTTGTAGTGCGGCCTCTATATCTACCTTGTCCCTGACGGCTTTCTTGATGGCTCGCTTACACAGCTTTACAGCATTCTCCGCCGCTCCATTGGATGCCGGATGATAGACTGGTGAAAATGATTGCTTAATTCCATTTGCTGTTAAAAAATCCCTAAGTTCTACACTAGTGAATGGAGGGCCTTGGTCTGAAACTACTTCTAAAGGAAGACCGAAACGCGCGAACAATGTCCTCAGTACTCTTATCACTGATATGGCTTTAGTTTGGTTCATTTCCACTACCTCGATCCATTTGGTCGTAGAATCTACTACAACAAAAAAACGTTTTACCTAAGAACGGACCAAGGAAATCGATATGTAAGCGTGACCATGGCTGAGCCAGGTACGGCCACGGCTGCGGCGAGGCGCGGGGAGGCGCCGGCCGGCGCCTCCAGCGCGCAGGTCTCGCACTGCTGACACGTTCTTTCGATGTCGCTGTCAATGTTGGGCCACCACACGAAACTACGACCCAGAGACTTAGTTTTGACTATGCCCATGTGGCTAGTGTGTAATTGTTTAAGAATAGTATTCCGTAAATATAAAGGCACAACGATCCTATAGCCCCACATTAAACAATTTCTTTCGACATATAACTCATGTTTCCTAATAAAATAAGCCTTTAGCTCGTCATCTGTACAATGAGATGGCCAGCCCGATTGTACATACATCAATACTTTGCTTAGGACCGGGTCACGGGCCGTAGCTTGTCTCACATCGTCATTCGTAACCGGCAAAAAGTTTTCTACGAAGTTTAGGTACGTTATTTCGTTATTATTGAGTCCCACTTCTCGCCTATCCCCCGCCTGAGGCAGGCGCGACAGGGCGTCCGCGCAGTTATTCGCCGACGCCACATATTCTATGTCGTATCTATAGCCTGACAGTAAAATAGCCCATCTCTGAAGTCGCGATGCTGCCATAACTGGAATACCGACTTTGTTTCCGAATATGTAAGTCAAAGGCTTATGGTCTGTTCTTAACAAAAAATTCCGCCCGTAAAGATACTGATGAAATTTTCTAACCCCATAAACAATAGCTAACGCTTCCCTGTCGATCTGCGCGTACGACCGTTCCGCGGCCGTCAAAGTTCGCGACGCATACGCTACGGGCCGCTCCCCGTCCGACGTGAGGTGCGATATTACTACGCCGAGCCCGCGCGCGCTCGCGTCCGCCGTGAGCACCAGCGGCAGGTCCAGCGAGTAGTGCACGAGCACCTCGCTGGTGCTCAGCGCGCGCTTCACGCGCTCGAAGGCCGCCGCGCACTCCGAGCTCCACTCAAACCTGACCCCGGTCCGCAGTAAATTATACAAAGGTGATAAAATGGTACTAACATTCCTAATAAACTTCCCATAGTACATAACCATGCCGATGAAAGCCCTTAATTCGGACACGTTTTCAGGGGCCGGTGTCTTAGCGATCGCCTGCACCTTATCAGGACAAGTGTGCACGCCCTCCTTACTAATGACATGACCTAAATAATTAAGAGATTCCGCGAAAAACACACACTTGTCCTTTCTAACTTTGAGACCGCTCGACTCCAGACGCTCGAACACTTTGTATAAGTTTTGTAAGTGTTGTGACGTCCCTAACCCGGTTATTATTATATCATCTAAGAAGACACCTACCTGCGGCAGATCGGCGAACAACTGCTCGAGACGTCGTTGAAAAATACCCGGGCTAGACGCTAATCCGTACACTAAACGCTTATACATGAAAAGCCCTTTGTGAGTGTTGATTACTGTATACTTCTTGGTTTCGTCAAGTTCAAATTGCGCATACGCCTGCGATAAATCTACCTTACTGAACCTATCCCCCCCATGTAATCGGGCAAACAGATCCTCTACCTTAGGTAACGGGTAACGGTCGACTTCTAGTACCTTATTTAGTGTAGACTTAAAATCAGCGCAAATTCGGATGGAGCCGTCCTTCTTGACTACCGGTACGATCGGAGTGGCCCAGTCGGAGCGGTCGACGGGCTCGAGGATGTCGTCGCGCACCAGCTGCTCCAGCGCGCGCTCCACCGGCTCGCGCAGCGCGTACGCCAGCGGCAGCGCGCGCAGGAACACGGGCCGCGCCCCCTCGCGCAGATAAATGCTCACAGGGCCCCCCGTGAACCGCCCGAGGCCCTCCGCAAACACCTTACAAAATCTGGAACTAAATTCCCTTTCATTAAAATTTACAACATTAACTTGATGACAATCCAACCTACTTTCCGGGTTATATTCTACCGGTGTTATAACAATCTTCATCTCCGCTAACCATTGCCGACCTAACAATGAAGTATTTCCGTTTTTAATAATATATAAGTCTAATTGCCTCTTTCTATCTTTAAACTTAACAATGGGTGTAATCAACCCTAAGGGCCGTACCAACTCCCCGGTATAGTACCGTAAAGCTAGCTTACACGGTTTAATTGTTAATTCTCGGAACAGTGTATTATACAGTTGATAACTTATACATGAAATAGCGCTTCCCGTATCAACTTCCATATTAATATTGCGCCCTTGAACATTAACGGGAATAACAATTGGATTGCACTGGTCAACAGATAAACGATTTATGTAAATAATCACCTCGTCGCTGTCCGTATCCTCCTCCCTGAAGCTTTCCTCCCGCTCCGCATTTTCCATGGTATGCAGAGCGCTGGTCTTCCACAATCGAGGGCACACCCTCTTCAAGTGCCCCTCCTGGTTACACATGCGACACACATATAACTTGAATTTACAAGCTCCCGCATCGTGCCGGCCACCACAAACATTACACTCGGGCCCCGCATTTGTGAGGCTTCGCTCCGTCACAGGCCGCCCAGCATACTGGTGCCTGGCGCCAGCCGCCGCGCCTCGAGCCAGCTGATAGCCGCCGCCGCCGGCGCTCGCCGCCCGGCCGGCCCCGCCGCCGCTCGCCGTCCACTGTCCGCCGCTCGCCGCCCGCTGTCCGCCGCTCGTCGTCCGCTGTCCGCCAGCTACACCGAAACGGTGCACCCGCGTAGTGCTGATGTGCGCGGCACTACTCTCCATCCTGCCCCTGGCGCCATCCTCCACCAGCGCCGCGTTGGTCTCCGCCGCCTCCATGGACACCGCCAACTTGTACGCTCGCTCGAGCGTTATGTTGTCGTCCTCAGTAAACAACTTCTGTCGCATGTTGTCATTTACTAGGCCGCACACAAATTGATCTCGCAAATTCTCTTTTAAGCTGTCGCCCGTGAACCGACAATCCCGGCTTAACTTTTTGAGTTCCGCTATGTAAGTAGCCACACTTTCACCATGTCTTTGAGTACGCTGTCTGAACTTAAACCTTTCGGCCAGTAAACTAGGCTTGGGATTCAAATGTCCTCTCATAAGTGCCACCAACTCCGTGTACGATTTAGTCGCAGGTTTATCAGGCGTGCACAAATTTCCCATCAGTTCGTAAGCCTCATTACCAATAACCGTTATCAGAATTGCCACTTTAACATCACTGAGCACCGAGTTCGCTATGAAATATTGATCCAAGCGATCCACGTACGTGTCCCAATTGTCTTTGTGAAGGTCAAACGATCCGATCTTACCGACCGCCATCTTGACACTCAACGGCGCAACCGCACAATATTTCACCGAAATATCGATAAATCACCGATCGCACTGCAACCCGTACGAATTTCTTGCTACACACGCGTGGTAATCGATCTCGTCGCCACTGAGAAATATCGGGATATCCAGGAAGGCACGGGAATTGTCCTGACAGTAAAACACAGCTGTTCTATTCACGATTTATTGCAAGACTAAATTTATCTTAAACTACCTACTTATTACTACTTCAATACTAAACTACCTACATTACACTTAGGTTCAATTAATTTACTCTTCTCATGTACATTTTGTAAATTAACACTATGACTATGTTAATACATTTATTTGGTTACTGTTAAACATTCACCAACCGGCACTGTGGCTAGCGTTGTGAATTAAGGCCCGCTATCTCGTCAAAAGATAATTCCCTGTGTCCCAGCACTGTGAGAATATAAATATCAGTGCTCATTGTATGTTATGTATCTATTTGGTGTATATAGACTCTATTATAATATTATAGTTGCACATGTGTAGGTTACCACTTGCATAGCTGAGGATGTTGGCACGAACTTGCGGTCCGCCCCAGGCTTGCCGCCATTTTACAAGTGGCGTGCCTGTAGACCACAGAATGTAAAATTTAATTCGCTTAATTCTTTATTCAAACTTTATTTTTTTATTGCTAACCAGCCAGTAGTTGTCACTTATTGTTTCATTTTTTTAGTTCCGGCACGAATCTCTAAGCCACACACAATTCTACACCACAAAATTGTATTACAAGTTACAATTTTTCAGTCTCATAATTGCCTTAGTAACCTGTAAAATGTAGGTACTCTATTCACAAATAAATATATATTTTTTTGGTAACCTTATTGCTAACGACTTATCTCCTGAAAGCAGCCTTAGAATGGAAAAGAGAAATGAAGTTTAAACAAAAAAAAAGAAAATAATATCAAAACTTAAAATTTTTCATCATTCTCTTACCCTTATTGCACAATACGTAGGGTCGGCACAACATGTGCTTGTGCACAACACAACAAAACTTTTAATTTGTTAACTCAAGAAAATAATACTCAAAAATTGTAGAATAATTCACCCAAGCACCAGCATAAACATTTGGCTACATACGCTTAAAACAATAGGTAAGCGGAATCCAAACATTTTTGTTTATGTTTTCCACAAAAGGGTAAAAAATGTTTTGGTACCCGCACTCCGTATTCAGCGCTGCGGGTACTATTGTTGGAAGGTACTGGTATCCTTTCAGCCCCTTTGAAAGAGGGGAGCATTCAAATTAGTCCATTGTGATTTATTTTTCTTGGCGCCCTCTGAATAACGCACCCATCCCAAATGTTTAATGTTCAGTGTCATGAAAAAGGTTGGCTATAATTTTTGCCTTCCATTTTTATTTGATTTGAAAGTTATCATTGCTTTTCTTCTTTATTTATTGCTTGACTATTATCCCATTATGTTTTAACAGCGTTTTATGGATTATCCTATAGTATAGCAAACAAAAAGCTATCCTTTGTTTAGGTACTTTTTCTTAATACTGTAGCTAATACTATTATGCATGATAAAAATATTGGTATTCTGTTTAATTCGCCTCTTAGCTCGTACAAAAATAATGGTCACTTTTTTTTCTTTTATCAATTTAATAAGAAAGTGTCAAAATTAAGAGCATCAAAGTTCCGGAGTGGGGGCTAGTGACTGCGAAGTAAAGTATAAATGGCAGGACAGTGCTTCTTGATTTTTCGTTTATAAGAAAAAAAAAATGCATTTTTTTATATTAATGCAACATTATTGAGCTTACAATTATAACACACTTATATTATATTTTTTTAGATCTCTCATTGACAAATAAATTATGACTCCGGAACTTTGATGCTCAATATATTGGCACTTTCTTATTAAATTGTTTAGAATTAAAAGAAAGAATAGGTATTCAGTATTTTTGGCCGGGCTAACAGATGGACTAAACATGTTACCTATTTTTTTATGAAGGTCATAATGCCTATTACACCAATGCGACACTTCGTAACCCAACAAATATCTTCTAGGGGAGACCGAGGATAGTTGTGACAATTTTTACTTAAAAGAACATATCTCATTAAAAAATCATACCACAATTATGAATTATATGCTTAAAGATACCTCAATTCTTCCTTTATTAAAAACAGTCATAAAAATTAATGAATGTTATATAGTTTTTCAGAAAATCCACGAAAATTGAATCTACTCCCTTTGTCACAACTCTCCTCACACCGAGGTAAGTTGTGACAGGTACCGGGGTAAGTTGTGACAGCTGTGTATATACACTATATTTGATAGATAAAAATACTTTTATAAAGAATTATAAACAAAATACAATTATTTTTTCTTAAAAATACTTTAATTAGGTATCTTTGGGCATAATTGTTGGATATACAAACATTAAGATAACGAGCAATAAATCTTTATAAGTAAATTATGGCAATATTACGAGATCAGTCTTTATAAAATCAGTAAAAAATGGATTCTCATCTTATAAACAATTATGACAGACGTATTGCAGCTCGCCCCCAGTGCAATCTTCGTGAAACCAGCCAGGCACTGAACCCACTTCTCATTAGATCTGCCACTGGCATAGGATTCAAGGCCACACAATCAAAATTAATCATTATCAGCGGCATTTCGAAGACTTTGATGTCTTATTGTTACTTCTTCATAGGCTAATTCATAAATTTTATCACTAGCTATACCCCGATCAATCTTTCTTTTATATTTATTTGGCATTCTGAAACAAAAAAATGGCACATGCGACTTTAACCACCTCACAATAACATGCCCAAATAAGTTTCTGATAATAAAGAAATTTTTAAGACATAATTTAATATCCGAATACTTTTATGTCAAACTTAGGTTGAAGTATTGACTAAAACAAACGAAAATTATATATTAAACACAAAAAAAACACTAAATAACACTCCAAAATGCGTTTAAATTTCAAACAAACTTAAAAAGGAGAGTTGTGACAGCGTGTCACAACTCTCCTAGGTGCCGAAAATTGCGACCTGGTCAGAATAATAATTCGTAATTTCAAAACAAGATGCAAACACAGAAAGACAATCCTACACTTTGAAACTTCGAAAACCACACAATATACAAAAAAACCATAACCACGTAAATGTAATATGTCACGATATAATTACAATCAAAATTTTGATAAAAACTTACTTTTCGTAATTTTTTCCATGCAAACGTCGTAATCTTGCAACCGCTTGCCATATGCCTGGGGCATGTACTTAGTCAAGTAGCGCGTCTCCTAAGAAGCAATCGTACCATGTGGCCAGCTAGCTAACGGCCGTAAGTTCCGAGAAATTGGCTTTGTCACAACTCTCCTCTGTCACAAATCTCCTCGGTCTCCCCTACAATTGAATCATTATAATACATTTATATATAAATGAGTAATTGGTTTTATTAAATAATTATAATTACTTACTTTAAAAATCATCAGGTTTTTAGAGAGATATAGAGGTATGATGTAGATAACTCTTTATTGTACACCACAAATACATATAAAACAAACAGTAAATAAGCAATGTATCGGAGTACAAAGGGTTTTTAACAATAATAAGACTTAAAACCGGAATATCGGAAGACTCAAAAACCGTCAAATCATGGTAGGTATGTTACCCGTTTTAAGTCATAATTATGAATACTATCAAATAAAACAAAATTTTGAGTGCAAATTCAAGTAATTCTTATCCCATATGAAGGAATCATTTACATTCACACCACATTCTTATCAACTACAAAGTGTAAGCAACATTTTTCTGCACCCCAAGAATTGTTGCTTACTTTACATTGAAAAGAAACTCGCGTTTGCAATTCATAGCATCGAGTGCATTAGCTACCCAAGCCTGGTAATCGTATTTGCATTATGAATCTTCTTCACCTAACGCCTCCGTCGAGGGCAAACAAATGTATCTCGCGCTGAAATTTCCATTGGCTGCTGAGATTTAAGAAAAATGTATTAGACATGTTAGAAGGTGTAAGTTAATTTCAGTTGTACTCAATTTATTGCGAAGTATTGTAAAGTTTAATGGAAATAAAGCTCTTTCGTGTTGATTTGTTATATTTGCGTAGAAGACGGCGAAACGCATGGGATCTGGACCTAGGATTGGAACCTACATTGTTGATTTTTCGCATCCACGTACAAGCTTATTACAATAATAATATTGTAATATGTCCCCCACTGAGTTCTTGGTTTTCTTAAATAGACGACGGCTTTAACCTTAAAGAAAGCGTTCGTCTTATTAAAATAGACTATAATAAATACATAGTTTAGCATGGGTGAAGTTTATCAAATCTAAATATCTTAAAAAATTAATTTGTGTAATTAAAAAAGAATTCTTAAAATAAAGTTCATTGAATCAATTTGCTAGAGATAGTTTATTTGTATGCATGGACCGTCAACTAGTCTTCAAATGGTTTTTAATTTCTAATTAGTTTTGATACAACATTTAAAACAGGAATGAATGCATTACTTTTTAATATGTGTTTTAACTTTAAGTACTACGAAAATTAATATACACTGAAAAAAACTCAAAGATGGTCAAAAGAAAGTCCATATTGAATAGCAAAATGAGGTTTTACAAAATAAAATAACTCTTATGATCTGCCTGTGAACAAATGTAAGAAGACTAGAAAATATAAAAGTATTACTGTAATGAAAGATAATAATAACAAAGCAAAACTAGGGGCACTACAAAACTCGCATTGAATATAAATTCAAACAGCAAACTACCAGTAGAACTGTTGCCAAGTTTGCTTCTTTTGCAGATAAAATGAACATGAAACGCTTTCCAGAAAATAAAATCATTACCTTACAAAATGTCAAGACGCGACACAACATTGCTTTATACAAAATTGCCATCCCAACAGTTGTGTGGATTTATTTTTCACATGTAACATTGTTCAGCGAATTGTATGAAATCAATGGATTTTGTACAAAGAGAGTGTCAATCAGTACTTCGTCTCGACATTTGAAATTCGTAGGCACACAAAAGAAAATTGGTCAACCGTTCTATGTCCACTACGCTGAGCCATCCCATTGTTCAATATAAGGGGTTTTATTCAGATAACTTAACTCTGGAACGAGACACCCTTTGAGATATAAAAGTTTGAAATTGCCTATACCTACTCTGCTTGAACTATTTGTAAGATATAAGATTATTTTTGCTGAGCGTATGGTAGATAGGGGATTAAGGTATACTTCTGGCGTTTGTATCTCTGAGAAGTTTATTCAATAAGCACGGTTAGTGCCTAAAGTCGTGATCGGAATACGCTGCGAAATAAAATGGCGAAGGAACACTGAAAATACTCAAAGCCCACGTGTCTATCTGGATAGGTACGTCAACTTTTGTGTCTTGATACTTTATTATCAGTACTAGTACCAAAGTTACAAGATTTATAGTAATTAAGAGGTAGATAAATAAAATGTTTGATATTTGTAGTCTTTTAGTTTTTTTAATCCACTTACTCTATGTACAAATAAGTATGTGTTCTCAATCCTAGCAAGACCATTTCACTGCATAATATTGACTGTTATTATTTTAAGCGAATGTTACTGTTGTTAATCATTAAATTTGTTTGTTTATGTGTTCTAAACCTGACCTACCTGACCTACTTTTTATTAATTATAATTATTATTATTCTTAATAAAAAAAAAGGTGTGAGTGCGATTCACACATGATAGAAGTGAAACTTCAGTAAATCGACAAAAGAATGAGAAGAATAAAATAAAAAAAAATAAAAAAATACTATGCAAAAAGATTTTGTTCGGGCGGTCACCCATCCAAGTACTGGCTTCGCGCAGAGTTGCTTAACCTTGTTAGCGTTTAAGATTGACTTACCCGACAGGTAAGCCAATCTTATTTTCATTTCCGTTGCATCCGATTTCAAATCACAACGATTCTAAAGAAGTTTCACTTAAAAAACCCTTAAATTAGTAATTAAGATGAATTATAGGTGAAGAATTGAAAATCTTCAATTCTTCAATATTAAACAATCGTTTATTACTATAGTAATTTAACTCCAATTTGAAAACTTTTATTCCAACGACCATTGGTCATTCATTCTGCAAAAAATGAATATGTTTCCAATTACCTTTTCTGCGTTAAAAATAAAAACTAGCAGGCTTAGGCTTGGTTTAGGCTTTCTTAGAAGTACCAAGATCATTGAGCCTCCTATGATTCCGTGCAAGGATACTCTGACAAGGGATTTCATTAGATGCAGCTTAACCAGAAAGAGCAAACACTGGGGACCAGAGCTGGGTTATTTCGCTCAAAGATTTTTGGGGTGTGCAGTGAATTTCTATACGACGCCGACGGTCGTTTATTACTTTATCTGTTTAGTATCCCCATTTGGCTGTCCGAGGAAATTGTTATAGATACTGCTACCTTGGAAAATATATATGGGTGTTATTGGTAAGAGATGCTCTGTAATTGGAATTTTCGGACAGCTTTCGATTTTGGGGTACTTCTGCTGAAAGGGTAAAAATTGGAACCTATTGCGGGGCCTTAAGACTTTAAGCCACCATACAGTTTTGTTTGCTATTAAATGTTACAGTGGGCTTTTTTTTGTAACTTTTATATCAAAAATAAATAAAAAAAATTTTTTTTTGTTAAATTTCTACAAAAAAATATATTTTAAATATGCTTTTGTTGCGAAATTGTATTTCCTTTTAATTTTCTTAGCTACGTAAACTATCTAGCTTTTAAATGAGACTACTTTGAATAAAACACCGTTTACTAAAACAGAAACGAAGAAAAAACTAGATGAAGTAGTTTTCATTTACATATACATTTTTTATCCGATATTTATCGATAAGTTTAGGTATATATTAAGTATCCGCACATTTCCTTTGATCAAGGTTCGAAAATACACATTGTGCGTTGAATTCATAAATCACCATTGCTTTAGCATGGATGGAAGAATGCCCAGGAGATATTTTTTTTTGTAAGCATTAGGCAATAACAGTATGAAATATCACCATATTTTGTGCATAAACGAAAGCAAAAAAGAAACTAGGAAAATAATGTTTTGTGATAAATATGAAAAATTCATCTAAAAGTAATAAGTTATAATTATTATTTTACACAAACATATTTAAAATTTCTATGGTTTCTTTATTATTTTAGGAATTTAACGATATTTTTTTTCCTAATTCTACTCATTAATAGTCAGTTTGTCTAAGGCTATGCAATAGTTTTCAGTCCTTAGAAATTCAACCTGATAAAGATAAGAAACTTTGATTATATTTGATTATTATCTTAATTATAGAACGTATATGCAAACCATACCCGATTTCCATTTACTATCAAAAGCACTTACTGTCTCATAGTCAAATCATTTCAATAACAAACATGAATTGGTAACTTATAGCTTATAGTAAGCTACTATTATACTCAGAGTAACGACTCGAGATCTGGACACTACATTCAATAGTTTTGTTTCAATAACACTCCTTGTTCGTTACACTCATCAGATGATGTAGTAAATATTATGCAGCGACGAGTATGTACATAGTTTAATATGAATTATAAACGTAGTATCAATAATTTTAAACCAACTAACAAATCCCCTCAAGGGGGCGTAAGATACGCAGGGAATTTGTAAACCATTAATTGAATCTATGTAAAATCATCATCATCACCCTATTAACGTTCCCACTGCTGGGACACAGGGACTTCTCTCTTGACGAGAGAGATTAGGCCTTAATTCACCACGCTGGCCAAGTGCGGGTTGGTGAATGTCACATGTCCTTCAAACTCTTTTTAAAGTTCTCAGTACACGCCGGTTTCCTCACGATGTTTGCCTTCACCGTTAAAGCACGTGTTTAAAGCGCACATAAATTTCTCAAGAAGAAAAATACAGAGGTGCGTGGCGGGGTTTGAACCCACGACCTTCGGAATGAAAGTCGAGTGGCCTCCCACTTAGCCAACACGGCTTTTATGTAAAATCATATTCAATTAATATTGATCTAGGGCAACAATTAAATATAGCATGGTAGACACTTTCTCCAGACAGACGTATTACAGCTAAAATAATGTAGGAAACATCTAATTGATAAACGCTTTCCTCATATATTTTAAATTATGCATTGTTAATGCTTATCATATTTTTATTCGCATAGCAAATAACTGCATTGTGGTACGAAAATCGAGTAGGTACTAGGGATAGTCGTTGAATGAACGAACAGTTTATTTAGACTGTTTATTTGCCGTCGACTGATAAACCGGTTTACAGTCCACCGATAAACTAGTTTACTCGTCCAGTCCATAATTGGTCGAGCGTTGCTGAACGAAACTGTTCAACTGTTGCCATTGTCTATCAAGCATTCCGTTCTCTTCACACTTGCACGTTACGCTAATATGGCTATCTCTCTTTCGCCATGCTCTCAACTTCTACAGAGTTATAATAGCGGTGCGCGGGTGCGGCGTCAAGGTGTTGTGTAAAAATAAACTCTATTGCAATGCATGACAATGTATTATTGTGAGTAGGAAAGCAGGTTTCTGAATTTTGTTTGCTTACATTATTATTTTGTACCTACTACAAAATTTCTTATTTAAAATAACTTTATTATGAAGCCTGCCAGTCCTATGCCTGGAAAAAGTATGAAGGGAAGTTCATTTTATTCGAACTAAATCAACAAAACTAAATCATAAGAAAAAAAACACATCAAAATCGGACCTTTTGTCACGCCACAGGCACTCACACAGATACCTACACAGATATATCTTATATAATATAAACAGTTTAATCTAGTCGTCGTTTACCAACCAATCAGTGAATCGACGTTCACCGTTCAACGATCGTTCATGTCCTAAACGAATAAAGGCAATAAACCAGTCGAAAATTAGACTGTTTTATAAACAGTTTATCGTGAACGATAAACTGGTCTCGTTTCGTCGACTGAAAAGAAGTCGACGACTCATCCTTAGTAGGTACTCTACGTGACTCTAGGCCTACTATGCCTTTATAGTCCCGTGAAGTACGTAAACGTACTTGTGGCTTAAAGAAAGGCACAAAGTAACATCCAACACATGAATACTCCAACGACCACCCCATTTGGAGCAAAGTGCTCGCATTTGTAGGATATATGACGTTGAATAATGACGTGTGGCCTTAGAACAATAACTTTAGAGGAAGTGTGAAACCAATCTCGCTAACGCATCGAGAGGGAGAGTCAGCGTCAGCCTAGACGCTGAAAGAATAGATGACAGGCAGTTTCATTGGATGGTGAAACTTTGTTTTATTTTCAGACAATGAGTTAGACGGAATGAATCACTTTTGTGTTGGATTCATTTTGATGGTTGTTCAGAGCTAAGTGTTTGACGTTATTCTAGAATAGGCATGACGAATACATAATAAAATAGGTATTATGTTTAGTCCGCCTGTTAGTCGGTCCAAAAAAACTCGACACCTAGTTTTTGCTATTCGCCCCTAGTTTTTGCTTTTCGCCTTTGAACTTATATATCTTAATTTTATATTTATATAAAGAAGTTTTTTCGTTTTTAGATATAGGGAATCAAAGTTCCGTAGTTAAAAGTAATTGTCAATAACGGACTCAATATGATTTTGTAATCATCTACCCTATTTTGAAAATAATTCTTAATATAGTTTATCGTCTATTTGCATAAGAACCGTTGAAGGTGTCTAATAAATAATAACATATAAATGGATTGAATTGGATATCTTTCCATTCGTTCGAACCTAGACGAAAAAAGAAACAACTTTATTATGAACCAGCTTTTATAGGCGCAACTCCGCATTATTTGAATTTTCTCGCAGAAACCTTCACCTATACCTAAATGAAAAATACAAATTCTATTTATTTGTGCTAAAAATTCAAAACCTACTGGATGCCTACCCAAAACCGATGACTTTTTAAAGCTTCCTATTTCTAAAATGGTGAGAATTTAAGCCATATTAAACTAAACTAAACGTAATGGAATTAAAAACTGTTTTCCGACACAGTTCTCGAATGCTGGCCAAGCACACACAAGTGACTAAGCTGCTTGGTACACACATTGATTGTGTTTGCTTACGAGCTCGCTGAGTGTAAAATGTATCGCGGGATTCGTGGCCAGATAGTGTAAGGAAAGAAATTTAAATTCAGCCACTCCTCTGAATTTAATGCTTTATATTTTGGTCTAAGACCAGACGACGAGTTAAGTCGCATGAATTCGTGCAAAGAAATTGCCTCGGGTTCCGTTTTTGTTGATTTTAAGTTTTCATTTTGCTCGTTTCTTTGGATTTTCTTTGTTTAAGGATTTGTTATGTTCTCTTATTATTTTCTTTGGTATTGTTTAATTATACAATTTGTAAAGTTTGATAAAGAGTATGTTTTGTAATAATTTGTAAATGTTATGCTTATAGCCTACGGCCTACCTCCGCTTTAATAATTGCATTAATAATACTAATACAACACAACAAAACTCAATAAAAAAAAACAATGTACAATGGGCGACCTTATCGCTAAAATCAATCTCTTCCAGGCGGCTTTTGAATGGAAAAGAATATGAATTATTATTGTACAAAATTATTATTAAAAAAAACCCCTGTACCTGTCTGCACCCTGCATCTAAACCAGCCAGAGTACTTAAGTTGGTTTGCATAATAGTGTACGCGTACTTAAAAAGATCCAAGGCTGCAACTAGCATAGATACAATAAGCGCGAAGTATCCTTTGTACCTATTAAGTATTAGTATTGTAGCAATATTTTGAAAGTATGAAATTTTGCTGTATGCGCAAATGTTGTGTTACTATCATGCTTAAGATATAACATTATAATGAAAATTTTGAAACTTATATTTTTTTGTCGTTGTAATTAGTTTTGTGCGTCTAAATAAACAAATAAAATATTTGAAAACATCTATACTGTGGTCGGTTAATTTAGTGTATAATTTAATTCTGTACATTTTTTATAACGAAATGTATTTGTTAACATTAATTAATAGGTACTCATAATGTTCTACTTTAGGAAACCTAAATAACGAACAATACATTGCTAATTGCCTATTAGGGTATCCACTAAAATCATACAGTCACAAACGAAGCAAAAACAGAGCCAATATAAGCTGAGTGTTCGTTTAATATGGATTGTACCAATGACAGGAATACAAAGAAAACTATACAGGGCGAAGAAGAATAACAAAAAAATAAGAAAAACGTCTTAAAATATTTATGTATTTTTTAATGAAAGTTTTGCAAAAAAAATATGGATTTTGTGGTCAAATAAAATTAAACTTCAGATTGTTGTAGTTTTGAACATCTTTATGAATAATTAAAACTCAACATGGCTTATCATGTAATTTAGGATCTTCCCAAAGGCATATCCTCTAGATAATATTATTCATGATCCAAGAAAATAACCTACTAAAGGAAATTATATACCTATCTTTACTAACTGAGAAAATAAATTATTTAGCTAAAAGTCTTAGATGAACGAGGAGATAAACACAAATGCATTCATTGGAGCTTCAAAGAGTTATTTTCTTCAGACAACAAGACAATTTTTTTCACTAAGCATTTCAAAATCGGAATAATTTAGATAAACCGCAGACAAAACCTTTGTACTCACCAACGACGAACGAATGCTCGTGTGACCTCGACGAGCACAAAGGCGATACTTTTATGTGTACAAAGAAGCTTCTTTCTACTCATAGGAGTTAAGGGTTAAAGAATAGTACAGTTATTTCATTTCTAGTTGTGCTGCCTCTTAATTTCGGGGAATTTCCGTCTTATATTGAATCAACTAATATTTTTTTATTTCTAGACGAAACCTATTCCATGGATCAAATCAGTATGGTTATGTTGACTTCTTTTCTATGTAAATATTAATTTGATTAATAATGGTTTCAGCTGTTCGGTGAACTGGAATAAACTCTTATATATAAAATAAGCTTCTTTTGTGAATAAATATGATAAACTATATCCAAAAAGAATATGTATGCAACGCGAAAAGCAGAAAGAAGGTTCTCAAAATAACAAGCATTTACTTTAAAAATTGTATTCAGTTAGTGAATCACCCTGTACCGCCATGTTTTCCGAACCAATGATTGGTAGGGGAGGAAGCGAAATGGATAGAACGAATGCAGAGAGCGCTTCTCATATTGTCTTACGGAATTTGCTGATGTCATTTATTAGCCGCCAACATAAAACATTTTTATAGTTTCTGATATGAGTCGAGCGCCTTGAATAGTTCCTATGCTCTTTGGTATAGATTTATAGTCGCATATAAAACTATATTGCGTTGGGTTTTGTTGCGTCGTTTTCTGAAATTCTATATGTCTGTGTCAGTTGACATAACATGACAATGGCAGATATCAGCTTCTTAGGGAATCTTTTAATAGAAATAGAATATTGTCTATTTAAGAGGAAGTGAGTTTTATGAGTTTTACTACAGTAACTTAGTTAAATAAATGCTTTTTGAATTAAAATTCTTATATCCTCATCTATTGTAGGATGTCCTCGGCTAAACATAATAGGCTTACATTATTTCTGTTCACCGTGAAAAATAAATATAAATTTTGTTTACATCTTAACAAAATCACAAGACTTTAACTATCACTTACATATATTTTTTAATGTTAGATTAGAAGTTAGAAGAGAAGCCTTCATTTGACCACAATCTCATCTAACGTAAGTGACGATGTGGTCTGAGATGGGCATGAAGACCTAGAAGGTAGATGGCTTCTCATGACCACATTACGAAACACGATAAAATTATTTCAGGCACTGTTACAGCCCGGAGGGTACATAGTTGGTACTTACATAAGTTAAAAAGTTGCCGGAAGACAATATTTCGTAGCTTAAACATTTAATAAGTTTATTTATAGCGTCGGCAAATTCATCTCCAACGAATAAAACGGAACTGATTAAACTCGAAGCAGCTGTTGAAGTTATTAATATAATAGATAACATTTTGAATGAATAAGGAAAAGCCTTATTGGGTTTCATTCCGCTAGTGGGGGAGCCAGCGTCGCGTGAGACAAGTGACAACTCCGACGGATAAGCAACCGTGCGAGATGTTACCAACACACTGACTGCGGCATCTTGATACTTGCTGTTGCGATATTTTTAAATTATGACTTCTTATGGCTTCGTTACGGCCTCAGTCGGCAGGGCTTCCCTTTCTATCACGCATAGGGAAGACTTCTTTCTCGCTCTATCCTAGAGCTAGCTAATATTTGACGTTATGTCTTTCTTCAAGCGTCCCAAGATGCAAGATGATAAGACTTCAATTGATATAAGTCGAACTTTTCATAGTTAAAAAAAAACAGGTTCAATTATAATACTAGATTATGCAGTTTATTTTGTTTGTCTAAATAGATGCTTAAAAAGTAGAAATAAAATAGATGGACATCCGGTACCTTACCAAAAATAAAAACCTAAATAAAAAACCTAAATTTATTTTTGATCCTCCTGAAATAAACCTGATATCCTGAAATAAATCATTTTTTTTTATTATTTGCAAACATAATATAATTACGAAAAGATGTTCAGTGGTTACAGTTCCATACATGTTTTGCTTATTTAGAGCATGCAAATATTTGATGTAAAAAATTCAAGGAGAAATATTTAGGAAAACAGATAAGATTACGGATAAATTTATTGTAAGTAAAATCATTTTATATGTCGGATTCAATTAAATTCAATTTCAATTATAATTTTATTTATCAGTCAAAAATTCATTTACTTGATAATAACATTTAGTGGTCAAAAGTTCGTTCTTAAACATAGTCATCTGTAACTCTTTTATATTATTGTGTATTTTATTATAGATTTTAGGTGCCATTCCAAAAAAACTTTTGCTCACTAGTGCTGTGTTTGCTCTAGCAGAGCACAGGCGATGTTCATCCCGTCTATCCGTGTGTGAGACGGTTTTATGAATTTAGGTTATATTTAACGACGGTAACAAACGTTTCATTTCAGTCGTAGGACGTCCAATGCTGGAATAATCCTACCTCAAAGATTTCCAGTAATTTCGGATGGCAGCGGCCTGTATCTAACGTGAGACCGCAGCCTTCACCAAGTAGTCCGTCCGTGGTCTCCATTTTAGAACTTTTTGACACTTTCGAACTTTTACTTTAATATTATGAATAAATAATAAACCTAAATGAAACATTGTTTAATACGTTTATTTGGATTTTTATAATTATCAAATAATTCATTAATGAAAAAAATATTACTAAAGTATAATATTAGTATACATGTATAGAAATGCATAATTTCAAAACGCGAAACTATAATAAATTATAGACGGATATACGATTTATAATTTCTGAATACGTAAAATAACATAGCATTTTGCATGGAATTAAACATATTACCGGCTGCAATTGCATGTTTACACAGAATTAGGTAGGTACATTTAGTAAAACCGCCGTACGTGTACTCTGCTCGTTAAATACGTCTGACATAACATTTGACTCTGTTTATGGTGCACTTTAAAACTTTTTGTTGAAAGGGCTGACCAAGCGAATTCCGTCTGGAAGTGTCCGTAATAATTCTTTTGGAATTGCGTCCGGTTTAGTACTCAACTTTCATTGTTCTGTTTAGGTAATGAATATCATTAATTTTGTGGTAATATTTTGTTTTTTACAGACTCATTTTATATTTTCTATTTCACGTTTCTTAGACATTTTTCAATTATCCGCCCAGATATCATCTCTATCTATAAAAAACCTTTCAAAATTAGTGACGGATGAAATCTACGCACATATTAAAATATAAAAGGGAACAAAATAGTGCACTTAGTGAGGATAAATAAAAAAATCAATATAAATATTTAACACAATATCCAGGCCAATTAGGCAGGCATAATAATGTCTAATCTTCACGTTAAAGTATCAAAACAGCACAATCCGCAGTGACATGACATTTTTACTTTTACGTTTGACGCCCTCGACAGTGCGTTTTCATTATATGCAGCTTAGTGGCTAGGTGTAAATAAAGCAGCCCATATTGCAGACTCGGCTTATTCGCACGAATTCTATCCGCCACGCGAGCACTATAATCCTCTTTTTACGATTCCAGTCGCAAGAGATGGAGATTTTGAAATGAGAAAAATAACCTCCAATTCTTTGTGCGCTGTGGCCGCTTTCGAGTTGTGAATTTATTTTAGCGGGAAATAATGTTAATGTCATTTTTTTGCATCTATTCTGATATGTTTTACGATATAGGACATAAAGAAACAACAGAATACAAATATAGGTTATAGAAAGATAACACAAGGATAACCGATTATGTACAAATATGTGTAGGACCATCTTTAAAGTTAAAAAATAAAAACAATACTAATTCTAGTAAAAAAAAAATTTATAAAGTATTTAAAATAAATAAACAAATCTTTATTTGTTAAACATGACGATAAGTAAAATTGTTAACGAAATATACAAAAAAGCTGTATCTTATACCATTTAACCGAATATCAAATGTCCGCTTAAAATAAAATGCAAAAACTACGTACCCTTAAATATTTTCAGATAAATCTCTAGTCAGCGAATGCGAATGAAATCAACAGCTACTGTCCGCTTATTCGACCGGTATACATGGTGAATGGATGCGGGGAAAAAATACATTCAGGCTATTCTACTTTCAACTAAATACTTTGTTATTGTTATTGCCGCGGTGCATTATAATGTATTTCATACATTTCTCGTGGTAAAACTATTTTGGCGTAAATTCCTTGGAAAATAGAGGTGAAGTAAATAATTCTCACTCTTACTTTTTTATAAACCAGTTTGAATCACAAAATTTAAAATGTTGACTAAAAATACGAGCTTACGCCATTTTCAATAAATATTTTTTCACAATAAATAAACATTTTTCTTAAAATCTCTAGTTAGCGTGTTCAGATGAAATCAACAGCTATTTAGATACCTCTAATTATTGATTGTCTACTTAATATGTCTACTCATTCGACTACTGTATATGATGACGCAGAAAAATAAATTAATGAAATAGGCATGATGAGTACATAAAAAAATTGGTATTTTATTTAGTCAGTCTATTAGCCTGTCCAAAAATACTGAAAACATATTTTTTGCTTAATCAATTAAATAAGAAAATGACAAGATAATTAGAATCAAAGTTCCAGAGCGGGGGCTTGTCACTCATTGAATACAATATGTACACTTTGCTCGAAAGCAACGTCACGCGAAAATTGGACTGTATCGTTTCGACTTTTAGTTTGCAAAAAAAAATATGTGTAATTTTTTTTTAAGTAATCTAAATGACGGACTAATCAATATTTTTTAGTCATCCCCTCTTCTTCTCGAACCTTTTGTTTTGTTATCTTATATATTTAAAATTCTCGTGTCACAGTTTTCGTTGCCATACTCCTCAGAAACGGCTTGACCGATTCTCATGAAATTTTGTGAGCATATTGATATATTTTTTTTGCAAAAAAAAAAAAGGTTTGCCGGGGTCAGCTAGTATTTAAATATAATCGTAAAGAAATGTAATGTTGTACTAGCTGGCCCGTGTCGGTTTTACACGGCTGCAAAAACCTTCTTCTTAAATCACTCTACCTACTGTTGATACTGTTGAAACTGCATAAAGACCGGTTTAATAGATATTGTTTTTATTGACAGACAGACGCGTCCAGCAACTCAAATTTATAATGAGCATAGATAGATACTTACTTCTATCTGACCTGGCGAACATCCTATCGTCTTATAATCTATATAAATAAAAATGAATTGTTGTTCGTTAGTCTGATTAAAACTCGAGAACGGCTGAACGGATTTATCTTATCTTAGTCTTGAAATGTTCGTGGAGGTCTAGGGAAGGTTAAAAAGGCGAGAAAAAATCTAATGATTGCCGGTTTTTTTTTTATAATTACCCGTGCGAAGCCGGGGCGGGCCACACTAGTAACAAATACAAAACATAGACAGAATCATTGAAATTGAAAAGATACATTCGTAAGTTATTCGTCGATCCATTTTGATCATCATCTACTAATACTAAAAAAAATCTGAAATAGACCTATCAAATAAGAGACCAGTTACAAATTAATTACTTTTGATAAACGCTATTATGCCGCTTTGTCTCAAAGGTACGATTGCTTATTTTGTATCTTTAAATTGATAGTGAATTATGATTGTTTTGAATAGAAAAATAATAATTATGACGCAACGCGTAATAGGCTTGATGACTATAAAAAAATGGTATTCTGTTTTGTCTGTCGACTATTTTTTGCTAGGTATAAAATCTATTTAAGAATAAAGTGACAAGATGTAACCATCAAGGTTCCGGAGTTGGAGTAAGAGAGGCTTGCGACAGATTCAGTTCAAATTGCTTGAAAGCGATACTTCAATTCAATGTCCCTCTTGATTTGAAGTTTATAAATAGCCCTCTTGATTTTAAGTTAAAAAAAACAAGTTACATTGCTTTTAAATAATCTAAACAGCTGACTTATTATCATTTTTTATTAATCTACCTATTAAAGGAATTCTTATTGAATATATTATGTGTGATATCCGAATATATGTTTTACTACACAAATTTAATTCAAACTGAATCTTATCACTTTAGAAAAATGTAAAGATTTTTAAAAGCTGTCATAAATTAGTTATCATAAATTCGTTATTTTTTATCTTTCTTGATCCTATACTCTGCGGGGGAATCCAGTATCGCTAGCCCAACACCATCTATATTTTCATCTTGGAAATGTATCCGGAGACTCCAGAGTTTTAGCCGAGTGAACTAAAAGATTCTGTTACAATACCCCGTCACAAAATATAATATTAGGTCCTTACATATGAAATTGGCGTTTTTCGTACTGGCCACTTTAATCACAAATTTCTCCTCTTTGGTAAGGAATTCCAAATTCAAATTTGTACAGCTATAGACTCATGTATTTGTGCTTCGATGATCGTCATTCATTTGTTTTTTTTCTTCTGTTTTTTTCTGTTTGCGTCACTCATTTTACAAAATGGAAAACTTAAAATATCGCATTATTTACGAGTACGAGTTCCGCCGTGGCACTAGTGCTGCGGAAACAACTCGAAGGGTGAATGATGTGTATGGCGGTCGTGTTGCAAAAGAAAACACAGTTCGTTTTTGGTTCCAACGTTTTCGTTCTGGAAATTTCGACTTGCAGAACAAGCCCCGTGGACGGCCTGAGACTCAAGTTGATAATGAAGAGTTGAAGGCTATTGTGGAAGCGGATCCATCGCAAACCACGTCCGAGTTAGCTGCAGGCTGCGGTGTTAGTGATAAAACTGTTTTAATTCACTTGAAGCAAATTGGGAAGATTAAAAAGCTTGAAAGGTGGGTACCTCACGAATTGACTGAAGCAAACCGGCAAACGCGCGTCGACTGCTGCGTTACATTACTAAACCGGCACAATAATGAAGGTATTTTAAACCGAATCATTACCTGTGATGAAAAATGGGTTCTTTACGATAATCGGAAGCGCTCAGCGCAATGGTTGGATCCTGGCCAGCCAGCCAAATCCTGCCCCAAGCGAAAATTAACCCCAAAAAAGTTACTTGTAAGCGTTTGGTGGACTAGTGCCGGTATTGTTCATTACAGTTTTCTCAAATCTGGCCAGACTATTACGGCTGATGTCTATTGTCAGCAATTGCAAACCATGATGGAAAAGCTAGCGGCTAAACAACCTAGGCTGGTCAATCGCTCCACGCCACTGCTGCTTCACGACAACGCTAGACCACACACTGCGCAACAGACGGCTACTAAATTAGAAGAGCTTCAATTGGAAAGTCTAAGACATCCTCCGTACTCCCCGGACCTTGCTCCAACAGATTACCATTTTTTTCGAAATTTGGATAACTTCTTGCAAGGGAAAAAATTCAACTCCGATGGGGCAGTCCAAATCGCCTTCAAAGATTTTATTGATTCCCGTCCGACTGGTTTTTTTAGTAAAGGGATCAATGAACTACCTATAAGATGGCAAAAGTGCATAGAAAATAATGGTTCATACTTTGATTAATTAAATATATTATATTAAAAAATATTCGACTTTTTGTTCCTCCCATACAAAACGCCAATTTCATATGTAAGGACCTAATATTATGGTAAGTGGCGTATCTTATTCTGGATAAACTACACTATATATTCTGGGTCTAGGGAGTCTAGGGTGTGTTCATAAATTGAGTCAATTTTAAAGTTCTTACTGTGCTACGAAATAGTTGCTGTTGTTTTTCATAGCTGAAGTTTGCCTTTTCCGTAGTATAATAGATACGATATGTTTGTCTGTCTGTCCACCATTTATATCGCCGTCATTATATCAATAAATGTATAAACTATTGAAAAATAATGAACCCTCTAGGTATGAGACCATCTCATACTCTTTAAGTTTATTTTGAGCAAGTTTCTTTTTATGTCCAGCATCTGGCAAACTACTAGGCTCTGTCACACACAAACCAGCACTCCGATGCGTGATAATGATAAAAGAAAAGAGTTAGGCTACGAGTAAGTCCTATTGTGTAGCCTTTGTCCAAAA
Source organism: Gymnoscelis rufifasciata (assembly GCA_929108375.1). Classification (NCBI taxonomy): domain Eukaryota; kingdom Metazoa; phylum Arthropoda; class Insecta; order Lepidoptera; family Geometridae; genus Gymnoscelis; species Gymnoscelis rufifasciata. Next base: position 5,705,639 of record OV815303.1, read on the forward strand.
TTATGAAGGTTATGAACCCTGTAATTCCTACTACGCCTTTTTAGGCCGAGCGAGGACATGATTGGGTCCTTATTACTCGGCACTACGGATAAAAACAAAATTCTACGTAACGATTTTGATTATAAGTAATATTTATCAAACTTATTATGTAATTACTTCTTAAATATTCATGGTTTTTAATAATATTATAATATAATTATAATAATAAGACTTGAAACGGGTAACATTCCATGATTTGATCTGAATACTCAAAAATCATCAAATCAAATGTTCAAGACAATAATATAATTATTTTTACAATTACTTTCCACCCGCGGTCTGCCTGCGTTGTAATACATTTTCCCGCAATAAAAAGTAGTTTATTTTCTATACTTCGACAAGAGCTATCTATATTCTTGTCAAATAAACAGGCTCTACAGAATGTCCAGCAAAAACATTGGCGGAAAATAGATATATTAATTCCATAGATTACGGGACTCCAAAAAAATTGAATCATTTATTTGAATCATATAACAATTATTACGTAATAGTGCAATAGTTACTAACACAGTTATACCTACTAACCCACATTCTAGTTTTTGCAAACTCAGCTGCACAGCATGTTTATATTTACTTAACTAGGTTATTTTAATTAGACACAAATTTTTTTGTTATATCGATGTTCTTAGAAATACTGCTTATTAGTTTATTTATCTTGCCTATTGTTTATGTCTTTTAGCCTGAGATACAGGATAACCCTAGTTCAGGCTCATGTATTCCATACCTATTTTAAACGTTTTTATACCTATAGTTATAAGTGAATTTTGTTAATATTTGAATAAAATTTATTTATTTATTTATTTATTTATTTAAATTATGATCCAAATCTGGTTTTACTCTTTAAAAAAACCCGCAAAATGTGGTATCTGACCGTAGTTAAGAGGGGCCTATGTGTTATTCTGATAAGTAAGCTATATTACTGTTTTCATCATTAAAATACAGTTAGTAGTTTTGGCGTGAAAGAACAACAATCGCACTTACACACTTACATGCTCACAAGCTTTCGCCTTTATAAGTAAGATTAAAATACTATGAAGTATTCTCTACGTGACGTAGTATCCTCGCAATATTCTAATTATATCTTACCAGTAATATTTCATAATGACGTCAACATAATAAGCAAATACATTGTCTCCAAATTCATGCGTAACTTCCCATAATGTTAATAAAGCGAAGCTGTTGCTACCTTAGAATGGGGCGCTGTGAGGTACTTTATACCCACCCTCCAAGTTAGTTGATTGATGACTAGAAAGTTTGCGGGATGACTCCTACAGGTAAACCTGCTAACCTTACTATAATGTACGGGTATCTGAATTCACCACGCAGTTGTAACTTATTTCTGAAGGTACATATATTGGGAGTTTGAGCTTCGAAGTTTCGTTTGATATTTAGCTGAAGTCATGAATTTTTATTTCAACAAATAAAGTATCCTTACTAATACCAATCTAATACTAAAAGTATATATGAGTTTTTTTTTTTATTTATTTATTTCGTAACTTTCGCTAAAATTAAACTAACAATAAAATATGTTACACAGATTCCCTATAGCCTGAAAAAGGACATAGGCTACATTTTTAAAATGCCATTTCAACAAAAAGTTATAATGCGGGTAAAAACACTAGTTAACTATATAAGAGAGAGAGAAATATTTATTAGGTGGTCATACAAATAGTAATATATTATATATTTTTTCCAATATTGACCTTAGTTTATCTACGAAGATAAGCGACGTTATACTGGTAGAGAGTCGGCCGAGAATATTCCGGAATTCAACGTGGTGCAAGCAAAATAGCTTTATGGTAGATCTGGGAAAAATTTATTAAAAGTAAAAAGCTATTCAGTATCGAACTATTTCTGAACATTCAAGCTCACATTCGACAATCCATTATTTTAAAGTCCATTCTTTGAAAACTGCATTACACGCATACTTACCCCCAACTGCCTCCGTTCAGTTTTGTAATACGTTTCATCCGAGATATCAACTTTAAAAGAATCGCGTCATCTACTACAAAGGAAGAGGAAGTGTAGTAACAAAGTTGCTGGCTAGCCGCACAAGTTATTCGGAATCGAATCAAACTTTTATCTGTACAATAATGGAGCGGATATCGAGACGATATCCAGATGAAAAGAGGATATTAGGGGTGGATGTGACGCGCGGTAGATAAAAAGTTTTCTTGTGAACGATGTCTAGTTAATCTTGGCTAATATGTAATTACCTAAAGTTTTATATTACTTTTCGTATTGTTTTATAGTGTTTTGGGTTTTTCTAATCTGGTCATATGATTAGTTTTAGGTTGCATCTGATCAAAGAAAAAGTTCCCATCTGATCATTGAACCGATACAAATAAATTTTTTTTCGTATTTAATTGAAATAAAAACGGAACGGCTTAAACTTCGTGATCTATAGATGTATTCTGTGAGCCGCATTATGATTGTTAATTCACACGAGTGGTTATTTATGTAATTGTCTTTTAAAATTATGGTGATAAAATTATTGTCTTTATTTAAAGTGAATTGTTTGTGTTCCCTGTAACTTCTAAAATAAGTGAATTATATAACAAAAAATATACTATACATTTATTATGAATATATACATTTTAAACATGCAAACTTCCCTCAAAAATTTGTTTAAACGATATCTAGTAAGTTGTATATACATTTCACCATTTTTTTTATTATGTTTTTTGGTTGTGGTCACTACTTGGGTGCCCGCTCTGACTGGAATGATTGCCAAATTTCTTAAATCTGTATATAAGTGTTTCTTTTAACAACAATAAGAGAAATAATAACTGTTAAAATTTAAGATTAGTGACTCGTACATAACCACCAATATATTTCCTGCTACCTACCTTTTCATATTACTATGACCTCGCATTATTTGAAAAGAAAAAGGAAAACTAATTTTACAACTCCTCTCGAAATGGTCAATAAAAACATCACCTTATATTTTTACGAGGGTCTCGTTTATCACCGCTGTCTAATCAGCTGAAGCAGGCTAGTTTTGTACTGAATCAGTTTACGTGAAAAACGCTTCGATAAGCTCTTTTACTATCACATTGGTGGATCTAAATTGAATCGTGGTTTCGTAGTACTGGGGTTCGGTAAAGACCCCTTGTTGGTTAAAATATAGACTATAAATAATGCATGGTAGCTTTTTGTTTAAGGCTGAGGTTTCATTCAGCTGACTGTGGGCAACTGACTGAGTCTAAGCGCTAACTGCTACACTTGTGAGCCCATTCTAAGGATTATACGCGGTGACTTAGCCACAGTCTGTTATGATTTGGACTAGTGGTAGCTATTGCGTACAGTCAGCACGCTTAGGCCCATAATCCTTACTAATTATTATAAGTTCTACCTATATTATTTATATATGCAAAAATAATACTATGTTAATCACATCATGGAAAAGTAGCTTTAAATAATATTAAGGATGGCGAAATAGACGAAGAGTTAATAGCTCATTGACACTCTCGCTATACCTAGGTAACTAGACTATAGGTCGCTATACTTAAAGTGCTGTTCAGATCTGCTTCTGTAGATAACGGTGCTTGATGTTCGACAGTTTGCTCATGTCCACATTAAATCCTTATTAATTTATTTAGATGGAAAACAAATATTTATAAACATTGTTATACGGTAAACTAGATTAAAAAAGAACCGGAATATTTTTTTATCCACATTCAGATTCTGTAATGGCTTATTTCATAAAATCCGAGTAAACTAAGCTATGGCTATATCAATGTGTCAATGGTTAGGTATATCAAGACCTATCTTGCTTTCTAAATATGTAATTAAGCTAAATAGCTCTATATTTGAACCATTGACTAACTTTATTCGGAGATGGTGAAATAGGACCTAAACTAGAATACTGAATTTTACGTCACTGTCATTCACTCATACATTTCAATGATGATTTATTTTTCCAATCGAATGAATCACATAAATCTGTTTCCCTATAATCAATAGCAGTGGGCATTGCTTAAGTGAAAAGCACATCCCCTACCATTTGTTACAGTGGCCGCGTTAGATGAAAGCCTATACAAACGGTGCGCTTCACGTCTCACTAACCATTGGGTACTGCAAGCTGGCTGCACACGGGGTTTAATACTGACCTATTACTACAGACAAGTATTATTTAAGAGGTGTAATCAAATGAATAGACGTTTGATCTGTGAATTGCTGAAAAAATGATTATAACAATGAGAAGAATATAGTGAGTTAAATAAATCATGTCATTAGAGGGGTTATTGTAGTGGATTTAGTGATAAATTATTATAAACAGAATAATTCTAAATGTAACTACATTTAATTTTGATGAAATTATTTATAACAATATTAAGGCATAAAACATTAACCGACAGATTAATTTGGTAAATAAATTGACAGCCCATTAAACTAATTTTATTACGAACAAAAATTCCACATGTCGAAAAGCTCATTTCAAATTATATGAAGTCATCCAGCTTTTAGATCTCATATTTCATCATAAGGTGTTTTGATGGAAAATTTACTAATAAACAATTATTTTATGAGGGGCATATAAACTAAAATCCCCTATTTTATGCAGTGGCACAAAAACATAAAAGTCCGAAGTAGTATCCAGCTAAGCCCCATCCCCTTCCCCTGCTGTCATTTCAATAAACCCCGCGAAATCCCCTTTATTTTCATTTCAAACATAAGCAACAACTCAAGATAACTCTAAAATTTTACATCACCGCGAAAAAATAAACACGTTTCCCCGCGAATCTCGAAAAACAAGCTCATTACGGCAAATGTTTCTTTTTCTGTCACTTTTACATGAAGTAAATGTTTGAATCCTCTACTAACGGCTTGAGGGGTGCAACGGCCGGGTCTATTACCCTAACGACACAGTATTACGTTTACCTAAAAATGTTATAGGGTATACCGTCGTTTAGGCTCCGACCTAATCAAGCGAGGCCCTCCGGTAACTTTTTCTATACTCCTAACTTAGTTTATTGTTGTGTTGTGTGGGCGATAACATTTTACTGTGCTTGATCTTATTATCCTGTCGGAGTTGGACCTAGTTTCGGTATCAGTTTCTTGTTAGTTCTTATTAGTATTGACGAATGCTGCTTGTAGATTTTTGCTTATAGATACTGATTTGCGATATCCTGGTATTCTTTGATTATTAAGAATAAAGTTATAGACTGAGGAAAGTCGGATATAATACTCAATCTTTATAGGTTATTTTTTTCCGTTGATAAGATTGTCAATCAGTATAAAATCGTTCCAGTCAAATACATTGACACTTCCCAAATATTTCGTAATACCCGAAGGTAGTACGACGCTTTTACATCATATTACTCTCGCATAGAACGAGATTGATGTGTGAAAAAAGCTCTTGAAATTGGTAAAAAGGGAAGGCTAAGTGTTGGGGGTGAGAGTGATCGAAAAATGTCGTCAATGGACAAAATTACACTGAAATCATACTTTAAGTATTGTTCTCAAGGTACACATACCAACATTGTGCTTTAAGACTTAGCATATCAAATAAGAGTTGAAAAGTATAAACTTAAATATAAAGACTGTGTTCGCTAGCAGCTCGGGTATACGTAAGTACTACGCAACAAGAGTTTATGAAATCGTAAAACTATAAAGTATAAAACATTGAAGCGAACTGTCAAGACAATATTATTTCCTTGATCATTTTTGTTGCAAAGACTTTGTGGTTTTAATTTTAAGTTGACCTGTCCATGTGCTTTTAAGGAAATAAACGGTTTGATATTGATTTTAAAATAATGGTCAACTAAAATAAACAAACAAATGCATATTTTTTTAATAATTCACTGTACTTAATGTTAATATACGTCACCTACGTGCTTCTTACGGAAAACAAGTTTGAATTTATTGAAATTTCTCAATAGCCACAGAAAAACTCAAAAAAATAAAAATAAGCAAACTCTGCAGTACGTTCCATAATTATGTTTCGCACGAGCTTAACTTAATAACCAGCTTCAAGAAATTTATTAGTAACCTGGTTTTTGTGCAATTTTTTCGGCATCCCACCCGCAATTTCGTCACGCATTTTTACTGAACAAATGTTCCCTTAAGATTCGGCTTAACTTATGCGGTGCACGTTTTGTAGAAGGTTAAATTCGCTTCCGGCGGTTACATTGGGTTTCACATATACAGGTGTAATGTGTTAATGGCATGTTTGTTGTAGGCTAACAGGGGAGTTGGAACACGGTAGATACATGTATGGATAGTTTCTGAGTTTGTTGAGAAACTAGATGTTAATCCTTAATCAAATGTATGTAGATAAGTTTCGTTCCTGAATTTGACCGTAGAATGGATTAATGGAAGAAAATAATTTTGGCTGATTATTCACTTCTGATTTATAACTAAAGTTTAAACTTCTTTTTTTTTATGATCTCTTCACATAGTTTCACTTATCTAAAAAGAACCACATATTATGACTGGAATAAAGGCATTAAATAAACAACACACTAAAACTTACAACGAAAACACAAACGAAATATAAAATAATACATAAACCAATAACAATCAGTCGCCTAAGAAAGTAAGAATTTAATTTAACTTCACAGAAAGAACATCAAATCATAAAACCCACATTCCATATCTAAAGTCGCGGATGAAGTGATAAAAATAATTAACAATGCCACAATCAAACGCCATCAATCATCGAGAATTACTCCAGAACATAATACATCTAGTTACTAGAACTGATGGTCAGACAAGCCAATCTCACAATGAGCATTAAATCATCCGTTTAAGACGAATGGAGTCTGAACTCACACATAAAGACGTCGAAGACGGCAATTACCGCTATTCAGTAGAAACGCCGCTGATGCAGTTTCATTATAGTCTCCCTAAAGTGATGGGAACGGTAAACGGTAAGCTTAGGGCTTTTGTTTATTTTTAAATGGTAGATTTTTCTAGAAATATTCATGTAGATAATGATAATGATGTTATAGTACTAATATAACTACAAGATTACAAATACAAATACAAAAACACTTCATTGCACACACAGGAAAACAAAATACAACAACACGTAGGAAACCAAATGTACAATGGGCGGCCTTATCGCTAAAAAGCGATCTCTTCCAGGCAACCTTTGGATGGAAAATTACTTTATTTTATTAAAATAATTAGTAGGCAGGGGAGTACAATATTAAATAAAATAATTTTAGAAAAAAAATGTATGTAGATAAGTTAAAAATTACATACATTAAAAATTTTAGATTATAATTACTCCATATGACAAATATAAATATATGCGTACACAAATAAAATAAAACACTTACTCGTACTTGGGCGCCACTATTGTAAATGTCTACTAAGACGTAATCTTGCTAATTAGAATGAATCGTAGTGCTAATTAGAATGAATCCTTTAAAATTAATATATATTTATGTAATGTATGTAATTACATAAATATATAATAATAAATAAATATATAAATATGAATTAATGTAATGTATGTAATTACATAAATATATAATAATAAATAAATATATATTAATTTTAAAGGATTCATTCTAACTAGCACTACGATTCATTCTAATTAGCAAGATTACGTCTGAGTAGACATTTATAATAGCCCAAGTGTTTTGGTTTTACAGATTTTTTATAGAAAAAATTACATTTTCATAATTTCGCTTAAATTCGTTCAGTTGCTTGAAGTGTTTGTTACCTTACCTCAATTTTTATTCTTATATATTTTTTGATGAAAAACGATCCGTTTATGTTAAATGTGCTAAGAATCACTTTAGGAGTTTTTAAAATATATTATTGTTATCCGTATTTAAAAGATTTGAAATAGGTAGTTATGGCTCCTGGCCTATACGCGGAACGCACACTCCGCATAAATGCACCTGCATCGCAGACTGCGTAGGCGTTTCGTGGTATTTGATAAGATGTCTAGCCCTAAGGATTTTTTATTAATTAAAACAGTCTAATATCGACTCCTGAATGAATTGTTCGTCTTTTATTTTTAAATATAGTTTTTAAAAACATATTTTCCCCGCGTCGCGTTTTGACTGGCGCTGCGGACAGGATATCGGCGCGAAATTATCCTGCACCTGTGAGGACCTCGCATCGGTCCGAGTGTAAAACTGTTTCGCGAACGTATTAACGTGAACCGATATCCACGAAACCTAAATAAATTTGTCGCGCGTTCGATCGGGTTATATGGTGACGTGAACAACATTCAGCAGCAGCTCTAATTGGAGGAAATGGGGAAAAGCGTACTGTGAGTAGACCTCTTCACTATCCTGCCTATCCCTGTTCTTATTCCATTGGCTGTGTAATTAGTTAAGTTAGTCATAATATATAATTTCTATACAACATCTATAGGAGTTATATCAGTGTGTTAATTAAGAAAATATATATGTATTTTTTTAATATTATTTTTATTAAATGTGAAAAGAGTTAAAATAAATTAAAAGAAATAAAATATTTGTTTTAAGAAATTTAATTGAAATAAAATAAATTAAAATGAATTAAATAATTAATGTGAAATATATAACTGGATAAAATAAATCCATAAATTAAATACTTGAAAGTGTTAAAGTAATTATAATATTGTGTAGAATAAATTTAAATTAAGAAAAATGGAGGAAATACGCACTATTCCTCGAGAAATAATTGATATCATCCCTCGTTTTGATGGTGATGAAAGAATGCTAAACTTATTCTTAAAGAAAAGTGAATATGTTATTAATTCATTTAGATCAGAATTCCAAAATACGGCACAAGACATATATATATTTCATACCATAACCAGCCGCCTGATAGGCAAGGCCGCCCACCTCATCAGTGAGCGTCAAGATGTGACTTCATGGAACGAATTAAAACAATTGTTATCTCAACATTTCGGCGACCCTAGGTCTGAAGAGTGCATTGCTATAGAGTTGGAAAATCTTAAAATTTCACATGGCGAATCATATCTTAACTTTTGTAATCGTATTCAGAATGTCAGTAGCACTTTGTTTGCCAAGTTAAATTTAATTAATGATGATGGTCTTAGAAAAGCTAAAATAACAATTTATAATCACATGTCCTTAAATGTTTTTCTGTATAATTTACCGGAGAACATGATACGTGTAGTGCGACTTCAAAAATGTGATAAGTTGGAAGATGCTTTAACTATAGTTATGGAGGAAGTGAATTTCTTAAACCAATATAATTCACGTAATAAAAATCAAAATTTAATTTCTCAGCAGTATTCAACTCAGATAAAACCAGTGCAAAATTTAAAGCCATTTTTTCCACAAAACAATAATTTAGTACCGAATTTTTCACCCCAAAATCAATCAGGCTTTAAGTTCGGGATCCCAGGACAAGCTAATTTTAAGTATGGTATCCCAGGACAAGCTAATTTTAAGTATGGTATCCCAGGACAGGACAATTTTAAGTATGGTATCCAAAGACAGGACAATTTTAAGTATGGTATCCAAGGACAGGACAATTCTAAGTATAGTATCCCAGGTCAGGCTAACTTTAGATACGGTATCCCACAACAATCTAACTTTAAATTCGGTATCCCACAACCGACAGGTTATACACCATTTGTGAATAACAATAATCAATTCGGATTTAATAATCAACCCCAATACAAATTTGGTATTCCACAGACACACCAACAACAGCAACCTGATAATTTTTATGATAATGACGTCTCAATGCGTACTGCACCTCAATTAAAACCAGCTCATGTAGCTCCACGAACATCAAATAATTTGTTTTATACCAACGAATTAACCGTGCCGGAATACACGGAATACGCTGTGGATAATAACTGTGACCCGGAAAATTATGTTCAATATAACTATCCAAAAGCACCTGCATATGAAATTGTCAAAATTAATTGTACCACAGCTTCACAAGATGTTTCAGAAAATAAAAATGTTCAGTTATCAGTTTCGGAACCAAAGGAAGTAATAAAAATTAACCACCATGAGGCTGAAAAATTACCTCATATTGAAATTCCAGAAATTGGTACAAAATTCATGATTGATACTGGCAGCACCAAATCATTCATAAGCCCGGAAGTTGCCAACAAACATTTTTCTGAATTAAAATATAGTGCACCGTTTGAGATAGTTAGTACTCACGCGCGCAGCTCTCATAACGAAGTCATTCACATTCCGCTCTTGAAAACTTTTCGTAGTACAGACTCTCACAAATTTTATGTTTATAATGTTGATAGTAATTATGGAGGACTAATCGGCTCAGATTTATTGAAACAATTGGATGCTAACATCGATATGAAAAATCTTATTTTGAAAACAAGTAACGCTGAAATTCCCATAATTTACAGTCCACCATTTACAGTTTGCGTTGAACCACGTTCTGAAAATCTATTAAAAATTCCTGTTGATCTGCGTAACAAGGAGGCAGTAGTAAGCCTGCGGAACGGAAATGAAAATAACAATGCAGACGCACTCTCTCAAATTAGATTAAACGCTTTAGGTAAAAATAACAACGATGACCAGCGATTATTATCAGTTCAAGTAGGAGACACTGATGAAACTGTCTTTATCAAGGGTGTTAATAGAGGCAAAGATAAACCTAGGTATCATAGGGCCAAGGTAAAAGAAAAGATAGATAGAAACGTAGTAACAGAAGAAATTAATGCGAGAGACACTAACGTTCCAGCTAAAGATATACGACGTCCTCCACAGGTTCGTCCTGCTACTGATCCAAGCAGTAATGACCCAGGCTCTTCAGCTCCAGAAGCTTGAGAAGAATCCCGGCGTGCTCCCGGTCAGAGAAGGAACCGCTCTTATGTCGTATGACAACTGGCTAGTTATTAAGATATTAGATACTAGGCTTATTAAGGAAGATTTAGATTTAAATGCGAATAGATATAGAGAATTAGATAAGTTAGTTTTTAACTCTCCGTCGAACATAAGTACATCTGCCTTAATTTACGTTAGTGATGTAAAGCTTCAAGTCGACCATGTCCTGAGTATTACATTTGAAAAATATTCACAAATTGTTCCAAGTAATCGTCAAAAGAGAGGACTCATCAACCCATTAGGATCTTTAATAAAAACCCTTACAGGCAACTTGGATAACAATGATGCAATTAAATATGACAATATAATAAAAAGGTTAAACTCTCGCCAACACTCTATAGAAATGAAAACCACTCTTGTAGTTGAAATGATGAGACTGTTTACGAATTCTACATCAAAGATAACTGACAATCTCGCACAATTGAGCTCTACAATTAATCAAATTAATAGCGATATTTCGATTACCACTTACACTAATGATATCATACATCTTTACAATTTATTTTTACACAACTTTCAGATTATATATGCAAAATTGAACGAGATTGAAAACATCTTAGCTTTTAGTAAAATAGGAGTACTACATCAATCTGTAATTAATTCAAATGAACTTATTAAAATTCTTAATGTTATAGAAAAAACAGATAGACTTATATTTAAGGCAACTCTTGATAATATTATAAAAATTGAACAGTCTATGACATTAAAATCATATTTTAAGGATAGTAAGATAACTTTTGTTATAGAAATTCCGTTAGTTAAGAAAGATACTTACTTTTATTACAAAATTGTTCCTTTACCCGTCACCCAACCTGAGACCAATCTTACCTTAATTATATTGCCTAAATATCCATACCTTATAGTGAAGGGGTTGAAATCCAACTCTCTGTCTACCCCCTGTCGTACCATTGGAGATAAAACTTACCTATGTGATGAAGCGCAGACCATAGTACCCGTTGAAGACACCTGTATCCTTGCTTTGATGAAATACTCTAAAAACGTCCCATGTAAACAGATACCCATAGAACTTGAGGATGTTAAGATCGAACCAATCCATAGAAACCGTTGGATAATTTACTCTAAATCAGCTGTTGAACTTACCAGACTATGCGCTAATGAAATACTACATTACACTATTTTTGGCACTTACTTGCTCACTATTGATGATGATTGCGATTATAATATAGCGAAGCACCGATTACGAAAACATACAGCTGCTGGAGAAAGCCTTTCTTATCCGAAGCTGCCATTAGTTACACTACCTGATAATCTGAAGATGGAGACTACAAAAATCGTGAAACCAGTGAAACTGAACGGAATTGACTTAACAAATCTAAAAGTTTTATCATATGCGTTGGAAAATAGTGAAATACAGAGTGATAGTGCAGTGAATACGAAGAGTGTTAGCATAGGCACCATTGTCTTATATATAATTTTAGTTATAGGTTTTATATCTTTTCTCGTATCTAAAAAATGTTTCAAAGTTAAATTTTGTAAACTCTTCCCAGGTCGAAATCATCCTCCGAATCAAAATTGTTCTTCAGATGATTTCGAACTAAAGGAGGGAGGAGTTATGGCTCCTGGCCTATACGCGGAACGCACACTCCGCATAAATGCACCTGCATCGCAGACTGCGTAGGCGTTTCGTGGTATTTGATAAGATGTCTAGCCCTAAGGATTTTTTATTAATTAAAACAGTCTAATATCGACTCCTGAATGAATTGTTCGTCTTTTATTTTTAAATATAGTTTTTAAAAACATATTTTCCCCGCGTCGCGTTTTGACTAGGTACATTTATATTATAAATTAATGTTGCCGCGTTTGTTTTTATGTCCGGGTTAACCCCAAAATGCGGTTTTCTGCAATAGGCAGAGTGACTTAAGAGAAAGTATTTCGTATCCAAGCAAAGCTGGATAGGGGAAGCTAGTACCGGTATGACTATACAGGCTAGTAAGTACAAAGGTATCGTTACTTTACATCAGGTGAGATTGAAGAAAAATAAAAAAAATAGCATAAATATCAATTTGAAGTTCGAATAGACTTGCGTGCCATCCCTGTGTCTTCAAACCCCTCACTATTCTCCCCAATACATTGGGCTTATTGAATCGGACGATAAGGTGCCTCAGTAATTTCCAACCATTACGATCATTACTCTTCGCGATCTATCGGACAAAAAGTTGACCATAACTGCTGGACGGTTTCCGGGGTCGCGTGAAAAGGAACGTGATCGCAAAATGTTGACTATTTCTGTACATCTTTCATATGTGTAGTTGTACATTTTTACTTTTTATAGTGTATATTCTTTTTGATATCTGACTTCTTTGATTGCCTAAGGATATTAGATATGCTCCATCACTCAACTCTTTAGGAATAGCATAAAAACGTATAAAAAAACATTTTAAGAATTCAAAACTTTCTTGGCATTCTTGGCGAATTAAGGAATTACATGAAAACCGACAACCCAATAAATAGAATAAAATATAAACTTAATGACATCTTCAGTCTTGGGTGAACACTGGCAATTTTTTTTTCACCTTTATTCACCTGGGTGGTCTTCAGAAAATTGTTTTCGTCACTTACTATTTGAACTCACAAGAAATTCTTTATTTGCTGGTGTTAAGTACTAACAAACACTATAGCCCACAAACAAACAACTACTTGTTCTAAACTACCTATCTTAAAATACCCCGCCATTTGCCAGAGCTGTGCCAATATATCGTAATTATTTATCGCTCTAGTGTGGCTCTCTAAGCGTCAATGCACAATAAACATTCAGGCTAGCTAGTCTCTGAGTTGGCAGTCACATATTTACTTATATAGGAGAAGGCTCTGAATAAAAAATGTGCAAAATGAGAGGACCATCCAATATGCCCACATTTCGTTTCATTTAGTTACCAGAAATAGAATGAACTCATTCCGAATCTGTTTCTTTTAATCCTTAAAAAATTACCTCATTTTTGAAATTACTCCTATAGTATAGACATGTAAAAAATAAAGTATGTATATCGTTTACAGATAAAGTTTTAGAAAATCAACAATGAGACTAATATCTTGTATTTTACTTTAAATTATGTATTTTAAACAGGTCAGTATAATCATTAATTCTTCCTGACTTTCTTGAGTTTACTGAAAGAAATAATTGTCAACTCTAAAAAGCCGTGTTGGCAAGGTGGGAGCACGTTCGACTTTAATTCCGAAGGTGGGTTCAAACCCTTCCGGGCAACTCTAGTTTTTTTTCTTGTAAAATGTATGTGCTCTTTAAAATACTTGCTTTAACAGTGAACGCAAATCGTAAGGAAACCGTCATGCTCTGAGAACTTAGAAAAGTTTGAAGGATGTAAGAAATTCACCAACCCGCAGTTGACCAGCAGTTGGTGAATTAAGTCCTTATCTCTCCCGTCAGATGAGAAGTCCCTGTGTCCCAGCAGTGACAATGATAATAGGGTGAAATAATGATGCAATTAATAAAATCACAAATTCTATGGATCATTGAATTTAGTTACCAAAATAAATAGTAAGTATTGTTTTTCCTACCCAAGATACCTTTTGCCGCTGCACAACTCCCTTGCCTCATTACCAACCAAAATCATAAACGCATTGTCTTCGTATTTGCTGTCAATACAAACGTAGACAAACAAGCACGCGCTCCCAACCAGAGCTAACGAACAAAGGGGAAGCGATGCAAGATCGATTAACCGTTCTCTAATTACGCAATTTCTGGCGATCTCTAATTGTGTGGACCAGTATATTCTGCGTGACAGTATGTTATTTCCCCGGAGGGCGGTAAAGATAGCGTTGGACGTTCTGTAAAAAATCTACTGGAAGAGACTGGGGTTTTGTTTCCGGAAGAAATATACCGGATGTATGCAAGCTGGACCCGCGTTTGGAGGAACAGGACTACCTACATAGCAATTTGGTAGAACTGTTCTCCTCGTAGATAATCTGTTTATAAAATGACTTTAGAAATCGACACACGAGCAAAATAACAATAATTTGTATATAGTTATATATATTGTTGTTTGTTAATATCACGTCATACCTTTTCTTTTTATCAAAGTTTTGTATAATAATATTAAACCACAAATTGAATCATCAATTATTTTTAACACGATCAAAGAACATAAAGGTAGAAATGACTTTTCCTCCAATTCAACATTTCAAATATTCAAGATCTCTGATAATTTTAAGAAGGATTGGCTCATTTAGGTCGGGACAAAAATCATAATTAATAAAAAATTAGGAAATCACATCTAGTGTACTTTATATCATTCGCCCAACGCATCGCTACCTACGCCAGGCTAAAATTATTCTCTGAGTCGTCAGTATTGTTCTCTCGTACTTTATTTGTCTCCAGCACACTTTTTGCTCCGCTGCGTGTCGCTTACAGGGTAATCCTTCTGTCTGTAATTTGTGATTCAGAATAAACTTCGAACTCGTCAAACTAAAGTAATAAGAACAGGAGTTGTCGCGTTAAAGGATCAATTTAGAATTAGGACGTTGACTCGTTTTGGATTTAATGTATACTAATAATATTAAATGTAATTAATAATGTAATCACC
Source organism: Gymnoscelis rufifasciata (assembly GCA_929108375.1). Lineage (NCBI taxonomy): Eukaryota > Metazoa > Arthropoda > Insecta > Lepidoptera > Geometridae > Gymnoscelis > Gymnoscelis rufifasciata. Next base: position 5,721,024 of record OV815303.1, read on the forward strand.
CTAGTACCAATTTTGGGGTTAAAGGATGCCGTATGTGGAAGCGAAATATAAATTAATTTATATACCTACCTAATATATCTACATAGGAACTAAAAATCTACAGCCTTGGTTGATTAAAACTAGAAATTAATAACTAATAAAATAAATATTCTTGCAGAATATACAAACGCTGGGTACTCGGTACTCGTGCCACTAGGTTAATAATTAATTCTACGGCATACGACAATAATAAAAACATGGCAATGATTTAAAAAGTTAAAAAAAAAAGTTGGCGGTACAGAATACCTATAAGACTGTTCCTATAATAGAATCGTAGTATAATTACGACCATGCTATTGTGTTTCAGTTCTAAATAGACTTCGGTTCATTCCCCTTTGCACTGCTAACTATTACAAATTAATGGTTGCTAAAAGAGGTATGTCATTGATGACGTATAGTATATAGTAGATGGTATTGCAACACGAAAAAGCATAATTTAGATTATTATTTTTATTATTTATTAATAAAAAACTAAATTATACTTTTTCGTGTTGCGTCTGTTAAACAGTGCACAGTACACAGTGAAAAAGCATAATTTAGATATTTTATCATTAACTTCAATTTTGTCTCGTTTATTCTGTGGTTTGGTGGCTATAATTTATTTAATCAAAACATATTCAAATACAACATATTTTTGTTGATAAAAACAGTAACTTTAAATCCAATTTTAAATCATTCTGATAATAATAAGCTGCAAAAACACCTAAGTTTTTTTAGGACTTAGGAGGAGGAACTTTGTCTACATGTTTTTATATTCGGGAGAAACTCAAAAACTTTATGTTTTTTTCTAGGTAGAGTAAAAGCCGAGGAGAGTAAAAGCTGGGAAGGCTCAGTCAGTGTATATAACATTATCAATTTTGAACCGTTGAAGTCCTAAGAAGAAGTTTGATGGTAATAAATTAAACTACTAAATTTAAATTTAAACCAATTTTTCTTTTCAGTAAGATAGTTTATTTAAGTATTTAACTTAGTAAAGGATACTTATAAATGTCAGGGAATCTGTTATGTTAACACCTTTATTGTAACCACAAGAAGCAACGAACAAATATAAATAAATTTTTATAAATTTTAGTTCATGTTTTAATAAATAATACATTGTATTTATTATCTGAACTATTTCTTATCACAAGATCCTAACCAAACTCACTTAGCGTTACGAGGGCTTAGTAACTTAAATACTACATAGGACTTATTTTGTAAATAAACTCACTATGTTCGGTTATCTTATTAAAACACTTAACAAAACTAAGCTTTGTTCAAGAATTCCATTTCAAAGAATAAACCTAAAGATTTCAGAAACCAGAAAACTTAATACAGAGCGAAATACAAGTATCTTCTCTTAAGTTATCTACGTCAGTGGTCAAAGTTCAGGATTTCAGCTATTTATTGCAATCCCTAAGGATAGGAGAATTTACGCGCTGAACGATAAAAGAACATTGGTTTATAGGGATGATATTAATGTGGTTTGTTCCTTTTTGGTATCGTTAAAATTACTTTTCATTAAATAAATTATAAAACATTTAAAAATATATAAAATATCACATACCGTGTGAACTTGTACTATGATGACTTGAATATAACAATAGCTTTATATGCCATAGCATCAACCTGTTATATAGGAATTTCCGCGTGAATTATGACTGTATTAAAACAAGGTTAAATGTAGCTTATAGCCGTGAAAACAGAAGAAACAAAAATTTTAACAACAACAAATTTTTTTTGTTTTAAATTGTTAATAATAAATAGTATAAATATCTTAGACCGCTCTGTTATTCAATTTTTAATAATTACTAGCTGTTCCTAAAGTGTGTCGATCACAAAACATGTCTATCCTAAAAATGTTATAAAACGGAACATTGCATAGGAAATATTCGAATTGCAACATAAAATTTTCAGATATTGCATTCCATAAAACTATTGCAGCTAACGATATTTTATTACTTTATAGCAGTATTGGTTTGTTTGTACTAAAATCTTTCTTCTTTAAAATCATAAATAACAGACGTTTTGCGACCTGCAACTTCCGCGATTTGTTCACATTTTGTTATGCATCTCCCGTAAATAATTTAGCCACTGTGATAAAATTGAATATCATTTAAATTAAGTGTCAAAAATTGTGTGTGTAAGAACATAATACATTTTTACAAATTAAAATGAGAACCTGAGGAGGAACGACAATTTTGAACCAACTCTACATAATGAGGATTATGTAGAGTTGGTTCAAAATTGTCGTTTACTAACATTCATGTTTTAAAAAATCTACTAACTAATTAAGAACACAATTTAACTTATTAAATTATAACAAAACAGATCATGATTTTATGATTTTTGTGTTTACCGTTATTTCGATGCTGTTGCAAACGCCATGACCGCGGCATAAACTGGTGATTTTGCGAGTAGGTTTACAGTCATTGTCATTCACCGTTAAAGCATGTGTTTTAAAGCGCACATACATTTTTCAAGAAAAAAATCCAGGGGTACGTGGCGGGGTTTGAGCCCACGACCTTCGGAATGAAAGTCGAGTGTGCAGACAACACGACTTTTTCATCATGGTATCATGGTATTCTACCTTTTTATAAGTCTTAATATAGATCACCATTTGTCTTAACTTCTGAAGCAACATCAAACAATTTAAAACAATCCTCACTGAAATCATTGAATAATTTGTACAAACGAACAAATTCGCTAATTTTACAATTCAACAGTAATTCAACCATCAGGGAAGTTCTTATTAATTAAAACTTTAATTTGAGGAAGGCCGGGTAATCTTCAGAAGTTACAATCGGCTCGACCCTTGTTAGCTGACGCTTCCCAACTTGTTCTCTGATGCTTTTGGGAATTTAAAGAGCATTCTATCATTATGTCTTAAGTTGCTGCTTCAAGGTTGGAGGTTTTTCCTGTTTTTGTTCGTGTTGACCCTCTGAATCCTTAGATACACGTGACCTCCGGGTGGTTCTAAAGACAGTCTCTGGTAGGCTTCGGTCACCGCCGGGCTGGCCTGTGCGTGAAACGATTTTGTCCTGTTTCGTAATGTGGTCCTGAGAAGCCTGTCGAACCTTCTAGACCACATCGTTACTTTACATCAGGTGAGATTGTGGTCAAATGAAGGCTTATCTAACATAAAAAAGACCAAAAAAGGTTATAAATAGCTTTTATTATACTTTTGCCAATAGCTATTATGTCGCGTAGTTTTTAGGGTTCCGTACTCAAATGGTGAAACATGACCCTATTTTTACCTTTCTCATATTAATTGTTTTGTATGATAAATAATTACTTAAAGGCTTTCATATCAGCATTAACTCAAGTAATTTCAAACACAAACTTTATTAGATTAGAATAAGAAAAAATATTCTGTCCAGCATTAGTTGAACAACATACAACGTAGGTTTGGAGTCTTTAAAGAGTTAATAGTAAATACTCTATTTCTTGTTTTAAAGGAAAATTAACAGCTAAGATTAACACTATAAACTAACCTAGTAGCAACAAAAGATACTGACCTCTTCCATACAAGTGCACAAGTGCTTCCGGGGCAAGATCGCGACTTATCAGGGAGTTTTTTAATCCTAGCGATACTTTGTCATATTGTTTACATTTTCTGTACTTGTACTGTTTTTGTTATTGTTTTTTTTTTATTCTATCTTACTTTTTTAGTGTTGATATCTACATCAACTTTATGTTCAAAATCGTTTTTTTGTTACTCATTATTGTTGTCTATTCGTAGGAACATTTAATTGGCTCAGCATTGTATATGTTAGTGTTTATTTGTTTGATATAGCTGTTGGTTCTCCTATTTAAATAAAATAAATAAATAAAAAGCAAATTTATTATTGACAATAAAATAGGGTGTGTCGAACGCAGGCGTTGGTAACTCTCTTGGTAGTCTCTGTACCTAATGCGAAGGTTCGTGTCGCAGCGCTAAAAGCATCGTGAACGAGATGTTGCGCGCTACATGATTCGGAAGTGACGTAATTGTAGCCACGCCTACGCCGAACATCGTCCTTGCCCGATTACTTCGCGTTGCAAATATGTACCCGGCCACACACATCGTGTTGATATGACTGTTCGCCGTATACAGCTAATGTAGTCGCACCATTACTAAATTAATTTAAAATATAATGAAAGTTTATTTTTTATCGTTTGAAATGAAAACAAATGCTATTTCCTAAATATTTATTTTGACGAGTTATTAGTATGTATTTTCGTTTATTTAGCTATCTAGCTAGTGTCTGTTTGTCCTCAAAATACATTAAAATTTGCTTATGAAGATTTTAGAGAAACAGTGAGTTTGTCGACTTGATACCATCCAGAAATTGCATTATTTTCCTCAAGAATATGGCTTCTTTTCTGTTGAGCCAAAGAAAAATGCACGTCATCCATCAGGATTTTAAAATAGGAGAGCTGCTGAAAGAACGTGGATAATAATGTCTAATTTATCTGAAGATAAAATGGTCTCCAAGCTTAAACCAAGGGTATCCAATTTAGGTGCCTAATCATCGGTAGGTGCTTTAAAATGGGAAAAACGTTTGGTTTTTCTGGTACTCGTAGATTTTGTATTTTAATGTAAAGCAGGTGTAAGTTTAGTTTTTAAAGTGACATGATTATGTGTGATAAATTAGGTATCCAAAATTGAGTAATATAATTCAATCGAACCATAATTATTATAACACTAATAAAATTTTACTTTGTTGGTACAAAGTGCGTCACTAGTAGTTGTTCAACGAAATACCGCAGTGCTTGTTTATTTTTCTATTTACACCTTCATTGTATTGTATTGTATCACTACAGTCTTAGGACCTCAACTGATTTTCCGGCCTCCCTCACATATCCAGTTAAATACACCATAATTTTGGACAAAATAAATTAAGTTACTGGATTGGTATTAAACTTAAGTTCGCATACTTTTAAAGTACAAAATATTGCATTGAAGGTAACTACAACATGTTGAATTTCAAGCAGCAAATAAAAATTGCGAGGCACTCGATATAATGTCGCTACTGCCATTACCTGGAGAAGTTTGCGGGAAATCGTTATTGCTCACAGTTTAAGGCTGCAGCCTAAGTGGACTGAAGGGCGGGCTGAATTTTTTAATGAATTTATGCATCGAGATAAAATGTACTAAGGCACTAGAGCAAGCGTCTCATAAACATGTTTCGACTGTCGTTACGGAGTCATCTCCGAGTAATATTAAACAATTGTTAAAATATAGAGCTATTATTACGCGGTATATTACGCTTAGTCACATGTGACAAAGTGAGATAGCCCTTTAGATATTAATGACATAACAACCATTGCTTAGTTTCCTCGAATTTCAAGAAATAAGCCGTAAATGCTCTTGCTTCCTTAGTTAAGTGTGGACTGAATACGTCTTTATTGCTTTTTTGTGACAGTATATAAATTTTAAATTTTGGCTTTCTAGCAGCTGCAATAATTAGTAATTAAATGAAAATAAATATTTCAATTCTGACAATTTATTTAAAAATGATTTTGAGCAAGTTTACATGATTCAGCGTGGTAAAAATGTTGCCTTACATCACTGACAAAGCTCTGACAGACGTAGTCAGAAAATTACTGGCTGGCGCCTACTGACGCGTAAGAATGTCGTCATTAGTGATTTGGTACACCTGTCTATGATACTTAACTTATTTTTTTGCACTTTTGCAAAAAAAAAAAAAAAACTATTAGAATATTTGGGGTCCATACTGTGTATGGGACCCATTTTGGTTTTCTTTAACAAGATCGTTAATATTTTTTATACTAGTGAAGGGATAGACAGGCAGATTTGTGACAATCAAATATATGAATATCATGTATACATCATTGTGTACAAATAATGACTTTTTATTTCAGTGCTATGAGTTCTTTTATTTAAGAACGCTCGCTGTGCGTGCATGTAACATCTAACCAACCAAAAATCGCGTCAGCTTGTTACAGCACTGCCTGAAAACATTTCAAGTGCACAACTGCTGAGTATGCAACAAAATGCTTCCTATTGACGGTGGAAGCGGTCAGCTTGATCACGACTGTACTTCGCAAAACAAAGTGTACAGACAAACTTGGGCTACGGAAATATAATATTTTGGAATTTGTCGCCTTCAAGCCAATTTAGCCAGCTTTAAATTTAAAAACAGGGTTATTGGCTTTGATTAATTCTTGAATCGTGATGGTTTTAATTACTTTTAGCACTTATGTGAATATATTGAAAGTTCTTATTATAACCACTGTAACGTCCAGCGCCCGCGGCGTAACTAGGGACTAACGTCCCAGCCCGCGTTACGCGAGCGGTGCGTGACACGCTGCGCGGATTTTCCGTTAAAACTATTTATCACATAAAAAGTACTAAACCTATTTCAAAACCAAAAATGTATTTATTTTCTTTATTATAATTATATAAACTTGAATAATAATACGAATCATCGTACCTACATCTTCATTTACTAAAAAATTATCAAAAATAGGATGGTAGCATTTTTAGACTGATTTGGAAACCTATTTTGATAAATTTATTTAAAATACCTCCTCTGAACATTTAATTATTATTTTGGTACCGTTTTAACGGGGTTGGAGTCTAGTTTTTTCAATAACATATTTAATTTTAATACAGATATCACAAGTAAATCATAAAGAAATTAACTTGCGAAAAATAGGAAAATGGCGGAAAATTTCTCTCACTTTATTGACAAAATAATTTTTTTTTCATAATTTTTGTTGCCAGGTATGGGTTTTTCTAATTAGAATTTAGTAGAATAATTATTGACAATGACATCTGACATTGACACTAGCAACTTGTCTTATTAGAAAATAAAGAAAATCCGAAATAAAAAAACCAAAAACTCGTGTGGCACTCTAGTACCATGGACGTTAGTCGGCATAAAGTTTTGTGGCACTACAGTACCACTGGACGTTCAAGTGGATAAATAAGAACTGTATGTACAAATTGAGGAACGTGTTAGTTTTTATCCTAAATATTCTTAAACGACTTAAAATACTACAGGTATTTTAAGTCGTAGTAGTAAGGTTCGCACGTAACGAGCTCGTTACGTGCGAAACTAAATGATCTTACGAAGAAAAAAATCGCGTTCGCTTTTTGCAGCACTGCCTGAAAACATTTCAAGTGCACAACTGCTGAGCACGCAGCATAATGCTTCCCATTGACGGTGGAGCGGTCAGCTCGAACACAACTGTACTTCGCAAAACAAAGTCTACAGTCTAAGCTATGGGCTAGGGAAACAGGGTATTTTGGAATTTGTCGACCTCTAGCCAATTTCTTGTTTCAATAGAAAACAGCGGGTTTCTTTTGATTCATTTGTATTATACAGAAATGCTAGTTAGAAATGAGGTGGGTTTTTACAGTTTAAGACGTGTTGATGGATCAATGAATGAATGATTAATGTTTTCGCAAAGTCCAAATTTTTTTTCATGTCGTGTGTTCCAAATTGGAGAACATGACATGTTACCTACATGGTATGATTTGTAAAATAAGATCTTAATTGTGTATGGCATTAAATAAGTAAGTGAAACCATTTTAATATTTTTTATTTAACTGGATTGTGTTTACATATTACATTTTACCCAAAAACTAAGTCGCCCTTGTAAGCAACGTTAACAACTGTAATAAACAATGGAATATTTAAAATACTTCCTTGTTCAAGTATCATCCGCTATTCCAAAGTTATATCCTAAACTTAAATCCTTTTACTTTTTGTTTTGGGTGGCCATTAAGAAGCGACTTTTTCTCCAATTTATGGCTATGGGGTATTCAAAAGCGGCTTAGTTCCTGACGTGTTTTACGTACTTTCTACACAATTTATGTTCGTAACTCCTACGCGGAAAACGTCTTTCAGACATTGGAATTTCCATTGGCTGTTTCAGAAAATGCTTAATGTTTACAAAGACAGCTGGCTTCACTATTTAGAAACAAGACAGGGAGGAGCACTACCGAAATAACATATCGCTTTAAATACCAACTGACAGATGACACATTTCGACATTCTTCAACTTGTCGGTTCTGAAAGACTGCTCTTTTGCCTTTTTATTTTTATAACCACTTTTGTTTGCGGCTGTATTTATACACCTTATTGATTTGAAATAAGAATCAAATTCGATGCTCAAAAATATGTTTGCGGCAACAGTTAGATTTGTTTTAAATAACAAAAAGAATTAGAAAATACAATTCTCAAGCAAATGGCCATTGTGAAAGATATCCTAACAATTAGCAAGCTGACATTTTTATATTCTTTGTTCCAGGAAATTTTTAATCACAATAATTCAGTGTCAGTATTAAGTTGAACGCTAAATAGCATTAAATTTATGGGCCTTTTATTTTGTGTCTCTGAGAGCGCTATAAATATGTTGTCAGTTTATTAATAATCGTGTTACTTTAGCCGAAGGACCAACACGTGTTAAACAACGGGGGCATTTTTAATGATTAAGATATGATTGAGAGCATTACAGACGTCTTCGTAAATGCTTTGTTATTTATTGCCTTGTTTCTCACTAAGACCAGATTGAACTCGATTCCAAATGATTCGAATAAGTCATGCTAAGTCGTTGTTTGAATTCAGGATTGTCGCTGAGTCTGTGAAATAATTGAGTCATTCATAAGGCTTGGGGTTCACGATGGGAGGTTTCGTGGCACAATGACTAATAACAAGTTAATCCGCAAATAAAAGTGTAATTGAAACAGAAGTGGAATGCCTGCGCCGTGTGGGTAGGCTAATGTCGATTTGTCTTTGTCGGCGTCACTGAACTCGTCAGAAATAGATTAAGCGCTCTCACTCCATCTAATGGTGCCTCATTTGTTTGGCTTTTAGAGAAAAATTGGCGTTAAACTCGGCAGGGTATCGGTTCCAATTCAGACTGCAAACTGCACTCGATACTTTAAACTCGATTCGTAACTTCTAAATTCGTCTTCCTTATTTGACACGGGAGCTGAGCGTTCCATTGAAACAAAGCTTTGATGAAATCAGTCTTTAAAATTTGTTCAAAACATTTGTACGCCTCTCATTGTTTTCTTCGCCTCCTAAGAAAAAATGTAATTTATGTTTTGCTATTTCGTCTCCTCTTCACGGCTCGTTTGAATCAGAAGTTACAGTATATTTTGCTTTCCGCTCGGATAAATTGTTAATTTCTTTGTTTGTAATTGTTTTTGAACTCCCATTATAATTGATGTTTGCGACTGAAAATGATAATTGAATATTGATTTTGTCAATGAACAATTAGAAATCGTCTTTTTACGTGGGTAAACCGCGTAGTGTTTATTAAGCACTTAAATATTTTTGGATGAGTTGTAGATTCAGCTTCATTTAGGTAACATGACATTAAGCAGGTATGTGTTAAGGGTGTTAGATAACATAAACAAGACTCGTAAGTTTTCGTAATTAAATATTATAACTAAAGGAAAAATTATCGTACATCTGAACTATCAAAGTTGATCTATGCACCTCTAGTATAGATACTAAATTGTGAAAGTAGTTAAATTAAAAGAGAAATCGCCTTATGAAAAATCTCGTTTGAATTGTAGCTGTATTAGGTGTGCATAAGAATATTCATTTAGATTCCCAGAGAGGGATTAAATTAAAATTCAAAATTGAATGAATTGTGGTAGAGTTGAGCACTAAAAGTTGCGGAAAAGAAGCAAGATTTTTGAATCCCCACGGAATGAATTAAGCTCAAACTTTTATCTGCTATCAGGAAAAGATTTAACGGGATATGCCTCGATTTAATTTAGTTCTTGCTGTATAAAGTGAAAAGTTTCCTTCACTTTACATCTTATTTTTGTAATTTTTCTTATAAAGGATTTAGATTTATCGCGTTGGATGTCATCCACTGTTAAAAAATTGATGCCAAGTTTCTAACAGAAAAAAACAATGCATGAATATTCTTTATCCAGGTCTGCATTCATAATTAGTTTTTAACACTCAAAACACCGTGTGCCGCTGTCTTTTAAACGGGAGTGAAATAGAACATTATTTATTTCATTAATTAATGCTGTTAGTAGTCCTAACAGCATGAATGAAAATAACAATATCCGTTTTTCAGTTACTACATTACGATTAAAATACTACAGTAAAGGATGTAGGTTATTCTGCATTGGGATAAAATAAAGCAATAAAAATTGTTTGTCAAGGTATTTGAAAGACATTAACTGCGAAAGCCATTTGCCCTTTAACAGAACATTATTGGCTCATATTCTGACGGACTATTTCCGTGTCACTTTGTACCCTGGCGGGGCTGGCGTGAAATAAGCGTAAAACTAGAGTTGAGTCGAAGAGCCGGACAAATATTATTATTTAAAGGATATGATAATAATTACACGGAATGAATCACCCGAATAGCCCTCGGGATCTTTTAGAATAGGTCGTTTCGCACCGTGGTTCGAAACGCCCAGAACTTTTACACAACTGACGTATGTACTCTGCAGAATTTTTTTATTATTTCTTTATTTTGACACCTAATAAAAAAGGCCGGATGATTTAATTTACGTCGCCAGCTATGGACGCAACCCACGCAGTTATTATTAAAATGGACGTATGCTGTACGAGTTTGGTAAAATCCATTACAATAACTAACTGCTTGGATAATTAGCCAGTCACTTATGGCGCTCTAATGTGGCATGGCACTTAGAACTAAACCATTATTTTTATTATTTAATATAAGTTACTGTTACTATTGTTTATTAAATAAATGCGCCTAAAACAACAAAGTGACCTATAAACCAAGGCTTGGGAATTGGTATCGTATCGTTTATACAACAATTGCTCCACGATTCTAATCAAATTAACTCGAAAAATAGATCTAAACCACCGTAGAGAGCTGCCTTACACGGTCGGTTTAATTTCTTCTGATTTATTGCATCATGGTGATTATTGACTTCAAAGTTATCAACTAACCTATACTTACAACGCAAAAAATATTGTTTATAAGAATGTTTATACAACATTTTTTCTGGAATTCCAAATAGAATTAGCTGGTTAAACTAATTTGGCCGTACACCATCCTATACCAAAGCGGTCCGTCCAGCATATCTTCGACTATTTAATTGAACTTTGAAATGGATATAATTAAATACAACACAAAAATGCAATGCCTAAGTTTAAACATTTATAATAATTTTATGTATGCCTTCTTCAACAGCCCTTTTTCCGGTATTGAAATTAAATTTAGCCGGATAAAATAATTAAAAGCTTAACCACCCTATTCCAAAGCGGTCCGCGCCGGCCACCCAGCGAGTCGGCGACTGCCTAACACGGTCGGTGTCATTTCTTCTGATTTATTGAAACGGAGCGAAGAAAGGGGTATACTTGCTGGTAAAAATATCGACTAGCTGATTTTCAAAAGTATCGGTCACTCCGATGGTTATGGATCTAAATGTTATACAATAATTAAAAATTATTATTTACTTAACAATTTTAACAATTTGATCGTTTTAAAATTCATTTACAATAAATTTATTCCTAATTATTATTAAGATAGAGATGTAACATAATTTTATTTATGGACCTAGTATTTGATTCCGCAGTCAATAAATGCTCAAAGACAGTTATCATTCATTTATTATTATGCAAAAAGTAATTATGTTGACACAACCGTTAATCGCATGAAAAATAATATTTTGCATAATTAGAACTTTTTATTTGTACAATCAAGTTATCATCTATCTATATCCATTTTAAATATGTGTTTGTAGAGAATAATTAAATGCTGTGCTCACCTTATATTTAAATATGTCTTATAGAATATTAATATTTGTGTTGATTTCTTAAGGTGTTATGTTACACGGTATGTTGATATGACCTATTAGTTAATAGATAAGGCCCATTAATTGCTCTCAAGTGTAATACCAAAGATCTGACACAGACCTAAATTAATATCGAATTCATAATATGAACGCAATTTCTCAGTTGCCTGATCGTATTACATGATTAGACCACAAACTTCAGAAACTTATGTTAATTTTACATGTGGTTATTTTGATTCTACGTAACGAGGCCATAATCTGCTTATAAGTTAAAATAATTATACTTTTTTTTCTAACGGAGACCTGCTATGACTATTTATTTTTTACATTATAATATGTATGTACGATGGTTACTCAATAGCGACGGAAATACTACAAGTCTTATTAGGTGAATATAAACAGTTAAAAAACTAATTATTTTACATTCATCATAATGTAAAATATGCGCAAGAGGTCCGCTGTTCGATTCCCGCTGAGGAGTCAATTGTTTGTGTGTTCTGTAAGCACTTTCTCCTTGGTCTGTGTGTTTTATATGTATAATAAAAAATATCTTTGCATGTGTGGATTGTCCAGCATTATATAAAAAATCATAAGTACCCCTATTTAAGTTCCCAACTGATAAAGCTGTGTTGTTCTATTCGCTTCTCAACGCAGTGTAAAAAAATTAAGCGAACTGTCAAGACAATGTTATCTCCTTGATTTTCTAAATAAAAATTTTTGATTAATTAACTTTAAAATTACCATGTAATGTCCTTGTTCTTCAAAGGAAATAATCTTTTTTAAATGTGACTTTGACACTGGGACACAAAGACTTTTTGACGAGAACGCCTTATATTGCCTAATTAATATATTAGAACAAATTTATCAAGGGGAGACGCAAAATGGCGTTCAACTGAGTAAAATTTTTTCACTTTATAAACTTTATTTAACTCGACACTGGCAAATTGTCGCTTCAAGCGCAAAGTCCAATTACAAGAAACTGAACTGAACTTAATATATTAACTTATACCTTCCTACTTAAATATAAATACAATAATAATGTACAAGAATACTGCAACGAATTGCAACAACCGTAAACGTCTACTGGGTATCGTATTCGTGTATGAAGTATTTCAGTTACAGCACCCAGCCTATTCGCACCTGCACGAATCGCACCTGATCTAGACCATTTACAGCACCTCTCAACGTAAGGGGTAATGTTATGTGTATATTTAAGTGTCTAATTCCCTATAAGATAGTAATATAGACACTGATCCCTGTAGACACTTACTATATTTTAATATTGGTTTTGCTTAATAGGATCTCTCTTTACTGCAACCAAATACGTATATAATTATCTGTGTATTATATTTCATTACAATATATTAATAGTTAGTAATTACGTAACGTAATTTATACAATTTAAATACAATTCAATAACGGTCAAAAGTAGATACGTATTTAATTTACAATCAACTAACTCGTTGTAATACATATTAACTCATTACGAATACATTGAATTTCGGGTGAAAGTCAGCTCATAAAATAGTTTATTTTAAACATGGTCCTGGAATTTACCATTAATTTAAATATATAAAATTTTACTGATTTATTTCTATTCAATAAAATGTAAATGCTTAACGATGATCATTATAGAAAACAAACTGATTATGTAAATTTATGCTATAATTCAAATCATTTATCGATACGGTGTGATGTAAGGCTTCTAATGAACACGATTGAAATTATCGTCACTTGTTTGTTTATGTAATGGTGTTTAAAATATTGTTTATTAATGTATAGTCAGCAGCAAAAGTAAGTGATCAAATCAACGTTCCAAAACATCTTCTACTGTGACGTGCCAGGAGTAACAAGTTATACTCGTACCAAAGCGTCAATTCCAAATAACGTTTTATTGGTAAAAAAAAAAAATCACATTGAAGATCCAAATTACATTTAACACTTATGACTCCGTTATTCGTTCCTTTACTTCTCACAAACTTAAGGATCTTTTTTCATCAGTTTCTTTAGCTGTTGACTGTACTAGTTAACGAAATTAGTTTTAGGAAATTATCGTGACGGCATATACTGCTCGATAAAGTGTGTGGGAATACTAGCAAGCTACTAGCTGTGGGCACGATGGTAAACGGAACCGATTTTCGTTGGGTCCAAAAATTGTGTCCTTGTGACCAAATATAGACAGGTTTCTTGCTTGGCCGCGTACTCACGGTGTCGATAAGAAAATCTAAAGTTAACCCCATTTTTTTTATTTTATAAATTAAGAAAATAGCAATTCGAGAAGATTGTGTTGTGTGAATTGTCCGGAAATATTTATTTATTTTATTTGACTAAATATTGCTTTTTAATTACATTTGATTGAGTCAGTAGATTATTCTTAAAAATTCTCTAGAATAAACAAATGTATTTAAAAACTACTTTCATAAAAATTTTGTATAGTATAATAAAATCTGTGAGGCAAACTTATCAAGATGTAAAATATGTTTCCCTATTGAACGTGTTGGCTGCAAAAAAGATTTTAAACCCTCCAGCCCTACTCCATCAATGTTGACCCCACTAAACATGTATTTTGTAGTTGCCCTACATTTCCAAACGTAGCGAGTAACATCTTCTTTTTCAGAGTCTTAAACTCTTTTACAGGAACATACACATGCTCTTTACTAAGACACTTATTTCGAAATTAGTGGTAGGTGGTAGGTATCTCAGAAATGCCTATATCATCTGTTCCTTAAAATCAGGAAGAAACTGCTTTTATTATTAATCGCTATGTATTCCTGAAAGGCAAATCATGGAAACTGATGGAGGAGGCCTTAACCCAAAAATGAGTTTCCAATTACTGAAGAGACAATAAATAATTTAATGCATGATTGATAATTTACTTTATATATCATTTCAAAATTAGAATTTTATTGCAATAAATGTTTTATAATTTTTAATGTTTTTAATAAGTGATAAACCACACTTTACAGGTTAAACTATTTTTAAATTTTATGTAGAAAAAATTAAGACACTCCGTAAGTATCCTGTGCGCGAAGATTACGGATGTGTCTTAACCTATTCACGCTTCAAGAATCCTATTCCTGAAACCGCAATAAGATCCTTCCAGTACATTTTGAGTTATAAAGACAGTTATAAAGACCGTCGAGGGACGCTTTTATTAATAGTATGTAATGTGGTAGTTTTTCTACCTAATAGTTATAAACTGGTATAATCCTAATAGGATAGATGACTAAAAATAATAATAATTCGTCATTTTTTTTCTTTTTTCCTGTAAACGAAGAATAAAAAAAATCGCGACTACAGTTCGAAATCTAGTAACTAACAATATTCCTACGTACTAGAATCGTACTAGATTTATTTAGTACCCTCACACACAATATGTGCGCGAATGTGTGCACACATTGAAACTTTAGTGTAACTGAACTATATAGAGGCTTTACGTACAGTAGTGAACCAAGCCTCACGCCGACAATAATATAATTACGCCAGGCAGACTAGCGTACCTCAATCCTACGTATCTTGTTCCCACAAACTGTTTTGATTACATTCCAGTTAAAATTTGTTGTACAAACACACACGACCTGTTTCCATAGCAGTTTCAGAGATTTATCGTACAAGTTACGGCATTTAGTTATAATATTTATAAGGCACGATGGATAATGAGGCTTGTACATATAGATCAGTTGGATTGGTTAACTTTAAAACCACACGTATACAGTTTTTGCAGGTAGTTTGACAAGCTGAAATTAAGAAATAATATTATTATATACGAGTATAAAATATACTGTGATATAACTTTTTTGGGTTTTTTTACAGTCCATAAGCCTATAAAGTGAGAATGTTCGTAACGCAACTTTGATTCGCTATATCGCTATTTGCTAGATCCTAAAAGAGCCGGATCGAAAAACGTTGAAAAAAAACTAAAAATGATTTTTAAATACCTATTCAACGATACCCCCTATGACATAGTTTGTTCACTTTTTTTTTATTTTTACAAAATGGCGCCCAGTAGCCGCGTTGAATTTTTAATAACGTAATGTCTATAGTAACACTCGTCATACTAAGAGGAATCTAACCTATCCATAAGATACGATAATGAAGCGTAATGTGAGTGACAGTGAGTGTGAGTGGCTTTTTTACTTAAAATTGCTTCTAGTCAAGTAGATTCTTCTGATCTACTTGCTAAACTTAACTTAAATGCTCCCCACAAGGCAGTTAGACATAGTTCGATATTATATAATCGAATAGTAAATTCCCATGACAGACAAAATGCATTTCTTCATCGTGCAAGTAGCAGTTTTAATAATGTTATCAGGGAGTTTAAAACATTTGATTTATTCTGCACAAGTGTGTATAAAGCACAAGTAATTTCTTTGGCGATGTGGGGTTTCTAATAGTAATAGTTAAATTTTTAGGTTTGTTATTAATAGTTCATCTTTTGGTTTATATACCTACATACATTATATATTAGTTATTGTTTTTAAATTATGTTGTTTAGGTTTCATGTGTAGTTTGTAACGAGTATTGTTTGTTTTTGTGTAACGTCGTAATTATAATAATATAATAATAATAATATTTCCAGACAATTCACACAACAACATCTAGCCCCGTGGTAAGCTCGTTACGGGTACTAGATATCTGTACTTAATATAATAGGCATATATATATATAGATATTTGTATTATACATATTAAACACCAAGGAGAAAGTTAAGTATTTGTTAAGTATTGTGTCTTTTGTCCGCGAGGGCTTCATAAATAGATTTCTGTTATTTAATTTAGCTACTTATCTCGCTGTGTTAGCTGTAGGCCATCCTTAAAATAAATAAATTCATATTTTTTATTTATATTTTTATTAATATTTTTTTTAAAATAAATAAATTAATATTTTTTATTTTGTTTAAAAATCTTAATGGGGTTCACAAAATTGTTGTGTGGAAATGTCCAGAAATATTTATTTATAAAATCCAGTCTATTAATTTGCCTTTTAGCTACGGAACCCTAAAAACATCATTTGTAAACATCTGTGCCCGCCGATCTAATCTTTTGTATCGGGTACTAGACATCTCATATTAAACTTAATTAAGTAAAGATTTTTTAAAATAATATTTTATATCATTGATTTTTAATAACAACCAACACAGACCACCATCACATACCGAACCGAATCAATTTATTTAATGATTACTATTGTTTCTGTAACTCGTATGTTTTGTCAATTATTACACACAATTGACAAAACATACGTGTTTAACATACGTGTTATTGTTATTATACGTAACTAAGTGATCTACCATGTTCCAAAAGTTAAATAATGATTTGAATTTGAACCAGTTCTTGTGAAACACGAACACTGATCCCTGTTGAATTCAAACCCACAGCGGCATCCTTGATTGATGTCGGGTGAACTACATGGATCCGTGTCATCTTGACCTCATGCTGTCAACTGCTTCAGCCTGTGGTTTCATACACTTAGTTATTACCTAAACCTGCTTAGGGACTTTGGTTAGCTCGGTTGGGAGTTACGTAAACGGTTTTTTTAATACATCACAAAACAAACCTACAGAATCGGAAGTCCGTACTCTTTTATGCTTATTTTAAAACTCTATTTAATTGTTACAATTCATTTTGTTTTTAAATACGTTCGTAGCGCTCCTTACTTAAACAAGTAAGTAAAATATATCTGTATAAAATATAACTAGGTTAAATAAAACTCGATTTGTAAATTGGTTGAATCAGGGCTTTTTAAAACGGTTAAATTGGAACTTAGTCTCTACATTGTATGTGCAATCAATAATTCAATAATTATTACAAGTAAGTTCAAATAACAGGCAGTTCCGAAGGTGGTAAGATGAAATTAAAATGACAGCAGGGAAGACATGGACAAGGTCGGCGTTAAATAGAATGGAGTGGAAAGAAATGGAGGAGGCCTTTGTCAAATTAGGGCAAACAGACCAAATTGTCAGTGTCACTAACTCGAAAGAGTCAATAGGCTAAGATAATTGTAATAGTTTTGTATCTGAAATAAAAGGCTTATATTATTTTTTTTATTAAGTTCAAATAACAAAGACGAAACAACCAGGCTAAGTATTTGCAAAGTGACAAAGCAAGCCAGGCATAGGTCAAACTTTGACCTACCTATCCCCTGAAGACGTTCGCAGACCCTCAGCATTTTGACATTGGAGTTGAAACCTTATCTTGTAGCCATAAAGACACAGCTGGGTCTAATAAACTGGCTTCAGCTACAGTAGGTAGAGCAAGGAAGTGGTAGTAATGCTTTCAGATGCCTTCCATAGGGAGCGGCTTAGCTTCTTGAATAATGGAATGGCAAACACCTCTGCCAATAGAATAGTTCAATGGACACAATACACTTTAACCTCCAAAAGCTGCAGACTTGGCCGAAATATATGGCTGTATGTTATGTATGGCTTTACTTTACGCTAATACTCAGGGTTCTATTACAAAAGTTTTTAAATATAACTATGAAAAACATATGTTGCACTGGCGTTTTGATGTTCTAGAATTAGCGAAAATGGAACATTTTGGTTTTTGAAGTGAAACTTCTTTTTTTTTTTTTTTATTCTTATTTATTTACAGGACTTTTATAATTAATTACATGTCAGTCCTATCGGCTAAACAAAGATATTTACAGATAGATTTGGGTGTCTGCTATATTACTTAAGTATCTATTATTAAACAATTATAATTATGTACAACTATTATTGCCTGAATCGGCTTACGGCTTTGAACAGTTCGGCAGCTGCTTTGGAGTTTGGATGTGATAAAACTTTATGAAAGATTCCTGTGTCCCAACTATTCAAGCCGAAGGCCAGTTCAAGAGCTTGCCTATCTCTCTTAAATTCGACACACTCCTCCAACAGATGGTGAACATCTTCCATCACCCCACAAGAATCACAATTAGGGCTATCTACTTTTCGCATTAAGAAGGCAAACTTTTTCAAAGGAATATGACCCGTACGAAGTCTATGTGCTGTTATAATAAACTTACGACACAGTTTCGTTGAGCTAAACCAAGGAATATGAGGAGGCTCACATTGTATAGTTTTGTACCAAATCCCTTTTTCTAAGGATCTTTCATTGAAATATTCTTTCCATAAATTATAACAGTTAAATTTATATTTAGGTAATACTTCAGAATAATTTGGTAATATATTATATTCGAAACCGTCTAATAATGCTTGTTTTGCTAATTTGTCAGCCTCCTCATTTCCCCTGATTCCAATATGTGCTGGTACCCATTGCAATTGCACTTGAACACCGCGGTCAT
The DNA here is from genome assembly GCA_929108375.1 of Gymnoscelis rufifasciata. Taxonomy (NCBI): domain Eukaryota; kingdom Metazoa; phylum Arthropoda; class Insecta; order Lepidoptera; family Geometridae; genus Gymnoscelis; species Gymnoscelis rufifasciata. The sequence goes on from OV815303.1 coordinate 5,740,084, forward strand.
TCAGTTCAATGATTTGAGTCAATATATCATAGGCTATGGACACCCCCCTCCTGCCTGAGGCGCATCGACAAATGTGCTGAAGTGCACTTTTACTATCACTGCAAATCACTATTTTCTTATCAAAGAAAATACGCGAGTAATAGGAAAGTGCCTCATATATTGCAACAAGTTCCAAAGACATAATTGATAAGCTACTTGTGATCTTAAAAGAATTACGTTCATTTATACTAACACAATGAACAAAAGGGTCATAAAAAGCCGCACCGCGCCCTTCTTCACTTTTTGAACCATCAGTAAACAAAACATACCAATTATAATATTTAATATGTAATTCTCGCATAATTTCCGCTTTAATTTGGTTATTTTCGTAATGTTTTTTAGATCTATTCATACATTCTAAGTTTGTAGATATAAATGAACTTGTATTTATATTTGTCATCCAAGTCTTTAATCGAAAACAATCTAAATAAACAGATGAGTAAATAACTTCATTTTGAATTGATTCGAAGCATAAAACTAATAAAGGTTTTTTCTTATTAAACCAATATTGATGTGAACTACATAAAGAATTTAGTCGTGATAATAAACTTATTGTTTCGTTATCAGTAGTCGATTGAATTTTAAGACAATATTTGTACCCTAAATACCTACGTCTAATGTGCAGCGGATGTACACAGAGCTCAGATTCCATAGTATGTATAGCCGTACTACGTATAAAACCTCCAATTATTCTCATAGCTTTATTCTGAACCTTGTCTAATTTATAATTATGAACTTTCGCACTGTTATCAAACAAAAACGAACCATAGTCCAACCTACTCCTAACTAATGCAATGTATAATCGTCGTAAATGTAAGGGATGTGAACCCCAATTAGACCCCGCTAGATATTTTAACAAATTATTGTATTTTTGAGCTTTAATTACTATTTCATTGACATGTTTTCCCCATCGCAGAGAACAGTCTAACCATATTCCCAAATACTTATATACATAAACTCGTTCAATAATACTGTTGTTTATCTTAATATTTAAACTTAGACTTTTCCGGCCTCGACTATACACACAAAGTTTAGATTTAGGTATAGATAATTGTAACCCTAGCTCATTTAGTATTTCAATAAATGTATTTATTGCCCTTTGCATCATATTTGAGCTCTCGTTTATATTTATAGAATTATGAAACAAAACAAAGTCATCAGCATATTGACAAATATATACATAATTAATTTCTTTACATATTTTGGAAGTTGTTATATTAAATAAAAGGGGAGAGATTGGGTCACCTTGTGCTAATCCCCTGCTAGTATATCTAACATTTGAATTCATCGAAAATCCATAATCATCCCTTATCTGTATATGTCTCTGACTTAGAAAATTATATAAATATTTACAAATTGATTTACCTATTCCCATATTGTCTAAAATAGTTGTAGTCTTATCTATAAAAATATTATTGTAGGCATTTTCAATGTCAAGGAAGCAAACCAAAGTAGTTGTGTTATAGGTGAAACCTATCTGTATCTGTGTGACCAGTCGTGTTAAGCAATCCAAGCAAGATTGACCATTTCGGAAACCAGTTATTTGTGGTGATAACAATTGATGTTTTTCTACGTACCATTCCACTCGCATATGAATCATTTTGTGTAAAATTTTGCATAGACAGGACATAAGTGATATCGGTCTTAATTTAGGGTTATCACTTGATGAGTCACTAATCTTTGGAATAATACATACAGAAATTTTCCGCCACTCTAGCGGTACTATCCCCGTCTTTAATATTTTATTAAACAGAGAGATAAGAAATTGTTGTGCATTTTCTGGAAGATGTGAAATCATTGAGTACGTAATTCCATCACACCCTGGCGCCGTATCTTTACATTTGATACACCTCAGCATTTCATGAATAGAAAAATCTGACTCAAGTATCTGATTTGTTGAGTTAAAGATAGGTGCTTGCGGCGTAACATAGTCGGGAGCTAATTTGCACAGTATTTGTTCTTTCACTTCTGTAGAAATGGACAGCCTTGGTGATCTATAACCCTTCATCCATCGTAATTTGCGCCACATCTCCGTCGCAGTAGTAATGCGAAACTTCTTTAGAATCGTTGTGATTTGAAACCGGATGCAACGGAAATGGAAATAAGATTGGCTTACCTGTCGGGTAAGCCAATCTTAAACGCTAACAAGGTTAAGCAACTTTGCGCGGCGCCAGTTCTTGGATGGGTGACCGCCCGAACAAAATCTTTTTGCATAGTATTGTTTTCGTTATTTGTTTATTCTTCTTATTCTTTTGTCGATTTACTGAAGTTTCACTTCTATCGTGTGTGAATCGCACACACACCATTTTTTTTTTAATTTGGAGGTCGTTTAAACAAATTATAGATATTAAGTACCTAAATATAATAATGCTCCTGTATAACTTCTTCCTGTGAGCTTACGTTGTTTTTGTACGTAATTGTTAAGAAATTTACCTAAAATATTAAAATAAACAATAGTGATATTTAGACTATTTAAAAGACAGTTATTTTCTTTTTCTTGCAAACGAAAAATCAAGACTTTACAGTCCATTGAAGTTTTAAATGACTTAACGCGTGAGTTATTTTCGTGCGATTTGTACTTAATTTCGCACCCCACTCCCTGGATGATGTCATGTCCAAACAATAATCTTGCGAATAAATATGAAATCATCTCTACTTCTAGCAAAAAAGAGTACAAGAGTGAATTATTGCTCGCTCTAGAACAAACAAAGCTACCATACGACTTCATTTTATTATCTCACGCCCAGCTCATACACACTTACACTATAAGCTTTATTTGCAAAAGATATTGCTCTTTTTAAAACTCTAGGAGAATCAGGTGCTTGCGAATACAAAATAATAAGGCGCTTGAGCATTGCAACTATAATTCATTGGGGATATAGGTACGCTCTTATTAGGTGTAATAGATAAAATTGGTTTTAGGTTTATTAATGTCATATAAATCTAATTATACTCTCATTCTCATTCATTCCTCCCTCATTGTATTTTGTACATGAAAATTCAACCAATTGTGTTTTTTTTTGTCTTATTTTATGAGAGTTTGACCCAATAAGCAGAAGTCACATTTAGCCCTAGGCAAAAATCAAAACTTGTCAAATTGTGTTCTAGACAACCCAACAAAAATTAATCCCCAACTCAGTTGTCCATTTCTCAAATTATTCAGCCTGACGCATAATGTTTATTCACTGTTCTTTTAAAGGTACACAGTGTGTTACGTAATTTATTTGAAAACCTTCAATTATCATTAACATTTAATATCTAATATTATAAAAAAGTTAACGGCTGTTTAAGCAGTTTTCGGCAATGATATCTATAATTGATTTGGAAGGTTTGTATAAAAAATTCGCATCCGTTCGCAAGGGCGGGTTGCTAGTTTGGTATAAATAATGCGTTTCTGCAATATAGACTGTTCTAATAGTTTGCTTAAACCACTTCGACAACACATAGCTTAACTAACGGAAATTAGCAGTCACCATCAAGTACTCAACAAAGTACATTACCAAAGGAAAGAGCTATGGGAACTAACAAACTTGACACTTGAGGAAGAGGGCGCCACTACAATGGAGCAGTTAGCCCTTGGGCGACAGCGCGTAAGATTGCCAACCAGGGCTGAATTTGGAATCTTGACAATCTCATAATTTATGCAAATAAATGTAACATGTGTAACTTAAACGAAAATCTACCGTTATTTCGTAAGAAAAATCAAATTATTTTTAATATTTATGCAAAAAAAGATTAAGATACATCCGTAACCTTCGCACACAGGATAACTTATTAAAAGAAAATCATTAAGAGATTAAAAATGTTAATGTATTTAAGTATTTTTATTGTAGGCCTAGAAAGAAAGAAATCTTTTTTGTATTAATTGTGTATGATGATAAGAGCTGATGTTAACCATGAGTATGTATCAAGAATTTTAGCCGTCGTGTACACACAATGGTATTAAGTGGTTATGGACCTATGTACCGGATTATTCTTCGGCTTCAATGAAGATAAAACACTGAGATAATAAATATTCTGGTTAGGTAAGTTCAAATTAATTATTGGTGAGGTAAGTTAAATAAAAAAAAACATTTAATTTTAGTAAAAAATAAACAATTAAGTGAAAATAACATTTAAAATTATTCTATATAAATAAAAATGAATTGTTATTCGTTAGTCTGATTAAAACTCGAGAACGGCTGAATGGATTAATCTTATCATAGTCTTGAAATGTTCGTGGAGGTCCAGGGAAGGTAGGCGAGAAAAAATTGAATAATTGCCGGGAAAAAATATTGAATAAAAACCCGTGCGAAGCCGGGGCAGGCCACTAGTAAAATTATAAAAATTAGTTTGATCACGTTGTGTTACGATATTATGTATTCCAAAGTTTCTGTTGTATTGATTCTCCATAAGAGGATTTGTCAACGGGGAATCTCAAAGACCACAGTATAATAATTAATATAATAGCGCAGTGTAATAATTATTATAATTATATGCAGCTAGCTAAAATCCCTTTACATGCACAATTAACACAAACTACAATGCGTCTAAAACAAACAAATCTCATTCAAAAGCTAACCTAAGCTACAATCCTGCATTCAGTCACTGTTTTCACAATTTTCCCTCCACTCATTTGTCATTTCACCCACTCATATAAATACAGTCGGAACACTCGCTGTTTTGAGGTTGTGATTATTTTTTTTTCATTAGTGTGAAGTTATGACAAAGCATAAAGCTTTTACATAGGGCAACTTTTGTCGCAATAGAGGCTCGTGGTGCTTTGTATACGGTTACATTGTTATAAACGACTTTGATAGTGTATTTAGTATCTAAAACAAGTATAATATGAATATTTGTAGATGTATAGTCATTTTCGGTGTCTGGGTTGAAAGCTCAGAAATGGTAAAAATATTCTGTTTTTAATTGATATACTATTAGGAACGGAATAACAGGTAGGTATACAATACAACCAGGTATCAAAATCAAGTACCGTAAAATCAGTGAAACATAACCATATATGTTTTATTCTTATAATAAGATTAAAAATGTATGGGTTACCATAAATGTATTTTGGAATACAATTAGAAAATAATTTACTATTTCATTTATAAATCATAATACCACTACATTGCACACTGATAGGGTGTGCCCCTATCAGTGTGCAAAAAATGCAATTTTATAAAAAAGTGTTATGCAAAAGGAAGCACAAATGTACCGCATCGCAGACATGTAACGGGTAGCTCACACATGGAATGTTTTTATTTACAGCATGCAACCCCAAAACATAAAAGATAAAGTTTTCGTTTTATTTCAGTCACAAACAGAAGGAGCCCAAGAAAGCCTCGTTTCCCTACAACTAAAATATTATGTAGTGAAACAGTCAAAGCGGAAGTCGTGAAATTTAGAAATTCTTTTGTGTAGACTTGTCGGCGCCTTCGCTATGCCTTCAGATCTACAAATTTTCAGATTTATTCTTTGAATAAATTCCGTGGTGGCTTCGCGGCTTTGAAATTCAATTGGCTAGTCGACACATTGCTGACGAGTTGGCTCCCTCAATTTTTTGAGGATTTTCCTTTGGCCTTTGAGGTACTTACTCGGTTTTCGGAAAACATGGGATAATATTTTATAGAATAAATTTTACAAAACATAATATAAATAATTTAACATTATATAATGTATTTCCAGACAATCCACACAACAACATCTAGCCCCGTGGTAAGCTCTATGCTTGTGTTACGGGTATTACTAGACCTCAGGGAAACATAATATATCTAATATACATCCATACATAGATATTTTTTTATTATGCATACTAAGCACCCAGACCAAATTGAAAGTGCTTACAGAACATACAGACACTTCACCCGTCGACGGGAATTGAGCCCGCTACCGCGAAGTTGTGATTAATTTGGTTATTGAATGATTTAAAACTATTTGACCATAAAACTTTTTTATTTTGAATTAAGATTATGATCATCGTGTGGCTAACTTGGGGGAAAGGGCGTATTTCATCAAAGATTTCCATTAGCTCTGTATGTAGATACTTTACCCTTGTAAAGACTACATACAAATACATCATATTACGCACAGTGATACCTACTTTGGTATAGTTTCAATTACGCAAAACTTTAATTGATAATTTATTAATTGATTGATTGATATGTTCAACGTCAATTCATTATTTTATTACTAGATATCGCTACGCCAAAAAGGGCTAGGCTCTTTATCGAGCTGACGAAAACGCGAGGGTTTGGGTTTTATAGTTTTACCTTTTAAAGTTTCGTTGATTTTCACATTTTACCATATACCAATAAAACTACGGAAGCAAATTGAGTGGTATCATTTTCAAGCAGAAGAGCTGATCCAAACTGGTTGGGATATTCCCCGACGTTCCAGCTGATAATCCATGGGTGACCAGCTGTGAAAGCAGTTCAACAATATTTGTATGGATAATAAAAGCCACAAAGAAATTTCAATATTTAAAAAATAAATTTTTGAAAAACCAGACTCAAATTTTCGTATTTTCTTTTAAACTAAAGAATGGAATCTCTTCAAACAAAATTAAAGTTTTGGTTTTCCATTACAAAAAACTCCGATGGAAATTCTTTAGACAGTACCTACTTATCGTCACACTTCTAAGGACTTTTTTTTAATTAATTTTGACAAATTACCGTTCCTACACCTCCCGACTTTTTCAGTTCCTTTCAAGACAAATCAGAACAGCAATAGCATTTAATGGACATACGTAGACAAATAAAAATTTTACTTTTTTAAAATATAGTGAATTAGATGAGTTAAATTTTAATTTTCACTGAAATTTATTTGTTACAATTTTGTTAAAGTAAATTCCCATGCAAAAAATTTCACAGTACATGCGTACATTACTTAATGTCCAAAACTTATGTGTCATGTTATAACACAGATTTCTGGGGGCACGGCGCGGCAGTGCCCCACCAAGTCGAGCAAGAAAGCGTCACGGCCGTATCATCCTTCAGACACAATTGATTTTCAATTGTTATGGACCACGTTCGTGATCTTAGAGACTGGACGTATTAAGACAGAAAGTCGCTTATGTAGAGACTGAATAAATTAATAACCGACTTGGAATTACATGGATCTCACAACTTTTTACCGCAGAACAACTGAGTTGCGCGAATTGTTTTTTTTGACAAGTATTGTTTTTGATGGGATTGACTATTTACTATAAACAGACACACCGTTTAACATTAAAAATGTATATTTGTATTTAGTTATCATCTATCTAGATACGGGGTTAGACGTTGCGAGGTGTTAGCTATTATTTACCTAATTATTTGATTGATTGAACACAACGCAAGAATATAATAAAAAAACTATTATAAAGCCACAGTGATAATCACTACACTTATTTAATTAAAACTTCATGATTATCCGGGCTTTTTATTAGTATAATAGTAAATAATAGTAGTCATTCAGAGACAGTAAAGTTACAGTTGGTATCTAGTAATAACCCAATCATGTCAAAACAAATAAATCAACAAAAAATAAATAAGTCAAGACAAGATACCTATAAATTTTACCAATTTCAAATTACAAAATAATCTATTTTAATGAATTAATATTTCAAATTGCTTTTATTCTACGCTTTTAATAAAAACGTATTATTTATTTTTAGTGTCAAGATTAACCCAACTGCATTCTTCAGACTGTGTCCTTTGTTTAATTAAATACTGAAGTGACACTTAGAGCGGCATGTCCGAACTTAACTTCTGTTAATTATTTACTGCGGATGTTTCTGACTAAAACAAGGTATAGGTTACACTTAAACAATGCCAATTGATTCTAATTTAAAATGTAGACTAGGCTTAATAATATTGATAATGTTAGTGATTGGGTGAACTGGTTTGTTTGATGTAGGAGGTTGCCGCTTAGATTTCTGCCAAGGGACTTTTTGTGTGACCTACTAAGTATGGACGCAGTTCGAGTGTTTTCTACTGGTATCATATTTAAATATATAAATGTATTTTAGGGGTCCGTATCCCGTTTGAGAGATGATGTATTTCTGTTGATTGTTTACAAATAAGGCTTCTTGGGACTTTACTCGCTTGCTTGGGCTTAACTCCTATCCATTTCCCTTCGCTGTTGTCAAGGTGCATTCTCAGTAGTGATGTTCTGCAGACGTATCGATAACTTCTCCGGTTGTGTTATAGTTATCACTGGGAACGACATCGAATTAAAAATAAATGCATTGTCATTGAATTTAGGTCCATGATGCGTTTTTTCTCCACTACCTACATAGAGAGTTGAAATTGTGTTTATCTCCAGAACGTTAATAGTTGAGAATGTTCTTATTGGCTAATTGGGACTTTACTCGTCGGTGGTGAACGAGGTACTGTCAATAATAAAAAAGAATAAAGGCAAATCAGACAAATTGTTTTCTGAAATTAAAACTATTTTAAAGTTTTAATTCGCATTAATCCCTAAATGATTGTATTCATAATCCCGCAGAATACTTTAGAAGTCGCGTCGTTAATCTCATAACACTGTTTCAAGTATCTGTTGCGTTAAACTTAAATTATTCTGAGCTTAAGCCAAGTCTGGAATTTATAACACGCAAGTTCTATATTCGGATAACTTTGTAGCCTAGATATCTACGAGTAAGTATTTTGTACGTTTTTGATACTAAAAAGTATTTAAACATCGTTAAAAAAATTAGCTTTTCAAATAGTGATTTAGTAAAAAGTAATAGCAAATTTAGAAGTAATTTATTTATCAAAAATACAGTAAACCATAGTTACTGGTAGTTACGAGGTTACAAAAGTTTATAACTGTGTGTGGTATCCTCATCGCCCTATTCTAGGCTTTATAAATAAACTAGCTGACCCCAGAAAGCGTGCTTTTGCAAAATGAAAAATAGATAGTAGCCGATTCTCAGACTGAATACGCATATAAAATTTGTAAAAAATCTAATATATAAAATTCTCGTGTCACAGTTTTCGTTGCGTTTGAAATTTTTTGTGCTTATCGGGTACCTATCTATGAGAATCGGCCAACATCTATTTTTCATTTTGCAAAACAACGTTTGCTGGGGTCAGCTAGTTTTATATATAAGAAGATACATCGTAATCTGAATCTATAACAAAAAGTTTAACAATATTTTAAGTTTATTTAGTCAAAATAAAACTTGGTTACCCAAGGTAGTAATTTATTTTGTGCCTTGGATAACTAAACATACTATTATTATTAAATAAAAAAATTACAAAATTATTATTATTAATATTACAAAATTATTTAAAAAAAAAATTATTTTACAAAATCTGAGTAAACTAAGCAATAATGGTTAATTATGTCAAGGCATGGATATTTATATCAAGAACTATTTTGTTTTGTCATGTGTCTGAGCAAAACTAGCTCTATATTTTAACTAATTTTACTCAGAGATTGTGAAAAAATCACTGTTACACCATCTCCAAGGTAAACTCGTAAAAGTTTAAAAAAAAATCTCGAACATTTCAAAGCAAACAGAACAAAAGCAGTATTTTATATCTTCATAACGACGCGACATCATAATAATTCGCATGCAAAGCTAGTATTTAATCAAACAAGCACTCAATATCACCAACGCATTAAAATTCACCCCAATTTCTGTTAGATTTATGATAATAACGATATAGGGAGTTGCAGGGAAATTTACCTTATTGAGCGTATGCTGTTATTCCTTATCGGTAACGACACGAGTCCTTTCTCATCTCGCCCCAACATAAACAAAACGTAACGCAATTTTCATGTTCAAGTCAATAGCTTAGAATAATAAGTGATAGTAAGTAATATTAAGGAAATCCACATAACGGCCCTTATAAAATTTTACCACTACCTGTGGAAATCGAGCTTGAAATATTTCAATTTCTTGCAATTGTCTATATAAAATTATAAGGTAAAAAAGATGTTACTTAGTTGAACGCCATTTTGCGTCCGGAGGTTGAATCGTGTTGTTAAATAATTATTTTGTGATCGACAGGTTTTTTTTTGGGATGTCGTTTTTTTTATTGTTCTTCGTTTATATTATGTATTAACATATTATAAGGATTTTGGACAGCCTTTGCAGTATTTAGTAATGATGCAAGAGATAATAAATGTTTATACACGTGTTAAATAATTACATAAGTTAGGTATAGTTATTTATTGTTACAAAGAAAACACACAGACCAAGGGAAAAGCTTAAAGAGGGCGATTTCATTTATGATATGTTATAAATAAAAATTATATTCAATTATTTGCTTAAAATTACTGACGAAAATGTAACAATAGTATTTTCGATCTTTATTACTTCATCCTAAATTATTTGGGTATAGTTCTGTTCTCATTTACAAAGTACCTACTATTACAGTAATCGTCCCAAAAGTTATCTGCGGTTTTGTCTAATAGTGTGTGGACCTAGTACCTAACTAGTGCCTTAAACCTTTTTCTTTATATTATTTTTCTTTATATTGTACAAAGATTCTTCTTCGTGTTTCGTTCGAGTAAAGTAACAATGGTAATGCTCCCAACTCGAAAATGGGATCTCCGGGTGCCGTACCCGGTTTCTTCACGTATCATTAAATTTTCCTCTTTGCATTTTTTAGCATATGTTACTCTCGAGATGAGTATTGTACGAGCAGTTTTACGACTGTAGTTTTAGAAGTGAATGTTGGAATATTTTGCTTAGCTGTTTTATCAGAGTGTGCGAGTGTCAAAGGTTTATATAATTTAACTAGCTGTGCCCTGCGGTGCTACCCGCGTTATAATGGATGAAGTACACTTAACCAACAACATATTTATTTGAATAAAGATTAATATTATTATGTTGATACAACTTAAACAAATTATTTCGACCAAATTAGGTACCATAAAAACGGTTTTTGTGAGTTAATCTTAAAAGATAGACATATACTATCGCGGACTGTTTTTTAGATCATTAAAAGAGCTATTATTCTTTAATACATATTTTTTGTGTATCTTGAACCGTTTTCACGGCGCACGCAACGGAAGGCTTCAAAGATGAACAATTTCTCCCGTTTTTTACACATTTACCACTATATCTTTGCTCGTATTGGTCGTAGCGTGATGTTATATAGCCTATAGCCTTCCTCGATAACTGGACTATCCAACAGAAAAAGAATTATTCAATTCGAACCAGTAGTTTCGGAGATTAGCGCGTTCAAACAAACAAACAAACAAACTCTTCAGCTTTATATATTAGTATAGATTCATGGCTTTACGTTGTTATATACTATTGCTATGGCTTTGTTAAGGTAAGGTTAGATTTTAGGAATTAGTGATCAAGGTAAGTATATATTATAATAAGTAATTAATTAGATTAAGATAATTATATGGGTTATATTCAAATAATAATAATTATTATACCAGAACAAAATTATTTGTGTAACATTTCGTCGAGCCTTTACGAGAATATATTACATTTATTTATTTATATACATAAAATATATTTATATATACAATTAATGTGAAAGAAGATAATCATAGAATACCTACGATAATTAAGAGATTTAGGGTTCATTTCGCCATCTCCTAATAGATTAGTATTATTTTATATAATTTTATAGCCATTTTATAATAAAGAGCTTTATCAAATCAACGGACGGTCCAAAATTGGTTTATTTTTTACCCATTGACTAAATCACTCGAAGTTGGTTAAATAGGCCCCTTGACTGTTTTCTTCTTAAAAATGTATTTTAAATTCACCTAACAGCGTCTAATCTCAATAAAACTAGATAAAAACTTCATGCACTAAAAACAATATGTTTTTGCATGTTCGAACTGGGTTTGACTACATTTCCATTCTAATTTAACATGCATAGCCAATCAAATAGCAAAATGTGGTATAAAATGAAAGCTGAAAAAGATAGCCGCTACCCGCGCTAATGGCTTTTAAAAATACAGTTTTCTCTTTGAAAAGCTTTCATTATTAAAATATTTTGATGGACTGGCTGATAACTGTATCAGAGCATGGATTTTAAAAACTGGTTAAATAGTTAACAGCAAAGCCATCTCTTGACGGCACCATGAACTTATAAAGTTCGATTGGTTCGATCAAACTGATTTACTTCAAACACGTCTTAGTTCCAAAGAAGCGCGCTAGATGTCGACAATGTTTGCGTAATAAAGGATCTCTTCTTCGAAGATGAAGAGCTCTGACAATGTAGTAAGCATATTGAAAAGTAACAAAATCGCCAAAAATTTGTTACATTGTAATAATCACCTACAAATTCAATCTTTTCTCAATAAAACCCTACGAGTAGCTAGTGACTTCGAAAAGCGAGCAGCTGCCAATAAACCACGTTATTGGCAAGGTCTCTAATGAAGTTTGGACTTTATGGATAAGGATTTACAGTTCACCGGGAGTCCAAAGTAAAGTTTGGTAGCGTATACTGTTGCACCAGGCGTATGTCGCAAGCAGTCGCCTTATTTGGACCCGATCCAGGGAACGACGAACTTTTATGTTGTTCCAATGTGGTTAAACTGAAAGAATTGCATTTGAAATCCGATAGACTTTTTATGAAATGAACTTTTTGCGAGTTCGCTTTGTTCACGAGCTTTGTTAAAAACTTTTTTATTGTGTTCAAAGCAAAGTAATTAAAGGTTTTTGTTTATGGGTCATGTCGTTGTTTAGCGACATAAAGGCAAATTTAGTTGGATAATCTATACTTATTATAAATTAACTAGCTTTCCGCGCGCGGCTTTGACCAATTTATTATAGATTTTGCCGCGGTAAAAAGTAGCTTTTGCCCTTTACAAGTAACTCAGTGATGTCCGAGCCAAAATTAATGAAAATCGGGTTGTCGATTGCTCGCAATCTATGATTTTCCTGCGAAATATGGTATTTTACCGGGGTAAATAGATATTCTGGTGTGTTAGCTGTATTATCGTGAAGTTTCATAAAAAAACCATTTGAGAAGTTTTTGCGTGAAAAAACAACAAACATACATCCTCGCAAACATTCGTGTTAATAATATTATTAGGAAGTTCCCCGCCGTGTCTTTGTGTTCGCTAAAAAAAATACTGGACGGATCATGTGGTTTTCAGGAATAGGTAGAGAGATTCAAGAGTAAGGTTTCTGCATCCAAGTTTTTTTCACTATTTTTAAATCTCAAGGCTGATTTTTAACTATTTTTAAATCTCAAGTTACCCTGATTTTTGCGTTTACTCTAAGTAATTATTACGAATCATAAAAAAAAACTCCAAGATCTCTAGATAAGCCTCTAGATAATTGATATTGAAGCTAATAATTTTTATTCAATTTTTTAGAGTATGACCTGGTCAGATATGATTTACTTCCCTTTTTATTCATAAAATATACAGGTTGTCCCACAGACATGCCACATTGAATATTGAAGATAGAACATTTTAGTGGAAGAATACTTCATTTTGATGTTAAAAACAATTGAAGCTGCATTCAAGGATGACTGTAGCCGTTTACGACCTATGGATAAATATTAATTTGTCTGAAAATATCAATGTTTAATTCAGGTTCTTCTTTTTATTTAAGATACTATGTCACGTAAAAGAAAAAAAAAATGAAACGTATAATGAGGCGTGTTTTTTTAACAAATTGGTGGGTCAGATTTCGCGTTCAGAATAATGATGTTTTTTAATCTTTGTGAATTCAAAGATTTAATTATCTTCAAAATCTGCAAGAAATCTTCTTTCTGTAAATAAATGATATCTTAAATATTTAATGTACTTCCCCGCTGTACATGTGGCACACCCGTGGGGCACCCTGTATATTAGTAGCGATATTAAATCTCACTATCTCCCTACGGTATCCAACAGCAAGGATGCAGCCATTATTGTATGCTGAAGCACACAATTAAAAACGCGAAAAACTTACCTTTTTATTTTCATCTAGAGATTTCAAAGTGTCTTTTGTTCTATATTCCCTACAGGCAAATGCCCTAAGTACAGTCCTGCGCAGAAGTAGAATATTAAATGAATGCTCACGTAACTACGGATCACTAATGAAAAGTAAGCTTAGCGCTTTTGAAAAATGTACAATTAGGCACAGGTGAAAGAGTTTTCATATATTTTACCTTTTATTGTTGGGCTTCAGTCCTAAACTAATAGAGCTTTCAAACGTTATTGTTTTTTAAAGAGTTTTAATTAACTTTATGTACATATTGAAAAATGCGAGAGTTTTTTTTAGGGATGCTAAATAATAGGAATTTCGTTATTAATAAATGTTAAATCTATATAATTTGGTTTAGTTATTTTTGCAGCTTGAGAATAGACTACTGAAAATCTACAAGTCAAATACAAAAACCTTAACTAAATTAAAAACAGTTTACAAAGGGCGGCCTTATCGCTATGAGCGATCTCTTCCAGGCAACCTTGGAATGGACAGGAAAAAAAAGGAACGAAAAGACAGTGGCGTTAAACAAATATAAGAAAACATCTCAAAGAAATACATAAAGTACTCATTAAAATAAACTTAGGTATTACACGAAATAACAAATACCTTTAAGTAAAATAAAAAAACAAAGCGAGATATATATATGTAAAATAGAATGAGGAAAACTGGTGTGGTAAGCACAAAAATATTTTTTTTTAAATATGAAGAGATTTAGCTTGTGGCATTTCTAATGGAAGAACATTCCACAGTTTATTGGTTTAATGTTCCAAAAACACATAAAGAACGTACACATTTTAGAATTTCATATTATTAATATCCAAGCTCTTTATAGGCTATCCAATGGAGAGCCTATAAAGAGCATCTTAACAAAAACGTAGTTTTAAATCACACAGCTACACTTCTCGGCTTTTAATTTTTCCTTTGTCCCAGTTATGCTTTGCTGTAGTTAGATACGGCCAATTAAACAGTCAGGCGCCAAAAGCCCTCCTTCCGTATCGCCCAATCGTATTCTTTAGACATTTTTTATTGCTACTGAAAAATACGACCCGCCTCTCTGCCTCATGTTTCAAGAACTTAATTGCTTTTATAAACAAATATCTTGGCAAAATAAACCTCATTCGCAATCGAAATATTAAACTTAAAGATGTTATTTATATAAACTTTGAACTCGGTAATAGCTGTAATAAAAGCAGCCGTAAAATATTTAGGCACAGCTCATCCCTCCATGATTTTTTACGACCGTCGATGGGTTATGACTTAGACCTGCCATTTAATAATTTTATTAATTTTTAATATGTTGGTAACACTTTTTTATTGCATATTTACTTGTTATTGAGAATTTTTGACTTGATTGCATATTTCTGTTGAAATTATAGTGTAGGTAAAGAATTAATTCGTCCGCACCCGGCGAATATATTTGCGTAACGAAGTAGTTGTAAACGTCTGAACTACAAGACACTCAAGACAAGAATTCCGCATATTTGCATACAGATCACCCAGACCCGTATATTTCGGATATAATTGCAAAAAGAAGATCATTGGAATAAGAATCCTGCCTTGGACGTCCTTCGGGCGGGGTCGCTGCACTTTCAATACAGAAGACTAAGGGAAATTCCAGAGATTGACCCGGACGCGTTCGCAATGGAATGTATCGTAATATTGTAAATTGTATATCGTTGAGATGGAAGCTGGTGGAAGATAAGGCCAGCGCACTGCAGTAGTGATCGCAGTGCGTCGGCTGTATGGCGCCGACCACTTGGCAAGCCCCTTCGGTCAACGTCCTTGCTTCTATAAAAGCCTCCGCATTGAGCCAAAACAATTTCGCCAAATATCTTTGCCCCAACACGCATGATTTTACGATCCTTCCGCTCCTCTCTCCAGGACTCGTTTATTTTTACTCGTGATATTTTTATTGAAATTCGTGGCGCCTTAGTATTTATTTATCGCGATATCTGATCAAGTATTACCCTCCGCGTCCCGATGTTTATTGCCAAAGTGCGAGTCTGGGCGCCATAAGTTGCCAGTAAAATTTATAATACGCTTTGGAATTTTGATTACATGCCTACCTTACCTAATGTGGTCATAATTAATCCTTTAATCGGCTGAATCATGAAGGACCTTAATTGTGTTAATTTACAAGGTGTTCAAGGATTTTGTTAGGGTTTTTTAGAATTGAGACAGAGAAACGTAAAGACAATATTGATAGGTTAGTTAATATTTCTACCCATTGTAGTTTACTCCTGCGGTTCATTTGATTCTGTTGCGGTCATATTAGATTTCACATTGCCGTGGGTGGGTGCTTTTGAAGCAAAGCCTTAATTTTCCCTAAATACTCAGCCGTTAGCTGGTAAAAAAAGGAATCAATGCTATTATTATATAATTTTAACAGCTGTAACTCTTAATTTTTGCTATCAAAGAGAGTGGCGTAGATTAAATTATTCGCGTATCTTCTTCTTCTTATATTTGATGGCGGCCGTGACTGGCTATATCTTAGAGTATCTATTTATGGTAAGGGCTATATGTATATTATGACTATGTTACATACTTAGTATATGACTGAAATGGAATGGTAATTAGCTGACAGGACTAGAAACATACATTACAAAAAGGGATTCATCAACAAAAAGTCGAAATATGTTTTCCTACTCTTATTATTCTATACATATTATTTGATCTGTAAATTCCTGACTTTATTTAAAATGAAACAAGATAAAATCAAATAATTTAATCTATGCTTTTTTTTACAAATACACGACATAAACACCTTGTTGTTGTATTATAACGGGATAAAAAAATATTCGACAATGTGCTTAACTTTTTTATATTCGACAATATGCCTAACTTTTTTACTATGAAGTGTTTCAAGATAAAGATGCCTTGATTATGGTGTTTTTGAACGATAAATGCCAGCTTATTTACTGTATTACATCAGTAGTATTATGTAGACTTAAAATTACTTAGATCACTTAGATACCTAAAGAAAAACTCCCTTTAAATCATCATTATTCAATTAACTATATATTACCTTGTAATAAAGTTCCTGGTTGCTCATTTGTAAAATGATGACCGTCATCAAAATGTATTTAAAAGTTTCTTATAGATTTCTAACAAAGGTGCCAGATCTAGCACAATAGAAATTCCTATCAGTAGTTCTAAAGAAATCTCGTCTGCGTGGAGGTCGTTGGCTTCCAATCTTACTAATAAAGTGACTTTATACATTTTAATAATATGTTTGCGTATTGCCTTTGTCCATGTAGTGCCCTCCCCTGTTATGGTTGAGGATTCGATGCTCGAAGTTGTTGACGCATATGTTTACCTAGGACAAACAGTCCAATTAGGTAGGTCCAACTTCGAGAAAGAGGTCAATCGACGAATCCAGCTCGGATGGGCAGCGTTCGGGAAACTTCGAAACGTCTTTTCATCCAATATACCTCAGTGCCTGAAGACGAAGGTGTTTAACCAGTGTGTGTTGCCAGTGATGACATATGGCTCCGAGACTTGGTGCTTCACCATAGGCCTCATGAATAGGCTCAGAGTTGCGCAACGAGCTATGGAAAGGGCTATGCTCGGGGTTTCTCTACGTGATCGAATCAGAAATGAGGAGATACGTAGAAGAACGCGGGTCACCGACATAGCCAAGCGAATTAGCTCGTTAAAGTGGCAATGGGCAGGCCATGTAGCGCGTAGAACAGATGGCCGTTGGGGCCGGAAAGTTCTTGAATGGAGACCACGAATCGGCAAACGGAGAGTAGGACGTCCACCAACTAGATGGACGGACGACTTGGTGAAAGTAGCGGGCTCGCGGTGGTTACAAACTGCTACCGACCGAAATTACTGGAAGTCCTTGAGGGAGGCCTATGTTCAGCAGTGGACGTCCTACGGCTGAAATGATGATGATGATGATGATTGCCTTTGTTGGTAGAATCCGGATATAAACTAGGCAAATGCAAGGAAACTACTTAATAAAAAAAAAAGGTGTGTGTGCGATTCACACACGATAGAAGTGAAACTTCAGTAAATCGACAAAAGAATATGAAGAAAAAAAAAATACTATGCAAAAAGATTTTGTTCGGGCGGTCACCCATCCAAGTACTGGCGTCGTGCAAAGTTGCTTAACCTTGTTAGCGTTTAAGAATGGCTTACCCGACAGGTAAGCCAATCTTATTTCCATTTCCGTTGCATCCGGTTTCAAATCACAACGATTCTATAGAAGTTTCACTTCAAAAAAAATTACTTTGTTTAGAAGTAAAATTTATGGATTTTCGTGCGGCAAAGGTCTGGAAATCGCTCCTTGCTGCTGTATTTCCTAATTATTACAATCTGAGTGTCTTCCAGACAAGAGTAGAATTGATCTAGATCTTCTAGATCTATGGGATCCATCTTCGTCCACATCGACACTTTCCATCAGGTGAGATTGAGGACAAACATAAACCTATCTCCCATAAAAAAGAAATATATATACTTAGATAAAGAATGATATTTTAATTTTGGGTTGGGATAATACGTAGTTATTTCAAAATAAAAATTAACAGAAAATATAAGAGAATTTAAAAAATTACAACTTAACTATGATTGTAGCCTACTTGTTTCTTGAAAAAATTCTAAACCTAAACCATACCTAACTATCTGATATCTGAGACATTTTGTAAATTTTGACTTAACCGACAATAAAAAATATTATAATATTAATTTTCTTCAGACCATCAAATAAGGACCCTTAACATATCTGATATCATTTTTTTAGTTTATTCCGTTATTATAGCGCTTGTAACAGAGTCGAAATATTGGGAAACTCAAAAACAGTCAAACCTTGTTACACGTTTCAAGTTGAAATTGATAATACTACTAATATACTGAAAATACGAGTAGTTAAAAACTGTAGGTATATTTTTTAGTATCTTTACTCTCAATAATTACTTATTGAATTATTGTGGGATATTTGTGTAAAATTAAAACATAAAAATTAATCATTGCATTAAAATTTATTATCACATTTTCCATAAATAATGTATCTACAATTTACAAACTAAAATCTTATTCTAAATTATAAATAATTTGTCTACGAAGACATACAATTCCAAAACACTACTTGTTATTCGTAAACATATTTTAACCACCCTGATTGATATTCTATAAAAACAATAAATATTACCAAAAATATGTTTACAAATAATCATGAGTTTCTGCTTATACAAATTGTGTGAAATGCATTATGGTATAAAACAGAAAAATAAAGAGACAAAGTTATTAGATCTGATGGTAGAAATAATGAATTGATTTACTACTGCAGAAATAATTTATAAAAAAATCAAATCTAGCTAAACAAAAATACTGATAACTCCTAGAAGATCGGCGTAGACTTAATTGACCTTTTCAAGTGTCCATTTTCCAGAATACTTGGTTTCTAACCTCCTCACTTTGGGCAGGAAGCCGTTTTCGTCGGCGGTGTAATCTACTCTGTACATGAAACCATCAGGTCCTATGTACTCGTAGAAGCCTTTAGACGCTATTCCCTCATCTTTTGTGTTAGCGTTCTTTAGGACTGCCTTCTCTTCTGCGCGGATTTTGTTCTCCGTTTCGAAACTGCAATGAAATGTGCTTTTAGATTCTGTTGCCTAAAATACTTTATAGAATAGTAGATGGAAGAAGTTTAAATGAGTTGCTAATTTAATATAATGTGATATGAATATTAGTAGAAGTGTAACTGCTTTAATAGTGGACTTAATGCACCCGGAAATAAAGTGTAGTTGATGCACCTGGGTGAATAAGCCTAGGTGAATTAATTACAGCGCCCGAATTATTTCATTTTACATTTCTTGGACTCTATTTTATTCTATTTGAAAATACTCAAACGAAATAATTATTTTGTAATGATAATTTTTACATTTCAAAATGTAAGTTTCATATTTAGGTATAATTTTATAAGTCAGATAGTGAACTGATGGAACGTTTGAGTAGGTCAAGGTTTTTGAATTCATATTAGCGGAAGTTTATTTATTGGAATGTGTTCCATATAAAGTTTTATTGGTTCTAGTATTACCATCGGCTTAAATTATTATTGTATGATTTTTTTTATTTATAAGTTTAATTTCTTTTACATGACAAGTGCTATTGTAAATTGTTTTCATGTGTACGAGTGTTATATTTTTTTTTTTTTTTTTTTTTTTTTTACCTTTTCTCAAAATTTGCTAACAAATTGTTCTGTGTTTAAGGAATATTTGAATGTTTTGGAAATATAAAAATTGTAAACTTACTCGAAATCATATTTGTCCTCATTGTAATTGTGGTTTTGGCTGATGATCTTGATTCCATTGTTCTTGTAGTATCCCTCTTTATAGTATGGGTTGTCTTCTTGTGGGTTCAAAACATATCTGTAGTGGTCCACGGAAGCTGCCTCTTCGTACGGCTCGTAGTCGTGAGCATAGGGCCCATATCCTCCATCGTAAGGGTTGTCAATGTGAATATAAGGGTTTGGAATGTGAATGTATTTGCCTTCATTTGATGGGATGTATCTGTTGACAAAGGGATAGCAAATGTTTTAGGAATTCGGGTTCAAATGTCACTGAGAAAATTTTGTTTTCGATTTACTGAACGTGTTTTAGTTTAGAGTTATTTTAGATTAGATGTAGGCTATGCGATTTTGTCATGTGAAGACTGCACACTTAGAACTACATTTATGAATTAATATAGAGTTGTATAGATAGTTAAATCCAGATCTAATACCTACATTGAAACATTTATAAGGAGTTACTTAATAGGTTGTAAGGAATGCTACCTTTATGCAAAGGTGCGAAGTGCTGGCATTTACTTACTTGCCCAAATCTCCATATTTGTATGGGTGCCAGGCTCCGTCTTCAAGGGGAATACCTGCGGCTGCGACTATGCAGAATGCTACGAGGTACTGAAAAAAAAAGAAATAAATTTTAAATAAAAATTGGTCATAATTTTTTTTATAAGTATTTCATAGTAGAGAATGTAAAAAAACAGTCGACAAATCTTTTTGTATCTATTATCAAAAAATATATTTTGTAAAATTGGTTTAAATAATGATTTACTATGATAATTCAAAATGTTTTGTACCTGTACGGAATTCATGATGGAAACACTGCACGATTTTTTCATAAACATCGACTGCTGCACTTCCAAAGCACTTGTTCACTATCAATGCGGATATATTTCAGGGTCACTCTTATTTGCGTGTGCACTCTTCAGAGGATCCAAATCGTTGTGATGATTTCGAAATCGACGCTACGCTTTTATATATTAGCAACATCTCGGCAGGACCACAAACAGCTGTGTGCGTCACACACACGATCATTTTCTTATCATCATGCATACCATTGTCACCGACAAACTTTATTGGGGTATTGGTGTCATATAGAAATTATTATCGGCAAAATGACATCTCTGAAAGCTTATTACTAATCGCGTACTAAAAATTTCTCTTGACAAATCACTTGGCTAAATGTAATTTATCGATGTATCGAACGAAAAATGTATTAACGACACCCCAGGTGTCGATAATACATTTTTCGTTGCACAAAGAAATTTTTCAATTTTAATGAATCATTTTTGGGTGGAGACGATGTTGGTCGTGGAACCCTGCCATATTTGCCTGCAGTTTTACAATAAAACTTATTGTTTTATCATTGCTTTTGAAGCTTTTGTGCTGCAGAGATAAAGATAATAAATATTCTTAAATGGATATTCAATGATGTTTTTCGATATCATAATTTGCGAAAATTACCAAAAACAAGATGATGGTAGCATTGGAATGTAATTTATGTCCTTGCTCAATTTATCAAGAGCTGGTCCTTGGTTTGTTTTTATATTCATATCGAAATTATATTCCAATATTATGTTTCAGCGTTTTTATAAGAACCGAACTCAAATGTAGAATTTTATAATATTTCGTAGAATATTCATCAACTTATTAGCAGAAATTTTTGCTATGGCCGCTTCTGCGAATCTCCAGAAAATAATAATGCATTTTAAATAAGGAATTTCCACTTGGTTATATATTTTTATCAGTTTAAACTAAAACAAACATTTAACATTACATACAGTACATTGCCGACAAAAAAAAAGGTAAGATTTTCTGCAATTTTAGAATTAAATCCCATCGAATACAAGATAAAGTTTTTAAAAAACATTGAACTCCATAATTATCTCATTGAAAATATTTCTAACAAAAAACCTGCTTGTTTATGATTTTACTAGTATCGAGAACTTTGTATTTTTATTAATCTAAAATGCTAGAAAGGTTTACCTCAAAGTTTGGACACTTGAGGCAGATGCCTTAGAGTTTTGTTAATCTTTTTACAAGGTATATTGACCTCTAATTTGATCCCTTAGGGTTTGGATTACGGTAATTCCTTCCTTATTGCGGTTATTAAAGTTTTATGACACATATACCAATCAAATACTTTGACTCCGAAACCATGTCATCATGCCATTCTATACCTTATTAAATTACAATTTCAAGTTAAATTAAGATATAGAGGAATGCAAAAAATACATTTGATAAGTATAAGATTTAATGCATTTTAAAACTAAAAAAAAAAACTTAGAAACAGCCTGGTGAGACGCCGAAGTATCAATAGAGGATACTGTTTTACCGGTTTATGTTATGGAACCCTAAAAATTACATTTTGAATGACAGAACCTCAAAGCTATAAAACTAAAAATAAAATGTGGCATACTTGGTACCAATCTAACAGAATATGTCTACTATCGTAAGTAGTAATTGGGAGTTGGGATTTTAAAAGCTGAGAAAATTATTTAATTATCCTGTCAGCTCGCCTACGGAAAATATGTTTTTTTGTTTTTGAATGAAAAAATACTTAAACCCAATAAATACTATTTATAAGTCATAAAAATATTTTTGTTACCTACTAATAAACACAATACTCGATTTTTGTTAATACGCAAAATGAAACGAGAATGGTTTGAGCGAGATGTTTACAGTAATGTATTATATTCCATTGATATATCCACTAATATTCTAAGTATGTCTGTCCGTTTCTCATTTTCACGTAAACGCTACAAGAATACAAAACTACTATTTAAAATCTAAAATAAACTTAAAACAATGCTACTGAACCGATTTTCATGAAATTTGGTATAAGTACAGACTTCTAGAGCCTGAGAAAGGACATAGGCTAATTTTAAACGGGTTACACCGCGGGACACTACTAGTATAATATAGTACATACATCGCTATGAGAATCACAACTTGCGAAAATGCTATGTAAATGTAAAATATCTGACGTAGGTACTTTTTGGTCACATCTTAAAGCAGACTATGTGATTATTGTATATTCAAAATCTATGCTAATTACACAGCCTCAGTTCTATCAGTTAATCTATCCCAAAACCCGTGTCTATAAATAAAATAAATAAATATTTCCGGACAATCCAAACAACAACATCTTTCCCCGTGGTAGTAATTTATTATTCTATGCCCGTGGTAAGCTCTAAGCTTGTGTTACGGGTACTAGACATCTGATATAGGTACCAAATATTATAATCACACATATAGAGATATTTTTATTATACATATTAGACACCCAGACCAAGGAGAAAGTGCTTGCAGAACATACAAACATTGCCCCTTCGACGGGAATTGAACCTGCTACCTTTTGTGCCGCAAGCGGACCATTGCCCACCGATATCTCCTCATACCGTTACAATAAAACTCTTACTTTTATCTAAGCGAGTCTAACCAAATCTATTATCTTGTCACTTTGACAAATACGCAAAATATGATAATAATTGCTTCTTTTTAGTTTATGGCATTTAGATAATCGCGTGATATGTGTGATTTATTTTTTAAGTTTTTGAAGGTCGTCTATGTTTATATTGTAGTCTATATTCTTGTTTCGCTAAATTGTGACCTCTTTTTAACTGTACTTAAGAATATATGGAAATTTATTTTATTTATAATTATATTAACGAAGGTTGTTTTCTGTCAAAATATTACTTAGACTTAGCTCCGATTTCCCCATTGGCAATGAGCGATTAGATGAGGCTAAACTCGTTTTACCGCCTTATTGGGATCAAACTGAAATTAAATTGTAAATAAAATGTTTGAACGAGGTTGAATTGAACTCGATTTGTCGCATAAAATGGTGAAATTGGGGCTGAGACTTATTGCATTAGATTGTACACAAATAGTATTTTTTTTCTGTATAAATCAAATGAGAGTTCGTTAAAAAATAAAAATAACCGATTTTTCTATTCTAGACTGCCCGAAAAATACCAAAAGTGTCCAAAAGATTTGTAGTCACATGATGATAATCTAACAAGTTTGACACTTGTAGATCAACAGCTAGTCGAAATATTTTAATACATATAATTAGTATTCGTATCCGGCTTCAAATTATTGATACAAATATTGACGTTCGTCGAATTATATTAGTCATTTATTTGTTTAAAATATGCATACTTAATTGTTTTTTAACGGCATTCTTTGGATAAATCGTCTGGCGCCGCCGCACCGATATCGGCACGATGGTCTGACGACATTATGCGACAAGTTAGCGACTAATCCGGAATATGATTATAGTTTTTAAGAATTGTTTATTTCAGTAATACATTGAAATGATTATGAATTATATAGGAGGAAATAATAACTTTGTTATGATGATGCATAGTCCAGGAATTTAATTTAATATAATATTTTCCTAATGATTTGTTGTTATTTGAATTAAAATGAAAAATATTTTTTATTAAATGTCTGATGGTAACACTGATCTACATATTGAGAAAAAAACTAATGAGATGAGTTTGTCAATTTGAATTTAATAAAACTCAGAATATTTTAACGATTTTCGTTTTTTTTCTGAGAATATTTCTCAAAGACCGTATAATTTTAAAAGAATACGAAATATATAATAATTATAAAGAAACAAAACATAAAACTAATGAGACATATGTTTATTTTGTAGATGGTCTTTTTTTATTTTGACATGTCGGTGACCCGTGTTCTTCTACGTATCTAGCAGTTGTCTTGAAAGGGCCCTTTATTGAAATTCAATATAATACTTATAACATAGCTAAGTATCTACTCAACACGTCTTTCGAAAGAATATTGCTTCTACTGAGAAGCACACTCGACTTTCATTGCGAAGGTCGTGGGTTCAAACCCAGCCTTAGCGCACCTAGATTTTTGTTCTTGAAGAAATAATGTTTGCTAATTAAACCACTTGCTTTAATGGCGAAGGTCAACACCGTGAGCAAAAGTCATGTTCTGAGTTTTTGAAGTTTGAAAGACATGTGGCATCCACCAACCCGTACTTGGCCAGCGTTGAGGCCTAATCTCTCTCGTCAAAAATGAAGTCCCTGTCCTACTAGTAGTTAACTTAAATAGGGGTTCTTATCCACTGTAACGTCCAGCGCCCGCGGCGTAACTAGGGACTAACGTCCCAGCGCGCGTTACGCGAGCGGTGCGTGACACGCTGCGCGGATTTTCCGTTAAAACTATTTATCACATAAAAAGTACTAAACCTATTTCAAAACCAAAAATGTATTTATTTTCTTTATTATAATTATATAAACTTGAATAATAATACGAATCATCGTACCTACATCTTCATTTACTAAAAAATTATCAAAAATAGGATGGTAGCATTTTTAGACTGATTTGGAGACCTATTTTGATAAATTTATTTAAAATACCTCCTCTGAACATTTAATTATTATTTTGGTACCGTTTTAACGGGGTTGGAGTCTAGTTTTTTCAATAACATATTTAATTTTAATACAGATATCACAAGTAAATCATAAAGAAATTAACTTGCGAAAAATAGGAAAATGGCGGAAAATTTCTCTCACTTTATTGACAAAATATTTTTTTTTTCATATTTTTTGTTGCCAGGTATGGGTTTTTCTAATTAGAATTTAGAAGAATAATTATTGACAATGACATCTGACATTGACACTAGCAACTTGTCTTATTAGAAAATAAAGAAAATCCGAAATAAAAAAACCAAAAACTCGTGTGGCACTCTAGTACCATGGACGTTAGTCGGCATAAAGTTTTGTGGCACTACAGTACCACTGGACGTTCAAGTGGCTAAGTATAAAATGAATACTCTTCCTTCTTCTTTTAGTAGCCGCTGTTTGCCAAAACGAATCTAGATTGTAGGTTTCTTCACTATACAAGTTTATAATACATTCAAACATCTTTTAAGACCTCTGTCATCTGAGGTAAACATACATACCATACCTTATATCGCCATCCATTATAATTTAGACAAATTAAGCTGTAATTTGCCTTAAAATAAAACAAAGCTAATTGAGGACAGATACATAATAAAAACAAATCATTTTATGTAGTAGTAGTAATTTTAAACATAAGAATTGTAAATAATATCTTTCGTATCGATAATACTTGGACACTTAATCAAAATCAAATAATATTGTAAGTATTGCTTATATATATTAATATTTTACACTAAATCATAATTAACAGACGGGTAATCAATATGTTTTAAGACTTAACAATATTAATACACATTACAAACAAAATATCCGAGCCGAATACGTAAATGAAAAAAATTTGGTTCACTTACGAGAAACAACCTACGACCACTTTTGAGCATTGATCGATTTTTTGAGCTCGCAAAGTCTTATTAAAAACGTATTTTTAACATGTAGGGTAAGCTTATGTAATCTTTAATACCATCCTACAAGATTATTCTGCTATATTCTTGTTGACCTTTTGCACTAAGAATGTTTAGTATGTAAATCAAGAATGCTGCTATACTACATAGATACATAAATTATTATTGTAAATTCATGCACATGGAATGGCACTTGGCACCAGCCCACAGTTAGAAATTGTAAATTGTACAAAATCTTTGGCGGATATCGAGCCTGCAGCATATTGCTTTGGCGCCCCTTTTCCCCCCGATCTACAGAGGTTGTCCAAAATATACGCTCATTTAAAATTAGATGTAGCTATCTCTGATATGTCTGCCGTACAGGCACCCGTATGTCCACAATTTTTTTGTTCACCGAGGGTTCATCTTAAGTTTATTTAATTATTATCATAGCCTAAAAATGTTAAACAAAAAAAAAATGTATTATACACATTAGACGGGTTAAAATTTTACAATTATAATTAATATAAATGGAAAAGAAATATTCATTGTAACGTTTTTAAAAACACACTATTTCGTTATTTGGCGTTTGATGTGTGACTAAGGGATGAGAATATTTAGTTCAAGTTCCTTCGGACGCCATTGGATCCAATTTTATCAACTGTAATAATATTTAATAAGATTATTATTTAATTTTATATGTATCCCATTATTTCTATATAACTATATCTACAACAATAAGTATCGACATGATCACTTTTTTTTTCAGCCATTTCAGGTCAATATATACATAAACCTTACCGACTAGCACTTAAACAGAAAGCCGTGTTGGCTAAGTGGGAGCACACTCGATTTTCATTCCAAAGATGTTCGTGGGTTCAAAGCCCGACACGCACCTCTGGATTTCTCTCCTTGAAAAATGTATGTGTGCCTTAAAACACGTGCGTCAACGGTGAAGGCAACATCGTGAGGAAACCGGCATGTTCTGAGAACTTTAAAGAGTTTTAAGGACATGTGTGACATTCACCAACACGCACTTGGCCAGCGTGGTGAATTAAGGCCTAATATCTCTCGTCAAGAAAGAAGTCCCTGTGTCCCGGCAGTGGGAACGTTAATAGGGTGGTGATGATGATGATATATACAAATATAAATCTTATATACTAAAATATCATCGTGTCATAATTAAATCATCTGTCACGGCGGTAATTAGAGACAATTTCTAAGTCATTGGAGAAACAATTATCTATTTAAACAGAAACGGTTAAAAAATATATGTTTTTATTAAATGATAGTTTTACAATGTACCTACTCGCTAAAATCTCTCTACGAGTACATTGTAAAACTCCATCATACCTAGTTACTTTTTACTTTTTTATCATAAAATGAGGACGGAAATGCAACTTGTCGAAGTTCACCACCAATCTGTATATTATAATCGACATGGTCACTAAGGTACAATTTCTTAGTCATAGGAGAAACAAGTATCTTTATACGCAGAAACGATTTGAGGAAAATTATGTTTTTGATTCAAAAGAAGGGATTTTTACAAAGTAGAGATATGATATTGATTTTACGTAGAATTTAAATAGATGATTCACTTTAGGGGTTTGGTGCCCTGTCGTTAATACAAAATGTAAAATTAAAGCGTTCGATTAAATGATTTCTGTCCAAACGTGTTTTGCACATGCGTTAGTAACACAAAGGATTAGTCATCGACTAAACATAAAAAAAAATCCTATCTCCTAGGTGATGACTTAGGAGAGAAGGAATTAAAATAATCACCATCATCATTTCAGCCAAATTAATAATATATTATTAATTTTCAAATAATATTTTATTAATATTTTGTTTCTACTATATTTTATATTAAATATTATTATTATTAATTTATAATATAAAGCCTAATTATCTCCACTGCTGGACATAGCCTAATTATGTCCACTGCTGGGCATAGTTAGGCTTCCCTCAAAGATCTCCAGTTATTTCTTATCATTTTTATTAAGTGATGAACCTCACTTTGCCAGGTAAAACTACTTTTAAATTTTATGCAGAAAAAGATTAAGACACATCCGTAATCATTCTGTGCGCGCGAAGGTTACGGATGTGTCCAGTTATTTCGTTTGGAAGCAGCCTGTTTTAATTATTATTCTCGAAATATTTAACAAAATTTTAGAAAGGTGGGAGATATGGCCGATGATTAACAATAAGAACCATTTACTCTTACCATATCAATTAGTAAAGGTATAATGATACCTATCTATAGGATATCTAATTATACCGAAATGCAAACGTAAAGCTAACCATGGCAGTTGCTGTGTTTGAACAAAATCGCTTAAAATTACATAAATTCGCTGTGTGTATCTATGAACATTGTTCTTCGATACAAAGCCTATTAAAAACTGCGTCACATTGCTCGATTCCTGACTCGATTGAAAAAGAAAACGAAAGTAAAATATGCAAATGAGGTTATAAACCCATTATACGCTTGTATAAATCGTTAACCTTTTGATGCGGCAGGCCGCGATATCTATATATTACTAGCTGACCCCAGCAAACGTTTATTTGCAAAATGAAAAATAGATAGTAGCCGATGCTCAGACCTACTGAACATGCATATAAAATTTTATAATAATCTGTTAAGCCGTTTCGGAGGAGTATGATTACTAACATTGTCACATGGAAATGTTAGCGGGTTCGATTCCCGCAGAGGGGTCAAGTGTTTGTATGTTCTGCAAGCACTTTCTCCTTTGTCTCGGTGTTTAAAATGTATACTAAATATACCTTTTTATGTATGTATATTATACTAAGTATATCAGATGTCTAGTACCAGGAATACAAGCCTACAGCTTACCACATGGCTTTAATGTTGTTGTTAAAAACTGAAATTGTATTATATCATAAATATTTTTTTCCTGACATTGCACACAACAACATTAAAGGTATGTGGTAAGCTCTAACTAAAAAGATTCATAACTGATGAGTGAGGCAACCTGACCATTCTATGTACCTTTTTATATTCTAGGCATATTATTTACAATAAATTTACATTGTAGCAGCTAAACAGAAGTTTTATCAATTGACAATAAATTATGTATATTATTAAACACTTATTTATCTTCTACAAGCGTAGCAAGTCTACGGATTGCTACGAAAATTATTCGTAGGTACTAGTGAATTAATTACTGCCACTGAAACAAATAAGGTAGAACAATATTAAAATAATATTTTGAAGGATTTCAGTAGTTAAGATAGAAGATCAAGAAGAAAAAATAATAACCATCTAATTTCTTAAAATTACTGAAACAGTAAGTATATTTTAATAATTTTTATTAAGTATAAAAATTTTAAGTCTAAATTTAACAAAATATTAAATTTTCCGCTATAGTTTTTATGATCCCCAGAGATATTTAAAATATTTTACGTATGTCTTGATAAAACTAAAATATGGAACTATGAATCAGACGCTTAAAATTTAAGATACAGTTTTTTTATCAAGGTCGTCATTTGTTTACATTAAAACCAGTTTTCTAGGGACAGACCGCAAATTTCTATTAATACGAGTATAGTCTGGCGCCATTCGCCGATCGATAAATAAGATATTAAAATATGTCTCGCATTATAAGTTTTATGTATTTTGTCTGGTTTTGCATACCACCTGCCACTTATTACAACATTTATATTTGAGTATTGGTAAAACTAGCGAGGCACCCTTGTTCTCCGATTTAAAAACTTTCTGAGCAGGTTTAGGAATAAAAAAATATAATAGAAATAGAAAAAGGTTTATTTACGTCAAAAAAATTCAAACACAATACAGAGCAACTATAACATTAATTTTAGTTAGATTTGTAAACATGTGTAACAAATTCAGACGTAAATTGGCAGCATGTGCTGTAGGTGCTAAGGAAGCAGGCTACAGCGCTGGTTTTCAGTGGTACCGTGTAAAGTGCAAGGGGGCAGTAAAGCGCGGCGTGACAGACGCCGCAAGTAATGTACTTAATTATAGTTTAGCTTCCAGATATGTAAAATAATGTTTATAAAAGGCAAATAATTATAAACTTATAAGGGTCTTTCATTACTAAGGTCGTGAGTTGAAAACCCTCCGCGCACCTCTGGATTAAGTTTATTGAAAATTTATGAGTATGGTGCGCCTTACACACGTGCTTTAACAGTGACGGTAAAAATCGGAAACCGGCATGTTCGAGACATTAAACGTACATCACCTATAAAATAATATAGTTCGAAAATTTATAGAGTAGGTAGGTATACTTGCATTATATACTAACCTTTTGAATTTTAGTTATAACTTTAAAGTGTAGGTGATTTCTTATACTTAGATGATTTTTTATGGGATGCTGTGGCTCAAAGGGCTTCCAACTGAAGATCAGCGTTGTCTTGTTACATACAAGACAACATATGCTGAGCTGGAAGCTATTTTGGGACACTTAATGTGACTTTACTAATTAATTCTACTTCTATATATTTGTGTATTGTGTCTCAAATAAATTAATTTAATTTAATTAATTTCATATATATAAGGTTGTAAGCATATAAGGCATCACTTTGACGACAGGTAAGTATCGTATGCATTAATAGCATTAATAGCATGAATAGTAGGTAGGTAGATACACTACGACTCTACGTATGGCGTAGGTAGAGAAAGTAAACACCTTATTTCTAAGTTATAAAACTTTAAGTGCTTTCTTGTGTAAGGAAAGTATGGATTCACGAAATTCACATTGATCATAAAATTGTAAAGTTACCTCCTCCGTCTACCTATTAGTATGGAGAAACAACGAAAGTTAACAATTTATGAGAATATTATCAACTCACATTTTTATGATAAACCTTTCATAATATTTTCATCAAATCCAAATTTATGGTGGCTTTTGCCAATTTGAAAATAATGCAAATATGAAAATAAAATTCTCTGTTTAATTTTACAGATTCTAGGCAGCGATTATTAAGGTAAATATACCTTTTTGCTAGCTAGCTTAACTGGATTTATATGGTAAATAACTGGTTATAATATATCCTGAAATTCTGTTCATTCCTGAAATTTGTTTGTTGTCATTTGATGTTTGTACGAATTGTATTCAAATAAATTTTAACTAAAGTAAAGTAAAATTTTCAATGACCGTTTACAGCTGGAAAACTTAATTTTTTCATATTGGTAAATAATTTTTATTATTACAACGAAACAGTATTACTCATATTCGTGATCTTATGAAGGTACATCTTTTGATTTTTTGAATTTTAAACCAATCAATTTCAAAATAATTTAGTTCTATCCACTCTGTGGTTTTGGCAATCAAAGATAATGCAAAAAGTAGTTCAATTTTGCTTGTCTACATTTTGTATTTTCTTTGGGTTGTTACCTGAGTAAAATGAATAATAAAATACAAGACATCAAACCTAATGAGTCAAAGAGAAGCGATCGTTCAAAATCAATAACACTTTTCCTTTATCCATCCCTCTGTACAAAAGGGCAGATTCGACTTCAAGTGATTTGGGCTTACGTAAAATGATAAATTGTTGATGTTTTGGAACTTTCTGCAAGTAATGGAAGAATCGATGACCGTGTTAGGACATAATTGGATCCTTTTGATTTTTTTACTCCTTTGATCGAAGAATGTGATGTGTATGAAGGGCTTGGTTTACAAATGTTCCTTGTTCTATAAATGTATATTCTGTTATTATAAGGCATTTTACAGAAGGAAAACAAAATATGTAATATAAATATTACTGGACCATCCAGGCAACAACATCTAGCCCCGTGGTAAGCTCTAAGCTTATTTTACGGGTACAAGACATCTGTTATACTTAATATAATAGACATACATATATAAGCAAAGTGATCAGTTTTGCTTAGTTATGAGTTATGAACAACGTAATTAAACTTTTATTATTGGTCTGCCTTAAACGCTAAGAGCTTAGATTTTATTTGTAAATTATTTATATTTGATCCTTATGAGTCCTTATCTTAATGCCTTTAGCATCTTACGTTTTATTTTTTATAGTTACTACGGCTTTCTTGGAAGGATAGGCTTATCTTTATAATCCATCAGGATATTAAAACCTTAAAAAATCTAACTTTTAGGATCTGTAAATAGTCTATGTTATAACGTTTAATAAAAGTTTTGGGACTATTTCAGGTGAGTTTTATGCCAGGTTACAATTTAATTTTGCCTTACGGTGTCTAAGCTACGAATATTTATAAATACATGGTATCATAATTATATAATTGAAATTGTATACTGGATAGTGTCAATTATTCGGATTGCCCTTTGATTAATTATTTGAAAACTAAAAATCATTGTAGGTAAATAGAACAAATTAATTCTGTCAGACAATTAATATTGACAAGCTTAAGAAGACTGTCTATCAGAGTGTCATAATCTATCATCTATAATTTATTTATTCAAAGAATAATTGAAATTATTACATACTGAAATTTACTTTTTTATTTAACTTTCTCACTAATAGGCATTCAAATTGTCTATAATAAGATTTTTTTACCTTGAAACAAAATTGTCATATTAATTTTGTAGGTAATTTTAATTGTATTAATACGTGTGTAACACAATGTATCTAAACCAAGAAAAAAATGTGCTCTAAGGTTAGAACTCAGGCTTACGACTTACTCTTTCATGTTATCATAAAGGGTTTAGAATAAGTTTATTGAAGATATTTTTGCTCCAAAAGAAAATCTTTTGAAAAAAGTTTTTTCGTGCAAATTTGCGAGGATTTAGTAAAAATTGTCAACACTGAATAGCCAAAAAAGCAAAACTAAAATAGTTATAGCGGATTTAATGGAAAACTCATACCGCATATTTTGAAGAATTTTTTTTACTAAATAATCACAAATTTTCGTGAAGATCGGAGGTAAGAACACTAACAGCGCATCCATACACTAAAATCTTAAGTAAAGCAATCTATGGATAGTTACTGTACTGCGCCTATAAATAAGTCTGTTTTGCTTTAATATAAATTCGAAAAGTTACATTTATTTGAATACGCTTCGGTGGACTTGACACCTACAGTAAGAATGTAATCGCAAAAGGTCAACATATTGTTAGAAATTCATTCAACATTTGACTGCGCTCCGTTCCGTAAAGTATCTTCGCAGTAAAACTATTCAATATGAAACCTTGGTCGATGCTATATGTAAGGATGAAGTCAATGATTAATTCTTTGAACTGTATAAAATCATTTTAAATATAATTCCATATAGGTAATTTGGTAGTACTAGTAGGAATGATAAATAATCTGTATGCTATATAAGAATGTTTTTTATTCTATTCTATTTTGAAACTATAATCATCGCGATATGAGCCGTAGGACTTCCACTGCTGGACATAGGCCTACTAGATTTCCAGTAATATCGTCTGGCAGCAGCCTGCATCCACCGTGAGCTCGCACCCTTGGCCAGGTCGTCCGTCCATCTAGTATGCGACGTCCTACGCTGCGCTTGCCGATCAAAAAAATTGAAGTACAAATATTTCTGTCAAGCAAAACTACTAGGTTCTTATAAAAAAATGTCGATACCTAAATTTATATACCTTATTAAATTAATTACTTTATTTTTACATAACGTCAATAATTAATTTATTTCTTTAACCAAAATTATTGTGTCAAGTTTAGATATCTCCAACAATTATGTAAATTTTTATAATTTACGTTTGTCACAATTAAAAATTGACTGGTTCTTGTGGAATTTTGTATGAGGATGCGATTTATCATTGAAATCTAGTTCATACTTTTGCGACTTAATTAAACTATAATGATCGGTCATTAATATTTAAATTACATTTTACTGAGTAAAAATATTCAATGTTTATATCATCATTCCTCTAAGCTTATTTTGACTTGTGAAAGATAGCTTTTTAAGTCGTATTAATTTGCACTAATAAGTCCAAAATGAAAATTAAAATCGTCCCGACGTTTTACTGTAATAAAATCTACACATCTCCACTATGGTGGGATTCAGTTGTTCTCTATATTCAAGATAGATTACTGATGTTGAACACAATTCATAGTTTCCATTTCAGAACTTTTCCACCGACTATAAGTCCACTACCCGTTACAGCAGCTTAGAGCTTACAATGGGGCTTAACATTGCTGTCAAGCAAAACTACTAGGTTCTTATAAAAAAATGTCGATACCTAAATTTATATACCTTATTAAATTAATTACTTTATTTTTACATAACGTCAATAATAATTTATTTCTTTAACCAAAATTATTGTGTCAAGTTTAGATATCTCCAACAATTATGTAAATTTTTATAATTTACGTTTGTCACAATTAAAAATTGACTGGTTCTTGTGGAATTTTGTATGAGGATGCGATTTATCATTGAAATCTAGTTCATACTTTTGCGACTTAATTAAACTATAATGATCGGTCATTAATATTTAAATTACATTTTACTGAGTAAAAATATTCAATGTTTATATCATCATTCCTCTAAGCTTATTTTGACTTGTGAAAGATAGCTTTTTAAGTCGTATTAATTTGCACTAATAAGTCCAAAATGAAAATTAAAATCGTCCCGACGTTTTACTGTAATAAAATCTACACATCTCCACTATGGTGGGATTCAGTTGTTCTCTATATTCAAGATAGATTACTGATGTTGAACACAATTCATAGTTTCCATTTCAGAACTTTTCCACCGACTATAAGTCCACTACCCGTTACAGCAGCTTAGAGCTTACAATGGGGCTTAACATTGCTGTATCATTATATTGTTATATTTAAAATTTGCATAGAAAAAGAATAAGTTTCATTCCGAGCTAGTAGCGAGAGTAGAATGCGAAAACATCAACATTTATAGTCAAAGGACTTATTTTTTACTCTCTATGAAATGTAACTTTCTTAGCTTACCTTAATGACTGATGCACGGTTCGTCCAACCTTCTTGAGGAGTGGCGCTCACGTCCATCTTCCGGCTTACATTAGAGTTCCACAAAGGGAGTGATCTTCTCGATTGACACATCAACATGCTTTTGTCAATCCGCTTTATTCTTTACACTAAAACAAAAATGAGATTATTCCTCAGTGAGATTTATCACTATGAAAAATCATAAAAGTGTGTAAGTAATTGTGATTATGATTTTATTGTGATTTTGTGAGCCGACTTACCTAGTGACTGCACACTAGCTCGTTCAACCTTGTTCTTCAGGAGTAGCACTGACGTCCAGCTTCCGGCTAACATAAGAGTTCCACAGGGTGATGGTTTGGAGTGATCTTCTCGATTGACACATCAACATGCTTTTGTCAATCCGCTTTATTCTTTACACTAAAACAAAAATGAGATTATTCCTCAGTGAGATTTATCACTATGAAAAATCATAAAAGTGTGTAAGAAATTGTGATTGTGATTTTATTGTGATTTTATGGGCCGACTTACTTTAGTGACTGCACACTAGCTCGTCCAAGCTTGTTATTCAGGATTAGCACTCACATTCAGCTTTCGGCTAACATTAAAGTTCCACAAGGTGCTGGTTTGGAGTGATTCTCTCGATTGGTGTATGGGGAAACAAAAACACGCAGGAAGACCATAGTATGCGTTACGTTGCGCTAAGAAAATAGCGAGTAACGCCGCGGGCGCGCGCGATGTGATTTCGGACGTCTACTAGGAGTAGCGGCTCCATACAGACTTAACTAGCCTTCTCGTGACAATCAAGAAAGCTTCTCGTACCCACAATGTAACAGAAAAAAAATAGTATGCAAGTTTCATGATCTACCCTCAAAATTGTGCATTGTTGATATTGACATGTTGCTTTCCCACACAAATGAAGCAAACAAAACTAAACGTCAGTCACCCGCAACGGTGATTGAATTCAACTTAATTAAAAATTAACGTCCTTATGCGAAATAGTTAACTAAACCATGCCATATAGTAAGAAAACATGCCGCAAGCATTCGTTTGTCCTTATCGATCACATTGGCATTTATGTTTGTTAGAAAGAGACAACATTCATGCTAAATAAGAATAGGTTTGTTTTCCATTTTGCATAAAAAAGTTAGTAACTAAGTATTTAACTACGGAACAGTTATCTTATTTTATAAAAGATTCCAATTTACCAACAAGCAGATGGCTCATATATTTATGCGCCTGCGACAAAACTCGGCGCCGGCGACGACACATCCGCCAAAAACAAATTAATAGCTGCCACATTCCGCGCATTCTTACAGGTTCTTTGGAGGCTACGGCGGAGATTTTGTGACATACAGACAAGTACTATATTGCATTTCCTGCTAGTAAACTGCTAAATACTTAGGGGGATATCAACGGGTTGAGAAAATAAAAATAAAATGGCGATATACAAAACTTAAGATCTTTACTTTTTAATAAACATTTCAAGACTATTCTTCCATTATAATCTAAACCTAAACAATATATGAGTATGACGAGATTGACGTTTTTAAATACATGATACAGATATTATGATACATTATAAAATCTAAATTAAAATTTAAGAAAAACTCCCGATTCCAATGTCTTAATTTCCTTAAATGTAAAACAATATAATATAATGTAATGTGGACGCGATGCGCTTTCATTTGATTCCCCACACTAGTACATTTACAGATTTTCGGTTTTCCTTCCATACTCTCACCCCCATAACTATTAAACGGCTCAACCGGTTTTCATGAAACATATCTAAGAACATCCGGGTCAAACTCACCTTTCATACAAAAAAAAAACTAAATTAAAATCGCTCCATCCGTTCGGGAGCTATGATGTCCCAGACAGACAGACACGTCAAACTAAACACCCCTCTTTTTTTATCGGGGGTAAAAATACAAAAATCCTTCGACCGAACCATGAGTGCCAATCTCGGTGCAGTCTAGAACTAGATCGAACATGATGGAACGGTAAGTTTAGTTAGGTAGGTACCTACTGCTTTCAGTGATGGCTTCCAAAATGATAATTAAAAAATTATCAAGTTAACATCACATCTCAGAAAATGTATTTAAATTGCACTTATAGTAAGTACCCTATCAAATTTTGCAGTAGCTCAACCATTTGCAAAATGCACTTAAATCTTATACATTAAAATCATTTTGGCTACGACCAAAAGCGAATGGGATATTACCACTGGCGCCAAAAAGCTCGAAATACTTGATAATTCAATTCGAATTTCGAATACCGATTGCAGCCGATAAAATATTTAAGGACCTTTTTAAACTGTTTAATAATTTTGAGTAAATAGTATTTATAATAAAAGGCGTTTTGTTGAAAATAAGAATATATGTAAAATTTATAGATTTTTTAATCATTAAACTATTATATTCTCTTATACATATACATATACTAGCTGTGCCCCGCGGTGTTACCCGCGTTATAATGGATTTTCCCGCGGTATGGCGTTTTCCCGCGGTAAAAAGTAGCCTATGTTATTTTTCAGGCTCTAGAGATTCTGTGTACCAAATTTCATTTAAATCGGTTCAGTAGTTTTCGCGTGAAAGAGTAACAAACATCCATACATCCATACTTACAAACTTTCGCCTTTATAATAGTAGTAGGATATATGTATTTATATTACTTATTCTTATTTTTCAACGAACCTTCTATTATTTCACCTCGCGCGGTTACCTGCGTTTTGTTTTTTTTGGAATAAATTTAACTATTTATAAGAGTTTCCTTACTGTCAGTAAAAGTCATTTCAATATACATAGATAAAAGTCAAAGACAAATAGAATAGAATAAAATAAAAGAAAGGAATAGAACTTTGATATATTATAAACTGATCTTTTTTTTCACAGGCAATTTTATTTTTAATAGGCATTGTTAAAAGTTTATCTTTACAAAACACGAATCAGTCGGTTAAGATCAAATTTTATAAAATATTCAGTCAACTTTGTAAACCCAAATATTTACAATAATACAATCTCTGTTCATTGTTTTATTTGCGACTCAAAAAACTTTGAAAATTTCATACAGCTAAATGATATATCGGTTCCAACTGTTTATTGGCCTAAAGAGATATCAATCATATTCTAATGCTAACTTAATAATGGAGTTAGAATAGAATTTAACTGTAAAATGATAAATGATCAGGCAATTAGTTTTAAAACTCGAATAAATATGAATTACTAGCACTAATTATCGAGTAACTGAGATATCAATCATCGTAAGGTTAAGAGGTGAAATGAGAACTTGGTCCAAATGTTTTGAGAGTTTTTTGTGTGAGTTTTATCGTCCTGTAGTAGATAGAATAAATCACAGAAGAAACTTTGTGTTTCGAACTATTTCTGTATCTCGTACACTGCTTGAGGTAGGTCTATTATGATTTAAAAGATTAAAAAGCCGCAAATATCATACATGCAATTTCGGATGAAAAATATTTTTATTTGCTGTGATTTTTATATATACGAAATTTTCAAGAGTAATTATAAATTCGCTTTCTTATATATGTGCTGACCAGCCAGTGTAACTAAATTGGTAGTAGGTAGTTGTCTAATTATCTTCATATTCGTCCCGAAATATTGCGAAGCTCTTTAACTAAAATATTAAAATATGCACGAAATTTATTTAGAAGCACATCCGTTCATTAGCCTACTTTTACTATTTTTAAATTGAAGTCAAAGGTATTCTACAATCTAGTATATTTATTTTATGTCAATCTTGACAACATTGTGAAATATGCAGAATTTCTATTTTCTATATCTTTTTATTACTAAATTCCATTAAATAAAAACACTGTTAGATCATTCTAGAAGCAGTCAATGAAAACGCTCTACATTCTACGATATTAATTTACATAGAGCCGCATAATCGACTTTCAAAACACCGTCGAAAACGAATTTTATAGTATTGTGTTATCGAATGAACCAGTTAGTGTTTTTGTTGGGCAGATACATCGTAAAATTAAAAACATCCTTAGCAAAAAAGAGTTTTATATTTTAGAGAATAATGTTTTAATTCCTTTGGCTAATGTATAGGTTCCGAAATGCCATGGGTCGAAGTGTCAAGATGGTCGGCGACCGCGCAAGGCCGTTGAATTCCGATGACCTCAGATCTTTAATCCGATCTACAAAGAAAAGTGAGTAATCGAGGTAAATCCTGCTACATGCTGATATATTTTGTCGCATTTACATGAAAAGCACAGTCTTATATAAGAATTTTATTATTTTATTTTTA
Organism: Gymnoscelis rufifasciata; assembly: GCA_929108375.1. Lineage (NCBI taxonomy): Eukaryota > Metazoa > Arthropoda > Insecta > Lepidoptera > Geometridae > Gymnoscelis > Gymnoscelis rufifasciata. Next base: position 5,779,747 of record OV815303.1, read on the forward strand.
TTTATTTAAGTTTGGAAATGTTGTTATTCTACGTCAGATGCTGAGCAAGCGTAAGCAATGCGAAGTGACGTTTTATCTACATTGCGGAAGTATACAAAAATTTCATTCAAAATAAAACGAAACGTTTTTCATATTATTTAAAAAATTGCAAACAGTAGTTTTTCAAGACGTAAAGCTTTTGTGAGAAAAATAAATGTCCAGTATTTTTTAACGTGCTAAGGACGGACATATCAAAATACCAATTTTCTTAGTAGTAATACATACTTCATGTCTATAAGACATTTATTTTCTTAAGTTATATATAATACATATTTTTTGTCCTTACGTAACTACTGTAAAGCAACGTAATAACAAGTCCCGATAGCCGTGTCAGTGAACAGTTTAATAGCGTACCTCGAGAAACACCTTCAGAGGGTCTAGCTAGGAAGCTGGTCAGATTCAGAAGGCGTAGGCGACGCGTATCGTATGGAAGAGTCTCTCTCTGAAGCCTTAGTCACCGGTCGCTTGAGCCTAGCTTCGCAGCCGTTGAAAATATTTCAAAACGGAAAACCGTTTTGATATATTTTTTACAGTAGTTTGTGAATTTTAAACCTCTGTGACGACCTCTGTGGCTCGGTGGGCGAACGTCCGCCTGAGGCGCAGGAGGTTGCGGGTTCCATTCCCGCCGAGGGACCAGATTTTGTACGATCTACAATTTCTGGTTTCGGGTCTGGGTGTTTTCTATGTATCATTATATGTATGTATTTACAAAAGAAAAAAATGTATCTAACTTAGTTGCTGCTTTTGCTGCTTAGTTTGGGATTAGGTGATGCTGTGTGAGTAGTCCGGAAATATTTATTTATTTATTATTTTATTATGTAATCTATGGTAAAAGATATACTTTTAACGTGTTTTAAATTAAATAATGAGAGTTATCATAAAAAGTTTATAATTAAACAATTAGATTATGTATGTGTATGTGTAGGTAGGGATATGTTTGTATAGGTACAGTACACCGCTGCTAATGGAGTCCCGATAGAACAAATATAGATAAGGTTTAGGACACTTTACGCTATTGAAAGTAGGAATAAAGAATCGGCGCGTGTTACCTGTTCTCAAACTAAATGCACTAGCAACAGAACTTGGATTGGATTTCCATAAAATATCACTGCAGTTGGAGTTCCGAAAGGGGTAGGCGGCCGCAAATACAATGCTCACCTATTTTTGGAGGCACTAAGGAAACGTTTTATAATCGGAAACATTTTCTTACTATAGAAGGTTTCATGTTATTACTCGTCTTTTGTAAATATAGGAACATTACAATTATTCTGAACAATTAAACGAGAATGTGTACACATTCTCGTACATAAAATAAAATAAGGCCCTGCGTAAAACAGTTCATAATTGGACCCTGTTAAGCAGAAAAGATCCAACCAACGCTTTATTACTTGTGGGATGGATCTTTACTGCATAATAGGGTCTAATTATGACCTAAGAAACAACATAAACGCCACTATATTACGTACTATCTTCTGAGACACAGGGACTTCTCTCTTGACGAGAGAGATTAGGCCTTAATCCGCCATGGCCAAATGCTTATTGATGGATGTCACATGTTCTTCAAACTCTTCAAATTTCTCAGAACATGGCGGTTTCCTCACGACGTTTGCCTTCGCTGTTAAAGCACGTATTAAAAGAGCACATAATTTTCTAAGTAAAAAAAATTTTGAGATGCGCGGCGGGGGTTACTACCCACCAGCTTTTTAATGAAAATAGTGTATATTCTTCCTACTACTTAGGATTTTTTTACTCGTTAAAATAAGAATATAATTTTATTTAATAAACCTGTCCCTTCTTTTTTATTCTACCTGGAAAGCAGGATGTGGGTAGTATCAAATTCTTAAGGTTATTAAATCAAAACTCCTACGTAAATTGGCGATTAATTAATAAATAATACACGAGTGTCCTTGTAGATGTTCTTGTTATAAACGCCAAAATATTTATACAATTAATAAAATACCGCTTGACGTATTAATTAATTAACGCTAAATTTAGCCGTGGATAATCTTGGAAATATTTAAATCCGTGCTGTATTATGGGTATTTTTAAAATTTGGTTTAAATCTTGCTTAATATTTTTGTTACTTGCAAATTGAGTTAAAACAACTTGTTTTACTTCGAATTCCAGAGGTGTTAGTCATATTATACCTAAATCAAATCATGATGAAAATATTGTTAAAAAACAACTTTTTAAATTTTTGATAAATAAATTATTACACAGAAATATAATAAGGTTAGCTGTTATGTACCTACACAAATTCTTTGTTATCATATATTAAATAAATACTTTTAACTAAGTAGTAGTAGAATTTATTGACAAAAACTTTACACACCTTTTGATCAACATTGCGACGCAAATAAAGTTGTTAAGAATTGGAGCAAAATAACAAAATAATCTTAATCTATTCAGACATTTATTACAGATTCGCTAAAATCGCATTCCGATTCCACTATTTTGTGTTAAAACATAAACATATAAAATTTGCATCTTGTTTTTTTACCTTATTCGTAAACATGTGAAAATTTCCATTAAGTATAGGTATTTTATGTTATTATTTAACTGTAAAATCTAGATATTAAGCCAATCCTCAAAATGTTGAAACTTTGCGACTATTTTTGAATTCATTTAAAAAACGGGATTTACTAAGAAAGGGAAAAAGTAATTTCTAGTTATACGTGAGAAAATCCGTTTTTTTTAATCAATCGTGTAACTTACGACAACTTTGAATATGACATTCTTGAATTGCTCCACTTAACCCATGCAATGGAATTATCATAATCACCCTATTAATGTTCCCACTGCTGGGACACAGGGACTTCTCTCTTGACGAGAGAGATTAGGCCTTAATTCAACACGCTGGCCAATTGCGGGTTGGTAAATGTCACATGTCCTTCAAACTCTTTTAAAGTTCTCAGAACATGCCGATTTCCTCACGATGTTTACCTTCACCGTTAAAGCACGTGTTTAAAGCGCATATAAATTTCTCAAGGAGATGCAATAGGCTTCGTCAAGGAAATTTTGAACCCTTTGTAACCACAACATAGGCATATAGGTAACGCTTTATGGTACACCACAAATATAATTCAAACAGTAACAAAACAAATCATCGGAGTACAAAGGGCGGCCTTATTGCTATGAGCGATCGCTTCTAGGCAAAATTTGATGGTCAGGAAAGAAATATAGTATTGATAATATGAACAACACAAATCTTGACAAATTTTCTAACAAATTAATATTTTGCAGATATAGACTTCTGACTAAATAGTACCTATAATAATATAATAATAATAATAATAAAGCCTTTATTCATTCCAAACTTTACAGAGTTTTTATCTTAAGTTGTTTACAATTAGAAATTGTGTTGATCAATTTTCGGTGTTTGGAACCCCTCTTTGGGTATAGGCCTCCTCCAGGTTTTGCCAAGACTCTCTGTTACGTGCTTTCAATGTCCATTCTTTGCCTGCTGTGTTTATAATATCGTCAATCCATCTCTTTTTCGGGCGACCTTTTTTCCTTTTCCCGTTTGGACCCTTCCATTGTGTAGCTACCAATGTCCATCTATTATCACTGTATCTTGCAATGTGACCTGCCCATCTCCATTTCAATGTTAGGGCGAAGAAGAGAGCGTCAATGACTTTTGTTTTTTTTCTTATATTTTCGCTTTTTATTTTATCAATTTTCCTGACTTTTGTTAGACTCCTCTCCATGGCTTTTTGACAGTTTGCAATCTTTGTCTTAGTTCTTGTGCTATATGTCCAGGTCTGGCATCCATATGTGAGTGTTGGTAGGATGCAAGTGTCCATTATAATCTTCTTCAGGTTAAGAGGGAAAGCGCCTTTCATGATTTCTTTAAGAGACCAATACTTTTTCCAGCTTGCATTTATTCGACGATCAATTTCTTCTTCCTCTTCTTGTGTATTTTCTAGTGAGATCTGTTTCCCTAAATAAATATAGTTATTAACGTATTCTAGTTCTCTATCGTTAAGTTTTATTGGAGTTTTGTAACTGTTTGTCATTATTTTGGTTTTGTTTTCGTTCATCTTTAGACCTACTTTCCTACTTTTTATATCTAGAGTGTTGATCATTTTTTCCAATTTTGCGCTGGTCTCTGCAAAGAGGACTATGTCGTCGGCGAATCTTAGATGGTTTAGTCGGCGGGCTCCAATTTTTATACCTTCTTTGCTCCAGTCAAGATCTTCGAAAATTCCTTGTAGTACAGACACAAAAAGTTTTGGAGAAAGAGGGTCTCCTTGCTTCACTCCTCTTTTTATAGGTATCGGGGGTCCTCTTTTTTCTAGTTTAACTTGGCTTGTACTACCTTCGTATATATTTTTTAGGATTTCTACGTAGTTTTTTGATATTTGACATTTATTCAAAGCATTCCATATTGAGGCGTGGGAAATTGTATCGAACGCTTTGGCGTAATCTATGTATGCAATATATAGCGTATTGTTAAATTCTTTATATTTTTCGAATATTTGTTGCATAGTATGAAGGTGGTCAATCGTAGAAAAATTTGATCTGAATCCTGCCTGTTCGACTGGCTGTTGTCTGTTTATTTTATCTTCTAATCTACTCAGTAATAGGGAACTGAATAGTTTGTAAATACTAGGAAGAAGGCTTATTGGTCGATAATTTCCAATGTCGTGCGGGTCTCCTTTTTTGTACAGCAGAATAATATCAGAACGCTTCCATTGTTCTGGGACAATTTTAGTTCTTAAAATGGTATTGAATAGGTTACACAATAGAGGGGCCAAGACGTTACTTCCAATTTTTAGGGCTTCATTCGGTATGCCGTCCGGACCAGGGCTTTTTTCTGTTTTCATTTTGTTAATATAGTTCATCACTTCAATTATTTCTACTGGTGCTGGTTCTTCTACCTCGTGATTTTCAGGTTCCTGTTGTTGGGTGTTAGTTTCAGCGTTATTTGCATATAAGCTTACAAAAAACTCTGTGGCACAGTTTACGATGTCATTTCTTGTATTAGTTTCTTCTTTGTTACTCTTTATATTTTGAATCCAATTTTTGTGTGTTGTTAACTCCTTGAAGGCTCTTTTTGTACTTCTATATTTCTTGACGTTTCTCTCTATGACCTCATTTCTGTACTGTTTATAATCTTTTTTGATAGCTTTACTAGTAGCTTTAAATAGTGCGCTTAACTCTTGTTTTATTTCCTTGGTTTTATGTTTAGATTTTATAAGTATATTCCGTCTTTCAATCAATTCCGCTGTTGTGTTACTTATAATTTTATGTTTGTGTCCTTTTTCGTGTTTATTGGTTGTTTTGAGGCTTTCTTTTAGGCTCCACTCCAATTGATTGTAAAGAGATTGTGCATCGTCGCAGTTTTCCTTTATCAATGTGTTTTTTATGTTTTCTATGTTCTTATAATAGAGTCTTTTTTCTTCGTCCGTTCTTAGAGGGTTAGGTATTTGAGTTTTGAACGTAGATCTGTTCATTTTGCAATCTAGCTTGTAGGTGCTTCTAACAAGACGATGGTCTGACCTAAAACCTAATCCATGCATAACTTCTATGTTTTTCACATTTCTAGGTTTATCTGATAGTATAAAATCTACCTCATTTTTTGTCTTTTCGTTGGGAGAAATCCATGTCCATTTACGATTTTCTCTCATTTTAAAGTAAGTGTTCATAATTGATAGTTTAAATTCCCAAGCATATTGAATGAGTTTTTCTCCTCTTTTGTTTCTTTTGCCGTATCCGAAATTTCCTAGTATTGACCTTTCTGAGTCTTTTGGTTGTCCTATTTTTGCATTAAAGTCCCCAATTACAAGGACATTTTCTCCTGTTAATTTGTGTGCTCGTTGTAGGGTTTCGTAGAAAGTATTAATTTCTTCGTCGGTGGCTTTCTCCGTAGGTGCGTATACTTGTATGATTGATAGAGTCTTGTTATTATATTTTAGTTGGATAATCGCTACTCTTTCTGACAGTCCCAAGAAGTTTTCTAAATTATTTTTAAGATGTTTTTTGATCAAAAATCCTACTCCATGTAGACCCGGGGTTTCTCCTTTATAACAGAGTATAAAATCTTCGTGTTCCTCAATACCGCAACCTTGTCGTCTCACTTCGGCTAAGCCTAGTATATCGATGTTGACATTTCTTAGTGTATATGTTAGTTCTAAAAGTCTTTCATGGGATGCCAGTGATCGTACGTTAAGAGTTCCAATTTTAAGAGCGCTATTTATGTTTTTGATACCTGGAGGGTGGTGGTCTTCATCTCCCACGATGACCAGTCGGCTTGGGAGTGTGTGTTTTTGGTTAGTTTGGTTTAATTTGGTTTGTTGGGTTTTCCGTTTTCCAGTCTTTGATTGCTATATTTTATTAGTGGAAGTAGAAGTACTTGCGTTGGATAAAGAGCTAGACCTTTGCCTCATAATGTCATATGCGTTTGTTATGTTTATTGGTGTTCTTATTGTCTGCTGTTTTTTTGGTTGTTCTTGTGGAGAGGTTGATGAAAGTCTTTTCCTCTTATCTTTTGATTCAGAAACATTTTTGATTACAAGTTGGTCGTACTTGAGATATGCAATTTTTCCTTTCTTTCGTTCTTCAGATAGTTTAGTTTGAAGGCTTTTTCTTTTTTCCAGGACTTCCTTCGAATAGTCCTCCACGAAATATAGAACTTTGCTCTTCTTCTTGTTTTGAAGTATTTCGTTTTTCTTCCTGTTTGAGGAGAAGGATATCAAAATAGGTCTCGGTTTATTTATTTTTACGTTTGTTTGACCCAAACGGAAAATTTTGTTTATCTCGTACTCTTCTATATTTATATTCAAATCTGTTTTAATAGTTTTAATAAATTTTTGCATCAAGTTTTCATGGTAATTCTCCGTTTCTTCTAGTCCGTGGGCTATAATATTGTTTTCTTTTCGTTCTCTTTTCAAAAATTCCACTTCTTTCTCGAGATTTTCTACTTTTGCTTTTAAGTTCTTATTTTCTGCAATTATTGGTTCCAGTTTTTCATCGATTTTTCCCATTATCGAGTTAGTTATGATTTTAGTTTGCTCTGATGTTTGATTTTTCATTTCAGTTTTCATTTTTTCAAATAAAAGTTCAAACTGTTCTTCCATGTTCGTAAAGTGTGAAACGAAACGTATATAAGTTGTGGTAATTTTTTACTAGCGATAGCTGGCAACTCTACGAATGTCAAGTGTCAGTTTGACAGTAGCGACTTTGTTTACGTCAATGTCGTGAGTCAATGAACATACTTTTATTATTGTGGATTCTAACCTCTTTTCTCGTTGTTATGTTTCTTGGTTGATTTTGCGGCTTTCAATCTTGAGAGATTGTGACACAGCTATTTGTAGCACTGACAAACACTTTTCTTTGCACTCGTGAACAGTTTTTTTGGTGATTGTAGTCCTTTATCTATTTATAAAAGAGTTTTATTGTTTAGCTAACGAACTTAGATGTCAACAGTAGTGATGCCGGAAACGGAAAAACGGAAAAATAGTACCTATATACATTGTAATATCATATTATATTTCATCAGCTATATATCTGTCTTCCATTATATTTGTCTCAATTCATTTATAAGAAAGACGTTAAATACTTATTGCATAATTCTCCCGAAGGAACCATTATCTTAACATATCGTCTGACACCAAACATGGGCCTCAAGTTTCTAATTGATTTGGATAAGCCATTAAGCCGTGTTGATGGATGCGTTCTGGTCTCATACTACCTTAATCCCTCGTGTTTGAGTATGTGCGTAATGTACTGGAGTACGTCTCAGCTCACACTTACTTCTCTATTCCATACACTCACTCGCTTATTTTAAACCTGTCAGCCAAATATTCATATTTCGGGTTTAATGTATACGCTTAAGATAATGTTTATGCCTGAACGCTAGAAGAACAGTCAAGAACAATGTCAATAGTAACAACACTGACTGTCAGCTTCAATAATAACAAGAATTAGGAAAAAAAATGTAGTAGCTGGGTACACATAGTCGCATTTATTTTTAAGAATGTAATTTAAACAATAATTTGATATTATTTGAACGGACGATTGTGACGAACAGACATGACGAACCCATAAGGTTCAGTGCCATTTGTCTACGGAATCCTGAGTATAATTGAATCTGTACGATAGAATAAAAAAACATATATCAAGTGGATTTAATTGCTTTTCAATATAAAAATATAGGAAACTTATGTTCGATAAGATTAACATCAAACCTCGCCTGTCCTTTAAAATAATTTTCATAGACGTTAAAAATATAGCATAGTTATGATTTTGCAATCATCGCCACTTTATTTATTTATTCAACAAAATTGCTGACTTAATAACAAGAGTGTGAAAGACATGTGACATTCACCAACCCGCACTTGGCCAGCGTGGTGAATTAAGGCCTAATCTCTCCCGTCAAGAGAGAAGTCCCTGTGTCCCAGCAGTGGGAACGTGATGATGTACGATGTGTATTGCTGACTCTATCTTTACAGGATGTTTCCTAATGCAATAGAGTAACTCCAAATACATAATCATAGACTATTTATAATTTCATTCAATGCAAAAGATTATTCACATAATTCACAGACATAATTTTGAGGGACTTTAAATTAAGCTGCATAGGATTTGATAATCACCACCAGCCGACACTCCGACAGAGTTTGGGGGAACTAACAAGTCTTCGGTTGCCGGATTTGCAAATTACTGCTCAATCGGCCGTGATTTAACTGTTTGTTGTAGTTCGGGCATTGTGGCTGCACTGCACATAATGTGAAATCAGAACTAGGCACGCTCATCAGCTCATCTATCGTGTTTGTATAGAACTTTCTAGATTTCATTCACAAATTTGAAGTTTTATGTAGCTTTCACTAGTAGTAAGCCATGTGTGTTCTTTTAGGTTTCCGTATTTAAAGGGTAAAACGGGACTTTGACTATTAACTGCGACTTCGTCGTCTCTCTGTCCGTCTGTATAGGAGCATATATATACAGCCTGTATAGGAGGTTTTGTCTGTTCACGTCCGTAAGTGGTAACCCTCTGAATCCTTACACGTGACCTCCGGGTGGTGCTAAGAACAGTCTCTGGTGGTAGGCTTCGGCCGCGGCTTGTCACCACCCTCCGGGCTGGGCCATTGCGCGAAGCTATTTTTTCGTGTTTCGTAATGTGGTCCGGAGAAGCCATCTAGGTAGAATAAGAATACAATAGATTTTTATTCAAATTTTATAAAACCGTAAAATGCCTTTAATTATTTTTATTTGGCACTAGTGGCCCGCCCCGGCTTCACACGGGTTTTTATTCTATTTTTTTCCCGGCAATCATGAGATTTTTTCTCGCCTTTTAAACCTTCCCTAGACCTCCACGTACATTTCAAGACTATGATAAGATAAATCCGTACAGCCGTTCTCGAGTTTTAATCAGACTAACGAACAACAATTAATTTTTATTTATATAGATAGATGTTGTTTCGGCGCGTGACGTACTTTTTTCACGCACTGGCCTTTTTGTGTTTCGTAATGTGGTCTGTAGAAGCCTCCTAGGTCTTCATGCTCCATCTTAGACCACATCGTCACTTTACATCAAGTAAGATTGTGGCCAAATGAAGGCTTATCCAATATTAAAAAAAATATACAAAATACAATGTGATTTTTACAAAGTTAAACAGTTTTTTGTAGTTCGCCCATTGTGGCTACATTGCACATAATGCTAAATCAGAACTAGGCACGCCCATCAATTTATGAAGCTAATCCATCGTGTTTGTATTGAACTTTCTAGTTTTTTTTTAATTACAACGATGACAGTATAGAGAAAAGATTAAGTAAAATATTAAAAAGTTTTATATGTATAGCTGTAAATACGAGTGAAATTGGTGTCCCACAATAAAGTCTAGGTACTATTGTGGGATTATTGTGCTAGGTTACTAATCTATCAATCTCCCCCAATATTTATCAAAGTGTTCCCACAAGCCCACGGCTCAGTTGCACAGTTCCGCTGCAAATAACAGATAAGCACGTACTACAGCGGTCTGCGCCCGCAGAATAAATGCGTGATTTATGATTTTAGTGCCTCCAATGGCATAGCTACGGAATCTATTCACTCGCGTCGTAAAAGGGTGGAAGCAACATTTTAAAATGTTGTAATTAATCTTAAATAATAATTCATAGGTTAATCTTAATTTGATTTGTTTGTGATGTGATTTTTTTGATCCTGCTTGTGTAGATTACGGATTCGTCTTAATATTATACTTTTCATTTTTTATATATAAAAACTTAATGATATTTCCATTTACATGTGTATCTACTAGTCACCCTATGACTAGACACAAGTGTTGGCTTTGGGCGCCATAAGGATCTGAGAATGTCTGTATCATTATATTAGTCATTTTCAATTAACACAGTAAGGCCAAATTCATATAATAGTCACGAACATATAATATTTAAGTTTTTTCAGTTCAAATGAACTAATAATAATAGATTATTATTCAAATATGTGTTTATAGAAACATAAACATTGATTTTAGAATAAACATGACTAGTAGACACACAAGTGTTGGCTTTGGGCGCCATAAGGATCTGAGAATGTCTGTATCATTATATTAGTCATTTTCAATTAACACAGTAAGGCCAAATTCATATAATAGTCACTAACATATAATATTTAAGTTTTTTCAGTTCAAATGAACGAATAATAATAGATTATTATTATTCAAATATGTGTTTATAGACACATAAACATTGATTACAATACATTTGGAATTATGCTGCAAACTCTAAAATTCTACAATAATAATAAAAATGCTATACTACTTATTTGACTGTGTAAGATTTTAAAATAATAACAAAACAGTCAACAAAGATAATTTTCAAAGATATAAATAAACGATATAATAATCTACATTTTCGACAAGCTTATCTGAGCTTAGGAGCCAAGCGATCTTCCATCGATTTACAGTATCCGGGATCTTATTGCTCATTTAGGATTCCAGCGCACACTAAAAACCTTCTTTTTAGTTCCATACAAAGGTGTTAAATTCCGTAATTTGGAACGGAACTGCTCAACTAAAACCCCTGAGTAGGGGCATAACAAATGTGATTAATGTACCTGATTAGAGGGTGTTTATTGCCGATGCAATCAGAGAATTTCTGGCTTCGTGACACAGGAATTAGAATTCAGAAATATTAGTTTCGCCATGACACAAATTTAAGTAAAGTTTAACAAAATACAGTCGATAATGTACGAGAGAGAATTTACGAAAATTATTAATGAACTGACTCTGTATAAATTTATATGGAACTTGCAATAGCTTTGATAAAAACAAAAAACTATTATCAACCGTTTGTGGAGAAAATGATCTGATGTAACAAACAAAATTACTCTCAAATTGTTAATCTCCTCCTTTGTTCTTCGGAAGTCGGTAAACAAAAACAAACTGATTTTTAGAAGACCAATGCATTCAACGTTTACGTCAAACTTATTTGCATTATAATCCATTTCAATCTCATCAGCGAATCCTTGAGTGGTGTGTTTGACTTTATCGTTGTTGTAAAATCCGACAATAAGGAAGCATGTTTGATTAGAAGGGTTTTTTGGTAAAAGAGTAAAAAAGCATTTATGTTATTGCACATTACCTCATGTGGTAAGGGTTTAATACAACCCTAATAAGGAAGCTAAGCCAAGATCTGCTTCAAGTATTTCGAATGCTTCAAGTTTGTGTGTACATATAACCACCATATACAAGTAGATTTTTGACAAAAAACAACCGATTTTTCGTTTGAAATATATGTATTACTAGCAGTGCCCCGCGCTGTTATCCGCGTTCTTACACAATAACTGATATCCTTTCAAACTTTCGCGTTTATAATATGAGCAGGATATGATCCTTTTACCTTAAATTATAAGGCAAAGAGGCACAGTGACTCCAATTATTATTATTATTCTATGCTAGATAAGCCTTCATTTGACCACAATCTCACCTGATGTAAAGTGACGATGTGGTCTAGGATGGGGCATGAAGACCTAGAAGGTAGATGGCTTCTCCGAACCATATTACGAAACACGAAAAAATCGTTTCACGTACTGGTCCTGCCCGGAGGGTGGTGGCAAGCCGCCGCCGAAGCCTACCACCAGAGACTGTTCTTAGCACCACCCGGAGGTCACGTGTAAGGATTCAAAGGGTTAACACTTACGGACGTGAACAGAAACCAAAAACCTTCAATTATTAGAAGTTGAATTGAATTGAACATGAAACATATATTAGAAAAGAATGACAATGTAAGTAGGTAGCCAGTGTCACTCGCGTTTTCAAGACAAATCATATAATATGACGTATATTTCACGATAGGTTCAATAGACATACCTTCATACTAACAACCTCGTACACGTGCCTTCTTCGCAGTAATATAATTATGTAATAAATATGATTATAATGATTTCTAAGTAAATTGGACCTGTTCAGATACAATAATAGAAATAGCAGTAGATTCTATGATTTAATGGCTATGAAGTGAGTTAATTCTTTACAATGTAATGTAGTCCAATAATTATCTTGATAAATCAATTCAGTCAACTTAACATTTATAAATCAAGTCAATGATAAAACTTAATTCCGTTTCTGTCAGAATTTTAAATTCTACCCACGTCCATTGGCATTAAGTGGATAATCTTATTCAATAAAAATGTGTCGTACAAGTTTTTGGGAATCTTCGTATAAAGACAAGTGCTGTGCTGAAAGTGTAAGGTAAGCTTATTAACTAACGTTTCCTGAATCTAATTGTTACCAATTTTTTTATATTTATGTTATGTGTGAAATCTCTCAAATTTGTCAATTTAGAAAATCAATGATTAAATATCGATAATTGAGTTTCACTACGTAAGCAGCGAGTTGGATTATGTTCTTATTTATTAGGGAGACCTTTGTTCAGCAGCGGTGGTTCTATGATGACAGTGAAATAAGTAACGATTATTCCGTTAAAAGGCTTGGCGCCAAGTGTACGAACGATGATATAATTATAATTTATCCTCTAAAAATCATTCATAAACCACAAATTGTTAATAGGACAGCAAAACCTCTTAAGTAATGAGTCAGCGATATATACTCAGTCCAGTCATTGCCTTATTGAGTTATATGTTTGTATCCGAGTTACAATTTCTGTTAGACGTCGTCCGACCGTAGGACTAAGGTCCAAAGCACATTGAACTGGCGCGGATATGGCGCGGACATGTTTGTGCTGCAATCGGGCATGGGCTCCGAAATAGCGTGTCCGATGAAGGCCGAATTGTCTTAATAATAACGTTACTGAGGTGTGTTTGGTACGGTATTTGAATGAAACAGAATGATGTCCCCGCCAGATCAGTGTGCTTTGCGCCTTAGAATACAAACTGGTTTGAAAATAAAATGTCCTTAATGCAAAGCACTATATAAATTTATTGTTCTATTCTCATAAAACATTATCAAGGGAAAACTATTATTTCAAGAGCTTTTACTAAAATCTTAAAAACAAGTGTACAAAAATATATGATTAGTTTGAATTGGGATTAAATCTAATTTGATATAAAAAATGCGGATGCAAGCTTGGGATACGCGACTTTAGAAATATTTTTTTTTTAAATAAAATACAAATAATTACAAATAAATCACACTGCATTGATGTTTTGCGTGACATTACACTTTCGAGCGATTTGTATTAAATTTCGCAGACACGAAGCCACCACTCCGAACTTTGATGCTTTTTTTTAAAGCAAGATAGGTGTCTAGTATTATTTAACGGGCTAACAGACGGACTGAACAGAATTTTTTTTATGTAGCCATCATGCCTATTCACGGAGGCGTCGCGGGGAAAAGCTAGTTGGGGATAACTTAACTGAGAAAAACACAAAATCTAATCAAATTCCGATAAAATTTAACTAGGAAGCACCATCTTTTAAACTCGCGATGGAGATTACGAACTGCAATATCCTGCCTCTGCCCTGTATGTATATTAGGGACATTTGCCTCTTTGTAAGGTTCAACCCACAACACTTTACCATGCGTAGGGACGTTATCACTCGACAGAAAAGAGCTAAATTCAATTCTCTACTATACAATCCACAATGTAACAAACAAATTTATAAAAAAAATGTTTACAATATGTCTATTGTAGTCTATAATAAGTTACCTGAAGCCTTAAAGGAGCTGAAGGGGAATATTTTTAAGACAAAACTAAATAGTTGGCTGCTTGACAAATGTTTTTATAGTGTTAGTGAATATTTAAATTGTAATTTATAATTATTTAACATTTTTTCTATTCATTTTTGTATTCAGATTCTAATTTAAATTTTATTTTTTGTTTATTATTTAATTTATTCTTTATTTTGTAGCTTTATAACATTGACATTTGATAATATTTGCATACCTGCTTGCGGGTTGAATACAACTATATCTAGTCCTTAAGTTCTTGACATGTTTGAAAAATTGTATTCTGCAAATAAACATTTGATTTGATTTGATTTGATTCAATGCTGCCAGTAGCAAGTCTTCGTGTGTCACTTCAAGCCAGTTTTGTTGTAAAATAAACTTTAGCTCGTTTATTTTAAAATTAATCTTAACAGACTTTAATTTAAGGGATTTTTATATCTTCCACGTTTCTTGAAAATTAAAAATATGTAGAGTATGTGCTTTAATATTTTTTTACTTTATGAACTAATTTAAAACTTTATAAGTATAGTCAGTAGCTTGTCAGTAGTAGCTCCCAATATTATTTATATTATAAATTAAGTCAAAAGTTGCTAACTATTATATGTAGTTTATTAGAAGTCAAGGAACAAATAATGCGCATGTAAGTGATGAAATTTATTTGTAACCTCGGTTTTATTATGATAATTACACCCATACTTTTGACTTACTAAAACTTCATTTACATTTAGTTTCATTTATTTATCTGGGGGCACGGCAGTGTCCCCGCCTAGTCGAGCATTACATTTGTCACCTTACGCTAAAAGATGTTTTTAAATGTTGATTTTTATCACCTACTTTTGCTGTTGACTGTACAAAACACATTTAAAGGACATAACAAACTATCACTTGAACACAAAATTAATATGTGAAATGGGTTTTAGAAATTAATTCGTAACTTTCAAAATTGGAATTACACCAAATTTGTCTTATTCTCAATTCATAGGAAACAACAGGAGTTTCCGAATAGTTTGTTTCAAAGGAAAACTAAATGATTTTGGGCGCTCATGCCAAAAATCGTTATCCCAGTGCAATCTAATTTCAATAATTCCGTATGTGACACGTACAGTTCAAATAATTAACGTCTTCTAAGTACAGAACTATCTCCCGGCGTGAAAGCCAGTGGCATCTGACATATCCAATTAACACGCTTTCCGGTTCCGGTTAGATTCAGGCGTGCCAACTGCTAGGTCTTGACGGTTGGCAGTTCCGATTCTGAATTCTTGATTTCAGATGCAGCTTGGGTATTCTGTGGGGTTACAAGAAAGTGAAATAAAAACTATTACGGAATATATAAAGATTTAACCACAAACACATAAACAGGACATAGAAAAGGGTATAACAAAAACGTGTTAAAAAAAATAATCTATGGATTACTTTAGCTAAACAACTTTTGAACACGTTTTTAAGCCCTGTTTATGTTTTGTTTATGCTATAATACCTTAAGTATAAAGCCGTGTTGGCTAAGTGGGAGGACACTCGACTTTCATTCCGAAGGTCGTGGGTTCAAACCCCGCCACGCACCTCTGGATTTTTCTTCTTGAGAGATTTATATGCGCTTTAAACACGTGCTTTAACGGTGAAGGCAAACATCGTGAGGAAACCGGCATGTTCTGAGAACTTTAAAAGAGTTTGAAGGACATGTGACATTCACCAACCCGCACTTGGCCAGCGTGGTGAATTAAGGCCTAATCTCTCTCGTCAAGAGAGAAGTCCCTCTGTCCCAGCAGTGGGAACGTTAATAGGGTGATGATGATGACCTTAAGTATTTAACATTATAGTCCAAATGAATCATCCTTATACGATTCCCTACAAGTCTGTTCACAAAACCCTTTTTTTTAGGTGAAATTGAAATATAATATTTATGTTAAGGTGATCTCCAATGACTGAGTGTGAATTAAATAATAATAAAATTATTTTATTTATTTAATAAATATAATAAGCTGTTGCATAGCTTCTATCGGGGGTCTTGAGCTTAGAGACAGAATCCAGAAATTCCGTAACGAAAAAAAACATAACACGTGGTACATTTTTTAGTTTTTCCATCTATCGATAAATAGCAGAACTTTTAATGACTTTTTGAAATATAACGCTTGTCTCTTTAGTTCAGCAACCCGCCTTTGGGTGGCATTGGTTGTATCAGCGTTACTGCGCATGCGTAATCTGATTCTTTGTCATCACGCTCAAAGTGTAACTTGAATTAATATCAAAGGAAAAAAAATGCATAAATAAAATAATGATATAATTATTATTGCATAACTATCAAGTTATGCAATAATAATAATAATTTAAAAAATGCTATGCAATAGCTTTACCGCGGCAGTCTCCGAGTGCCACACGTCTTTTTTTTATTTTTATTTTATTTTTTACTAAACTTAAAAAGCAATAAAAAATATAATAAAAAATATCACTTTAATGTATCGATCAGGTGCATAAGCATATCAATCTTAAATAAAATTTACATCTAATATTACATTCCGTAAATCCTAAACAATATTTAAATTCATTCAAATATAAAGTTCAAGCGGTTCGTTTATGTTCTATAATTTCTATATACGTCATTTGCGATCATGACTCATACCGCCCATAGATCATGCGAGAATGCGGAACATATAGATTATGTTGATACATAATATATCTGTTCCATAATCGTTTAAAGGTTCCATCTCGGAATTTGAATTCTGAGACACTTGTCTATTTGAATAATAACTAGATATCACTGTGTTGCCTACTGTGCATTTTTGATTCAACAATATCAATAATACAGAGGCCAGAAATGAGAAATATTTTGTAGATAATGCCCAACGCATTATGTAAACAAATAGATTATGTATCAGCATCAGCTTTATCTTTTATTTTGGATATCATATCTAAGGACTGACGCTGCGTTGCGGGCGTGTGCGTTCGTTTGTCAGAAATTACGAACGGTCAGAATTGGTACTTTGACAAATTTCTCTACAATTTATCGAGTTTTATCATATTAGATTCGTTTAAAAAGGCCTCAGTATAAAATTTATACAGCGTAACGTTCCTCTATTTTTGATTATTAGAAATGTTTACGAATCTTAGGTAAAACAAAGAGTCAAGAATTATGATTCTCAAACTAATCTAATTTCGGCACAGTCCTTGACACGTGAGTAAATTATTAATTTCCGAGGAAAGGTTCTTAGATTAGCTTCAAACTTCAAGCTTGTTTGAAACATCAATGTCGTAAAGTTAGTACATGACCTTCAGAGTTATATGCAAATACTGATACTATGCAAAAACCGTTTAAAATTTCTCTCGTCTCGTCGTTTTTTAGGTATTGGTGAAAACATTTGAAACTAGTAAGTGCGAGCGACTTTGTACGCGCTTTTAAATCTCTCGCTTCAAAAACACAATACTTTCATATAAACCTCCAACCCTTAGGGTGGTGTTTCGTAAAATCTTTTCTTAACGGAAGTATACGAAAATGACCTTCCAAATTTTAAGTTTCTTGGTATTATACTTCACTAATCAGAGCTAAAAAGTGGTTTCCCTTTTACATTTTTGTATTGGTTATAAATATAATTATCTTTTGATGTTTAGTTTTTCACTAAATAAATAAATACTTTTTTACATTATAAAGGCGCAAGGCCAGATGAAAAGTAGTTTTGTTATATTATGTTTTGTAGTCACCGATTTTAAGTTGGGTTTTATTCACTATACATTTACTTGTAAATAGAATCACTTTGAAAGAAAAATTATACTTTGCACGAATGATTCGACCCGTATTCCAAGAAACTGAATAAATCGAATATAATCTAATCTAGATAGTCCCTCTCTCACATTTCAAGTTTTGAACTAATGTGAATCATATCCTTGTATTTATATGGGGATCCCAATTCATGACGGTCACTGTCAGCGTCACGAATCCTATTGTGATGATTGTTTGTTTGCAATAGGGGTTACCTATTAGGAATGCGTACTGTGTCCATTTACTTAGAAATTAATGTACTTTTTTTTTGTAAATTAAAATATAATAATTTACGAATATGTTTTTGTAGTACTGTTAGTTACAATTGAACAAAAAAAAATGTCATGATATTCAAAATTGTTTGAATATTTTCATAAGTATACAACTTAGCTATGAATCTCTTTTTGTTTCGTGTTTGTTTTTAATCAACTAATGATAAAACTCTTCTACCTAAACAAAAAGCCTAAGCTAAGCCGGCTAGCAACAAAACATTTGAGAGCGGTCATCTCAAAGAATTCAGATGAATGGTCGCAAATTGAATGATATACCTACATAAAATATAAACATTACCGATTTAAAAGTGATAGATAATTTATTGAATTCGAATGTCAAGGCCAGTCGGAATGCCTCTGAATTTCAAATTGGTAGATCGGTAGATCCTAGTTGCGAGATACAGAATGCACGACAAAACGTCAATGCTATTGACAGCTGTGGTTGGAATTTTGACAGGTCCAGCGTTCAGCAAAGCGGTTCGATGAATCCTGGCACGAGTTTCATTGTATGGTTGATATTTTGGTTGAAGTTGCTGTAATAAATCTCTTTGCGATTCCATTTGGCATTTCAATTAACAAATTAATTAACTTAAAACCATACCACTTACATGATTATTATAATTGGAGTGTGTGTTTTTGCTAAGTACACATGCATTACTTTAAATTAATAAGCATGTACACTTATCAGATTAAATATTAGTTTTTCTCTTCACTGCTTTGCTCTTGTTTTCTGGAATTACACATCAAATTTTCTAGGTGACGTACCCCATTAATATTTAGGTACTTAACTGATGGCCCTAAACTTCTTATGATGGAATAAGAAATTACTATGGTAGACAGCTTATATGAGTCTGCTTATCCTGGAGTGAAAGAGAGATGGTAGGATGAAGTCATGATTGCAATAAAAGTTAAATCATCATCATACAATACAATACTCTTTATTTAAACACAAAATTTATAATACAACAGAACAGTGCTTAAGAACATACATTAAAAAAAGAAAGAACAAACATACATTTTATAATAGTGTATCATCAACATCATACTGCCTTGTTCCACAATACGCGGAGTGGGCACAACATGTGTTTTTCTTCCATTTTCCTCTATCACCCGTCATCTCAACATTCACTCCTTTCTTAGACATCTTCTTTCATACAGTCATACGATCTTTTTTTGGCCTCCCTCTTCCAATATGTAAATCCATGGAATATCTTTGATAGAAAAAAAACATGCTCGATGAATTCGACTCTTATTCCAAGGTCTATGTTATTTAATATCTTACTTAAAAATCAATAAAAATAGTAATATAGCAAGAGTTATATTGTAAACTTTAGTTATGAGAATCAGGTTTAGCATTTTATCTTGTAGGATCAAAGTTTATAATAATGTTATGATTACGCATGCGGCATCTAAGAACTGATTAACATGTGGTAATGAATTTCTAATAATATGGCCATTGCACTCATTGTGTCACTAACCTACTGCGTAATGCATGGTAATACTGAATTTTCTGCGCAGTACAATTAAAAGGCTTGATGACTACCTTAAAATAATAAGTATTATGTTATTCCGTCTGTTAGCTCGACCTAAAATACTGCAGGTGTCCAAATTTAAGTCATCTACCCTAGTGCAATATACTAAATAAATTAATAAACAGAGGCGACTGGCCAAAGTCTGAATCTTATTAAAGGTCATGTTCTTTAATATAAATGTATGAAACAATATTTCAAAATAAGAATTATGATATATATTATAAAGATGTTACTCAGTTGAACGCCATTTTGCGTCACTGGAAATATTCATCCTACTAGACACTTCACCTTGGGTTTACATGAAATGTGTTGACGAGATCTACATTTTCGATGACAGCTGTCAAAATAAAAACAGTTCCTCCAATAGTTCCAGTTCCAATAGTTCTAAGTCGTCTAGTTACAAGTATTGTAAAAGAGCTGTTATAACTATTTCTTTATTTCTATACTAGTAGTGCCCCGCGGTGTTACCCACGTTATAATTAATTTTCCCGCGGAATGACACTTTCCCGTGGTTTAAAGTCCTTTCTCAGGCTCTAGAGATTCTGTGTACCAAATTTCATATAAACCGGTTCAGTAGTTTTCGCGTGAAAGCGTAACATTCACAAACTTATAATATTAGTAGGGATTGTTATTGCACAGCAAATTCACGGAACCTACTTGGCTTATCAGAACTAGTTAGTCCTTTGGATAACGCCACTTTATTTTCTACCTTAGGTACATTTCGAGATTCACGGCTTAATGTTACCTGGAAATTCTTATTTTAGAAGACCGAAATGTAAATTATAGAAAATACAGCACGACTTAGTTGTTAAGCTTTTCTTTGAAAATGTTTTCGTGGGGTTTATATAAAATTAAACATTTTTGGGGTTCTCCACCCAAAGGGATGGAATCAAAATAGGAAAACAATGGATGGGAAGTTTTTTATTACTAAGACTACATTTTTTGTCATGGCCAATCGGACAAAATTTTTTTTAAGCATTGAAACAGTAAATTAAGTCATGATCATATTGTGACGTCACTCGTCTACAAAACAAAAGTATGTAATTTAAAAAAATATGTAATACATTTTTCTAAGTAGCCTAAAACAATTCCACAATTCTGTAAAAAAAGTATTGACCAGTTACCGGTCAGTACTTTTTAACAGAATTGTGGATTTTATTTGTTCTTGCTCTTTTTTTTGAATTGTGATCATAACCACCCCTAAATTAAAGCAAATCCACTGAACCTACTTTGTTTATCAGAACTAGTCCCTCATCTATCTCCGATGTAATAGGGAAGGATCCCAGACGGATTGTAAATGTTTTTCGCTAGCTACCATATTTTGTGACTGCGTCTTGGGAGCATTTGATGGGGCGTGATCATATCGAGATTCGCGGCTTATCGTAACCTGGAAATTCTTATTTCAGGGAAGACGGAAATGTAATAAAGGAGATTCAGTTCGACTGGGTCGTTGGACTTTTTTGTTATAATAAAATATTTCGGTTGTGTTTAGATCAAATATTTCTTTAAGGAATATATGTTTGCTATAAACAATGAGGCATTTATTTAAAGTGAATTTATTATTTACGGGTTGATTTCAAGCATAATTGATTTAATGTACGCTTTTTTATTGTGTCTTATTTTAAATGACGAATAGCTTACGGAGATATCTTTTGACGGTGTATAAAATTTCTTTACAGGCATTAACCAAATGAAACAAATATACCATTATCCTCTATCTAATATATTATTTTTTGCACATCATGAAGATAGCAGTTCTATTCCAAAACCATTCATTATTACAACTTATATTATAATGGGCACTTATGTTGCCATAAAGCTCAATTTGTCAAACAGAATTTTCCATTCATAATATTTTGCTGAATTTGGAATAGTCTGTTATTTTTATTATAAATTATATAAATGCCAATTATTTTGTGCCATCTGCGTCATATTTTCATTTAAAGCTTAAAAACAATCTTTATGGAATGTGAGCGTATTATATCGAGTACAAATATTATTCCAATAACAAGTTGTCAACACTATAAAATGGTTTGTTTTGTGATCAATTTTATATATTTTTATTGATATTTATGATTATTGTTTAACATAAACCGTATATTTGCCATTTTCTTGTAAAAAAAGGTTACAACTACAAAAAGTTTTTTGTTTCTTATTAGTTTCTAATTTGGTGAAAGTTAGGGAACTTTAACTGACATAAAACTTAGACTTTAAATTATGTTATCGTTATAATATTTTTATCAGAGCCGTAATAATGAGAAAATCTGCTTATACAAGAGATGGATCAGAACCTTAGGTCTTCTCAAAATCATAAAGTTTTGAATCGATGACCTATTTTCCGACAAAACAATTGACTACCATCATATTACGAACCCCTACTGCACTCAACCCGCAAACCCTGCGGTTTTGCATCAACTTTCAAGACTTCATACTAATCAAGTGTACCGGCGTTCCCACGACACTGAGCACAATAGGATTTTAGTTGAAAACTTTGTTAGCGGAAGGCCAAGATTGCAGATTTCCCACCGGACATACGCCAGTTTCAACTTGGCAGACTATATCGATAACTTCGCCTGACACCAGCTTTATTTATCATTACCCAATTTCGGGAATCTCGGAGTTTAGGAAAAGAAAAATCAAAGAGAAGTAATTACAGCTTAATTGAGTTTGGCAGGTTTTACTGTGAATAAAATTTTTAATTATCCTTTTAAAATATTGGTTTTGTAGGCTCTTAGTATACTCAAAGTGTTCATAGCAGATTTCTGATTTTACCCTGTGGCTAGCTAGTAGCTATACACAAGTCTTACAAAGTTTCTTAATCGAAATAAATTTATATAATTTAATTACTACCAATCCTGTCTGGATTTTAATTTTTTTAAGCAAAGGTATATCCACAGAACTGTAAATTTTTCTCGTTTTTTAAATTTATTTCACCAGTTGGCATCTTTGGAATATTAGTGCAATGTGTATTAAAGCAGTAGAAGCAACTTTTAAGAAAAAAATGTAAGACAAGCAATATCACCATCATAATTTCTGCCGTAGGACGTCCACTGTGGGCCTCCCTTAATCCAAAAAGTCCGCTGAGAAGCGGCCTGGAAACACCGTGAACTTGCAGGCAGCGAAATTATCCTACTGATTATTTCTATACTATGTAACTGTGTCCCCGCGAAGTATTTCGTTCGGCCCAGTACACTGCTGATTACCTTGCTAATCAGCCCTAAAAAGCTTCGCCTTTAAATATCTAAATATTAATATTTATCTAGAATTTTCTTTTTGATATTTTCTAAACTGAGACTTAAGAGAGCAACCATTATCATTTATTAAATCATAAATATTACTAAACCATAATATATCAGTTTCATTAAAATTTTCACGCCAGACGAAAACAAGACTGCCCAAATAGACCAACGTAAATAATTTGCCCCGAAGTGGTACAGAAACAATAATTATTAATCTAAAAGTAGCGAAAAAGAAAGATGGCCAGGGCGAGGCGAGTAAAATTGAATATTACAGGCGAATCACAAAATTTTCAGTAATTTAAACAAAGTCTCTGAATGCAGAGAAGCTTAATTTCAGAGTCTGCAAGGAGAGAAATGTAATGCAAATTTGTACAACGTATTTTTTCATCCATTAACCTTCCGAGCGCGACGGCCGGGAAGGAAGACAGAACAAAAACAAGCTTTTATTTTGAAACTGTAATTAGGAAATTAACGACTTGGACTTAGGAGGAACAAATGTCCCTGCGGTCCATGTGGGAATTTCAGCACTTTTGTGGGAAAAATTAAGGCCCGAATTTCATTCTGTGACACAATGTTTTGTTTTAATTTAGATGGGACTGAGAATTTTAATTGCAAAATTCCTTTTGCTATGACCGTTTACCTTTTAGGGTAACTTTTTGCCACAGAATACGTGAAGTCCTAAACTTCAACTGAAATTGAAAATTTTATTCAAATTCTGCCTCAAATAGAAAATGCTTAATTTAAAAGCGGCTTCGTTCTACGAAAATAGCAATTTAGGTAGTTTGCTATTTGAACCTGATAGGCTCATGAAGTTAATAGAGCCTCATTTTTCTGAGAATAGCAGTAAATTAGTGTCGTGCAGGATAAATGGTTGTTTTTTTTACAAAAACACAACACTACAAAAACTATACTACTGGGTAGTTATTTAGTTCTTCCCAACTATAACATTACTGGGTATTTGAATTCTGTTCAAACGAGGTATCTTAGGTTATTTAACTAGGAGATCTTATGGTTAGTGCCTCAGTTACCAATCGTAAATACATGTTTAGTACTAAATTAAACTTTTCTATAAATAACTATAATTGTTAATTATATTGGTATATAAAATAGTAACTTGGGCTACTTTTACCGCGGGTTAGTGATAGATTTTCACAGGATAATCTATGAGTTTAAAAAAAGCCTTCTAGGTCTTCATGCTCCATCTTAGACCACATCGTCACTTTACATCAGGTGAGATTGTGGGCAAACGAAGGCTTATCTATCATAAAAAAAGCAAAAATTAGTAAGTTTAAGATACAAAGTAAAATTTATGTTTTTACAGAGTGAAAAGAACCACGTTTGGTTGAAAGTTGCTTACTTTACTTATTACGTTAATCCGTCTTATTTTTTCTACACAAATTTGGAATAATTAAGTAACATTTGTCTATTCTCGATCAGTCATTCAACATTTTGTCGGCAAAGTAAAGATTATTCCAAGCCACTGAATATCTTTTAAAATCGCATTGTAACGTAAACAATTCAAGATTGATTCCCAAATCTTCGCAATCCACCGAAGTCCTGGCGGAGAGCTTTATCACTAATCCTTCAGCCGCCAATTTCACGAGTTTTAAGGAAAGATAAGGAACTGACAGGAGGGGCTTATCGCTATTGGAATAGAGTTCAAATTGAGGCTTTACGAGCGTGTTTGAAGTACTTTCTCGAAGCGATCCATCAATCTGTCTCTGTTGGTTTAACCAGAACTTCTGTCACTGATTATACAAAGGTGCCCTGATGTGAAATACCTAAGTAGGTATCTAAAGCAGCTTTTTTACTTATCAGTAGTGTCATTTCATGTCATATAGTGTATTGGAAGATAGAAAATACCTGGGCATTAAGCCCTCCTTTTAATAGATACACAATTATTTCGTGGAAATAAATTGTTTTCAATAAATAGTGTACAATTTTTGTTATTAGATAAGGTTCTTTAACTAGGTCGGATGATTTGTAATAAAATAAGATAAATCAATTTCAAGCCTAGAACCAAACGAATGCATTGGTTATTGATGATCCCCCACAAAACGAAAGAAAATCACAGGCCTAGACCAAAGTACTTGACAGAGAATTCAAATATAATAATAATAATAAGTCTGCGTTTACAAGTTTGTTAAATGTTTTGTTTGAAACTTATTTCGACGTCCATTTATGATCTCCGGCGATCCCGCCGTCCTTTCATACTAATACTACAAGGTGAATATGAATAAAAATTACATATATTTTGTTTACATTAGAGTAAAGGGATAAAAAATTACTTAGAAACAATTATTAACAATGTTTAAAAGATAATAAAAAAATATGAGCGTTGGCTTTTCTGAAATAAAAAATAATAGTCTAGTTTTCAAGAATTTACGTTATTTTGAATTTCAAAAGTTGCTATCTTCAGGTGCTACCTCTTTACCGATAACAATGTTAATTTGTGTTCATATCTCCGTCTTCCCCTAAATAGTCACAGCCAAAATGATACAGCCTATCCAATAAAAAAACAGTTTAGATAATCTTAAGCACACGAAAATAGTCATAACTAGGAACCTACATACAACCTTTGAAATTCAACTTCAACATTTGTTTTAGAATTATTTTATACATAACTCAATAATTAGTCCCTTAAAAGTACTCGGCGGATTTTGTGACAGTATATAGATTCAAAGGGTGTATTACGGAGGGATTATATGCGAATAAATGTTCTCATAAGTTTTCAAAGCAGCTGTGTCATAAAATAGATGTATAAATAAAATAAATAATTCCGGACAATCTGCTTGTGTTTCGGGTACTAGACATGTACTTAATATAATGGACATACATTATATTGATATTTTTTTTATTATAATTATTGAACACCCAGACCAAGGAGAAAGTGCTTGCAGAACATACAAACACTAGACCCCTCGGCGGGAATCGAACCCTCTTGCGCCGCAAGCGGACCCTTGCTCACCGCGCCACTGAGGCAGTCACTGTATTGAACCAGATGTTAAAACTTGACTAGAATACAGATAAGGAATGCTAAATATTTCAATATATCGTTAATTATTTGTGGGGTGCGCGCGTGACTGCACGTCTTATAAAACAATACTAATGGAAATACTTCCCTTAAATTATTATTACTGACACGTCTAAAAGCATATTAGTTCAGACATTTTTTTTGTTTATTTTTTAACATCAAACTAAAAGTCAAAAAGGTTTTTTCTTTAGAAGCACAGGGACCTCCTTAAACAGCATGGACAACTCAAAATGAAAAAAAAGTAATTTTTTAATCAAAAATTATCTAGGATATAACATTGACAGTTCGTTCCTATTATATATTTTTTATACTGAGTTGAGAAGTGGATAGCACAACACAGCTTATCAGCTTTCACAATTTTGTAGTTATTACAATCTTGGGTTGAATAATACTATAATAATAATATATAATACACCTTACAACGGGTTTGTATCACTTCAACTAATAAATCTCAATTTAAAATTTAAGAAAAAACCCCGTTTCCGATGCCTTAATTTTCTTAAAAGTAAAACACTATAATATTTTGTAATGTGCACGCGATGCGCTTTCATTTGATACCCCACGCGATTTTATTTGCAGATTTTCGGTTTTCCTTCCCCACTCTAAACCCCATAACTTTTATACGGCACAACTGATTTTCATAAAAATCACCTTTCATCTGAAAAAAATAAATTAAAATCGCTCCATCCGTTCGGGAGCTATGATGTCCCATACAGAAACGACAAACTTATAACACGCCTCTTTTTTGGTCGGGGGTTAAAAAGCAACTCGCTTACAGGGTCAACTTATTTAAAACCATGGTCAAAATAACACTGGTGTTACATTCAGCAACAAATCGGACAAGAAACTTAAAGTCACTAAATAAATCATAATTCAACCAGTCCTTGTATCTAGTATTATACACAAGCACTATCCAAAACTAGCACAAACAAAAAACAGCCACAAAGGGTGCCTTATTAATTAAGGTCTGTACAAAAGGCGACGAAGACAAATGGTGGTACTTTTCCTAATGTATTTTTCCGAGCTGATGTTGGACGAAACAAATGATAATCGGAACAGAATGAAGTCAACGCTAACGACTTGCGATCTATTGTGGCGTGGCAAAGATACGGGTAGGTAATTGATATGTCTTAGGCAGATTTATAAGTGGCAATTGCAGTGCCCCTATTTGATGGACGAAGCGCGAACATACAGCTTTTGAGCTTGGATAAACGAATCTTATACATTATACATTATGGAGACCACGGATCGGCAAGCGCAGCGTAGGACGTCCACCAACTAAATGGACGGACGATCTGGTAAAGGCTGCGGGCTCACGGTGGATGCAGGCCGCTGCCAGCCGAAATTACTGGAAATCTTTGAGTGAGGCCTATGTCCAGCAGAGGACGTCTTACGGCTGAGATGATGATGATGATACATTATACACGATTCTTATTCTTTATCATGTGTGCGAGGTAACGGATGTGTCTTAATCTTTTTTTGCATACAATTTAAAAAAAGTTTAATCTAAACAGTCAGGTTTATCACTTATTAACAATCATTAAATAATCTTATACAGCCTGTTCTCAATTGTTAATCCTTTTGAGGTACGTAAAGACTACCTCTATTCATTTTACCAAATAATGATTTAAACCACGAAGAAAGTCAAACATCCCTTCGATAGAAATACCTGCTTCATTTTTTCCACTTCATAAAATTAGCAATGCAACGGAAAACTTGACAATTAAAGATAGGTTCTTCAACTGTTGGCTGAGTACGGTCCTCGAGCTCTAGAGAAAATCTTGAGCTAATAAAAGACAATTCTACAAGGGTACTATTTACCTAATTTAAAGCAATTGAGGCAGCGTGTTAAGGCTGGCTGTCGACTTGCTTCTTCATAGCTTAGGGCTTGTCTACATTGAGAAAAATAATGAAAAATGTTTAGTAAGTTTTGAGCTGAATTATTTTTTGTCTTACTGACCTAAATAGTTAGCTATATGTACACGAGTAGGTTTCTGCTATCAGTACGAATATAGAGGGATGCTAATCTTTTGTCGTAAGTCAATCCGAGCGCACTAAGTAGGTACACATAGTTTGTTTATAAAACAATTTACATTTATAATTAAGGTCCATATGCGATTGCGTTTACCACTCGTTGATAAGTGATACCTAACCGCAGTGTCATATTTTATTGATGAATCACTCAACCGCTTAAGATGACGAATTAATTTCAGGATAACAAATACGTAGGTACCGATTTTTTAAGCATGGTAATCGAAGTTTTTTATAAATAAATAGAACGTATCCCTCGGAGTGGACCTGCTTGTGCACTCCTTCCTCTTATGCATCTTCTTTTTAATATCGGTCTTGAAGATTATCTTCTGGGTCTTATCGTTTTTCCTGACGGCCTCACGGCGGCGATCTTGGGTGGCATGATGCATGCGCTTAGGATGATATTGTATTTATTTGCAATTGTGACGCAAATTAAGTTAATACTACATTAAGCACAATCACAAACTTTACTTATGGCGCATTTTCATTAGTCGATAACTCGTTCGATATACAGCATGCGGGGACTCCCCGCATGCGAGATAACAACCAATGAAAGTTGCAAGTCGATACGCGTTCGGTACAACGCCTGCGGGGATTCCCCGCATGCGTTATACCGACCGTGCTATCGACCAATGAAATTCATCAGTCGATATACACAGCTTGTTTGCGGGTCTTGCGTCAAATATTTCATAATACGTCGTGTGCTTGTTGGATTAGGACACTGTTCAAAATGGCTGATTGCTTATCGGATTCGCAAATGTTAAAACTTGTGGAAATCTATCAAGATTACGATTGTTTATGGAATGTGACTAGTAAGTTGTATAGAAACCGAGATGCAAGAGAAAGTGCGTATAAAGAAATTGCAGAAAGGCTAAATATTACGGGCATCTCAAATAAAGAAATACCAAAAAAAAATTAAAAATCTCAGATCATCCTACTATCAAGAATTAAAAAGAACGTCTGTCTCAGTGCCACTTCTCGTTAACAACTGGCGACGATGTTCTCTCCCCGCATGCGGACTATATCGACTGATGAAAACGGTTCCCCGAATGCGGGTCCTGTGCCACGCGTTCCAGAAATCTCTCGCACTCCGCATGCGGACACTATCGACTAATGAAAACGGTTCCCCGAATGCGGGCCCTGTGGCATGCGTTCCAGAAATCTCACGCACGCCGCATGCGGACCCGATACCCGATATCGACTAGTGAAATTGCGCCATTATGGATGTTTTGGTTTGTTCAATTACATAATAACGCGCGAATATTAGCGACTATACTCGCGTTATTATATTTTATGCCACTGCAAAAGTAGTTTTTGTCCTTCTACAAAATTTGACACAAATCGGGCTTTACTTTCGCCCCGCGAAAATCAGTAAAAAGTAACCAATGTGTTATTCTGAAATATAAGATACATAATGTAGTTTCACCAAAATCCATATTATTTTATAGAAATAAACACACTTTCTTACTTACACACATTCACGTTTAGGTATTATATTATAGTAGGATAAGAATATTCGATTTCACTTGACATTTGATTGCATTGTTACAGTTCAAAAACACTTTATTGTACACTAAAACAAAACAATTAGTTACAAACATCAAGTATGAGGAAGAAGTAGTAAGAAGAAAGGGCTGTTTATATATCAGCACCCTATTTACGTTCCCACTGCTGGGACACAGGGACTTCCCTCTTGACGAGAGAGATTAGGCCTTAATTCACCACGCTGGCCAAGTGCGGGTTGGTGAATGTCACATGTACTTCAAACTCTTTTAAAGTTCTCAGAACATGCCGGTTTCCTCACGATGTTTGCCATCACCGTTAACGCACGTGTTTAAAGCGCACATAAATTTCTCAAGAAGAAAAATCCAGAGGTGCGTGGCGGGGTTTGAACCCACGACTTTCGGAATGAAAGTCGAGTGTCCTCCCACTTAGCCAACACGGCTTTTTTTGGAAAGGGCTATTTACTTTTCTTATAAAAATCTAAGCTAATTGCATTCTCTCCATCATTGAATCATGATTTGTATTGTGTCATGTGAATGCTTCTTTACTGTTGGAGTCGAGTCGTAGTGCGCCGCCCCAGGCACGCCTGACCCATTTAATTTGATGTCGCGCCAGACTC
The DNA here is from genome assembly GCA_929108375.1 of Gymnoscelis rufifasciata. Classification (NCBI taxonomy): domain Eukaryota; kingdom Metazoa; phylum Arthropoda; class Insecta; order Lepidoptera; family Geometridae; genus Gymnoscelis; species Gymnoscelis rufifasciata. The sequence goes on from OV815303.1 coordinate 5,809,896, forward strand.
CGTTACACAATCTCTGATTAACTTCCTGTTTCCAATTCCTTATAAATATCCATCTGATTAATGAATTGATTATAAATTATTAAAAAATGTTTATTAAAAAGTCTTTGTAGTAGCTTTTGTTTTTTATATTAGTATAATTTTGAAATTAAGTTGAATTGAAACTTGATCAAGTTTGATAGTTAGTTTTTTCATTTTCAGTTGGACATCATTAAATCTTAGATGTTAACGACAATCAGGACGAGGCAATAATGCATTAAAGTTCCGTGTTAGTTAATGATTTCATACAATTTATAATGAATGTATTATGTAACAAGCCCCCACTCCGGAATTTTGATAATCTAAGCAGTTTGTTTTATTTAATTGATAAAACGAAAAATATATGTAAAGTCAAGTATTCGGACGGGCTACCAGACGTCCAACAAACCTTTTTTTGTGTGGTCGGCTCGTCTATTGATAATACTTTAATTAAAAAAAATATTTAGTCAGACAAATAAATCAGAAGAAATTTTATTTGAAACCTCAGTTGAAGTTTTGTCTGGCGTAGGCCTGGAACTTTTGGCGTATTGCTACACTACACAACAAGACATTCACACACTCACCTACTTATTGCAATTATTTGCTAAACTAGAACAACCCAAAAGTAGTCACGTAATAAGCTAGTTACAGCCGGACCCTTTCGTGCGGAAGTGAGTGATCTAGAAACTTCCACAAACATATTGGGGCGGCCTCATCGGCGTTTCGAAACTCGGTAACGAGTTCGGCGGTTGCCTGATTGATGAATGTGGACCCCTAACATGTATTGATAACGTAACGCATTAATTTCGCGATCAGGCAAACAGACAATAAAATATTGTCCGACATTCCAGTTGACGTTGCCGTGTTTTAGGGACAATTTATGGCGGAGCTGGAGAAGATAAAAAGATAGGGGTTAAATTACTAGCGTTGTAATCGCACTGTGAATTTAGCTGGGTTGTTACCGACTCTGTAATTTTACCTACCTACTGGGCACATAAAAAAGCCGTGTTGGCTAAGTGGGAGGACACTCGACTTTCATTCCGATGGTCGTGGGTTCAAACCCCCGCCACGCACCTCTGGATTTTTCTACTTGAGAAATTTATGTGCGCTTTAAACACGTGCTTTAACGGTGAAGGCAAACATCGTGAGGAAACCGGCATGATCTGAAACTTTAATAAAAAAAAAGAGTTTGAAGGGCATGTGACATTCACCAACCCGCACTTGGCCAGCGTGGTGAATTAAGGCCTAATCTCTCTCGTCAAGAGAGAAGTCCCTGTGTCCCAGCAGTGGGAACGTTAATAGGTTGATGATGACTGGGCACATAGAATTAAATATTCAAATGTGTTTAATGACTGTGTCTACTGACGCAGAGCATTGGTAGACCTACATTCACGGATATTATGGATAGTAAGATTATTTAATATTGATATTTTTTCCTGAATTAGTCCAACATCAAAAGGTAATAAAATCTCTTACTGAAAACGCCTTAGAAAAGCTTATTGGAATCTGACATCGAATAACTAAGGTGCTTTTTCACAAAATGTTTTTACAATGCAAAGTAAAAAGCCGCATTGAAACTCAATAAGAGGCAGTCGACTCACTAATTAATTCGTCCTGAAAAACCGTTCTCTTTTCCCCAACATCCTTGATTTTCAATTTCTGTAGAGAAAGATTAATGGAAAAAGACAGCTTCACGGTGAAAACCTCGCTTATAATTATATTATTTGACACAGATTTTATGAAGTTTTCATATTTTGACATTTGAATATTTTTAAACCTTTTTATGTTTTTTTTTTTTACAAAGTGATAAACCCCACTTATAGGTTGAAACTAATATTCTAAAGTTGTGCCGAAAAAATTAAGACGAAGTAAGAGTAAGTAGTACGAGGCGTAACTCGTAGTTGCAAGTGTCGAAGAAATTGAAGCGATGACGTAGTGGCGGGGTTAGTTTAGTTGGTTAGAACATCCATGCGTATAATGGAAGACGTGGGTTCGAGTCCCGCATCTCGCTCTGGCAAGCTACGTTACTTCGTCTTAATTTTTTCGGCACAACTTTAGAATATTTGAATATTTTTATTAGATTAGAAAAGACAAGTAATTAACTCTGGGGCAAAATTAGATTTATTATTAAGGAGACCTGACCTTTTATGTAGGTTTGGAAAATATACTAAGTGGACTAATTTATTGATTTATTATTATTACTTTTTGTCATTTTTGGTATTATTGTAATTTTCAAATACAATGTAAATATTGTGGAATGAAATAAATTTATGAATTATACAATTTCGATAAAAAGAAGAATATACGTAAAGTAATTCTGTTTTCTTTGGTTATGACGTTGTTGACCGATAATTGAGTAAAATATTGAGAATTCTATTTTTTTCGGCCATATTAATAAATTTTTATTTGCGATATTATTATTTATTTTTATTTAGATATTTGCATAATTTTTTATATGATTTGGAAAATATTCATGTGCGCCACCACCGATGTATCCATTGCGACTCATCTGTTCACTGAAATTAGAGAACGAGTTGTCAAGCATATGCAGCGCAGGCAAAGGAAAAAGGACATTTTGCAAAACATCTAATTAATAAAAATATCGATTTAATACTCTGGTTGGTAGGTACCTAATTTAAGTCGTCGCAATGGGCAACGACCCTCCTAATCATGAACCATTTTTATCATTGACATTCAAAATATAATTAAAACAAAAGCATATCACCGAAATCGATTTACAAAAAACTCGCATAAACCGCTTATCTAAATCAAAATCGTATCACACCCACTTTAATATTCTCTGCGCATTCCCGAAACAAATGTATGATTTAGTGGAAAATATCTCATTCGTTATCAGTAGCCAGGGGTGGGCTGATTTACACGACCTCCGATCCTGGTATTGAGCACAAAGAAACAAAACGAGAAGAGTCGTAAACAAGAATAATTTGAGTGAAATTGCTATTTCATAGGACATAAGTTTTGAAAGATAAGGCACTGTCACTTGTGTCTGCGATTTAATAATGATTGTAAATGTGAGGAATTCGTTTGGATTAAGATAGTCATTATTACTTGGAGTGTATTTAGTAGACCGGGAATGCTCGAACCGGCGCCCTTCGGGCCTAGTTGACGTAATGTAAGATTTGAATCGGTCAATTGGACCCGCTAAAAGAATCTTTTATAAAAAAAAAAAGGATTTTTTTTATTTTTCTTTTTATTTTTATTTGGAATAGACAATGTGAACAGTGTTTCAACATCTTAACCGTCAAAACAAAGGAGGTTCTAAATTTGGCGTGTATTTTTTGTTCTTCAGTCATCTTCAATATTGTTCTATTTTTTTTTTTTAATTATTGATAAGCCTTTATTTGACCACAATCTCACCTGATGTAAAGTGAAGATGTGGTCTAAGATGAAAGCCAAAAAAGGCATGAAGGCCTAGAAGATCGCTTCTCCGGACCAAATTACGAAACACGAAAAAATCGCTTCACGTACTGGCCCAGCCCGGAGGGTGGTGACAAGCCGCGGCCGAAGCCTACCACCAGAGACTGTTCTTAGCACCACCCGGAGGTCACGTGTAAGGATTCAGAGGGTTACCACTTACGGACGTGAACAGCCAAAACCTCCAACTGTTCTCAACTGTAAGGAAAATGTTGGGTTATGGTTGTACTCACGGGAAGAGATGGGACAACATTCTGATGCTGTTGCCCACGGCCCTTGCCCCTTGGCCCTTGAACTCAATGATTTATATACCTACTAGCTGACACCAGCAAACGTTGCAAAATGAAAAATAGAGAGTAGCCGATTCTCAGACCTACTGAATACGCATATTATTCGATATGGTAATAATCGGTAAAACCGTTTCGGGGGAGTACTGTAACTAACATATTACTAATGGATATTTTATATATTAGATAGATTTCAAACAAAAACATGGATAAAATTTGAAAAAATATGGTGCAAACAATTGCAATAACTACAAAATTGTAATAACTGATAAAGTTGTGTTGTTCTATTCGCTTCTCAACTCAGTATAAAACATTGAAGCGAACTGTCAAGACAATGTTATTTCCTTGATATTTGTTATTTATGCAATTTAGTTTTATTAATTTTAAGTTGACCGGTCCATGTAGGCTATGTGCTTCTAAGGAAATAAACGTTTTGACTTTGACTTTGACTTTGACTTTGTAAAATAAATGTTTTTATTATAGGTATTATAGCAAATATAAAAATATATTTGCGGGCACGGTTTACTTAACTAAAGAGCCGTATTTAATGAACCAAACTCAACTCTTTGTTCGATTTTGAGTCCGTGGTTGATAATTATCGTTAGATAGATAGATAATTCTTTATTAAACACACCAATAATCATAAATACAAAATTATTAATAGTTAAATTAAACCTAGCATGCGTAATGGGCGGGCTTAAAGCAATTTCTGCCAGACAACCTTTGTTGATAACGTTTAAAGTATTTGACGTTTTAAATGTGCACTCAAGATTGAACTGAGAGCCAAATCTGAGTTTGGTTTATTATACGGGCCTAAGACTATTGTCTCTTTTTTGGTGCAAATTTTAGTCTAAACTTCAACGATGTGACGTAGTGACGATGAATTATTTTAATTATTTTCTACGCAGGGGATACTCCCAGAACGTTTCTGAACAAAGCCGTAAAATACCATATATTAGGTCCTTACATATGAAATTGGCGTTTTTCGTACTGGCCACTTTAATCACAAATTTCTCCTCTTTGGTAAGGAATTCCAAATTCAAATTTGTACAGCTATAGACTCATGTATTTGTGCTTCGATGATCGTCATTCATTTGTTTTTTTTCTTCTGTTTTTTTCTGTTTGCGTCACTCATTTTACAAAATGGAAAACTTAAAATATCGCATTATTTACGAGTACGAGTTCCGCCGTGGCACTAGTGCTGCGGAAACAACTCGAAGGGTGAATGATGTGTATGGCGGTCGTGTTGCAAAAGAAAACACAGTTCGTTTTTGGTTCCAACGTTTTCGTTCTGGAAATTTCGACTTGCAGAACAAGCCCCGTGGACGGCCTGAGACTCAAGTTGATAATGAAGAGTTGAAGGCTATTGTGGAAGCGGATCCATCGCAAACCACGTCCGAGTTAGCTGCAGGCTGCGGTGTTAGTGATAAAACTGTTTTAATTCACTTGAAGCAAATTGGGAAGATTAAAAAGCTTGAAAGGTGGGTACCTCACGAATTGACTGAAGCAAACCGGCAAACGCGCGTCGACTGCTGCGTTACATTACTAAACCGGCACAATAATGAAGGTATTTTAAACCGAATCATTACCTGTGATGAAAAATGGGTTCTTTACGATAATCGGAAGCGCTCAGCGCAATGGTTGGATCCTGGCCAGCCAGCCAAATCCTGCCCCAAGCGAAAATTAACCCCAAAAAAGTTACTTGTAAGCGTTTGGTGGACTAGTGCCGGTATTGTTCATTACAGTTTTCTCAAATCTGGCCAGACTATTACGGCTGATGTCTATTGTCAGCAATTGCAAACCATGATGGAAAAGCTAGCGGCTAAACAACCTAGGCTGGTCAATCGCTCCACGCCACTGCTGCTTCACGACAACGCTAGACCACACACTGCGCAACAGACGGCTACTAAATTAGAAGAGCTTCAATTGGAAAGTCTAAGACATCCTCCGTACTCCCCGGACCTTGCTCCAACAGATTACCATTTTTTTAGAAATTTGGATAACTTCTTGCAAGGGAAAAAATTCAACTCCGATGGGGCAGTCCAAATCGCCTTCAAAGATTTTATTGATTCCCGTCCGACTGGTTTTTTTAGTAAAGGGATCAATGAACTACCTATAAGATGGCAAAAGTGCATAGAAAATAATGGTTCATACTTTGATTAATTAAATATATTATATTAAAAAATATTCGACTTTTTGTTCCTCCCATACAAAACGCCAATTTCATATGTAAGGACCTAATATATTATGAAAAAAAATAGTCTCGAGGGTTAAGAACAGTATGAAACTCTATGGGATCAAACCCGGTCTCATATATTCATATTTATTTATTCGTTGTTTCATGTGGTTAAAATTTAGGTGTAAAGTTTTATATATTTTATATACCCTTACATGAGCCCCGTTGGGTCATTTACAACTTTAAAAAAAATAGACTTAGATTATAGCAGGTAAGTAACTTATTACATATTAAATATTTAAAATTAAATTTTAAATTGTTTAGAAGGAAAGTTTTATTTATAATAATAATATGGCTAGTGGTTATCTTACTAATGACTTATCTTATCTTCTATAGATATCTTACTGAGTAGCCAACTGATTTGAAGATCAGTCCAATTTGGCAAAATAAGCAATTTATTCGATACTAAATAAATAAGTTCAATCGCGTCCATTTTGAGCAACGTCACTATCGATTGATCAAATGATTTGTGGTGACCAATCCATTCACCGGAATCACACAACACTTACTATTACCGATTATTCAGGTTCTGATGCAAGTATTCAGATAATATTTTGTTCCTACTGCGGTAATTTATCCCTTTATTTTACAGCAGTGGACGTGTAGCTGCTAATGATTAAAACCACTTTGGATATCATAACTTTTCTTCTACATTTCCACCGTAAGACGTCCACTGCATGAGGTCTCCATAGCCAAAAACGGCTCACATCCATCGTGAACCAACAGTTTTTACTCCATATCTCCATATTTTTAAGATAAAGATTACTTATTACTCATCTGAAGATATTAATTTAGTTTTCTCAGAACCAAGACAATATAAAAGATTTAACAATCTTAGCTATGTTAGAAAGAGATCATAATGAAAATGCCAACTGCAATGATTCATAGGATCAAATGAAAAAATGAATTTCAGTTTTCTGTGATAATACGAGTAATTTGTGGAAACCCAGATATACAAATTAAAAATGACAAACACACGTTTTAAATTTATATAAAACATTTAATTATAAAAGATTTTTGTTAGTAATTTTTTTGTTAATAGACTCTTAAATACGTATAGATACTGCCTTGCCTTGCCTAAGTGGGAGTACAATCGACTTTCATTCTGAAGGTCGTGGGTTCAACACCTGCTAGGCACCTCCGGATTATTCATCTTGAAAAATGTATGTGTGCATAAAAACACCCGCTATAACGGTGAAGGCAATCATCGTGAGTAAAAACCGGCATGGTCTGAGAAATTTAAAGAGTTTTACGGACATGTGACATTCACCAACCCGCACTTGGCCAGCGCTCTCTCGCCAACAGAGAAGTCCCTGTAAATAACGGAACTGGAACGTAAATAGTGACGCAGTGGGCAAAGATCTTGAACGGATTTGATAATCGCCGAGTCTTCAACAACGGCGTTTTCCTGGATCCTAGTATTTTGTGTAGGAAAAAAATATATTTGAATTGAGTATGTTTTTGAAGTAACACAAGGGATTTGAACCAATTTAAGATCTTAAAATTATTTTAAACATCACTGTCTCATTGTATATGATGGCTGAGGTATTAAGGACTTTAGTACTTAACTAAATTTATATTTTTTTTCTTGTCTCTGGTGGTAGGCTTCGGCCGCGGCTTGTCACCAATCTCCGGGCGGGGTCAGTGCATGAAACGATGTTTTTCGTGTTTCGTAATGTGGTCCGGGGCAGCTATCTACCTTCTAGGCCTTCATGCTCAATCTTAGACAACATCGTCACTTTACATCAGGTGAGATCGTGGTCAAATGAAGGCAAAACGAAAATAAACTATCATTATATCAGTGCAACGTATTTTATAATGATGACTAGCTGACCGTGCAAACGTTGTTTTGAAAAATGAAAAATAGATATTAGCCGATTCTCAGACCTACTGAATACGCATTAAAATTTGGTAAAAATCGGTAAAGCCGTTTCGGAGGAGTACGGTAACTAATATTGTGACATGGAAATGTTTTATATAAGATTTAGTAAAGTTCTTTCTCACTCGGAAAGTCTGCGGTCAGCTACATTTCCGATAAAAAATGTGACAGTGACCGAACATTTTCCGGTATATCCGGATATTGGCGATTTGGGATATTAAGACAAATCTCCACACATTTTTATCGGCTATCGTGACATGAGGACGATCAAAATGATGTTTGACTTCCCGTTAGAGGCGGGTCGACATTTTTAAGGTTATCATTTTTACTATATTAGTCAGTATTCGCTGAAATCATACTTTATATTTGTATAAATATCCAATTCTATCTTATCTGTTAAAATTAGGGAATTATTTTCCTATTTATACAAAAAATGTGTTTTTGAACGGCCTAATTTCTTGAACGATTTTAGTAGATTCGTAGATAGTAATAATTTATTAGAGAATAAATAAATAATTGTCGTTTGTTAATCATTTTCTTTAATTGCAACCATAACATTTCTATAAACGTTTATAACAATTTGCTCATAAAATGTTCTTAACAGGTTCTTCGGCTCAACGACCATAATTCATCGTAGCGTTACTCAAAGTTTGCTCCAAATCAGAGCGTGTGGGTTTTAACGAAATAAAATAATATAGGAAAGAGTTTGTGTTCGCCATTTTGCTTAAAATGTAAGCAAAATAGCGAACACCCACAATCTGTACCGTGAACAGAATACAGAATAAACAAACAAAATTAATTTACCGAAGCTCACTTAACCGTCCGAGGATTAAGCACATTCGGCACCCGTGTTCCACTGAATCCTTAAAATCGAACATGTTTGTTAATCTATAATGGACATCGGACAAGGTAAAGAGATTATGTTGTATTTTTTACTTCATTCCTTACAGACTGAGGGGTTATATGGATGCAGGTGTAAGGTTCATTCCAGCAGGCATATATGCTTTGAAAAATGCCGTATAAATAAATGCCGCAGGTATTTAAAGTTTCAAAATTCATCTGATCTATTTACAAAGTTTTACAATAGAAACGGAAGTAAGCTAATGTTTCAATACGCACAGTTGTGATTGTATAATTTTAGAAACACACTGCAACGCGCTGAAAAACTAAAATCTCTCGTGTTTATAACCTTATTTATAGTTCCATTAAGCCCTCATTCTGATGAGATTTTACGTAAAACCATATCACCCGGCTCCCGTTCTACAAAACGGACAGTGATGAAGTGCGGGTCGCCGCGGATTACTCTATCGGCCCTACGTCGGTCACCAGGCCAATGCCGCTTTATTAAGATAAATATAGCTATTTTTTCAGCACACCCTGTATAAATCTTGGGATACGATACATTGCTGTGGAAACGGAGAGTTAAATAAACAGGGTGAAGAAAATTGCCTCGGTGTAGCTGTGAAGGGCCTAAAAATAGTGGTTTGGTTGGGTTGGACAAATGGGTAATTTTGTAAATGGAACAAGCAACCAATTTTGTTTAAACTAGGTGTTTTAGGCCTATATTTTTTACGTTTGCTTTATGAGTATCAAGATATGTTCAAGCAAAAGTAATTGAGAATGAAGACAAATCAGTTTCTTATATAAATACCGATCCATGAGAATCGAACGCGTGACCCACTTCTAAATAGAAACAACTAAATGTCCTAAGACTTTGGACCCCGTTTGATCAACAAGATAATGTAAATTAAATTTGGTTTTTGTATATACCATCTCATTTCGTGATTTAACTTTTTATACATCGTTAACCTACAGTCCAGCTGCTAAGCTAATCTTCAGGGAAAATATTCAGGGAATATAAAACACAGCACCTGTTTGCACGAAATTGCGTTCTCGGTTGCACTTAGATGAAAAGTTTCTGATATAGGTTTTACCATTTTCGTGGCTTTGGATATATTTGTATCAGTCGAGAACGAGGTCACGATTTCTCTTTTGGTTTAGGATTAGAATTTCGGACAGGAATCTTTTCTGTTGAAATGTTTACCTGTATATACATACATATAACATCAGTCAGAATAATTATTATGTAAATCAGACTTTTCTGTGTATTTGCATAAATTGAATTAATATAAAAATTATTCAAGACTTTTATCGGGTGAAAACGTTCATTACTCTATTTTTCAACTTTCAAAAGATTTCTTTACAATAAAAAAAAACCCGTAAGTTAACTCTTGGTATTATTAACCCGGCAGCACTCGCTACTGGCTCGCTACCTTCGAACCGATATTGACCTTATCCACCTTATCCCACGGAACAGGAAAATCGCGTTACTAAGTTACTAACTTAAGTTTATATAAATTCATTGACAATGCATGACTTATTTAATAACCAATATTTAATGTTATTTCCATTTTATTGGAAAAACGTAGATTATAATTGTAACTATGTACCTTTATACAAACCTGACCTGTAACCTATGTTATCAATAAAGAATCTTGACTTGAATCTTAAGTTTTTTTTTAATATTCACATGCTACCGATGGCGAGTGTTTATGAACACATTTTTAGCTAAACTTAGATGAATATTGTTCAGCGAGACAGTGTAATAAAATAACTGCTCCATGACAGTGAAGAATAAAATGTAGCCTTAAGAGCTAAAAAATATGAAAATAAATATTCGAAATAAAACAATATTATTTTGATATTATTTTGAAAAGTTATTTTAGTGATGATTATTATCAATGTTTTTTTTTTTTATTGAAAGCGTGTGTTTGTGTTCGTAAATACCTAGCGAGTAACGCAGGGTTAAGATTTAAATATATCAGAATCACTTCTCATAGTTTCTCTCGAATTTTATTTTAAATCCCAAAAAGTATCATATGAATATACTCGTATTTTACATTTTCTAAGAGCATAAAATAAACGTTTCAACATAAAAATGGTTGTTTATAGGACGCCCTTGGTGCGCGCGACCGAATAACCGTCTTGGACCGTAAGTAATGTAGCCATATTTGCTCAGCGACCCGACTCTCAGAAATCCTCAACGCATGAAATTTTCATTGACAAGCATCTCCTATTGTGTTGGAGAGGTGTTCATGTCTATAGACATTTTAACTTCTTTGAGAAGGGAAATATTGGAAGTGGTGGAAGAAAAGAGATTGGTAAACATTTCAGTTTGTTAGGATACAGTTTTTCTGATATCTTGAAACAATAGCTACCTTCTATGCTTCTTAAGCCACACTTTTGTTAATGATTTAAAAGACTCTTCAATAGTAGCAGATAGAAAAATAATCGGAATAGGCAAAGTTTATTTCAAAAAATTTAAAATGACTTGTGTTAACGAAATATCATAATGCAGTCCTTAAATGTGGTTACAAACTTTTTTCACGCTACTTCCGAAAGTTTCCCGCGAATAATTTTGCGAGACACTGTTCCAAAAAGTTTTCCCCAAAAGAACATCGAACTTTGCACCCCACTTCTAAAACAAAATTCATGCTATGAAAATGACGTTACCTAACCCTGACATGGTCCAAAATTAACGTGGTCCTACTTCTATAATTGCTTTAGGCCTCCCTTGTAACAAATCAAATGAAAATAGCTCAGAGAACAGAAGGTTAAAACTTAGATACACATTCCCCTCTTTATTAAAAACGTTTCTGATCGTGATCCGGGCAGGGAAGCGAAAATTCTTTATGCTTTGTCAGAGGAACGTTTGAGCGGCTATGCGATGCACTTTTTAAACGTTGATCGGGACATCGTTTAGATTTTCTAGATAGAAAACAATTTTAATGTGTTCGCTTCATATTCGGGCTAAGCCTTAACAAGTGGGTACTATTTTTGTTTTTTTTTTGTTAAGAAAAAAATAAGGTATATCAAAATGGCGGCGCTATAAAAGAATAACCAAAATCGGTTCATGGAAAGAGTTCTAATGGAACTAACTTGCTATATAAGAACCTCCTCGTTTTCGAAGTAGTTTAAATTATACCTATACATAAATGAAAACTCTAAGTTATGTGGAGACTGATACCTTATTGGGTATTAGTAAATAGGTCTGTCTTTTTCGTCGTTGAAACTATTTGGTCACTTATTCTAATATATTTTTTTTTAATCTTATTTTCTCTAAAAAGTTGTAGTTATTGCCGCGAATTGGAGAACCTGGTTACCCGCAACACAGGTTTAACCCATCGCGAGCACCAGTATCACACTTATTGCTCAATAATTCACTGCTCACTCCTTCAAAGTTACCCTAGCGATAATTATGTAATAAGTGTTGAGAAAATAAATGTCCTAATATTATTATTTTTATACATAAATAGAGCATACCTACCTAACGTTGATTAATAACATTAAATAAGACCTTTTTACAGTTCATTTTAAATTATAAACTTTTTGGAGACTTTCATATTCGGCCGTTTAGTTTTACGTTTCCCGGAAAGACGAGTGAAATAATTCAAGTCATAAATTCAACTTTTATAACCACAGACACGGTCGGCCATCCCGCGAAGGCAGATCGACATAATTTAACTTTTTCCTATTATCTTTATGCTGACGCCTTTAAGTGCTTTACTCACATATTGCAGAGTGAGCTTTCTTATAATTTAGAATGGAGGGCATGGAAGTTCTTGAGAAGATAAAATGCTTTTTGAGTACATTATTATTCATTTGAGAGCAATGTTGTACTGCAAATTTCGTTTGCAAAATTTATTTATCTATGCTGACTTAGATAGCATGTGTATAGTCATTTATATTCCTCTGTTATGTTGTAAGGTAAATTCTATGATGTGTCTACGGTTGTCGGCGTATATTTTAGGTCTATAAGGAATTTGTCCTTGATTGACATTTAGGAACAGAATATTGAAATGCCAATATGATTACTTTTCCAGACTGTTGATATATTTAGTTTTGCAAAATGTTTAAGATTTGTTATGATGAAACAAAACATTCAGAATGTCGTTAATTGTGTAAGCCAGAGTGGGCACTTATCACAGTTAAGAGATATTTCTTTATGTGAATTCAACATGTCAACCGTTACGCTTAACGTAACCCTCCTTTATAAATCACCTCAATATACGTATTTATTATCTGAAAGTTATAGCTAAAATAATAATGACTAATAATAATGTGGAATATAGGGTGTATTTTTTACGCAAAAGACCAATATACTCATAAACAGTTATTATTGAATAATAATGGTTTAATTCAGCTGAATTATAAATTACTTATAAATATTTAAGCTACAATTTCAAACAAAAACAACTTACGCTGTTAAAACAGGGGCATTTCATCAGCATTCGCTACATACTTAAAAACGTTTCCAGCTAACTTGTTAAAACTATTTACAGTGGAGTGCCATTAACAGAAGCAAGTTTTCGAGCGGTTTCCAAGCAAGAATCTTGGGAGCCTTTTGGCGATGGAATTTACATCCGCAGTGCAAGCGTGCAAACATCGTTTTGCTCTCAAACATATCGCCTCAACAAATGGTAGCCAGCCCGAGCCAGCCCCGAGTCAAAGTTCCCTCAGGCCGATCCTATAAGACTGTTTTGCCACATGATTGCTTTCACGATTCGCCAAAGAAAATAAACTAAGATCTAGAACCGAGACCGAGTTGATAAAATGATCTTTGCAACATTCCTTCGCAAAGTTTCGTAGTGAATATGAAACAGTTCGTAACTATGAGGCTAAAACTTACATTGTTAGGCTCTGAATCTGCCTTGGAGATAAAAATGTTATGAACTCTGAGGATCTTTTCTTGGATAAGATTTTCCTCTTCAAACCAAGTGTTTTCCTTAGTTTATACTCATATTATCATAGATGCTTTATTTGTGACTTATTATAGCAAAAGAATCGTGGCTATATTTGGCTTACAGATTACGCTCTAGTTGACGTTCGCATTTACATCATAATTAATCTGTCCTTAATAGCGTATATTGTTTTCACTTGTAGAGAGTTTATTAAGTTAATAAGCGCTATAATTATGAGCTGAACTTTATGCTTAAGTCTACTAAGTACAGTTTTAAGCCTATTACAGCTTACGGTTAGGTAATTCGTGGCTTATCTAATGATACCTAATGATAAGCATTCCAAACTCAGTCTGTTTTTTTTATACTGTCACTTACTTAGTAAAAAAATATTTCAGTACAGGTAGGATTCAAACAAACAAGAATTCAAAATCAAAGTCAACTTAAAGCGAAATCAAGGAAATAACATTGTCTGACAGTTCGTTTCAATTTTCAGCAACCCAGCTTTCATAATCTTATGTTGTTATTATAACAATATTGGTGTACTGCAGGTGTTTTTAAATTATAAGATCACCCCTAGAGACCCTAGTGAAGCATCGACTCGTAATAAAAGAGAGAGAAATTGGGTAAATCTATTTGTCTGCCAATAAAACTGTTACTCCAATCGCTGCAGCTTCAGTTTAACGGTGATCATGGCGCATGTAACTGTGCCGAAATATCGGTAAACTCGAAAGACAATCAATCATGGTAATTATCCCGTTATAAATCTAAATAATATTGATAACCATGATAGTTTCAAAAGTTATAATTATAAGATCTACTGAAAAAGTATATCTATTACACAATATAAACAAAGGTCTCCAACACGGAGCATAAGCAATTGCTTTGTAAATGAACGAGTACGCATAAACAGGTGACTTCAATATAATAAACAAAGTAACAAATAACAATTTGATTGTTCCATGTTAAATTGTAGAAAATTCAGGGAATTTCTGTCGAGTTTATTGAAAAGGAAAGTTGCGAACAGGTGCGCGCCAGTTGTCGCGCGTTCGACTTTCGTTCTCAACTAAAAATAATTATTTAAGGTTCCAATGAATTTTACCTTTTAGGGAACATTTGTTTTCATTGAATATATTCAGAGCCTGATATTAAACAGACACACCGAGTCATCATCTCCCTATTTACGTTCCCACTGCTGGGACACAAGGAGTTATCTCTTGACGAGAGAAGATTAGGCATTACCTAATTCACATGTCCTTCTAACTCGAAGTTTTTAGAACATGCTGGTTTTCCCACGATGTTTGTTTCAAGCACGTGTTATAAGATCACATTACAATTTTCAAGAATCTCAATCCAGAGATGCATGGGTTTTGAGCCCACGAACTTTCGCAATTAAAGTCAAGTAAGTATGCTCCCATTACACCTAGTAATTTAGTCGTATTGATATGATAATAGGCTTTTACTTGTAACGAAGATAGTCTGAAATCAAATCGTGCGAGTTTTTGCCACAAATCAATTGTTTAAAACACTTTTATAATGGAGTTCATAATGCATCAGATCAGCTGTGTATGATAATTACATTATCATAATCACTGACACTAAACTTAATAAAAGCATAAAGATTAAGTAAAGTTATTATCAGCAAAATAGTTCCATAGTTTAAGTCATAGGTAAAAAAAATATATTTATAGTCATAGGTAAAAGCGGAAAAGTACCATACTTCCGTTAAAAAAAACATATTAATAAAATAAGCTTTAAAAACCACTTTTACTCTGTAAGTTTTTTACATGGAAAAATCAAAGCTCATTCTAGCCGCTATCAACACGAAGATCCGGATTGAAGCGGTACATACCGGCTTATAAAATGGTTAAGCAGCAGGAGCGGTTGATCCTCTGTATCTACAAAACCACTTACTCCTTGTTAACGGTTGCAATGACCTTGCAATGACCGATATATTACTTTGAACTTTTCTGTTGCTTGTGAAATAGTATAGTGAGCTGAATAAAAGAAAATATGATGAACAAGATCTGGTTTAGTTTTGTTTTCGTTGAATTCACAGAGATTTCGAAATTTCGAACTTTTATTCAGCAAGGTACAAATTGCAGCACCATTTTTGAAGAGTTCCAAGCCAAAAAGTACTAAAGTTATTCCAATTGGAGCATCAATTCTAATGAAAGGTATATATTGATGGAGTGGTATGTAACTAAAAACATAGAGCTAAAACCTCATGTTCAGAATAATTCAATATTTATTATAAATATTACGAATCGATGACTATAATAGTCATCGATTGATTTACTCTCGGTGGAATCCTAGGCGGGTTAAAATGATCCGAATTAAACTGTCGCTAAATGGTGTACCTATCTTATGTTTATGAGAAAGAAAGTTTCTAAATACATCTTTACGCTTTGTCCACAAAAATAATATAACCTCCAAGAATTGTTGCTTACACAAAGTAACGAATAGAATTATGGGAAAAAATATCGTAAAATTATAATTACAAACAATAATATGTATAAGTACTAAAAATTACTATAAAAGATGTCCGTAACACAAGCTTAGAGATTGCCACGGGACTAGATGTTGTTGTGTGGATTGTCCGGAAATATTTATTTATCTTTCCGACCATGTCGCATTATATAGCAGTCAACCCAACACACTCAGAAAACACTCAGAGCTCAACATCTCTGTATCAATATTCATAAATCTTAAAGAAACTGGACTGCACAGCCATGAGCGATGACCTCTACTCGACGTTGACAAAGCGGCCTCCAGTACCCATGAAAACGTTCAAATACATCATCACCCTGACAGGTTGCAGGCTAGGAATTGCCATATTTTATTTCTACCACGCTTCACTGATGGGTGATTAATGGTAGGATTACGAGACTGCTAAGCTTACATCCCAAATGAAATGGCTAAAAGGGTACCGATGGATGTTATTTTTGAGCGCGAAATTCGTAACAAATTGATTGTTGTTGTTTTGACTTTGGAAACGTTTAATCAAATGCTTTAAAGCCAAGGTTTGTGGAGTATACCATTTCCAATATCATAAGACATAGTTTAATTCATTATTTGACCAGTCTATATAAGGTATGTTATAAGCCGTATTGTCTAAGTGGGAGAACAGTCAACTTTCACTGGATTATGCAACACAAACGCGATTCTACCTATTCGTAATTCCCATACAATATGGATTCCACACAACTGGCAGTAAACTACATTCGTAATTCTACGCAGTCTATATTTTGACGCAATCGGAATTCATTCTATTAGTGAATCTACACAAAATGAGTTTAACGCTTACTGCAGTTTACTACATTCGTGATTCTACAAAGTCAATATACAATTTCTTGGATTCTCTATTCATTAGGATTCCGAAGGTCGTGAGTTCGAACCCCGAGCCACGCGCCACTAGATTTTGCTCCTTGAAAATTGTATGTGTACCGTTTACACGTGATTTAACGTGAAGGCATAACGCCAAACCGGCATGCTCAGAGAACTTGTAAGAGTCTGAAGGACATGTGACATTCACCAACCCGCGCTTGGCCACCGTGGTGAGTTAAGGCCTAATCTCTCTTGTCACGCAAGAAGTCTCTGTTTCCTAGCAGTGGGAAAGTAAATAGGGGCGGTTATAGTTCACACTAATAATAAATAATAATAAGTAATAATGATAAGTTATGTACATTTTAATACTTACCTATATAAGATGCGATGAATGCGTAGATATATATTTTTTATTTACTACAGGGAAACAAATCTACGGCAGTCTTTAAATAAAAAAAAGCGTAGGTGGATAATATTTAAGTTATCTATCTAGGTGGTTTAATCCTTCGAACAAAATTCTAAACTCCAAATTCACATGCAGTCTTCATATAAAAATAAGCGTCTAACTTGACGTTGAGTGATATCCCGTTGGCGTTCATTGTCTGCCTCTGAAAGAGATTGCACAATATGAAATACTTCAGTGCGAATCGCGAGTGCCTCATTGAATACGCCTCTATTCTCGCTCACAGATCTAAGGCAGCTTTGTGCTGCAATATACCATTTGAATAATAAACAACAACGTGATATTTCTGTAAATAACACGGGAGATCGTTACTGTAGTCGTGTCTAAGCTATTTCTCTTGTATTTTAATATGTATGTATGTTCAGATTGTATTTCTTAAGCATGAACTTAAAGATACATTCTATATTCAAATTAAATATTTTTTGATCAACTGCAATAACAATTAGATTGAAACCCTATTATAAAACTGCCGGGCTACGCAGCTATGTACCAAAGTACAATCACATCATAGGCCACGTCATGCCAATTGTATTGGCAATGATGGAATCTATACCATCATATATCTATGCGCATATATAGAATCTATACGCGATGGCAGTTAAGATAATTATATCCCATCAAAAACAATACTTGTCAAAAAAACCAAGTCGCGCAACTCAGTTGTTCTGCGGTAAAAAGTTGTGAGATCCAAGTAAATCCAAGTCTTCAAATTTCGTCTCAAAATTCTTTAATGTTTTATATTAATATATTAAGACTTGGCCATCGCCTGAAAACACGTGTTAATTCAATCGCCTGAAAACACGTGTAAATTCAATTATTTAGTGCGATGGCCAAGTCTCAATATATTTATATAAAACATTAAAGAATTTTGAGACGAAATTTGAAGACTTGGATTTACTTGGATCTCACAACTTTTTACCGCAGAACAACTGAGTTGCGCGACTTGGTTTTTTTGACAAGTATTGTTTTTGATGGGATCTCATTTCTTTTTGTATTTTGTAGACAGTTCTACTTTTTCCTTTTAGGTACCTTCTACTTATTGTATATATGTCCATATAATTTTCTTTTTGCCGGTCTAGATTGGATTTATTTATATTTCGCATTGTTATTACTTTAGTACCTACATATTTCGTATATACGTGGCGTTGCGACAGCGCCCTCTATACCGGTATTTTCTAGATTTTTTAGTTTTTCCTTGATTCATACACCAAACACTACTTATATTCCAAATTTGAAGCTTCTAGGTTTACTAGAAGTGCCTTAGAATTTTGATGATCGATGAGTCAATGAGTGACAAAATTAAGAAATTTGACCCGTAATAATTCTTAAAATACTGGTTCAAATTGAATGAAATTTGAAATATACCGTGTCTTTACAATGCCTGCATTGTTACTGAAAATTTCAGTCTTCTAGTTTTATCCACATCGAAGTTACAGGGGGTCGAAAATGGCCTGAATTGCTTCGAGAAAAGGTACGACAGCGCCCTCTATACCGGTTTTTTCTAAGATTTTTTAGTTTTTCCTTGATTCATACACCAAATACTACTTATATTCCAAATTTGAAGCTTCTAGGTCTGCTAGAAGTGCTTTAGAATTTTGATGATCGGTGAGTCAGTCAGTGAGTGACAAAATTACGAAATTTGACCCGTTATAATTCTTAAAATACTGGTTCAAATTGAATGAAATTTGAAATATACCGTGTCTTTACAATCCTGCATGGTTACTGAAAATTTCAGTCTTCTAGTTTTATCCACAACGAAGTTACAGGGGGTCGAAAATGGCCTGAATTGCTTCGAGAAAAGGATGGTACGGCCGTGCCGCTTTTTTGCTCGACTTGGTGGGGGCACTGCCGTGCCCCCAGATATAAATTGGCCAACAAACCAAATAAACTTAGGCAACTTCACGATACTGAATTTAATATCAAAATGTATAATTTTCTATGCGACACATGTTTTAATTGCATGGGGAATATTTTAAACACAAATGTGCATGTAATTCGTTAAAATATGAATATAATTAATTGTATGTATTATTTTTTTATTAATTTATTGCAATTTTTCTTTAATTTGACTACATTTATGACATATTGTGACATAATAATAATAATAAATAAATAAAAATGTATTTATTCACAAAGAAAAAATAAGGTTTTACAAATAGTGAAACTATGTCCTTAAAAGTTTATAATTACATTAGTTCTTAAGTGTTTACATAATTGAACATAATACACACCCTGTCTGTAATAACCCCGTATGCAATGCATCTTCTTGTTCTAACTAAGTTATTTTAATAACTTGTGATTAGACACAATGAAAAAAGCTCTGCCTCGGCTTAGCACAGGAAAACAGTATTTTCAATCAGATTATCCTTAAAACTAAAAAACAATAAGGGAAATGACTTTTTATGTTACCTATATTTTTGTGAAAAAGAAAAACAAACAGTTAAAATAACAAGTATTAAATTAGGTTCACATTTGTAAACATATATATATATTTATATATTTATATATATATATATATATACATATATATATTTCCTCCCTCTCCCTTCTCTCCCATATGCTATCTACATGTTAGCTTAATTTTAATATTATTTTAAAATAAAAAGTTAGAGACATATAAATTAACTCAAATATTTGCACGACTTACCAAGTCGAATATAGAGATAATTACTGTCATCTCATGAACCTGTACAATCTTTATTCTGGCAAATAAATATCATTTCATTTCATTATACTTATATTATAAAGCTGAAGAGTTTGTTTAATTGTTTGAACGCTCAACTCAGGAACAGATTTTTATCGGGGAAGGCTATAGGCTATAGGCTCTTACTAACTTTTTACCGCGGGTAAATAGGTAGTTTTCGCAGGTAAATCCATAAAACAACTGCGGCCTGAAAAGTTAGCCCATAAAAGCCGATGTTGTCTTCATCCTTTAAAATATTAATTTCATTTTAATGAAACACCAAATATATTTCAGCGGCAGACACGATTAATAGTTTCTGAATACTTGATTATTGCAAACCAGGTCAGTGGTGGTCTAACTGAAATACATTTATAACTGGCGTCTCTTTGAATATCGTCTGGGCTCTCTGGTTTAGATTGGAGTCAATCGTTAAACAATAAAGAAATTTAGAAAAAAAATCTTTTTGTTATTTTCTGATGAAACCGGCATGTTCTGAGAATTAAGATAAGTTTGAAAGGCATGTGTCATTCACCAACCCGTGTGTCCCAGCAGTGGGAATGTAAATAGGGTGCTTATGGATGTGCTATGTTGTAAATTTAACACTTTCCTGATTTAAACATATATAACTAGCTAAAATTGAAATCGTTAATTATCAATAATGCAACACTTTCAAAATAAATGCTTTATTTTCCCGACTCCTTCAGAAATTGTCTACATCATTTAACTATTTTTAAAATATTATTATGCAGAAAAAATTAAGACGCATCCGTAAACTTCGCGCTCAGGATTTGAACCTGCATCTCCAGAATTGCGCCCTGACCTGATTTTTCTGCTTATAAATATTTTAAAAATAGTTTAACCTGCAAAGTGAGGTTTATCATTTATTAAAAACATTAAAAATCATTTAAATAATTTTCACTCATACCTGCCTTAATATTTTTAGCACAATAGCGATTCTTACCTTTAGACATCGTGTTCAAATTGTATGACAACCTGAAAAGATGAAAAGACCGAAACGATTGAGTAACTACCAATGTTTTTAAGATTCAATATTGTTATTTTTAACTACATAAATAAATACTACAGCTTAAGATTCCGTTCCACAAACTCACACAATTCTTCTTTGTAATCCAACCCAAAGGGGTTACAGCAATTACGAGTTCACCTACGTGCTATTTCTGCAACAGTAAATATTTGTTGCTAGATACGAAAGCTCTGTGGACATTTTGTTCTGCCAACATCCTGCTTCCCGAGGGACTGAATGAGGTTATTTCTACATCTGGTGCTCGCGCAAATTTGCGCCAAGGTGTGTTTGGAGATGCTACCACGTCGTACAAATAACTAAATTATGTCATTAATATTATTTGCCTATCCACACAATAAAATTTGGCTACTGGGTTAGCTCTAAGCTTGTGTTATAGGACTAGACATCTGATATTTAACAACTTAACTGTCCACCTACAATACAATTTACCCCCAAGCCAATATTTTGTTACACCGTAAGCTTATCTATTTTATCTACAAGTTTACGTATTATTATTTAAATCCTGTGATTTGCTCATACAAAAAAACATTCCAAAATTGTCTCCAAAACAATCTAAAAAAGAGTCACATGTAACTCCTGAACTTATTTAAAATATCTGTTTATTTTAAAAATTAAAGTATCCGTGTTGAAGTCGGTTCAAAGAGAACGTTTGCACGTATATTTTTCCATCAGCAACCCACAATTGCTCTTATTTTATAAACTGTGTTAAAAGAAACTCAAATGTTTCGGCATAACAGTTAGTCCTCTTTTTAAAAAAACGTATGCTACAGATAGTGATAAACGCGAAGCAAGACTTAAATCAAGAAAATAACAATGTTTAGACGCAAATATCTGAGAAACGTATGACTTGGAGATTTTTGTAAGCTGTCGAACAACATGCGTTTGATCACTGGCATTTTTAACCCCCGACCAAAAAGAGGGGTGTTATAAATTTGACGTATCTGTCTGTCTGTGTGTCTGTCTATCTGTCTGGGACATCATAACTTGCAAACGGATGGAGCGATTTCAATTTGGTTTGTATGAAAGGTGAGTTTGGCGCGAGTGTTCCTAGACATGTTTCATGAAAATCGGTTGTGCCGGTTAAAAGTTATGGGGATGGAAAATCTGCTAATATACTCGAGTGGGCATCAAATGAAAGCACATCGCGTGCATATTACAAATATTATGGTGTTTTACATTTAAGGAAATTAAGGCATTGGAATCAGGGTTTTTTTTAATTTTAAATTTAGATTTATTAATTTTTCTTGTAGATCAAGGCACAATTTTGTACAAGGCTCCATAATCTTGCCTCTATAATGTTGAAAGAAAAAAATATTTTATTATTTACATCAATAACGGGATCTTTGTCATCACTTAACGATTTTCGAGTTTCCCGATATTTCTACACAATTTAATGAGCTGACAATAATTATAGTTATAGTAGTGTAGTGATAGTTTCAATAACGAATGTTTTAAATAGCAAATCAAACCATAAATTCTGTGTTTTTACCTTTACGTTTAGATACAAAAGACTACACTAAGAAAAATGTGTTCTGGGTTCATTCGGTGATACTCAATTTTCGTCTTCGTAGAGACCCCATTTAAGCCGTAGTCAATTTAAGCTCTAGCTATAAATCAAAAGTAGTCAAATTGTGTTCTAGACAGCCCAAGGCCAAACCCCCGTTTTTGTTAAAAATTGTCCCTAATCCGTTAGGTACGTATAACGAAAACCAGTTACTGCTCCAGCAAGTGAAACTTAACTCCACCACCGCCTACAACCATAATCCTACCTGTCTCGCGAAAACATAATGTCCCACTCTTACGACTCAAAGGCCCTATGCTGTTTTAATTTGAATATTTGCGCGGAACCCGCGCTTCGTTATCATAATGGGGAATCGCGCACTTATTCAGAGGATGGGGATTAAAAATATAGCGAAATTACGTTCACGTGAAAATTGGATTTTCTTATTTTCGACGCAAAATGTTGGTGACAATGGGAATTTTGTAGTAACATCGATATTATATGAGATTCATTTTGTGAAAAGCATTTTGTTAATATCTGTTTATTTCGTTTTCAATTAAATAACGTGGCACTGTAGATATTTACGTGGAAATTATAGTATCAATTAATTATATTTTCAATGTTGCCAAATATGAGATTTAAAAAATATATAACTCTTTAAATTATCATGGTTTTTAACAATATTTATAAACTGTCAAATCATGGTATGTTACCCGTTTTAAATTATAACGTTAAAAAATATACATTAAAAAAATAAATAATTCTTAAATTTATCAGTTCTTGTAAAGTTTTACTCTACAACAAGCGTTGCCTGTGATTTTTACATGGGCTATGTCAGTGCTAAATAGGTGCATAGACCTGAGATAAGCACTTTTTAGTTGTTTCTGTTGTAAAGCTTACAACCGAAACTACTGAAAAATAACTGAATTCTATGAAAGCTGTTTATATGCAATGTAAAGTGATTTTTAAGAATTAACAACAATGTTGCTTCTCATCCAAACCAGTTTATTCAAAATTCATAGAATGTATCTCTAAGTTTCTCCTCTACACAGAACACGAAAAAATATACCAGTGAAAGCTTCATTCCATCAAAATAACAGCTTGATTTGACAGCAATATCTTCATATGGAAAGTTTTCATTCGTGCAGATTTTTGCAAATAAAACCGAATAATTTGAATTCTGAAAAAGCCGGGCTCGGGGCTTACATACATTGAAACCGTCCAAATCTCGAACCGAGCGAAGATATTGCGAACGTAATAAACTGAGTGAGTTTGCCACAAGCTGATATTTCCACTTGAACCAAAGTGTAGGCGTCAAGCATCTCCTTACATTGTGTTTGATTCTGATATCTTTATTTTATAGACGCTACCGTAATATTAGCGTTGGTATATTCCTTCTCAGTTGGAACGCGTTTACCCGAGTCAAATAAAATAAATAAAAATAATTATTTCCGGACTACTCACACAGCAACACCTAACCCCAAACTAAGCAGAGCTTGTACTGTTAAGGTACTGATATACTACATACATTGATACATTTTTTTATGTTTTCATGTAACACTCTGGTATTACAAAACTGGTTTAACCTAAGGGTCAAGTAAAGAGAAGTCATAATTTATGCTCAAAATTGAATATTATTTAAAACTACTTTTTTAATGAAGCTGTTACAACATTAGTACGACATTTTACAAATTACTCAAATTACTACGAGTAATATAAAGAAAGTCTCTTACTGTCTGTATTTAAGGGAACACTTCCTGTGTTTTTTTATAATGTTATCTACACTCACTGCACTAACATTGACACTAAGTAATTTAAAACACTAACTCAAACGGTTTTGTCCGTTTTAGTCTTCTCAATAATGCCCGCCTTGTCGTGGAGCTGGATGGACACATGTTTATAATTATTTTTTCGTGAGCTTCGGCATAACATTTAGAACTACTTTTAACGACGGAAAATGCATTCGAATTAGGAAAAACCTGTTGTATATCTATATAAATAAAAATGAATTGTTCTTCGTTAGTCTGATTAAAACTCGAGAACGGCTGGGCCGATTGAGATGATTTTGGTTTTAAAAAATGTTTGTCGTAGTCCAGGGTAGGTCTAAACGGTGAGCAAATAAGGAAAAATTGCCGGGAACTTTTTTTACCCGTACGACGCCGGGGCGGGCCGCTAGTAAAAAATTGTATAATAATGTAAAGTAAAGTAATTAAGTATTATGAATGTAGAATAAGTGAAATATTTAAGAAACAGGTAAACGTCCGGTGGTTCTTAATCGATAACATTTTATGAAATAAAAAAAGGTTTCGGTTATTTTCCCGCAAATTAGTATAAAGGTATACAAACTTTTTCGTGGAAAATATTACCTTAATAATAAAATAGCGACTAAGTTCTGATAATGTATAATCTATAATTAATTCATATTTGCACACTCCTTTCATGTCTTAATGATCCTATCCATTAAGACATGAAATCAAGTGTTAAGGATATGTTTTGTTATGTTTGTGTTATAATTGTGAGCGCGCTAAAGAATTTTTAGTAGATTTTTTTTATTTATTTATTACTGTAGATAGTGAATATATAATAAAATTAACTGATAAAGGGCTCTATTCACTTACCAAGAACAGAAACTTCTAAGTTCCAAGT
The DNA here is from genome assembly GCA_929108375.1 of Gymnoscelis rufifasciata. NCBI lineage: Eukaryota > Metazoa > Arthropoda > Insecta > Lepidoptera > Geometridae > Gymnoscelis > Gymnoscelis rufifasciata. The sequence goes on from OV815303.1 coordinate 5,835,151, forward strand.
AGTTACATTTTAGCGTTAGTCTTGGTTCTCTAAGGTAAACCAAATTAGCAAGTTTCAATTGCCTTCCATCAATTATTGTTTCCCTTCTGAAGTTATGAAACGCAATTCTCAGAAAATTAACTAGGTAATGTATTTGTCTGGTCTAGACAATTTATTATAATAATCAATAGCTATGTTATTGTGTACAGTAAGTTTTAATCTTATTCTGATTCATCAACAAGTTATTGTTTCAGTATAAAGTTACATTATGTAGTTTGCTGTACATAAGGTCTTAGCTTCAAATCCGACGGAAGTTACTATGCTCCCGTCTACAATACAACATGGAATTATATTGTTTTTTTTTGTAATAAAATTAAAAAATATAAATATTTCCGGACAATCCACACAGCAACATCTAGCTCCACGGTAAGCTCTTAGCTTGTGTTACGGGTACTAGACATCTGATATACTTAATATAATGTACATACGTACATAGATATTTTTTTATATATATTAAACACCCAGACCAAGGAGAAAGTGCTTGCAGAACATACAAACACTTGACCCCTCGACGGGAATCGAACCCTACGCTACCTCTTGCACCGTAAGCGGACCCTCGGCCACCGCGCCAATGAGAATCTCAAATTAAATATATATTTATATTCTGTTTGTTTTTAATTGGTTATGTTACGTATGACTAAAAATTATGAGATCGTGTTCCATAATAAATTAGCAAGCGATTCGCAACAGTATTTAGTTGTACAATCAAAATGAAAAACGTTAATAGATAAAATGTCACGTTTAAATGATGACAAACCTCTCTGTATATAGACTGGTATAAAACATAGCATAAGCTACCATGACTATTTACGTTTCCACTGTTGGGATTAATATGTTGGGACTTATCTCTAGAGGAGAAAGATTAAGGCCTAATTCTCCACGCTGGCCAAGTGCGAGTGGGTGAATGTCACAATGTCCTATAAACTCTTCAAAGTTCTCAGGACATGCCGATTTTCTCACGATGTTTGCCTTCATCAACACATCAAGTATTTATAGACATACTTTCACATATTTTTTTTAGATATATTCTTTAGGTGCTTGGCGCGGTTCGAACTGGAATACCATTGTCTAGACAATTTTCGTTTTCCTAAACTGCGTTTCCAAATTTTCTAAATATGCATGTACCTATAGGTTTTCTAATAAAAGACGTTTTAACATTTTCAATTGTGTCAGTTTGATAAGTAACGCATACACAAATCACATATATATGTATAATAAAAGTAAAAGCACAAATAATATGTCTAATAAAAAATATCTATGTATGTATGTATATTATATTAAGTATATCAGATGTCTAGTATCCGTAACACAAGCTAAGAGCTTACCACGGGGATAGATGTTGTTGTGTGGATTGTCTGGAAATATTTATGTATTATTTATTATCATCATCATCATCACCCTATTAACGTTCCCACTGCTGGGACACAGGGACTTCTCTCTTGACGAGAGAGATTAGGCCTTAATTCACCCCTCTGGCCAAGTGCGGGTTGGTGAATGTCACATGCCCTTCAAACTCTTTTTAAGTTCTCAGAACATGCCGGTTTCCTCACGATGTTTGCCTTCACCGTTAAAGCATGTGTTTAAAGCGCACATAAATTTCTCAAGAAGAAATATCCAGAGGTGCGTGGCGGGGTTTGAACCCACGACCTTCGGAACGAAAGTCGAGTGTCCTGCCACTTTAGCCAACACGGCTTTTTATTATTTATTATATGTATATGTCAAAAAAACATAAAGAAGAATAAGAAGAATTATTAGAAGAAGAATAGGTCAGTTTTTTAAGTACTTACATTCACCATAATGTTAATATAGTAGTACTTAGGTAATAGGTCTAATTTACAATATTAATGGGCGACACCGGAAACAGATTGGGAGTACTATTTGTCTACCGATTGTTCGCCGTTGAACAGCGTCGTAAGCATGTACCATTGTGCAATCAACTATATGATCTGCACTGAACATGTTCATTACGTTGAGGGGGTACTGTGAAATGAAGATATTTTTTGTAATAAAATTCCAAATCTTAACTTTACGCCTACTTGTCAACTCTCTACTTGATGAGTTGTTGTTCTAATACCACTGTGAGACTTCGATTTTGTTGAGTCTTGGTATCCCTCTGATTACGTATGCACACATAATCATTATTACATAATGGATTGAAGTATTTAAGACAAGTATAGCTTCTGCCTCTGACTAGTCAATTTGTGTCTTATATATAAGATTTGAGTGTTGGTTGTGATGTTGAAAGTAGTCACTTTGAGCTCTAGGCAAAAATAAAAGGAGTCAACAAAATTTGTTTTTGGCAGCCCAAGGCCAACACAAATATTGTATTACTTATTGTATTAATTATTGAATCTAATGACAAATTAAAAATCAGCTTAAGTAGATTTTCGCCCCAACACGGTTAAAGGTATCTTATTACTTTAATTTCAAAATGGACCATTTGACACTGAAAATAAATTAATATCTACAGTTGAGTATGCAAAATATGAGGACCTATTTATGCCTAGTTCTATCAGGAAAGCTTGCAGATTATGATTGCCGAGAGGTTTGTTGGTCTATTGTTTTATAACCCGTCCCATTAGATATACCTACATATATCAAGTAAATGGACATAACAAATATTCATATCTTTCAAATGGCTAATCCGTTTTCCATAAAAATTGCAATTTCGTAATGTCTAAAATATGACATTTCATTTGATACCCAGCACGGTATGTTTGTTAACATAATATCATATTGATAACATTTTTCATTTCTATCTATAAATGGCAAAGAAAATCGAATTAAATTATACTACAGATTACTGGCATTTATCATCAAAAATGATAAGGTCAATTGCCAATGAGATCACTATACCCCTTACTGATGTAATAAATAACTCACTTTTCTCTTGTACTTTCCCAGATATTCTTAAACTAGCAAAAGTCATTCCGCTCCACAAAAAGGGGGATAAACATGATACACAGAATTATAGACCCATATCCTTATTGCCGATATTTAGTAAAATTTTCGAAAGAATTATGTTTAACAGACTAGAACTATATTTGAATGAAAACAAGATCCTAAACAAACGGCAATATGGCTTTCGTAAAGCACATTCAACTACAGATGCTTTATCAGAAGTTGTCAAAAACATACTAGGGGCCTTGGATACTAAACTTAAGAGATACGGAATTTTTTGTGATTTGTCGAAAGCTTTCGACTGTGTACATCATGATATCCTTCTCTCCAAGCTCGAACGGTATGGCATCGGTGGCACGGATCTACTTCTATGCAAATCCTATCTATCATCACGAAAACAATTAGTACAAGTAAATGGAACAACATCAAATGAACTAGATATAGGTATTGGTGTCCCACAAGGGTCTATTTTGGGGCCGCTATTGTTCCTAATTTATATAAATGACATAAATGCTTGCATTATTGATGAAAATATTGACATTTACATGTTTGCTGACGATATATCCTTATTAATTAACTGTAATAAAAATGCGGACATCGAATCTAAATTAAGTAATGTAATCGCAAAAATCACAAACTGGTTTGAGTGCAATAACCTCCTACTCAACACCACAAAAACTAATATTACTAATTTTTCACTAGCTACAAATATAGTAGGTAATAAACAAATAAATATGAAAAGCAGCATTGGTAACAAAATCACAAATAAAATAAAATTCTTAGGCATTGAAGTAGATTCTAAGCTAACATGGAAGTGCCAGATAGATGCTTTAGCAGGGAGATTAAGTTCTGCCTGTTATGCTATTAAGAAGGTTAGGGAACTGTGTGGATTAATGCTGCTAGGACGGTTTATTTTGCCTACTTTCATAGTCTTATGACATATGGATTATTGGTATGGGGAAACGCATCAGCGTCCACTCGAATTTTTCGACTGCAAAAAAGAGCTGTCAGATCTATTAAAGGCTATAAACCAAGAGATTCTTGTCGAGACCTCTTTTCAAATTTGGGAATTCTGACCTACACTAGTGAGTACATTTTGCAATGTCTCATCTATGTAAAAAAAAAATAGACAAAATTTTCCAACTTTGTCGGCAACCCACAGTTACAATACGCGACATGGTAGCAACATTAGGCATATTACATGTAGACTGTCCAAAGTTTCGAAAAGTTATTTGTGTATTGGTGTAAAAATGTTTAATAAACTCAGTGACGAATTAAAAGACCTGAATGTGGATGTTTACAAACACAAACTTAAAGAAACGCTTTTAAAAAAGAGCTACTACACGCTTTCCGAGGCTTTGGAGGATAAACAGCTGATGTAAGAACCGGTATGTTTGTTTACTTAATTTTAGTTTTAGTTTTAGACTTCATTCCATTTATCTTCCAACTCTGACATTAAATTTAATAGATTATTATATAGTTAAATACCAAACAAAGCCACCCTACAACAGCTAAAATCTTATATATTTTTTACAAATACAATTAAAATTACTTATTAATATTATTATTTTTTTGACATCCTACCATTGTTTTTATTTTAAAGTTCTGACAATGCCCCCATACAGCAGCAACATAATGGTGTTTTGAATTAATTACTAGTTATCTTCACATGACATGTCAAAAATAAAATTATTTAATAAAATTTATTTGTATTTTAGCATAATTTGACAATGCCCCTGTACAGCAGCTCCATTTATTAATTATTATGACATTCTTCATTTATTTTATGTTTTGTCAATGCTACTTTTAGCAAAATGTGCTCTTTATTTATGGATTTTATAATATGACATTTATGTAATTGATGTCTTGTCTGTGACTTGCAGAGTGCTTATTATTATTTTGTAATATACTGTTTGAATTAAGATAATATAATATTAAGTTAAATAGAGTGAACGAAGTCAAGTGTACAGTGTTACCTACGACGAATAAAATACAATACAATACAATAGACGATGCCCGAGTTTTTAGATTTTCGAGTGAGCACATCGCTTTTTTCCCGTTGTTAAAAGTAGGCTATAGCCTTCCACGATAAATGGGCAGTCTAAGTACACACACACACACACACACACCACACTGAAATAATTACTTAATGCGGACCATTAATAATTCCTGAGATTAGCGCGCTCAAACAAGCAATCAAACAAACTCTTCAGCTATATCTTAATATATATAAATATCGTGTCACAATGTTTGTCCTCAATGGACTCCTAAACCACTTAACCGATTATAATAAAATTCGCACACCATGTGCAGTTCGATCCAACTTGAGAGATAGGATGGTTTTTACGGCGAGAAAAATTCGAATAATTTCCGGCAAAATTTTATACCCGTGCGACGCCGCGCCGGGCGGGCCGCTAGTAATCATAAACTTCCATGTCACAATGTTAGTTACCATCCTCCTCCGAAATGGCTTAACCGATTATTATGAAATTTTATATGCATAATCAGTAGGTCTGAGAATCGGCAACTATCTATTTTTAATACTGCAAAACAACGTTTTCCGAGGTCAGCTAGTATTAGAATCTCGCAGTAATGTGAGCTTCGGTTCATTATGGTGCGGGTTCCAACTCAACATCTGTCGACGTTCCTGAATGAGCAGTTTTGGCCGCAAGGGGTCAAGTTTCGACGGTTCATCGGTCGCCTACACTGCAAGGCGACACCGCCGTAACAGATGATCCACGATGTGGACAATTTAGTTTATAAGATTTATATTTTTATGTATGTTAGTCTGTAAGGTATATGTTTATATGGGCCTTAGATGCCTGAAATAAATGGTTTATTATTATTATATTAGTATAGATATTTATATTATTAAGTGATTTTCATAACTGGTTTCACAGTAGCTCTCCTGAATGATGGCCTGGCAGTGTCACTAACAATGTTCACCTCGTTAATTATTCCATCCTTTCGAAGTGATTCATGTCATGTTAATTTATGACGTCATCAACAGATAGCTTACCACTAGCATTGTCATGATTGTGTTAAAAATTGGCATGTTGGTTAAGTGGTGGCACACTTGACTTTTATTTAGAAGGTTGTGGGTTCAAAATATGCCATGAACCACTGCTTTTTCTTCTCGAAAAAAATATTTGAGCTTTAAAATACGTGCTTTGACGGTGAAGGGAAACATCGTGAGCAAATCAGCATGTTTTGAGAACTTTGAAGAGTTTGAAAGACATTCACCAACCCTCACTTGGCCAGCGTGGTGAATGAAAATATCTAATCCTTATCTCTCAGAGAGAAGTCCCAGTGTCCCAACAGTGGGAACGTATTGTACGTGTAATATTATTTTGTAATATATTGTGTCATAGTATTGTCTAACCTTTAACAAAATGTGTGATTAACTTTAATTGTTTGTTGTTGGAAATTCTTAATAAATAAATAATTTATAGTTCTAAACACTTACATGGAACCAAATATTTAGTACTTTATTCTGTAGGTACACACATTTCTCTGGAAATATTTGATTCGCAGTTCTTCCATTAAGGGTGTCGGTCGGTGCATGAATAGTTAGTTAGCAATAAGTATTTGTAAGCTTAATTATAACGAAATTAGATTGATTAATAAATGTGCACCTAATGTGCCCTCAAAATATACTTATGTGGTATAAAAAGCTGCATAGATTCCTAATCGGTACACTCTTGCCAGAGTGGTCGTGGTCATCACTGGAAGTTTCCACTTGTGACACGCTTCACAGCTCGTCTCCGTTCCTCCCTAACAGCTGCTCGACTGGCGCATTCGTATAAGGGGTCGTCCATTGCTGCCTGTATTTGATCTGTCCACCTCATGGGCGACCTGCCTGATAGTATGTATAGCGCAAAATAAAAGTAGAATCATTAATGCTTTTTCCATACCCAGACCATACATACATACATGTCTATCTGTCACTAGGCATCTTAAGAACCGTTATAGCTAGAAAGTAGAAATTTTCAGGGATGATGAATTATAACTTAACTTTGGATACTTGTTATAGCAGCAACAGAAATATCTATTGCCGCTATAACAGCAAATACTAAAACATACAATAAATACATATTTAATTGGGGGTCCTATACAACAAACTTTATTTTTACAAGTTTAACAAACTTTGCGTGATGTCAGTACTTGAATCTGTGACCACTTTAAAAATGTTTAGTAAAAAATAACATAATGGAAAATGTGTAAACTATACACAGAATCCTAATTGTAGTTTGAGTCCATCTTATACTTTAAAATTTATCTATAAGTAAAATTATAATAGAAAATCATAATCGTTAAATAATAATAAATAAATAATAATTCCGGACAATACACACAAAAACATCTGCTAGCCCCTTGGTAAGCTCTTAGCTTGTGTTTCGGGTACTAGACATCGGATATACTTAATATAATAGAGATACATATATAGATATTTTATTATTATAAATTCAGTAAATTCATTTATTGCACCATAAAGTTACACAATAACATTGGCATGTCAGTTATTTATTACATAGAATTTCATTAATTAATCTAACATAATCATTTGTTCTAATATGTCCTTAAATCATAATCAATACAAAAAATAAAAATTAAATCAATGGATAATATGTCATAGGTAAAAAATTAGGTATTCATCACAAATTATTAATATCAATTGAATAATAAAATTGTCAAAGTACAAGTATAAATATTAACACCCGAAAAAGTGCAGAACATACAAACACTTGACCCCTCGGTGGGAATCGAACCCGCCACCTCTTGCGCCACTGAGGCAGTCTGTTAAAAGGATAAGTAAATTTCAATAAAGACTTTACTATTTTTATGTCTAACGTAATACAATAAAAGCTTCCAAGAATAAGCTTTTAGTTTTTTTATCCCACACAAGAACCTCCTATCTTCATTTTTAATTCAACGGATATAAAGCTAATGTAGCCAACAAAGAATTTCAAAAAACTTCTACTCATTGTAAAACTCGATGCGCCGCCGGCTGGCAATAAGGCAGGTTCCATAAAATAATAATTTGTTCTGAATGAATTCACTGCAAACTCAAGACGCCGTGAAACTCCTCGGGGACCTCTGCACTTTATTATACTTTGCGACGGAGAAAAATGCGGTTTTCCTAATTCTTGACATTTATTGATATGCAAATTTTGAATCTGTGGATAAAATACAATGAAATGAATTTATAACTAAGCAACAGTTTATACTATAAGATGGCGTAGAAAATTATAGCGATGGCTCTACAATTTTTATGTTAATAAACTTAATATTGTATAATAATTATTTTATATTTACTTAATATCGTTTTTTACATTAGTTTCATATTTTTTATTAAACGGATTTAAAACTATGAATGTATATCACAAAGAATTTCAAAAAACTTCTCATTGTGAGAAGCTCCTTGCGTCGCCGGCTGACAATAAGGCAGGTTCCATAAAATAATAATTTGTTCTGAATGAATTCACTGCAAACTCAAGACGCCGTGAAACTCCTCGGGGACCTCTGCACTTTATTATACTTTGCGACGGAGAAAAATGCGGTTTTCCTAATTCTTGACATTTATTGATATGCAAATTTTGAATCTGTGGATAAAATACAATGAAATGAATTTATAACTAAGCAACAGTTTATACTATAAGATGGCGTAGAAAATTATAGCGATGGCTCTACAATTTTTATGTTAATAAACTTAATATTGTATAATAATTATTTTATATTTACTTAATATCGTTTTTTACATTAGTTTCATATTTTTTATTAAACGGATTTAAAACTATGAATGTATATCACAAAGAATTTCAAAAAACTTCTCATTGTGAGAAGCTCCTTGCGTCGCCGGCTGACAATAAGGCAGGTTCCATAAAATAATAATTTGTTCTGAATGAATTCACTGCAAACTCAAGACGCCGTGAAACTCCTCGGGGACCTCTGCACTTTATTATACTTTGCGACGGAGAAAAATGCGGTTTTCCTAATTCTTGACATTTATTGATATGCAAATTTTGAATCTGTGGATAAAATACAATGAAATGAATTTATAACTAAGCAACAGTTTATACTATAAGATGGCGTAGAAAATTATAGCGATGGCTCTACAATTTTTATGTTAATAAACTTAATATTGTATAATAATTATTTTATATTTACTTAATATCGTTTTTTACATTAGTTTCATATTTTTTATTAAACGGATTTAAAACTATGAATGTATATAACAAAGAATTTCAAAAAACTTCTCATTGTGAGAAGCTCCTTGCGTCGCCGGCTGGCAATAAGGCAGGTTCCATAAAATAATAATTTGTTCTGAATGAATTCACTGCAAACTCAAGACGCCGTGAAACTCCTCGGGGACCTCTGCTCTTTATTATACTTTGCGACGGAGAAAAATGCGGTTTTCCTAATTCTTGACATTTATTGATATGCAAATTTTGAATCTGTGGATAAAATACAATGAAATGAATTTATAACTAAGCAACAGTTTATACTATAAGATGGCGTAGAAAATTATAGCGATGGCTCTACAATTTTTATGTTAATAAACTTAATATTGTATAATAATTATTTTATATTTACTTAATATCGTTTTTTACATTAGTTTCATATTTTTTATTAAACGGATTTAAAACTATGAATGTATATAACAAAGAATTTCAAAAAACTTCTCATTGTGAGAAGCTCCTTGCGTCGCCGGCTGGCAATAAGGCAGGTTCCATAAAATAATAATTTGTTCTGAATGAATTCACTGCAAACTCAAGACGCCGTGAAACTCCTCGGGGACCTCTGCTCTTTATTATACTTTGCGACAGAGAAAATGCGGTTTTCCTAATACTAAAAAAACTATATTTATTATTTTTTTATTTGGTAGACGTTTTTTTAAGTTGGTTGTTAAATGGGATAGCTGATCTGGCCTAGTTTTTACTCGTATGGTAAAACAGAAAATAAATGTTTATATATAAAAATAATTAAAGAGAAAATAATTGCTGATCCTCGGAAAGGTATTTTTTTACCATCAACAAAACAAAACGAAAGTAATTATATTGATAAGCTCTTGATTTAATTAACTATAAACCCGCTAATACTATCTTAACTGTAATTCAACTTCATACTCGTATAAACGGTTTGAAATGCCAGCTATTTTTTTATTATTTCATTAAATTCGGATATTTTATAATTTTAAAATTTTCCTAATGGCTCGCAAATTTATAAGACCGATTTGTTATTAAGCCGGAATTAAAACTTAAACATAGTGTTTTATTATATCAATAAATAAAAACAACATGGTATTTTAATTTGTTTAGTTAATATAAAAAATATATTTACAATCACAAAGGGTATGGCGTATCATAATGTCCGTAGGAATTTATTTCCAAGTCTCGGCCGAGTAAGAATACTGTATAGATAGTTGACCGTGCTCTAAGACACGTTGTATAGTGACACCAATAAGCGACAAGGTTCTCTCGACTATTCCGCCTTGAGCCATAACAAAACGCCCCAATGTCCCCTCATTACGACGACGTGTCTTTGTGCCGTGTGTAATTTAAATGAGTTTCGCGCTCGCCCGGCCGGGGACAAACCGAGTCAGGATGGCTGTATTAGCACCCGCCTCAAGTGCCGGAAATCCCCAGCTAGGTACCGTAAGAAGACTGCTAGTGTTGTACATTGTTGTCGATATAAGACGATTTTAAAATTGATAATGATAAAACTCTTGTTAACAATGTTTTACACAAATATCATATAATAATAAATCACTACGTAACGCATAGTATTGTGGCCCAGCTTCTGCTAAACCGAGTCAGGATGGCTGTATTAGCACCCGCCTAAAGTGCCGGAATTCCTCAGCTACAGGCTACCTTGCACTAAGGAGACTGCGAGTGTTGTGCGTAGATATTTTTAACACAATATAATGGACAATGATTTAAAATTCATAATGATAAAATAAATGTTTTGAACAATTTTGTAGGTACACAAATATTTTTAGTTTCTTCAGAACATAATCTCGATTGCAAAAATTAGCACAACACTACCATCGCTATTAATTTCGACAACCCATAGGCGAGGCAGTTGGCATTAGCCTACCCTTTAATACGTAATAATTTACTGCATTTTATTAAACAAAACAAAATTAAAACGTTACTCTCAGCAAGGGGAAATAAAAGGTAACAAAATATATCTTGTATTAATTAATAATTATTTATTATGAAGGGGTCAACAAACCAGACGGCTAAATGAAGTGTAAATATTATTAATGGACTGCGTTTTATGGTACGGTAGTGGTAATGGTAAAATGGAACTCTAATGGAGTGACTCTGTCAGTTTAACTAATTGGTTTAGTTTAGATACTGCCTCAGTGGTGCGGTGTCCGTTAGGTAGAAGTAGCGGATTCAATTCCCGCTTAGGGACCTACGCTTGCAAGTTCTGGAAATTAGTATATGTCTCGATGTTTTATAATTTATAAAAAAATATAGGAGTAGCATGTATAAATAAAATCATAGGAATATAATAAATGGATTTATATTCGACCTTTTGTCTGTCGATGATTTTATAAAACTAAACTATTTGTATAATATTTAGATTGCATTTTTATTTAATTGCGCGTGTGTTTAAACAAGCTTTAATAATTTATTATTTATATATATTAAATTATTTAATTGCAAAAATAAGCAATTAAATAGGACTTTTGTAAACCCTTGAAACAAAAGTTCAAAGGTAAGAAGTATAGACCAGGGTCGATAATTTTTAAAACCAAAAATAATAATAGTAGGATGAAACCCATTAGAAAAGGAGGGGAATATTATAAAAATGAAAGGAAAAATAATTTACGGGCGATCTGAGGTCGGGAAGGGGGTGCGGGTGAGTTTTTAAGGGTAAAAAATGTTTTTTCTCGATTTCCGGCAAAACTAAAAGTCGTATCGAAAAAAGTCAAATTGCAATGTTGTAGGTAATAAAAAGATGTAAAACTTTTGTATGTACACTTTTTTCACATAACCTCAAAATGTATGTGAAAAATAAAAAAAAACAAGTTTTTGGTTTTCTATTTTTATCTTTTACTTCTACCCTGGTCTAGTATAGTAGAATTGAGTATAAATTTGTAGTTAAGAAATACTTTAAGTATTTTATTTTGTATTGACTTATTTATTATATTACTACATATTTAGAATAGAATAGAAAATCTTTATTAGTTTCTTCAACATTTAACAACATAATTTTAGTTAAAAATAATAAAACACTACAGAAACAAAATGGTTGCCACTCAGCATGTGCTGAAGTTGCTCAGGGAGTAGCGACAGCGCTGATTTTCAGTGGTACCTTATTTCGTTGTAATGTTGCCAATTATACACCTACTGCAAATTCGTGTATAGGCGATGTATGTACTGAGGGTAGAATAGACGTCGGCAAGCGCAGCGTGTGACGTCCAGTCCACCTACTAGATGGACAAATGACTTAGTACAGTTGCAGGATCACGATGGATGCAGAGCGCTTCCAATTGAAATAACTTGAAATCTCTGAGGGAGGCCTATGTCCAGCAAATGATGTCTTATGTGATAGAAAAACACAAGAGCTTTACAGCTTCATAACGTTTCTACTAAAAACTGCGCCCGTATAAAAGCCAGGGAACTTTGTGTTGTGTAAACATATTTATATTCAAACGCCGGACGCTGAAGCAGTCTAGTTTCTTTAGAGACAAGATGGGAATATAAAGGCAAGTGAATTGGCCAGGGGCGGTCAATCGAAGCGTTGAGACTACTCATTACATTCCCTTTGGAAGTTTCAATGGTTTTAAGCCGGCAAAATCAATATAAGTTTCAAGTAGTCTTGCTACAGTATTTGTAAAGGTATAGTTTTAACTTCCATTGGCTATTTTCAGCGTGATTCCACATTATGTGTGGAATTAGCATTTGGCCTTTACATTTTACAAAAATGACCAGCGAGTATAATTATCTACGCAGGTTATTAAATAATTATATATAAAAAAATTGCTGGATGATCAATACAACAATATTTATCCCCGTGGTAAGCTCTAAGCTTATTGTGTTTGGAGTACTAATCATCTGATATATGCACTGAATATAATAGACATACATAGATTTTATTTATTATACATATTAAATACCCTGACGCAAAGACCCAAGGTGTTCGTTTCGTTGCGTACAAACACTTGACCCTACTGCGGTAATCGAACCCGCTACTCCCTGGGCAGCAAGCGGAATTGACTCAATCATTGATGGAATTAGCATTTTCATCATGTTTTTAAGCATTTCTGTAGTTTCACACTGTTCCGAACAAAAGTTAATGTCTTAGAAAATAATTATACAAAATGGAAAAAAATTTAGTTGTAGACACAAAATTCACAAGTTCCAGTTATTATCAATTCGAAAGAAACTATTCAGGAAAGGAAATTTGACGTTCGATTCGTTCAGTCGTGGCCTCATTAGGCTCTCAGTCATTATCTAACTATAAAACCTACGCCATAATACCCATAAATCCCCATAATAGCATAAAAAATGGTATTCAGTTTAGTCCATCTGCTAGCCCGTAAAAAAAGAATGGTCACCTATTTTTTGCTTTATCAATTTAATAAGAAAGATCAAAGATCAAAATTAAAATAAAAAAGCATCAAAGTGCACGAGTGGGGCTTGTGTCTGCCAAATTTAGTGCAAATTGCACGAAAGTGTTACGACGTCACACAAAACTTCAAAGCACTATAGAAAAAATAAGTGTATAAAATTAAATAATAAAAAATTTAAAAAATTAGTTTTGAACCTTTTCATGTATGTTCGTGTATGAGTTTGATCACAAGTGTATTTCTTAGAGAAACTGACTCAATAGTGATTGTGACCAAAAAATGTATTCGACCCTGTCATCGTTTTCTAGTAAACTTGCATCTTAAGCTTATAGTTCGTTTTAGTATGGCGTGTACAGTTCATAACTTCCGTTTGCTTGGCAACCTTATTTTACGAGTTTCTTGGTATTATTTATTTTAATTGTAGGTATTAAGCTTTATTCACCTTTCGTTTCCGGTAAACTGCAAATTCAATTATAATGTTTTTAGGGCCCCGTAACAAAATGGCAGAAGCCATTGCCAACAATTTTACACATACTTTAGAACTGAAATTTCTGTTAACTTTTTTTAAGTCATTTAAAAAAAAGGAATTCAAAAAAGGTAAGAATGTATTTTCATTACTACACACTCCTATTGATATCAATACTACTTATACCTACTCATTTTATGTAAGTATAAATCTCTGTAAACGCCACTGCTCCATAAAATGGAAATTTCAGATCCATCCAAAGTTTGCCTGGAAGAGATTAGTTAAGACCACCCATTATGTCACTGTTTGTAAAATGTATAACCTATGTATATTCCTATATTGTGGTGTTGCAATAAATATTTTTTGTATGATGTTGTATTGAATTTTCAAATTTGAATTAATTGACACTAAAAGTCGATTTTCATAAGGAAAATACAGGCTTTTACCCAACAACCGGTGTTATTATTTTGTGAGTTACCTCATAAGAATATTACATTTTTTATAAGAGACTTAACAGAGGTTAAGTAATAAAACGTTGAAGAAATACCGTTTTTCATAAATTTAAATTAGTGCAAAATCTGTTTAATAACAAATAATAATAATAATAAAAATTTCCGGACTACTCACACAGCACCACCTAACCCCAAACTGAGCAGAGCTTGTACTATGGGTGTTAGGTGACTGATATAGTACTACATAGATACATTTTTTTTTTTGTAAATACACACACAGATACATCGAAAAAAAAACAGTTCAATAAAAGCGTTAACTCCTTCATATCTCTATAATAGTAGCAAAATATATAAATAGGCTTATTGTGTGTTTGGGCCAATTCAGTTATACGAGTATTGGCCAGAAACAGCCGTTTTTTTAATATAAGCGTAAATGATCTGACAGTCAGCCGATCACTGCCCAATACGGCCGCGGCTTTATGGAAAAGTTTAATAAGTGTTCGTTGAAGAACCATACCAACTCCAAGTTTCAGATAAGGAATGGCTCCAACTCGACCACTTTTGTTCGACTCTTTATAGTTACGCTTCGTCGGCACTTTTAATGACTTATCCGGTTTTTAGAGTTCCGATGCCAGATGGTTTATTGAAGCCGTTTTTTTGTTTTTAATTGGCAGCATTGAAGGTGTAAATAAATAAATAAACTATATAGAAACACATCATAGCACAGCATAGCCTCAAACGATTGTATCATTTTATAAATAAACAAAATTAATAAATAAATATTGCTGGACAATCTACACAGCAACATCTAAGCCCCGTGGCACTAATCTTGTGTTGTGTTAAGCTTGTGTTATATGAGTTTAAGTTTGGATGATACTTGTGCAAAAGCTAGTTTTTAACCCCCGACAAAAAAGAGGGGTGTTAGAAGTTTGACGTGTCTGTCTGTCTCTCTTCCGTCTGAGATGTCATAGCTCCCGAATGGATGGAGCGATTTTAAAAAACAAAAATGTATGAAAGGTGAGTTTTGTGCGAGTGTTCTTAGACATGTTTGATTAGACGGTTGATCCGTTTAAAAGTTACTAGGGTAAAAATGGGGAAGGAAAATCGAGAATCTGCAAATACATAACAAAATGCTCGAGCGGGGTCTCAAATGAAAGCGTACACATTACAAAATAGTATGACTTTTTACTTTAGGAACTAAAGTTCTAGAATCGCGGGATTTTAAATTATAAATTTAGATTATAAATAAACATAATCATAATTGCAGGCGTAAGAAGTCCACTGCTCGAGGCATCCATCAAAAATCTCCTTTCGGTTAATAGCGAGTCCATCTAGTAGGTCGAAGTCCAAGCTTGTAGATTGTTTTTAAAAAGCCCTGAAATTTAAATAATACATTAGCAATAAATACACTTTTGGCCGATTAAGCCATGCACACTCGACTTTCATCCGAAAGTCAAGGTATCAAACCCCGCCAAGCGCCTCTGATTTATGTGCTCTTTAAAACACGTGCTTTAAAGGTGAAATCAACTTTGGGAGGAAACAGGCATGTTCTGAGAACTTTATATAGTTTGAAGGACATGTGAAATTCACCAATTTGCACTTGGCGAGCGTGGTGGATTTAGGCTTTATCTCTCTCGTCTAGATAAAAGTCCCAGTATGTCACAAGTGGAAACGTAAAACAGACCCTGTTTATTTTAATATGTATAATAAAAAAATCTATGTATGTATGTCTATTATATTAAGTAAATATGTTTAGTACCCGTAACACAAATTTGGAGCTTACCACGGGGCTAAATGTTGTTGTGTGGATTGTACAGATTTATTTATTTATTTTTATTTATTTATGATGATAATGAAAACATTTGTCATACGTATTCTATTCAGATTTTAATTATTATGGTGTATTTACTGATGTTATTAAAATGCGAAAGATTGAAGCGAATTGTAAAAGCAAACGAACAAGTATATATTTGCGTTATCATAACAAACATGATGTGTTATTGTTTGAAATTGGCTTGAAGGGTGTGAGTGGGCTAGCGGTCCAGACAGATTAATTTTGTCCCGTATTTGATTAAGGGGAACGGGAAATCAGGCTTTTAATTTTCTGTTATTTTAACAAACAACGTTGGTTTAACTCGAGAGAATAACGAATTTTACGTTTCAATGGACAATTTCTTTTATAAACCAATTGTCCGGCACTGACGACTTATTTTTTTCATGAGAATTGGATTTTTGTCTTTCCTTTGGTGTCGGTTGTTACCTAGATGGATAATATTTGGACACACAATAAATACATTTTTAATTAGGTTTTTTGTTATTACATAAAATTCACAACTTTTAACGTATTTTTATGTGATTCAATACAGGCTGAAATAATATTTTTGTTTGTTATTAAATTATAAGAAAAGGCTTTAAAAAAAAATTAAATTTGTGAAAATAACGGTAAACAAAATCATGAAGATCATATTTCATAAAATCTTGAATTTTTATATAGATATTTTGTGAATGTGTGTGAAAACCTATGAATATTATAAACCACGATAAATAAGTATACACACAAAGGGTAATTTTTAACATAGAATACCTCCTCCGTTTTTTAAGTCCGTTAAAAAATAGGTTATGGTTATTCCATTATATTGCAGGTTAAAAAAGCGAATCACTGTGACTATTAAAATAAAGCCATAGATATTATTTTATAGCAGTACCAGTTACTTCCCCAAGATTTTATTCTCCCTGCAGACTTGACGAGCCACGGCCGCATAATTTTAAAATGTGGTCGCCAATTTCACGGTTCGCTACTATTCGGTACTTAAACGCCAACAGGCCGAAATGAAATATTGCGATCTCTTGTCCAAGTGCTTTTAATATTCCGGGAAACTTCTAGAAAGTTTTTGACGGATTTTGAATGAAGGCGTTCAGTTTTACAGGGTACTCTTTGAGGAAAGTTTTCGTGTAGTTTTTGGCTTTTGATATTAACACAGTTGTATCTTGTCATTGATAAGTTTTGCTGTTTGTAATTGTTTTTTTTATTTATATAAATGGTAAAATATTTTTTTTATGTACTATATAAATATAAAGTCACAAACGAGTTAATTGCTGACGTCAGGAGGTGGATGATAAAATAACATTATGCTGTTATTTTTTCATAACCTATGGTTCATTAGATAATTTAACTGCTAAAATTTCCTCCAACTAAACTTATTAACATTTTTTTTTTATAAATTGATAGTTAAATACAAGTTACAACACACATTTTTCGCAATACATACATTAATTAATCATGTTTATTTTGAAACGAGAAATGTGTAAGGTAATTATATCCGCCGCTGAATAGCAAGGTAGAGTTTCGTCGCATATTGATGGTCCCCTGAGAAAAATAACCAGGAAACTGAAACTTCTAAAAATTTGCATTTAAAGTCATTGTAGCAGAAACTACCATGTAACAGGGGTTGTTAACCTAAGGGCGG
Source organism: Gymnoscelis rufifasciata (assembly GCA_929108375.1). NCBI lineage: Eukaryota > Metazoa > Arthropoda > Insecta > Lepidoptera > Geometridae > Gymnoscelis > Gymnoscelis rufifasciata. Next base: position 5,853,061 of record OV815303.1, read on the forward strand.
CCCGCCCTCCAACTTTGCGCTCTATTATTAATGACAAACGGCCCCGCCCTAGCCAAGTGTAATGCTAATTATTGCGTTTCGCGATATTTTGTTTGTGAAAAGTAAACTAGTGGATGCACGCGAGCCGTCTCAACTGCTATTAGTCGAGGAAACCGTTACTTGTTTTGCATAACGTGAATCATGAAACTGTTTTTAATATTTTGTGTTTGGGTGGTAATTTTAAACTGCACTTTGAGGTAGGAAAACTGTTTTCAGTTTAAAAGAAATCTAATTATTTTAAACATAGTTCTCCATGAAAACACCACATTCATGGTCAATTATTTCTACGGATATTTTTGCCTTACAGATATGGAGTTTTTTAAGGACAAATTTTATTAATATTACCAGACAATCCCCGCAACATAGCTTAGCCCCAGGGCATTTGATATATATACACAATACACATAGATATATGAAATGTATAAATTGATAGATATTTTAAATGTTCATAGGGAAAACCAAGGAAAAAGTATTTGCAGAACATGCAAAACTGACCCCTCGTTGGTATTTATTATCTGCGATAGATTTATTGCACTACCTCTGTGGGTGTTTAAATGCATACTTAAAATATATATGTATGTTTCTATATTATATTAAATATATCAGATGTCTAGGACCCGTAAATCAAGCTTAGAGCTTACCACGGTGCTAGAGGTTGTTGTGTGGATTGTGCAGAAATAATTATTGAATTTATTTATTTCTTAAGCGGCTACATCAGCCGGCGAATATTCGTGTTGCGTTGGTGCGCTAAAATCATCGTGAATATACGCGATGTTCTTGTCTACATAAGCGAGCAAATGTTTGCGTCGCCTTGCTCGCTAAAACATTCTGAAATTCTAAGATAGTTTATTTAAGTTACTTACCAACTGTTCCTATTAATAAGATAGTTTATTTAAGTAAATATAGTATAGGATACATGTTGCGATGAAGTTGTAATGCCCAACAGGGCTCATGTCAGGGAATTTAGTATGTTAACACCTTTATGTAACCACATGATGCAACAAATAAATAAATAAATAAATGACGTAATTGTAGACATGCCCACGCTAAACATTGTCTTCATCCGAATACATCGCGTTGAAACGAAGGCTCTGGCCACACATAAATCGCGTCAACACGAATCTTTGCCGTATGCCACTTATGTGATATTAGACCATCACAACAAACATAACAAATATGTAAAACTAGAAATTACAATGTCTGGAGTCTTCCTTCTATACTACACCAAAGGATTTACTTTCATATTACATGAGAATAGGCCCGTTACATTAGAATATTATTTTATCTATCGTAAAACGTAATTATAAAACTTATAATACTCTGCCATACATTTTTTTCCACATTTTACCAAATGAAAATCTAAATGAAGTCTAGTAACCTCAAAACGTCCTTTTATTACGCCCATTTTGATTTTCTATGATCTGGTTTTATGAACTTAATATAAAAATATAATTTTAATGTAGTAGCTCTTGAGTAATCCTCGATTATCTGTATTTGATATACTTGAAGTGGTATTTCTTCGAATTTCGCATGTTCTTGAAATACTTACGAAATTCTTCGTAGCAATACATTTTCCGTCATATTTTAAAAACAACTGTTCCCCACCAATTCCCTGAAATTGTTAGCTGATTTTTTTAATCTGATTCGTTATAACGGAAACGAATAGGAAAGTGACAAGCAGACCGGTTGCGTGTATTTTCGAGGGTTCCGTGGGGGTGATTAACCTCTATTATTTTTCAATTAAACATGATTAGCACGAACATTTCTTGAATTTGTGGAATTGTACAGATTAAGGATTCGTATTTGAGTTTGCATTTTAATATAAGCTAGAGTCTAGACAGAAATGTTATTATCAAGAATATCCGAGAGAAGTCTAACAAGTTCACTCGAAACTTAATATATTTACCGAGTGCAAAATTTTGAGATAATTAAACGTACTTTTATTTAAGTTTTTTTTAACAAACACAAAATGTCAAAGCGATGGATAAGAATAAATGAATGATATTGGCTCAATTGCGCGGTGGGTGAAGGTCCGATTGCGGCGCAAGAGGTAGCAGGTTCGATTCAAGCCGAGGGGCCAATTGTTTGTATGTTCTGCAAGCATTTTCTCCTCGGTTTTGGTGTTCATTATCTATATAAATAAAAATGAATTGTTGTTCGTTAGTCTAATTAAAACTCGAGAACGGCTGTACGGATTTATCTTATCATAGTGTTGAAATGTTCGTGGAGGTCTAGGGAAGGTTTAAAAGGCGAGAAAAAAAAGAATTATTGCCGGGGAAAAAAAAAATAAAAAACCGTGCAAAGCCGGGGCGGGCCACTAGTATATAATACAATAATATACATTTATATGTATATTATAATCAGATGTCTAGTACCCAAAACATGAGCTTATAAGCTTACCACGGGCGTAGTAATTTAGTATTCTATGCCACGGGGCTAGATGTAGTTGTGTAGATTATCCGAAAACATTAATTAATTATTCATATTCTAATTTCACCTATAATATATTCACTTTTCTACTATAAACAAGATGTAAGAAAATCCTAGAGTTAACTAATCGCTTTCTTTTGGCAGTCAAGTCAAACTAATCTAGGGCTATTTTATAAGTTTATGCATAACTTATTAGATATGCCTCGTATCAAAACACTTGATTAATAAATTAAGTTAAACTAATATAAGTCATTTAGTATGTACAGCCAGCAGACTACAATTGGAAAGTTTTAATTCTATTTGGGTGCGGTTATCTTTTAACCAAATTACGGTTGTTTTGACTGACACTTCGTGGTTCCTATTTAGTAGAGTGCATACAAATTGCTTCTATCCGTTTAACTCCTTAATATATTTTCTATCATTCGAGACACGAAAGATAAACTATATTAATTGTTTCGATAAATTCTCGTTAATGGTTATTTATGTATTGTATGTAAGGTTTAGCTGGCTTTTGGATATAAAATTAATATTAACTAATTGTTTTATCTACCTACTCTCTTTCAAGTTTATGTATAATTATGTACTCCATGTTAACCTGTTTAATACGCAAATAAACGTTGTTATTATTCTCTCTATTTCATTTTACGTCAAACATATATTTTTTACATTAGATAACGTTAAAAAATCTTTTAAAACTAGGTATTTACCTACTGTAAAAAAAATATTATTATTTATTATTTTTACCAATTTTGTTTTTTTTTATTCTTTTCAAATATAAATAACACTTATTCCTATTACATAGAATCTATTTAAGAATTCGGAATGATTTAAAAATATTTAAAATATGTATGTTAGGTGGGTTGATTATATACTTTTTTGGAAGACAACATAATCTGTATGAAATTAGACTGAAATCGAGTCAAAAGTAAGCAGGAAATAGGCGTGACAGTGCGATTAAGACATTTATTTATTATTAATTGCAAACTTTATTTGGTTTATACCTCAATAATAGTACAAATGAATTACTTAGAAAGTAAAGATAAGATAAGTCTTAAACCTTATTATTATGTAAACTTTTCACTACTAAAAATACTATCGTTTTGTAAACTTTTAATATTTTTGTTTGAGTATCAAAGAAAGTGCAAGATCTCCTACCACAGGTATATTATACATACTTAAAAGAAGATGCAACTGAATTGTAAACTTTATTATTAAGTTACAGAAATAAAACATTTTTCATTTTCATAAACTCTTTTAACTCATTAGTGGCTTTAAGTTTGTCTAAATTATGTGTGTCTAAATAAAACAAAGTATTAACAAAATTGGCGCAGCCTTCCCAATGATTGTACATTATTTAGCTACGACCCCCTCTAGCTACGACTAATTAATTCTTGTCGGATTTCTTGAACATTCAGAGCGCAATATAAATAGCACCCCACATAATCAGCTCTGGCAGCTATTTGCATACTAATACCAACTAAGTAACGTAATACAATGATCTCAGGTGCAAGGAGACAGCTATGTATCAATGCATATTATAATGTCCGCTTATACTAATTAATATTAGACTGCAAGTACATGCGCGTCTTTCCTCAGTGTGCGTTGCCAGTGATGACATACGGATCCGACACGTGGTGCTTCACTATTGGTCTCATGAATATGCTCAGAGTGGCTCATATGGCTATGAGCTATGGACTATAGCTATCGTTTCTCTACGGTCTCGAATCAGAAATTAGAAGACTCGGATCGGCAAGCGCAGCGTAGGATGTCCACCAACTAGATAGACGGACGTCATAGTGAAGGCTGCGGGCTCACGCATTCCTATTTTCTTTTTAGGAATACTATAGCATTATTTGTTCTAAGTAAATTATTATCTAAATTTAAAATAAAAAACAAACCTCGATTCCAAATTAGTTCCCTTAAAAGTAAAAAGTATACTAACTAAAATATTATTTTGTTATATGCGTGATGCGCTTTAATTTGTGACTTCACTTGACTTTATTTGCAGATATTCGGTTTTTCTTCCCCACACAACTTTTAAAGTGTCTACCGATTTTCATCAAACATGTCTAAGAACAATCGCATAACTCTCCTTTCATACAAAAAATTAAATCGCTTCTTGAGTTCGGAAGCTAGCACTTCACACTTTGAATTAAGTACATATTTTTGTGTATCAACATATTATTATTAATTAGCCCATACTGTCCCACTTCAGGGCAAAGGCCTAACCTTTTTCCACTCTCTCAATATATTCTTAGATAGTTATTTATTTTTTTGGTAGGTACTTGTTCAATTTTATCTATTTTAGTTATAAAACTTTTTTCCAAAGTCCTAACAAAACCGACTCAATCACAAGGTAATATCCTTCAATCCTAAAGGTACACTATTAAACAAGAAATGTCTTGAATTCTGAAGTGGCAGCAGATGCAAATTCCGTAGCGACTAGACAAAATATGATGCTATTATGCAAAAATGCAATAATGGTAATAAGACACGCTACGAGCTTCGTGTACCTGAACAATGGACCTTGATAAAACCTAATCTTAAGAATATAGTATGCAAGTTAGAAAAATCTACGTTTTTCTAACAATCACACCACCAAACGTATCGTCTCTCGTCTGAAAATCAGCGCACCTCCGCGCTCTAAGTGTGGGGTTGCATTATGCTGAGGCGGGGCCTTTTGACACATCACAAAATTGTGTTGTTATTTCTTGTTTTTCTTTGTTTTATTGTATTTTGTGTTGTGATGTGTCAATAAATGTTTCTCTCTCTCTCTCTCTCTCTCAAACATCAAGACAAATTTTGCATACTAAGTAGTAAGAACAGAAAATGTAGGTAAATCAAAAAAGTGGATAAGGTAAATATTCTGAGTTGTCCCTCAAAATAACATGTTTTGTAATGAGTAGCCAATGTGTTAATTAATACCGGTATTTAGTCGATTCATACCGCGAGTATGAATCGCCAAAGGGCTCTTTTAAAATGGGTCGATTCGCAGTGTAGTCATCTAACTCCATACATAAGTTTTATAACTAAATAAGCTTTACACGTCACTGTGTCGTCTACGTTTTTTTATCGTGATTCGCGACAAGATTTTACGGGAGAGACTAGAATGGAACAACGTTTCCTTTGGTAAAAAGTAGCCTATATCCTCGATAAATAGGCCATCGAACACAGTATTCTGTCAGAAAGGTTTTTTAAATGGAATTAGTAGTTCCTGAGACGAATTTAAATAAACAAACTATTCATCTTTATAATATGAGCATAGGTATCATGATAATGCTTTCATCTCTCCTCTGTCTAGTCTCCCGAAGCATACATATAAAATCCTTGCCAGCATATATTCCATAATGGGCTATATCATCAAAACAGCAATAAAGCTAAACCAAGAATAAAAGAACGAAATAAAGATAAATCATAACTTCATCGCCGTCCTAGATCGCAGAAAGCCAGCACAAATAGTGGAAACAACATCAATTCCACTGCAGAAATGCAATCAGTTGCACACAATACTTGCCCGGTCACAACATGACGCGGAACCGGCCTGAACCGGACCGCGCTAGTTCGAACCGACCAATAACCGGCTACTTGGAAATCGCATCATTCGCCGCGCTATTGAAAAGTTAAAAGCGATAGAATGTTCATTTTGAGAACAGGAACGTTACTTGTTACGATATTATGTACCTATATTTTCTCTTGTTCCTCAAATCAAATCAAATGTTTATTTGCAGAATACAATTTTTCAAACATGTCAAGAACTTAAGGACTAGATATAGTTGTATTCAACCCGCAAGCAGGTATACAAATATTATCAAATGTCAATTAATGTTAATTAATGTCAATAAATTAATTATTATTAATGTCCTCTTATATTTTTAATCTAGTTTTTGGTTATTATGTATGCTAATTAGTTTTATGTTACTGTAGAAACTTTTTTTTGTAAATACATACATATGATACTTAGAAACACCCAGACTCGAAACCAGAAATTGTAGTTAGTACAAAATCTAGTCCCCCGGCGGGAATCGAACCCGCAACCTCTTGCTTCTCAGGCGGACCTTCGCCCACCGAGCCACAGAGATCGTATATTTATTTATTTATTTAAGGACTACTAACAAAGGTAACACCATACATTTCTTAAATTCTAGAATACAATAGACATACATAAGTGCTCCTTCTTTTACAAGTAGCCACCACATGCTTACAGAAACTTAGATCTAAATATAATAATATATATAAGTTAATAGTGATTAATTGTCGTACAAACAGTGCTTATCTATAATAATAAAAAAAAAATTATTTTTTTGACAAATTCGAAAAAAATACTATTATTAATTGTAACTTAAATTTTGAGATAAATGGAATATTATTATGACTGTTAGTTTCCCAAATAAATAAATAAATGCCTTTGTTTACATACTTAGGTACCTTAATATTGAGACCCCCATTATTACTAAATAACTGCTATAATATTCGATAATTTATAATAATAGGTATACCTGCTTCATGTCGAAAAAAAGCGTCCAAATGAGATAGTTCTATCCTTTGGAAGTCGATTGAAAACCGTACTCAAAAAAATCTGCAAAATCTGTAGTATTAAGTATTTATTTATGAAATATTTTTGGTAAATAAAAAATATCGATCTAAAGTCGAACGCGATGAGTTAATTTAGTCGACATAAAGCAGGTAAGTATATTTATCTGCGTACATGCGACGTCTTGTTCTATAAAAATATCTTTATCACAAATGTGATATCGTAAACCATCAATTTCAGTAAACATTAAAACTTTTGCATTTATAACTTAACATTTTAAGTGTTTCTGCGTTACAAATAATTTTTCAAAGATAAAACTAATTAAGTATTTCGTTCCATCAAGTGAACTAAGACTGAAAGCTTTTCATTGAGCTTCATCCAGACACGCCAACTTCATATTAGTGGGTGAAATTTGCGCATTAAACTCAAAGAAAAATCATTTATTTTCTTGTCGTTCTTAAAACTTAATTAAGTTTCGTTTGTGAACTTATAAAACAAATACAGTTTAATCTGCTTAATACTTGTTGAGAATTGAGCAACTTTGTATTTGCTTTGCTAATAGAGACTGTTTTTTACGTATTATCTCCAAAACATTTTAAAATAAATTTGATATGGTTCCGTTCATTAAAAAAAAAGATTTAAAGATATTTAAAGAACAACAAGATGTAGTCGTTACGGTTACCCTCAATCCAATTACTGACGTGGTGTAACGTTGCTTTACTTTATAAAAGTCACTATTTTGCTATGGGAGCCCCTTCACATATTTAAAGATAAAATAAATAAATAATATAAATATTTCCGGACATTCCACACAACAACATCTAGCCCCGTGGTAAGCTCTTAGCTTGTGTTACGGGTACTAGACATCTGATATACTTAATTAATATACATACATAGATATTTTTATTATACATATTAAACACCCAGACCCAGTTGCAGAACATACAAACACTTGACCCCTCGGCGGGAATCGAACCCGCTACCTCTTAAAAGCGGAAACGCAAGCGGACTCTCGCCCACCGCGCCACTGAGGCACTTATAATATGTTTCAAAAGTTTTGTTATATAGTAGCGGCAATCATCATCCCTCAAAATTTCAACTATCTATCACGGGCCTAAAGAAACAGCCTGGTGACAGACAGACAGACAGCCGACGAAATCTGGGTAAAAGGGTCCCGTTTCAACCTTTGGGTACGGAACCCTAAAAAACTAATATTATGTTATGGACCGAACAGTTTGCGATTTCCCACTTTTCAATGCAGCCTTTTTATTAAGTCTCATCGACATAAAAAGTTGTAAAACTTATATATTATTTTGTACAATTTATCCAACAGTTTTTTGCAATGTTTTACCTTCACACCTTTTTTCGTATAATTCAACCGGACTGTGATACCCTTCACAGTTATATTGTTATTATTGTTAGTTAGAAACAGTTACAAATTCAATAAATCAATAAGTTTCGCTTACAAGATAACACCAAATAGTTCCCAAAAGAGCCAATTGCCTATAAATATTTGTTGTCAGTGAGACATCATAAGTTAGGATCAGATATTGTGCTGGATTACGTATTGTCAGAAAAAGAGGGAGTCATTCTCTGAAATATGGCCGTAGTAATACAGAAAGACAACTATGAATAATACATGGACACAGTAAGTAATAATGTGCCAACAGTCTAAGAATATGTGATTTTGTTTATTTATACCAAAGCATAATGGAGGAGGGAAATTTGGGACAATAGACTTGGGAAAATATGTCCCGTTCTTGCCTCTACGTCTGTATCACAACCACTTTATTCCGAAACTATAAAATCTATACTGTTGCATCTTGATGAGTAGATGTATTATTCTGCGAATCGTATTAAGATTTTCACACAAGCTCATTGGGGTTCCCAATACAATGAACTGTAACACAAAAGGATTTGAATATTTTTTGAAGTGAAACTTCTTTAGAATCGTTGTGATTTGAAACCGGATGCAACGGAAATGGAAATAAGATTGGCTTACCTGTCGGGTAAGCCAATCTTAAACGCTAACAAGGTTAAGCAACTTTGCGCGACGCCAGTACTTGGATGGGTGACCGCCCGACCGCCGGGTTTTTTTTTCTTATTGTTTTTTTTTATTCTTATTCTTTAGTCGATTTACTGAAGTTTCACTTCTATCGTGTGTGAATCGCACACACACCTTTTTTTTATATGAAAGCTGTCTTTCCTACGTCTTTGTATCTTAGCGGTACACCGTATAACATTTTATAATGTTAAATGTCTTTCCCTACGTCTTTAGAGTTCCGTGTCCATATGGCAAAACCAGAAACGCTTATAGATTCGTCATGTCTGACTGTCTGTCTCTAATAACTAAACTGTTAAAACTTGGTAAGTAGATGTATTCTGTTATGAATCGAAAATATAATAATAATAAAACTAAAAAATATGTATGATGTACATGATGCATGCAATATTCCACCGAAAATTGGATTGAACGTTGTTAAAAAATTAAATAATTTTAAAATAGGTCTACAATTGACTGAGTAATAGGTGCGCTTAACTACTTAAGAAAAAATATACAGTCGAATAGAACTTCCTCTTTTGAAGTCGGTTAAAAACAAATACAACATCAATTATGACTTCTGGGCGCTGCATGATAATGTTTTTTCTCTCTTGCAAATGCAAAACAGTTACTTTATGAAGCGGTAGGTATTTATTTTCAAATGTGGTGTCTCTGCTTCATCTTCTGCTCAAAGCCCTACCACGAGTTGCCACTTACCACTGTTGGACATTACAACATGTTATCCTATGCATTTGACATATTTAACAACATTTAACATTTACATTTTTTACATTTTTTATATTTAACAACTATAATTTAATCTTTATCTGTCAAATGTATGGGATTACAACGTGGTCATTTTCTCCAACAGTGAGGGCTACTTAATACGAATCTATAGTGACAATTGAAAAAGAGATGAGCTTTTTTTGCACCGATAAAAAATAAAATAAATATAATAGGTACTAAATCAATGAGTCCAGTAACCAAATTGTTTCATCCAAAGCCATCGGTGCGTGATAAAAGCTGCGACGAATATGCATCCGCTCGCTTTGTTGAACCGAATCAAAAACAAACTGGAGCCGACTTCGGCATTTCGGAGGCCTATTTGTTCAGTAAACATGCTGCATAAATCGAAAATGCTACAATTTGGGAGTCATGCTATGGAAAACAATTCAATTTTACAGCGCTTTTACTTGTCGAGCTTTGGCTGATAGTTCCGGCAATTGTGAAAAACTGTCACAACGCAAACTAATATCTATTACATTTTAGATATTCAGTAATAATTTACTCAATTATGATATGTTTAATCAATGTGTTGTGTTTGCACTCTTTTCTATGACAAACAATTTTGCTTTAGTTTTCGTTTGTTTTCCCCACCAAAGCAGTTTCTTGAATAGAATCAAAAAACTATGTAATATAAAATAAAGCTGAGTATCTCACTCTACATGCTTAACAAAATAACCATAATTTTATAAGTTTAACATGAACCTTAGTCTGAATAATCATGTATACTTATAGTTTTCCTCTGTGTTTGTCAACACAACTACAATTTCAGTAACAAAACACCTAAGTCATAACAATATGGCTGTTTTCTCGTGATCCCAGTATTTTTCCCCATTAATTACGGACCGGTACTCTTAATTCACCTGGGTAATTATAAGGTTTTCCCCTGATCAGTAATCACGTTAAAAGCTATTAAGCCTGTACACACCATTGACACTCAATTAAATCGGACTAACCCATCATCTTTATAACTCCACGTCTCACTTAGCCGTCACAAAAGGCCCACAGGTAGCGCTCGCACGCGAAGGGAGTGAAGTAACAATTACACGGTCATGCGAGCCAGCCATCCATCACCTACTTGCTGTGGCACTGGCAGTGGCTACTCTAAGCAATTTCCGCGCCCTTATCTCGCCGCAAGGGCCAAGCTTACGTGGCGTGGTTTGTTTAACAGAATTAATATCGTTGACAAGGATCTTTGGCAAGGCCGTTTGTTCGGGTGCGATTCAATTTTGCTTGGCTCCATGCCCTGGTTTTGATATTGCATCACTTGAGCGTTGTTTTGGAGATTTTATGCCAGTTGTAAAACTACTTCAACATACTGTCAAAAGAATCATATTATGATGAGCTTAAATTTGTTTTTAAATATGTAGGTACGTATTGCAAAATTCAGGTGGGACTCGGAAAAACCTTAGTGCATCGTTATGTTATTATCCTTTTTTGATGGCTTAAAGAAGTATTCTGGCGAAGACGTTGTTAATCGTGGGCGTGGCTACACCTATGTCACTTGAGTGTCTTTTAGCTAGCAACGAGACACATATTATTTGCCCGCTTATGTAGACAAATCATTGCGTTTGACTGCACACGTGCTTAATGTAGCTGCATTTTAAATCGAGACACAATAAATAGTTCCTACTATTATAATAAGTACCTCTAAGTAAAACCTTTCCATAGAGCTTTGCGCAACCATAAGTAATATTAACACAGCACATATATCATTTCAAAATGCTTAATAATTTAACTTTGAACTCATTACATAAAATATCTTGTTTCCGTAATACGCGATCGTCATATTTGCTGCAAGGCCTACTGCATTATTAAAGCTTGACTTTTAAATAATGCAACATAATTTCATGTTTTGCAAATTTATAGTTTTTACCCGGCTCTTTTAATTATTTTCTCTTTACATAAGATTAAGATTGTGTCGTGAAAAGGAAATTATGTGGATCACGCAGAGTAATATTTACGAGTTTTATGTTCATTTGTTAGTGCAGTGTGATAAAATAGCTCTCACATAAATTACCTATTGTTATGTCCTTTTATGCGACCATATCTTGCTGAATAGCTGTTTTGATTGATGTTTTCTATTCGTCATCATTTTATGTTATAGCTTCGATATGTTTGAATGTTGTATGCTATTCAGAATATTCGGAAGAAATATATAAAAGGAAGTTAGTTATTGTTATGAAAATATAATATAAACAAGAGCTTGCTATTAGCCTTGATATTGCAGAGTGGATTGTTCAACAATATTTAGGTAGAGCTTATTAAAATATTTTGCACACTTAAGTTATAACAAAGAAAGTGTAGATATTTAGCTCATTATAGCTCATTTTTAAAACTTCAAACTATTTTATGTTACATTGCAACGGTTAATATAAATCATTCAGAAGAAAAACCAGTGCCTGTATTTTGACAATCACTTAGATAATATCAAATGATTGAGAAATCATCTTTAAGGGCGCTTCGTCTGCGGTGCGACAAGCGGAGCGTTTAAGGAAAGGCCCAATTTAAAAGCAATAATTTGTGGCTTCCGTTACGTGTCCGCGCTAAATAACTAATAATCAAAGAGCCAACGTCCACTAATAATTCGATGATTATGATGATTAATTAACGCCCTCGATATTAAAACATATAATCATCGGTACTTATTGATTGTAAAGTCACTTCAAAAGTGTCTCCGCTCCGCTCTATAACATGTAGGGTCAACGTCTGTTGCAAAGCTTTTTCGCACAATTGCCTTTTGAAACAACATTCAAACAGTTGAACTGACGCTGACCCATCTGAACTCCCCGCGGTAAAAGTTCAACGATGACATTTGGCGCGAAAGTTCCCCCTGAACTTCGGTGATCGAAAACAATAACAGCCACAAACGACTTCGGAACATTCATTGAAAAGGAAAGTTGCCCGACACAGGTGTAGGGTCGACGGACAGATGGACAAAGAAGCGGAGTTCTGATTATTCTACCCTGGTGTGATTGGTTTTGGTTAAAGGTGTCGTTAAACCTCCTTTGTGTACGGTTATTAAATGTAAAGACGCGGAGTTCTGATTATTTGGGAAGCCCACAACTAAGAAGCCGATATCGATAATTGTATAATGAAGCGCATAATTCAAAGGTTATAAATTATAAAATATTTCCGAACAATCCATACAATATTATCATCATAGCCCCGTGGTTAGCTCTTAGTTTATTTAACAAGTACAAGACATCGGATATATTAAATATAATAGACATACATATGAAATATAAGAACTAGTATTTTTACTATTATGTACAAACACCTGAAACACCCAAACCTCTTTAATGACCCCTCCTCGGCTGATCGCTATGATAATTGCCTAATCTAAAATTTTTGTTCCCTTTTTAGTCCTAGCTCTTTCATTTAGATATTATTGTTTCACAACTACTATCAAGTCGCCTTATTTACATAACACCTGACTGACATGGCATACAATATAATCTGAGATTCAAAATAAAAAAAAAACGATAACTAGGCGGCCGATATTTCAATTGCCGTTTTAAAATAAGTCAGACTTTAATTTTCAAATGTCATTTGACTATCCATAAATCGAGAAAGGCTTTTGTACTAAAAAAATATATATTATTTCCAAAAATATTCAATTCTGATAAGGCAAACAATGCTAGCTTAAAATAAATACAGTCACCAAATCAACAATCTGAAATTTGAGATAGATAGAAAACATTATAATTCATCCAAAATAACAAGCCTCATTTTCGTAAAAGGTTATAAGCAAGTACTGTTACAATAAAAAGTCATTCTAATATTTCAGTTCACAAAACCACCAAACAATGACTGAATAAAATAACAACTACATTTATGATAATTTTACACTCAAACAGATTGCAATACGCTTATCTCAAGACGCATGCTTATTAATAAAAGAAAAAGTCTTCCATATCTTATGCTTTTATTCTAAGAAGAATTATAATCATGCCAGACTACAATTTTATTGATAACGTCTAAGTTCAGACACCCGTAATACTCTTTATGACCCCAAACAAAAAGCTCTATGTAACGCTAGAGCATCTTATCTGCGTACGATATTATAAAACGTGGCAATAAAGTAAATAAGGAGACAAATATACAGACTCTAATATATGCAGATAAAATTGAATCTTGTTCACTTGTCATAAAGTCGAGTTTGAATGCTGGCAGAAAGTAATGTTGGAAGAATATTATGGAAACAAATTCGCGTTGAGCACGTTCTGTGTTCAAGTAATAAATAAAAACAGAAGTAGCAAGCGAGCTGTGAAATGGTGTTGTGTGAAAATTTGGTATTAGCACAGATTAGATACATATCTAATCTGTGGTATTAGCTTGCAAGAGACTAGATCGCTTGCTCTAAGATTATAAGGGTTAAGAATTCAATTTTAAAGTAATATCTCATTTATACGCTTCAGTGGTTTACCTGAGTAATTGGAAAAGTTATTTCTGACTTGTTGATTGATAAATAATGATCTAAATGTATAAGAATGAGCTTAAAAGTACATCGTTTTCCATCAAATTATTATAATATAGATGCGAATTTGAAAGGTTGGAGTTCAAATGAACGATCGGATGAGAGTTGCTTAACGCCACTCAAAATCTTTTTATGTTTTTTTTTATTCCTACACAGAACAATATAGTTCTCATACACGTAGTTTCAGAAAAAAGTGGATGTGACATACACAGACAGACATGTCGAATCTATAAGGGTTAAATTTTTTGCCATTTGACTGTGGAACCCTCAAAATGTCGAGGCCCAGAACAAAAAGAAACATTGTACAACGGCTTGAAAGTTCGATTATTTACAAGATTACTGACACAATTTCGCTTATCAGTTCCAACTAGATCGCATTATTTTCGGTAAATTATGACAGTAAAACCATTTAACCCTTAACGTTGAAAATACAAACGGTCTAATAAAAACGAATCTCAATTCAAATATAAAAAGTGTGATGTCGTTACGAGATACGAAAAAATATGTTAAACAAGCAATTTGAGCATTTGGAAGAGCACCTGACAAGGCGCCATGGGAGTTATCACGAATACAACCGCTTTTTGCCAGAAACGTGATGATATTTTTCTCACATTCTATATCCAAAAACTGTTTTTGTGGGTATACAATATTTTGTGTTATATGACTGTAAATTAATTTCAATATAATTTTATTTTTTAGAACATTTAATCAAATAAGTCATTATGTGAAGATGGGAAGGTCAGACAGATATTCAACATTGCTCCATCTCCATTAAAAAAAAATTTTATGAGTTCATTTATAACAGCTTATCGTGAATAGTTAAAATGAATTAGTTTATTTAATGCCTATTTTAAAAATGAACGTTAAATTAACTTAATTACAAGTCACGCAATCTTTGCAAACTTGTAAAAACGCTTTCTTAATTCGATTTGAAATTATGTTAGCACGAAAAATTAGTTTGCTCCACTTGTTAAGTTTTCGTGTAAATATACTTATATTGGGGGATTAATCCTGAGTTATACTGAGTAATGAGTTTTAATAATAGTTATAATATTAGATTCTGTTTCCAAAAAATGTGCATTTATATACTTTATTAAATTACCTAATATGGGATATAGAAAACTCATTTAAGACAAAATGCTCATAAAATAAACTTAACCGCCTTTGAACTATAATTTAAAAAAGACGAACAAATATTAATGTTTAAACATTTTTGTGAGCATGTCAGAATAAGTCCAAAGTCCATTAATACGCAGAGCTGGATATTCGCAAATTCTACACGTCAAAGGTGTCAAACGGGAATAAAGGAAAATATTTTATTTTTCATCCACTAATCCTAGAAGGTTTTTTCATAGAAAAAATAAAGCTTTTATCGACACAGTACAAATATTAGCTTAAAGAAAATAAAAATTGATTTAAAAGTCTCCATCAACTAGGGTTTTCGAGAATTAATTTAAAGAACAAGGTTGAATAAAATTTATTTTAATAATTCAAGTTAATATTAAATTAGAGCTAATATTTGTTACTACTGCTTATGTACAGGAGTACGGAGCTAATGTTGGTACCTATCGCTAACAACATAATATACAATGGCGAAAGTAACTGTTGCAGTGTTGATTATCCTTAAATGTTATTGAAAAAAGAATAATAATATTAAAGCATGTTTTTTGTTAACTCTTAGATTTTTAAGAATTTTCCAAATCGGTTCACAACTTAAGGTGATATCCCGTAACAAACATACAAAAAAAAGCTCTTTTAGCCAAATTAAGAACCTCCTCCTTTTTTGAAGCCAGTTAAGAATTACTAGTAGGTATTACCCATCGCCATCCATTAACATTCTGGGACTTGAGAAAATATCTCATATTTAATTCCTATAGCCACAGTGAGAATGAAAATATTGTCTATTTACTAAGCCATTCTTGACTGAAGGAATCCTGGGGCACTGAAAAAGCCCGTCAATCATAAACACGCAGACAGCTGTCTTGTCCTGATGACCCTCGGGCCTTAATTAATGAAGAACTGCGGCCGCAAGTTGTAACAGGTGTCAGAATATGCATTGCTCGAGGGCGATAACCATGGTATTTGCGTTAATAGAAATGCTTAGGTACCAAAGATATTTACAGTTTATTTACAGATTCGAATAAGATAATTATTTTCATCACTATTTATCTTTAAAACGGCCTCTAATGGTGTTTTAAAAACGAATAAGTACCGAAATTATTTTCTTCTGAATCATTTTTAGAAAGCTCAGGTAGGAAATCATAATGGCGGAAAAATAGGTTTCCAAGGTAAAAGGTTTTAGTAGAAAAAGGAATATTTGATATTTATGGTAACTTTCAGACTTTAACATTGAGAGCTCAATTGACAAATTATACATTATGCATACACCTTTCTTTGGACCTAATCTTTTCTAAAAACTGTATAAAAATCCCTTCAGAAGTTTTTAAGATTATCACAAAACACAACCATGGCAGGGGATTTGATCTATATTTGTGTAATATTTTCATAATATCGAATTAATAAATAAACTACTGTACGCCAAAAGTGCTAATAAACCAATGCGAAGTATCATGCACTCCAAAAGTTAATTTTGAATCAAACTGCGATAAATAAAAACAGGATCCCGTCAGTGATGGATCTGGCCCCTGGGTAATCATAGCTCGCACAAAATCTATAAGGCCTCGTGAAGAAACCTTTACACAGTGTAACGCAAGAAAGTTGCCGAACTTTCCACGCCTTCAATATGGATTTTATACTCCAGAAAGTTAATTTACGAGTGTTATATTTACTTGACAGTTTATTTATGGCAAAATGTTCCAAATTTGTTATGCTTTGGATTTAAGCTCTCCATTAATGAACAATTATCCACTGACGGAAAATTTCTCTCACTTTATTGTCTAAATATTTTTTTTTCATAATTTTTGTTGCCAGGTATGGGTTTTTCTAATTGGAATTTGGTAGAATAATTATTGACAATGACATCTGACATAGACAGTAGCAACTTGGCATAATAGATAATAAATAAATCCGAAACCAAAAGAGCTAAAACTACGTGTGGCCTTTTTGTACCATGGACGTAAGTCGGCATAAAATTTTGTGGCATAAAAGTGCCAGAGGACGTTCAAGTGGTTATTATAAAGATTAAAAAATTCTTCAATATTTCAGCTATTAGCACTGCTGGACATTAGCCTTCCAAAGACGACCAATTACCTACTCCACCGTGAGCCAGCAACTTTGACAAGTCATCTGGCCATGTTGTTAGTGGACGTCCGACGCTGCGCTTACCGATGCGAGACCGCCATTCGAGAACTTTTTAGACCCAACGACCATCAGCTCTGTTTGTTTGCTTGAACGCTTTAAACTCAGAAACTACTGAACCAAATTGAAAAACTATATCAGTATCAGAAATCGTGGCGTAAAAACCTAGGTCGTATAAATTTACCCGGTTATCGGGGTTTTACGAGACCTAGGTTAGTAATTTACTATTCAGTGCCTAGGTTATCCGGATTGACGAGACAGCTAGAACCCGGGTTACTGACATAGTTAAAGGAATTGATTCGTTTACGAGAAAGGCTATTAAACCTCTAGTTTATGAATTCTGTTTTGGAATGGAGGTTGCTGTACATCGAAAGACGTCTGGTTTTGTTTTGTTCAGTGACTTGTTCAGGCAGGTTCTTCGCCAATGGATGACTTATGGCTAAAAAAAATAATGTTAAGATAGATGCAATTTTTAAATCACAATCAAAGCCAGAATTTCACATTATCGGTAACATTAATAACTTTCTACGCATATTTCGAAGGGCCGAAGGGAGGTAACTTGTAAACCTATTTTACTGGAAGACAAGGTAAGTGTAGGTAGGTACCTAGCCATAACATAAAATTAGCTGTGATATCGCAATTTAAGATAGTGTGATGCGTAAAATGAGATTTGCTCCCTCTAAGCGGCGATTAAGAGAAGCTTGCTTCAGACTTTTTGTTATTCACAAGTACCCAGTGAATTCGATTAGTTTGTATGGAAACTTCTCGAATGTTCTTAAGCTTAGCGGTTGAAGCACCTTTATAAACTTTATTTTACCTCATTGTGGAGATAAAAACATTGGACAGGTAATTGGTATAATCTGCTTCCATCACTAAGGGTAGGTATAAAGGTATACAGTACAGATATTACGGTCCCTTCAGTTTTTCAAAGTTTACAAAAATGTGTCTGTTGGATAAGGGTTACCTGCCACGATGGTTATGGCGGGCTGTTGCTGATACCCCAATATTTTTGGAAATTATCAAACGTACATTTTGTCTTGATCTGTAAAAGATCTGTCAAACTTACATCTAGGTGTTTTTTAGAAGGTGAAGAAATAACAAAACCGTCCTAAAGTTAAATTGTTAAGCTAAGATTAAGGTTAAATAGAATAAAATAGAAAATTTATTTATTACACACACCATATTATGTTATACAAAAATACAAAATTAATAAAACTAAAATTTAACCTAGCATGCGTAATGGGCGGTCTTGTTGCTTAAAGCAATTTCTTCCAGACAACCTTTGTATGGAAATAATTTACATATATATAACATATATATTTATCATTACTCAAAACTAGAATCTATTACTACTTATTGATTCGTTGGTGACTGACGGAAGAACTATTGGAATAAGATATTTTTGATGATGTGATGATTTTCGATGAATATGCATGAGAGCTCTTAGGAAAATTATTTTCTGCAGTTCTTGAGACTGCAAACCTTAAAATTATTTCTAAATGTTATCGGGTGCTCACAAATTGTGCTAACAGTTATTTTGAGGTTTGTTTACGCGACAATTTTCTTATACTTTTATAAGGACTACCAAGAAGAAAATACACTTAAATAGCTTTAAATTGAATAATATAATATTTATGTTCATGTTATTTTCTATATGTGTGAAACTCAACTAAACAAATAGGTTATATAATAGGTACAGCAGATTTTATGAAATGAACCCAAGTAAAATTAGAGCAAAAGTCAAGCATAAGCATTTTCAGGGGTTCAAAATTTCAGCTAGATTGATTGAATATTCACAAGCCCACTATAACAGCGCAGATGACATCGCATGATAAGGGATCGGTTTACGCGCCGTTATCCTAAACCTAACAAATTAGAGAGGGACACAAATTTGTCAGTAACACCTGCTGCCCATTTTAGTAGAAGTAGCTATTCTAAGTTATAACAGATTTCGAATCGGCAGTGACGTTGAGTAGCTTTTTTTCTAATAAATAATTAACTTCATTTACACAGTAATACTTTTGCTACTGATTGTACAATCTAAATTTCAAAAGTGTGATACAAGTGGTTAGGCAACCCATATCTTTGCAATAATATTTCATTATATATTTTTATTTAATATTTGACTGCTTCAGTGGCGCGGTGGGCGAGGGTCCGCTTGCGGCGCAAGAGGTAGCGGGTTCGATTCCCGCCGAGGGTGAAAGTGTTTGTATGTTCTGCACGATCTCCTTGGTCTGGGTGTTTGATATGTATAATAAAAAAAATATCTATATATGTATGACTATTATATTATTATTAAGTATATCAGATATCTAGTACCCGTAACACAAGCTTAGAGCTTACCACGGGGCTAGATGTTGTTGTGTGAAATGTCTGGAAATATTTATTTATTTATATTTATAGACATATTAAATTGCATATAAAATATGTTTTATCAAATAAGCATCTCGGTGAGGGTCGTTCTATAACGGATCCTACTATAGGGAAAGTTTCAGAATGAAATAATATTTCTCAATGTGTGTTTTTTTAGGAAATAATTAAATATATATTTATTTAATATTAGCAAAGTAAGTAATCACTCCAATAAATAAATGAGTTGTGAGGCGAGTTGATTAAACATTTTCAAATTACGTATTTTTCTAAAATTGATATGTATTATTTTCTTAATACGACTATCTCCGTCACAGGCACAAATGTCGCAACTCCACTATATTATATAATTTTTTGATTACTGGTTTTCTCTGTGGAATAAATTTGAATACTCACACTTGTAAAAGGTGCAAATAATGTTGTGCTAAATCAGTAGGTAAGCTATTGCAAGGGAGAGAATGAAATAAGCGACATGTTGTGTTTATGGATAACAAACTTTGAAATTGAGATCATTTACTTTACTTTATGACACATATTAGTTATGTGATGAGATCACATGCTATGTGATTAACCTTTTCAGGATTGTCCTCCTACATATTGAAATTATTAACATAGCTTTGCATAGTAAAGGCGTAGTTTTATTTACCTACGGACTGTTATTAATAAAATGTGTTACCTATTTATTTATTTAAAATAGTTTATTTGGACAAAAACTTTGTACAAAAAGGTGGGCTTAGTGTCTAGGTATTTTCTTCTTGCTAACCTGTATTGGTTGCTAACATTGTTGGCTTGCTGTGAGCTAGCTAAAAACTGTTACCTGTGCCTTGCCTATTTTTTATGTAGTCATCACACCTATTTAATTCATACATGCAAGCAAAAAAGTTTAATTTGTACTTTATAGAATTACAATGAGGTACCTACTTAAGCTCATCCCGCGTCACTGTTCGTCCTTCCTCGGGACGAAAATATCCAGTTAGATGAGTGAGTCCCGTTCTTAAAACCAAAATGTAAATTAAGATGTTAGAGGGTGGACTGTTTCGTTTGCCAATGACTGTCTCCATACACGTACTCGCAAAATCACAAGTTTATGCCGTGATCAAGGCGTTTGTACAGTCAAATCTCCATTCTCAAAAGTGTATTAAGTCTTAATACTTAAATGAAATTTTGATAATTTCCAAAAATATTCGGGTAACAGCAACTGCCCGCCATAACCATCGTGGCAGGTGACCCTTATCCAACAGACACATATTTGTAAACTTCGAAAAACTGAAGGGACCGTAACATCTGTACTGTACCCTAAACAAGGGACTGTAGGGGACTATGCAAACGATTGTTTAACTTGGCCAGGTAAACACTACCCAGAATACACCTCTAATATTTTGTGCCTTAAAGTTATGACATTTTTTGTAGATGAATAAAGTCTGTGCCAATTCTTACATTTTCAATCAATAGTAGGTATAGTAGCAAATTAATTTGAAACTTTTGTTTTTGCTATCTGTAATTGGAAAAATTACCTACATCTTAATATTTATAAATCTCGTGTCACAATGTTTGTCCTCAATGGACTCCTAAAAATAAAATTCGCAATCCATGTGCAGTTCGATCCAACTTGAGAGATAGGATGGTTTTTACGGCGAGAAAAATACGAATAATTTCCGGGAAAATTTTATACCCGTGCGACACCGCTAGTTAAATTATATGAATTAGTAATAATTGTCAAAATTTCTATTGCCTTCTATTTATGACTAACAATTAGATTGGGTTTTAGCAAATAAATAAATAGATAGAAATATTTATTTATTTATTTGCTAAAGCCCATCTAGTTATTTACCTAAATCTAAATTTTAAATTTAAGAAAAACCCCCGATTCGGAAGCCCTTGTTTCCTTAAAAGTAAAACACCATAATAAAGTGTAATGTGCACGCGATGCGCTTTCATTTGTTACCCCACTCGAGTATATTTGGAGATTTTCGGTTTTCCTTCCCCACTCTAACCCCCGTAACTTTTAAACATGTCTAAGAACACTCGCGCTGGACTCACCTTTCATACAAAAAAAAAACTAAATTAAAATCGATCCATCCGTTCGGGAGCTATGATGTCCCAGACAGACAGACAGACAGACACACAAAACATACCAATTGCCTATCAGTGGCTACCCAAGCCGAATATCTCTGGTGAGTGTGACTATGTGACTATCAAAGATTTACAAATACACATACTAAGAAAACACCCTGATTTCAATCAAAAGAAATTAAGATACCTAATACCCTTACTAGATTTACACGTCTTTGGATCTTCCTGCGGTAGAATATAGCCTTCTTCGATAAATGGGCTATCGAGTAGAAGAAAGGATCTCACAGCACCTTTGTCTCGTAGGTTAAACATAACTGAGCATGGTAGTCGGTAGCAGGCTGTCAAGCTTTTTAACAATCTACCGACTGAACTGAAAACAATTGAAAGCCCTTAACCAAACCCTAACAGGGATGCTACTATTCCATTGAAGATATAATATTGATAGCGATTTTTTCGTGTTTCGTAATGTGGCCCGGAGAAGCCATCTACCTTCTAAGTCTTCATGTACCATCTTAGATAGACCACATCGTCACTTTACATCAGGTGAGATTGAGGTCAAATGAACGAGCATAAAAAAAAAGAAGAGTTTATGAACGAACATTTTTCCATTCATTCGTATATAGGACTTTTAATTTCTGAACTTATTGATTATTTCTTGTCTACCATGACAAAATTTCCTAGGTCATTTGATTTTTTTTTATGTGATAACATTTTTGTATCCTACTACTATTATAAAGGCGAAAGTTTGTATGTATGGATGTTTGTTACTCTTTCACGCGAAAACTACTGAACCGATTTTAATGAAATTAGATTAGATAGACTAGAGATTGGTACACAAAATCTCTAGAGCCTGAAAAATAACATAAGCTACTTTTTACCGCGGGAAAACGTCATTCCGCGGGAAAATCCATTATAACGCGGGTAACACCGCGGGGCACAGCTAGTAAATAATAATATCAAATCAATTAAAGTTTTGAGTTAAGTTCACCATAATTAATTAAAATACGATTGTATAATTATTTATATTAATAAATAAATATGTTTATGGGCACTGTCAGATTTTTTCAAATCGGCGTCCAAACAAACTATTCAGCTTTATAATATTAGATAACAAAATCTGCTCCCGCGGAGGGAATAAAACCCATGACCTTCCACCATTATTTAACAAAAATCTCATCAAACTATGCTCCAACGTGAGTAAGGGCTGTAGATAACAATATTTCTAATTAATTATTATATTGCCTCGCAACTAATTATGTCAAGAGCCTCTTTGTTGGTCACCGCCCGAAACATCTGCGCGTAACAAGACACCCAGTCCCTATTATTGGATGAAATGATAAATTATCGCATACGATAGTGAGAACATATTATTTTGACATTAAATTTATCAAGAGTCCAATCTTAGGCATATTAATTATAGGTATTATAAAGTATTTTTCTGCTTTATAAGCTTAATTTTTTTTTGTTTTATTTAGTTTAAAAGCCGTCATGGCTAAGTGGGAGGACACTCGACGTTCATTTCGAAGGTCGTGGGTTCAAACCCCGCCACGCACCTCTGAATTTTCCTTCTTGAGAAATTTTTGTGCGCTTTAAACACGTGCTTTAACGGTGAAGGCAAAACATCGAGTGGAAACCGGCATGTTCTGAGAACTTTAAAATAGTTTGAAGGACATGGTGAATTAAGGCCTCATCTCATGATGATGATGATGGTGAAGCTTAAAAATGTACACTTTTTTACCCTCGCTGCAAAAGATTGACTTTATTCAAACACAACATCATCATTTCAGCCGTACTTAGTTCACTGCTAACGTAAGTTCACTGTATTTACGCCTCACTCGAAGGTTTCCCGATATTTCGGTTGGCTATTTGGCACAGTAAAAGTCAAAGTCAAAACATTTTTTTTTAAATACATAGGGTATGCTTATACATCCAAAAAATCCATGAGCACGCAGTCCTCACGAAGTCCGTACATTTAGTTGGTCCTACGCTGCTCTGCAGCCATGTCCATAAATTATTTTGAACAAGGTACGTAATGACAAATTTTATAGTTATAAGTTGCTTTTGTCCTTGTAAATTTCGCATAGAAACTCAATATGCAGGTACAGTCCTCCACAATTATCAAAGCAATAAGATCCGCTGCCATCGATACTCTTCCATTTAATACATATATCCATCAACGTAACCTACATGCTGAGTCGTTAAGGCAAACGCATTACTCAGTGACGGCGAAGCGTCGGAAATCTACAGGATGTGCCGATATCTGGGGCATCAATTTCTTAAGGGCATGTTTTCAATATCGCGGTATGATTCGTACGTAAAAAAATATAATGTATAAATAAATAGAATAGCAGTTTGTGCAACGTTGTTATATTTTATGGATAACCCCAACACCGCTAACATTATTTTTGTTAAAATCATATCTAAAAGGCTTTGATAGAAAAAGAGAGGGACAGATTTGTTATTTGGCTAATCACTTGCAAATTTAATGCAAACAAATGAATGAGGGGTTCACATCAAAATTACCTTAAACTTTCGCTACGGTAATTTCCCATATGATAGCTGGCGCCGTAATTTATCATCGGACCGATGGGTAAATAATTCTCATTGATATAATAAATAATCTCATTTTATTTCTATTAGGAAACGTTTAGTAAAGTTTAATTTACGTTATCAATTTTAATCATCCTATGTCAAAACGCCACCTTAACTAGCACCCGTGGCAAGACATCTATTGAATTGAAAATCGATATTTATTGGCCGCAAGCACCCAGCACTAGAACCTATCCTCCGATCCTCCTTCAACAATGTACCTAATTTGAAATGGTTAGAATAGTACTTGCAACTTTGTTATAATAGTTTGGGGACGCTTTGCAAACTCATTCGCGTGAGTTTTAGTTGAAAAGTCATTGAATTCCTTGAGAACCTAAATGTACTGACATGTTTTGGTTTTGAGTCATACACAGGTATAATATTTTTGGGCTATAACCATGAAATTTTTAATTTGATCTATCGCCAGTCCAATGTTACATATTTTTGTAAAAGGATGTTTAAATTTCCCACAAAACTACGTTCCCATGTGTAAGTTTGCCAAAACTTTTTATTTACGAATAATCCAGATAATTTCCAGACAATGCACACAACAACATCTAGCCCCGTGGTAAGCTCTAAGCTTGTGTTACGGGAATCAAATGAAAAACCTTCATCATTAATTTGATTCTGAAAATAATAACACCCATGACAGTTCTACCAGAACGCAATTATTGACTTATTGGCACAATAGATGAATTGGAGTGCTGACTGCGAGCATTTCGTCTGCAGGATAATGACGTCCGAAAGCTCAATGTTCACCCTAACGACCGGCGGGCTATTCCAATAGGTGAATTTTATTACACTGTTAGGGACGGGACCGACACGATTGTTTAGCAAACTTGTATTTTATTTATATATTAACTTGATTGTATAAACCACTTTAACTAATTCTTAGTTAAAGTGGTTTTATACAATCATAACACAAGTAGGTATGATTAAGTTTGAGCAGTCATGGTTTGCCGCAGAATTACGTTTTATTTCTCAAAATGGCGGACAATTAGGTATGCCAAAATTGTTGACCCCTTTTGTTGCTTTGTTGTTAAGATTGCTAATATTAAAAAATGATGTTACGTTACCTTTTCACACTCTTAAGAAACAAAACACTTAAAAGCAGGAGGTTCTAAATTTATCAAAACTATGGTACAACGCGAGCTAAATATACTGACTGCTTCAAGGACGTATTATGGGTAGGTATAATAAATTTTGCCGGAACTCAATTTTTGACTTATTGGTACAATAGATGAGCTGACTGGAGTGCTGACTGCGAGCATTTTGCCTGTAGGATAATGACGTCCGAAAGCTCATGTTCACCCTAACGACCGACGGGCTATTCCAATAGATGAATTCTATAAACTGTCAGGGATGAGACCGACGTTTCTTAACTACTCTAACCTAACTAATAGGTTTTAAGTAACTATTAGCTTCTGTAATTTGTTTTTTTTTTGACGGGGACTTTAGAATAAAAAGGTAATTAAATCTAAATTTAAAATTTAAGAAAAACCCCCGATTCCAATGCTTCAATTTTGTTTAATGTAAAACAACATAATATTATGTAATGTGGACGCCTGTTGACGCGATGCGTCTTTCGTTCGATACCCCACACTAGTAAATCTGCAGATTTTCGGTTTTCCTTCCCCACTCTCACCCCCATAACTTTTAAACGGCTCAACCGATTTTTATGAATCATATCTAAAAACACCCGGGCCAAACTCACCTTTCATACAAAAAAACTAAATTGAAATAGCTCCGTTCAGGAAATATGATATCCCAGACAGACAGACACGTCAAACTTATAACACCCCTCTTTTTTGTCGGGCGTTTAAAATAGAATAATAATAATAATATTTAGAATAATAATTAATAAAGTATTAGCTAAAAACAATTATTCTAAATTTGTCGCTATTTTTCGGTGCCCCAACACGTGGTGCTCATGAAGTTGTCTCACTTTAAATTGAGGATGTGGTCAGTAATTTTAATACGGGATAAAATTTTGCTACTTAAAAATCAGCAATCTTTAATGCAATATTATAATATTATATATTTTTATAATCTGAATTTCAAAAATGGTGCCAATAATATTCATAGATTTAAGTTTGCAAGGAATTTTGCAGCCGAATTATTGATATATCATGATTTCATTCCATTCACCGAGGATTGGTTGGTATTTCATTCAATACCGAGCAACGCTCGATCATCTAGACATTTATTTATCTATAAAACTGTATTGAAAGCGATCAATACAGTTTAAAACAAGCTGAAATTAAGAAAAAATATAGCCCGACTGCTAACTAAACTTTTTGGGAATTTTTCCAGTCTATTGAGTGAGAAAGGTTGATACGCAACTTTAATTTGGTATAGATCCTAAACGGTCAAGTAAATAAAAAAAAATTGAGACATTGACATTGTTTGTTTACTATATTTTTTTTATTCAAAATGGCTGCCAATAGTCGTCATATGGAATTTTCACTGACATGACGTCAGTGACTCTCGCCGGATTGAAGGGAAATCGTTCGACGTATGAATCATAAAAATCGGCCCCGGCGTTTGGTCTGTTTAGGCTACAAGCTACAAAGGCACATTAATAATAGACTGATAACCGCATTACCACTCCTTTGCGTTGCACAGTCGCGTAAAAAACCTTTAAAATAGAGTCACTATCCTAATCCGGAAACTTGAATCCCGTTCCGGACAGATTTAAATCTCAACAGCACCTAATGTCTGGTCATATCGCTTCAGAAGCATTCCAGCATGTATGGCGCCAGCGGTTATGATTGAAGATTATGAAGGATATACCCGTGATGGATATCTCAGGACTGCCCCTGGATATGGAAGCTTTACGTTTATACACTGGAATTTAATAAGTAAATTATTGCTGGACATAAAACAAAGTCTAGCAATAAGCCTTTAATATTCTATGAACTAAAATATTAATTTTGGTAAATATTGCTGGAAAGTTCACATACTAAGATCTAGCTTAGGGTTTTAATACATAATGTTGTGTACAATAAACTGGTTATTCTTTCATTAATCCTAATATCATGGATGTGTGTGTTTCGTGTCGTTTTCTACTTTAACTAATTAAAATATTGCTGTTAAAAACATGATGATGAATTGCTAATAAACTTTTCTTTTTTGACCTTTATATACATACTATACCAGCGAAAGGATTTGGTCTAACCCTTTAATATTTTGAGGGATGTCTCTGAAGCAGGATGGAGCCAGTAAATGCTATTTTTTTTAATCTAAAATTTGGGCTTTGTCACATGACTGAGTGAACTACCTCTATATTTTAATCATTGTCCAATATTAATCGGAAATGGTGTTATAGGCCCATAATTTAAGAAATATATCATGGACGGACGTGAGTACAAAGTTAGCGTCGTATCTGTGTTACACAAGGTTAATTAAAAGTATGCCACTCATATTAAGCAAGAGGTTAAGCCGATCGGGGTATTATTCATATTCATTTATTTCATAACATTATTTTACAAATCGTGTTGAAAATGTCTATGTCTTATTCTAAAAATAAAATAAAAATATAAAAATAATCATTTTAAGAATGTAATAATAATAACAATAAGTTATCACAAGTCAGTTAAGTACATAATTATTTATAAGAAGTTCTCATCTCAGCCAGCAGAGGGAAACCCCAGTAATAATTAGAATATACGTAACAAGACTAATTCTTGCAGTGAATATTTCCGTTGCTAGCTCAATTCAATACAATTCCTTATAATTGGACTCTGCGCTTGAAGAGTCAGTTTGCCAGTGTCAAGTTGAATAAAATTATAAAGTGTAAAAGATGTTTTGGGACTTTTGCTTATATCTAGACTTAGCCTATATTATGTTACTTATTATTTTTCAAATATTGATTTAATATAAATTTGTGTAACAAAGGTACAGAAAATCTCATAGAATCATTATCATAGAGTATTTATAAAAAAAATGTGGCAAGATTTATTTATAATAATATGACTAGTGGACTAGTAGTAGTAGTGACTTTAATTGTTTTTATAATATTAATATACCTATGTATTTATATTCTATTGGGTAACATATCACATATTAATAACTAGATCTAATATCTAAAATATTACTATTTTGTACCTTATATATTTTATTATAAGCCCCCTGTGTCCCACTGTTGGGAGTTGTGGAAAAGCCTGCCCCCATTTTTTCCACAACTCCCGATCTCCGGCCACTTCTCGCCAGAAAACTGTCAAGCTCGTCCCGCCATCGTCGCCGAGGTCTGCCGCGTCGCCTTCTCAATGGGTCTGGGCGCTACTCGACTATCCTTGCCCACAGCTCTTCTGGCATAAGGCAGACGTGACCAGCCCAGTCCCACTTCAACATGGCGGCTTTTAGAGCTACGTCTGAGATCTGTGTCTTGGAGCGCAGGTCGGTATTTCGGACTCTGTCCATACGTTTGATACCCAATATGCTACGCTCCATCGCACGTTGAGGGACTTGAAGATTAGACATTTGACCTTTAGTTAGGGACCATGTTTGCGTACTGTACGTGAGAACGGGGAGAATGCCAAAATCTACCTTATATGTTATAACAATATAAATAATTACTTAATAAACTTTAAATATATTTATTTGCACACATAAGTTATTATCATTAATAAAATAAATCAGGAATATCAGGGAATATAATTTATGATATAGCCTTTGCCCTTCAGAATCTAGTAATTTATAATTATAGGGGTCTGTAGTGATATAATCGACTGCTGAAATAATGATAATGCTAAAAATATAATTGTGGAAGTTTTGATATCCATTGTCCGTTTTGCGCCGTAAATATTTATAGATGTAAGCTATAAAGGCTAAAGTTGCAAACGTGGGTTGGAATTTGGTAATTAGATACGTGTGAATGAGAGACGCACTCGTTAACACGTAGGTTCCAAACTTTTCATGGGTACTATTTGTTAAAAGTTTACTGAAATTGTTCTGGTTGTGTATATTTAGTACTGGTTAAAAATGAACAGGTTCAGTTTGTGTTTTCATAACTTTATGTTTAAAGAAATTGATTAACTATACGCGCTACAGAGGAAAAATTGTTACACTATGACCATGAAATTATTAAATAAACTACCTAAAATATGAGAGAATTACCAATGCGGCAGTGTAAGCCAAAACTGTATTTGTGGCTAGTAGATAAATGTTTTTATAAAATTTATGATTTTTTTGATTATAGATTTAACTTGACATCGTAAATAATATTAATTAAATTAATTTCAATTGTTATGTGTAAGCATTAAAACATTTTCATGCCATTTTACTGGTAAAGTATGTGAAACCTTTTATGAAACTAAACATCTATTTTTGTACCATACTTTTGGCAAATAAATACATTTCATTTCATTTCCATTTCATGTGCTTAAAACTAGATAAATTATAACTAATATAACATATGCCTAAGTTATTTGGCAACATTATTTTTATAGTGGGCTTAATAGTGTTATAAATATATACAAGGTGTATTATAATTGGTACTTATAGCGGAAGGGTTGTGAATGGCACGCACCGAGAAACATACTTTATTCGACCATTTTTTGCTTGTTGAACATTTTTGTATCTAGTCTTGTATGTATCTGTTAGGTAGTAATAGTTAAATAATTTTTTTTTAGAAACATTTATTGGCACATAAACACACAAAATACAAACAAACTTCAGCACAACCAATGGGTACATATGACATAAAATACATATTTTTTTCAAACGGTATTTCATTTCATATCATTCACACAAACACAAAAACAAACAGTAATTTCGTGAGATGTGCCAAAAGGCCCTGCCTCATAATAATGTAACCCCATACTTAGAGCGTAGAGATGCGCTGATTTTCAGACGATATTATTAATTTATTTTGGGATTTAACTCTAAGCTATTGTTACACATGCTCATTACTAGCACACGAGCATGCTGCCAGCAGGCCTGAATAGGTTTTCTTATTATTCGATTAAGTAAAACAAACTTATCGTAAACAGGTTGCCTCTTAGAGTATGCGCGTCAGCAAGCATGTTAGTAAGAACATGTTGTGTAACTTAGGATTCGATTTATAGCCATCGCTAGTATTCATAAAACTTCTATTTCTGGAATTATAAATAAATTAGCTTAAACACACAATACGCTTATTTATGATTTATTTTGGTACTATTTTGGAGATAAACAATTTGCCTATTATATTAAGGGCATTAGATGTCTAGTACCCGTAACACAAGCTTATAGCTTAACGGGGCTAGATTTTGTTGTGTTAATTGTCAAAAAAATGAGATATTTAAACAAGGGTGACAAGCTTTTATTGAACTGTTAATGAACAGTTCGTCACTAATTCTGTAAGTCTGAAATTAACAGTGAAATATTTTTATGAATACGGGAATGAGTATAGCTAAATAGGGCATCCATACATTAAATTCTGATTAGTAACTGTCAAGCTAGCTCAAGCTTGATTCGTTGTATTGATATTTCAACTACATCTTTTTTGCAGCTTGTACCTCTAAAAAGTAACATTACAATCGTGTCATAAAATATCTTCACTAACGTTTTTAAACGAATAAACCTACGTTACAACATCGAAGGCTATACCAACTTCTAAAAAAGTTGTAATTGCCTTTGTCCATTGCGATAACATTGTTTCAAGGCGTTCGAAGTTGTCAGACGCCTTTGCTTTGTTAAGATAATCTTCATGTGGTCCCAGGAGACGTCAACAAAGAAAATTGGATGGGCAGAGAGCCAATCGCTTTTAATCCAAGTCTTTTGGTCCCTCTTTATCTACTCGTGCGTTGTAATCGCGTTACGATGTGTGGATGATGCCTAATATAGTTGAGAGCTATTATCGATGTATTTGACAAGACCATTCCTTTTCCTTTAGATATATTTGAATCTTATGGGTTCAGAATAGGATCGGATGTTCATAATGATAATTTATACTAATATTATAAAGCTGAAGAATTTGTTTGTTTAAATTTTGTATGAATTAATCTCAGGAACTACTGGTCCGATTTAAATAATTATTTCACTGTTATATAACCTATTTATCAAGCAAGGTAGATTTTTCTGGGAATATTTAGCATTCCCGCGGAAAAGTCGTGAAAAGCTAGTTTAATGATAAATAGAACAATATTGGTTTGGTTGCCAGTGGCCTTATTTCACATATGACCGTTATTCATTTACACGCTTCTACCGCGAATCCTAATTAAAAATAATAAGCACAGAGATAAACTTGATCCCTGCGAAAGTCTGGCTTATTTCTGCTGCAGAAAAAGCTATGAACTAGCGAAAACATTTGTAACAACCCTGGCTAAAAAAGCAAAAATAAAGTATTTATGGAATATTCACACAGTACCACTTAACCCGAAACTGACTTAAAGTTATATCATATTTGTAACCTAAATACGTCGCATCCTACGAAGAAGGTCACAGTTGCAAACCACTAACTTTACAGGAGACAGTTTTTTCTTATAATTTTTATTATGACAACATTAATTTTATTTAAATAGAATAGAATAGAATAGAAAACTCTTTATTGTACACCACAAAAATTAATAATTAACCTTACAAAAACCTTAAATAAATTAAAAACAGGGTATAAAGGGCGGCCTTATCGCTATGAGCGATCTCTTCCAGAAAACCTTGGGATGGACAGGAAATAAAAGGGACGAAAAGACAGTGGCGTAAAACAAATATAAGTAAAACATCTAAATAAAAATAAATAAAGTACTCATAAATTTGAATTGTGTTACTAAATATCACGCCTAACAGTAATCAAGGTTTCGTTTTTCTTAAGGTTTTATTAATTTTCTTAAATTTGCAGTCACATTTTCTATAGCAGGGTAATTCGCATCCCCGAGTTTGTCTGCGTTGTAGGGTCACTGAGAAGCTCGTCCTTCATTTCATAGCGAAATCCGGGCATAGTATGCATTACGCATTATGAAACAAAAAGGTGTTTAAGCAGTTTGTGACATTTTTCGGGGGCTAATCGCATTAACATTAGTATGGGCCAAATTTATAACCTTTATAACTTTTTATTGAATAGTTTTAATTTTAAATGGAGGGCATCTTAATGATGATGGAGATTCCATAATTTGAATAAAATAAAAGGTATTGGCGACTGTGAACTTATTGTTAGGATACGACGATATAGGAATACCGTGTAATAGTAAAATACCCAGACCTGTGCTAAAAATTTAAGCTCGAACAGAACCTGGAGCCCATCTGGAATCCACCGAAACAATGAGGTCATCAAAGCATAAGTTATATTTTAAAAGCAGCAAAGATCGTTCACGTCCCCGGTATTGGCGAACCGATATTATATAATACGGTAATATCTGTCGGTTCGGATCGTGAGTGCACGCCTTATCTAGGCGTCAGGACTCAAATTGATGCGTTTAATAACGGAAACGCTTTTCTGATAGAGTTTGAACTGCTGGAAGGAGCTGTTATGAATGTTTTATTCGAGACAATGTATTTCCTTAGTTGCTTGCTTTATCCCCAATTCATCCGTTCTTATGCTTTAAACGTCGCACATTCAGTTTATAGAGATTTTGGAAGCTACTGATGGCTATATTTATAAAGTACATTTTGCATATAATATATATGCAAAATGTACTCTGCGAACGGTAGGTAAGTTTGCGAGGACTCATCGTCCAAACCGAGGATCGCTTATTGTCTATTCGGTCATGGAGTTTGCCAGATCTTTACTCTCTCAGTACCAATTAAGCACAAATTATGATGAATTAGCCAGTCACAAACTATATAGGGCCCGAAAGAAGAACATCAAATTTGAGTATCAGAATCAATAAAACAAATATATCGAACTAGCTGTGCCCTGCGGTGCTACCCGCGTTATAATGGATGAAGTACTCTTAACCAACAACATATTTATTTGAATAAAGATTAATATTATTATGTTGATACTAAAAGAAATTATTTTGACTGCTTCAGTGGCGCGGTGGGCGAGGGTCCGCTTGCGGCGCAAGAGGTAGCGGGTTCGATTCCCGCTGAGGGTGAAAGTGTTTGTATGTTCTGCCGGCACGATCTCCTTGGTCTGGGTGTTTAACCGTTTTCACGGCGCACGCAACGGAAGGCTTCAAAAATGAACAATTTCTCCCGTTCTTTACACATTTACCACTATATCTTTGCTCCTATTGGTCGTAGCGTGATGTTATATAGCCTATAACCTTCCTCGATAACTGGACTATCCAACACAAAAAGAATTATTCAATTCGAACCAGTAGTTTCGGAGATTAGCGCGTTCAAACAAACAAACAAACAAACTCTTCAGCTTTATAATATTAGTATAGATAACGCTGTATTAAATAATAAGACTTATGAATGAATTATCGTACATAATCAGATAATCACGATTTAGTGATATTTCCTATTTGTTACATAAGTGTTTATATATTGTTTTGTCTTTAAATTATGTATGCAATCCATACTAATGTTAAAATGCGAAAGTAACTCTGTCTGTCTATTCCTCTTTCACGTATAATCTACTGAACGATTTAAATGTCCGCTTGCATAGCAAGAGGTAGCGGGTTCGATTCCCGCCGAGGGATAAATTGTTTGTATGTTCTGCAAGCACTTTTCCCCTTGGTCTGGGTGTTTAATATGTATAATAAAAATATCTATTTTATTTTAAGTACCTATATCAGATATCTAGTACCCGTAACACAAGCTTAGAACTTACCACGGGGCTAAATGTTGTTGTGTAGATTGTCCGGAAATATTTATTGAAGTGAAACTTCTTTAGAATCGTTGTGATTTGAAACCGGATGCAACGGAAGTGGAAATAATATTCTTTTTGCATAGTATTTTTTTTTTGTTTTTTTTTTTATTCTTCTTATTCTTTTGTCGATTTACTTAAGTTTCACTTCTATCGTGTGTGAATCGCACACACACCTTTTTTTTATTATTTATTCGCTGCTCTACTCAGTGTAAAAAAATTGAAGCGAACTGTCAAGACAATGTTATTTCCTTGATTATTCTTAGTTTTTATTTAAATAAGCTTTAAGTTGACCTGTCCATGTATGCCTAGGCCTCTAAGGAAATAAACGTTTTGACTTTGACTTTGACTATTCATTATTTAAATAATACCTATTTATCTTATCTTATCATTGCCACTTCTATATACTTTTACCTCCATTGCCACCCAAGAGCAAAGTCTATTAGAATGCCTGTGGGGACGTAACAGTCAAGGAGCGATTCTTTAATGTCACGACGCTGATGGCATTTCAATGATTCTTATCGCATGTTGTAATTCGGAAGGTCTTAAATTAGAAAATATTCAGAGTTTTGATGTATTACTTCTGTTAATGTAGCTGGTAGAGTAGGTTTTCCTTTTATAAGGAAGTGCTTGAAGATTTTATTTGTGTTGATACTCATTTAAAGACTATTTATGTTTACTTCTAGGAGGATAAAAGGTTTTGGATATAAATGTAAATTTGAAATTTTAGAAAACCCCTGATTCCAATGCCTTAATTTTCTTGAAAGTAAAACACCATAATATTTAGTTATGTGCACGCAACGCGCTTTCTTTTGATACCCAACTCGAGTATATTTGGAGATTTTCAGTTTTCCACCCCCACTCTATCCCCCATAACTTATAAACATATCTAAGAACACTCGCGCCAAACTCACCTTTCATACATAAAAAACTTAATTAAAATCGTTCCATCCGTTTGGGAGCTATGATGTCCCAGACAGACACACAGACAGACAACTTATTACACCCTCTTTTTTGGTCGGGGGTTAAATAGAAGGGGCATCTTTTAAATCTTAAATTTACGGAATCGAGTGATATCGTAATATCTAATAAACAATGTCTTTTATTTATTATTGATATATAATTTTTGTTACCTTTTTTCGCTTTATTTTGATAATATTCATCATCATAATCATTTCAACCGTAGGATTCTTCGATCTCAGGTGTTCCTCAGATAATTTTAGTTGTTGTGATTTTGGTTACGGCGTGCATCCACCATCTGTCTACCTACATATAATTTATAAATATATGTATGTAGAGTGAGTCTAACAAGTTAATTAAGTCGGCACCTTTTATTTAAACGCCCATTCTCTAACTAAATACTAATATTAGCAGCAATAACTATGCTGTTGTCTCAAGAATATTGATAGGTCAAACATTTTATGGACTAGGTCAGGTGCGATTCGGTTGGGTGCTGTAGACTACTTCAATGAAATAGATACAAACATTGCGTATTGTTCATGCAGGATCACCTAACCCGAATCTATTGGACTTTTCTTGCTATTATTATTTAAATTATATTAAGCAATAAAAAAATGTTAAAAGACTGCGAAACAAACATGGGATGTTGAGAAATATTGCTAAAAAAGATGACGAAATTCAGAATTTTATTGCCATAATAACACATAAGAATACTACTACATACATACAATTTAAAGGACTATTTTAAGTCCAAGGTTTTTAATGAAAGTTCAGTAAACCAGATTAAAACCTTCAAAATCCTTCCTGATTTATTAAAAATGTAGGTATAAAAGGTTTAGTGAATTCAACATCAGACATCACTCACATCATTTCTTCATACAACGTAGTCGCAAAACAGTTGTTTCTACAAAATGGTTGCGAAGGTAATTATAAAAAACATTTTATCTTTTACAATAATTGTGAGAGTAGAAATAATAAAGCACAGTTTCATAGCACGGTTCACCATAACTTAGCACATTGCAAAATTATCGTCTTTTATAAATATCAAAACATTGATTTTAATCGGTGTCCATTAATTAATTCGATTACATGAATTTCTCACTCCTTAGAATTTCTATTCCCGTTCGGACCACATCCAATCTCGCAAATGGACATTCAATAGAAACTCTGAATTTGTGTACGACTTCGATCAATGTAGATCTTTTGATGTACTTACTCAGTCTGAATATCAAAACAAATTTAAAATACTCATACTCATTCATTTAAATGATCTACTGAGTATCAGTATCTGTTTAGTAATTAATACACGAGGATAAATAATGCAAATTATCAAAAAATTACGAGTCATTTTAAAAGAAAATAATGTTCTAAGTTGTCCACCAATATTATAAAAATTATAATTTTTTTTATATCTCAAAACACCTATCTATTTTATTCTACTACTTACCATACTATAATTGTATTTTTAGAAAGATAGCTAATATAATTTTTTTTTATTTTATTATTGATAAGCCTTCATTTGACCACAATCTCACCTGAACCGTGACAATGTGGTCTAAGATGGAGCATGAAGGCCTAGAAGATAATTACGACCTAACGTCATTTAAAACAAGTGCTTATCATAGTCTAATACATTATTTATTTTGTTTCAGTTCGTTGTATTCATCGCTATGGTCGTTGCGGCCTCAGCTTCCGACTTCTCCAGCTTCGCGTACAGCGTGGCTGACCCTTACACTGGCGATTTCAAGAACCAGATCGAGTCCCGCGCGGGGAACAACGTCCAAGGACAATACTCCCTTCTTGAGTCCGATGGCACCAGAAGAACCGTCGACTACGCCGCCGGTGCTCAGGGCTTCAACGCTGTTGTACGCAAAGACCCCGCCCTGATTGCCCAGCCTATTCTCCGCAGCCCAATTCTTGCCCAGCCTATTCTTCGCAGCCCAATTCTTGCCCAGCCTATTCTTCGCAGCCCGGTTCTTGCCCAGCCTATCCTCCGCAGCCCGGTTCTGCCTGTTGGACCCCTCCCAGCGCCTTACGACCCCATCTACCGCATTCAGCCTTTCCCCTACCCCATTGCCCACTAATTTATAACCGACACTAATCTACCTGAATAAATTGAGCGATTGAAAATTATTTTCTTTTAATGACACCAAATTTACTAAGTAACTTGAGCTGAAATAAGTAGGTACCTATAATGCTTAAAGTTTTTTTAAGAGTCTGATGACATAATTTCCACAACAATAGTTATAAAATATTATAATGCTTTTGTCAAAATATCTCGATTCAAATGACAGCGCTTTCAGTTCAGTTTCTTGATAATGGACTTTGCGCTTGAAGCGACAATTTGCCAGTGTCGAGTTAAATAAAATTAATTAAAAAAAGAAAAAAAAATGTTAAATAATGTGCACTTTATAATTTTATTTATCTTGACACTGGCAAACTGACGCTTCAAGCGCAGAGTCCAATTATAAGGAATTGAATTGAACAATCTTTTTGAAACGTTCTTAGTTCATCGAGTGAGACTATTTACTTGAATTATATAAACATAAATTACATATTTATTCATTATTGTGAAAAAAACTTTTTTGCCAAAAATAAAACCGAATTCAAAACGGAAACTGAAAAGTAATAAATAATTTAACTTTACAAATCATTTCGACATTATAAGTGATAATTAAAAGGAACATTAACAATTAGATAATTCAGTATTTAATAATTTTGAAGTCGGTGCCAAGTAAAACAATAACTAGATATAATATTATAGGTGCCTAACATCAATCTTTTTCACAACTCAAGCCTAAATAAAAATTAAAAAATAGGAAATTAACTCTAAATATCGGTCCATTCGCGGATATAGGTACGCATTTCTATTTGGGTCCTAAATGCTGTTAATTAGTATGTTATTTTGACATATCTATTGATATTGATATTATAGTGTAGGTAAAAATGTATTTGTTACTACATTAAGTTTTTTGTAGTATTTACTTGGCACCGACCTCAAAATTATTAAATACTTAATTATTTAATTGTTTATATTTCTTTTAATTATCACTTATAATGTCGAAATGATTTGTAAAGTTAAATTATTTATTACTTTTCAGTTTCCGTTTTGAAGTTGGTTTAATTTTTGGCAAAAAAGTTTTATTTCACAATTTTTAGTGTCATCAGATCAACACCAGACCCTCATTAATAAAAGGGCTTTAAAATTCATTATATTGAATAATATTAAGGAACACACAAGTCGGAAAGACAATTTTTTCAAGAGTTTCCCTCAATTTCTTCAGGATTCCACCACCAGATCCAGGTTTCCTTACCATGGGACTACCCTTGGGATACTCCCTTTCTAACAAAAAAGAATAATCAAAATCGGTTCATAAACGACAAAGTTATCCGCGGACATACATAAAATATATATATATATACGGTCGAATTGAGAAACCTCCTTTTTTTTGAAGTCGGTTAAAAAGAGGGCTAATTTGTTTCAACACGAGTATCTACTTCGACACCTAAACTAAAACATCTAAAAGAATTCTCAAAAGCTCAGCTTTCACAGCCATCTGATTATTTAGTGGTTCATTTCGATTCCAAGATTTCTCCGTCTTTGTTCATTGCCTCTTTTTTCCTAAAGGATGTTCGGTGAATTGCAAATCTGTTCGGTTGAGTCGACTTCAAGGGAATCGAGCCTCGAGGGCTGCGTAAATATTTAATGCATATTTCATGGAAACCCAGACGTTTACTTTGTAAGAGATCGGATAAAACAACTTCAGTAGTGTCATGAAACTGTTAGGAGCGTGTTAAGAATCGAAGGAGGAATTTAAATTAGCTTACTATTATTATTTATTATTATTTAATTTATATCGTTATATTTGTTTTAGTGCGTTGAAAAACTATTACATCATCGATTTTATTGCATTTCATCATCACATCAGCTGTAGGTTCACTGCTGGTCCACAGTGGAGCTAAGTCGCTCTCATAGATATTTATTCATTTATTCGTTGCTTCATGTGGTTACAATAAAGGTGTTACATTATAGATGACATGAGCCCCATTGGGG
This sequence comes from Gymnoscelis rufifasciata, assembly GCA_929108375.1. Lineage (NCBI taxonomy): Eukaryota > Metazoa > Arthropoda > Insecta > Lepidoptera > Geometridae > Gymnoscelis > Gymnoscelis rufifasciata. Next base: position 5,892,402 of record OV815303.1, read on the forward strand.
CATTACAATTTTGACTAAAATATAGACGTAGCATTATCTTTTTATATATAATTCTTCTGTGAGTGTGTATGTCACTGAACTTCTCTCAAGCGACTGGACCGATTTTGATGAAATTTTTTGTGTGTGTTTAAGGGGATCTGGGAATGGTTTAGACAAAAAAAAAATTAAAAACCCGCGCGAAGCCGGGGCGGGCCACTAGTATTATGTAAATTACTTCCGGAAAGAGCCAACCTGCATCAACCGTGAACCTGCGGCCTTTACCGAGTAGCCATGGTATGAAACGACCCGTCCATCTAGTTGGTGAACGTCCTACGCTCGCCGAACCGTGGTCTCGATTCCAGAACTCATGTATGTTTCTATATGTAAATATAACATTAGAGAACTCCGTTGTTATATTGACTGTATCTACCTACTACTCAGTCTTGTCATAAAATATTACTATATATTAAAAGCATCAATCATGAGTGGCGTTGGTTTGTATATGCTAAATAATAATGGTAATAAAATATAAACTACGTTTAAAAAAAACCGACTTCAAGATCTATCTATATAAATAAAAATGAATTGTTGTTCGTTAGTCTGATTAAAACTCGAGAACGGCTGAACGGATTTATCTTATCTTAGTCCTGAAATGTTCGTGGGGGTCTAGAGAAGGTTTAAAAGGCGAGAAAAAAACGAATAATTGCCCGGAACTTTTTTTACCCGTGCGACGCCGGGTCGGGCCGCTAGTCTTATAATACGAGTATATCCCATCATCAGAATTTAACATGGTGACAATTAGACCACTCTTCAAACATACCCTTTTCGAATAAAGCTTTAGATTTTTTTTTCTAAATCGTTTCAAAATTAACGGAGATATTACTTACCAACCATTACAAAAAATTTTCAGGAGAATTATAAACCTCGTATTTTGAAGTCGTTTAAAAAGACTTATCATAAATTAACATTATTCAAAATAGACATTAGGGTCCAAACAATAAGTCCTCTTTGATAAGAAATACTGTGCCTAGGGCGTTGTAGGTCTGACCTGCTTTTTATAGCTAATTCGGTTAAAGTCCAAGGAATTGTGGAAAGTAATGGATTCCAAGAATACAATTTGCTTATTTTTCTCCCAAATCGTTCGTTTCAAAGAGTGTCGAAATTTCAACATGATTATTTTTTTTTCCAGTAATAGACAGATGCTGATTAATAATTCCTCACTTTTATTGTGCTTTAGAATTTATTATATAAAAATATTTATTTGTGTACAAAAATGTTGATTAAAAAAAATAAATAGAAAATGCATTCGTCTTTTTGAGATGTTAGGACTGTCGTAATGGTTGTTTACATTGTTGACTGCGACTAGTCGTTTATGTTATGATGGACGAAGAAAAATATAGTCCTACGTATTTCCTGATAACTATTCCGGAGTATTTTTGAGACAAGAATGAATAGGTAAGTTCTTTTTAGGTATGTGTGATCCATGCTCGTAAGCATGTAAACTTAGCATCAGGTGACATTGTGGTGAAACAAAAGTCAATAAAATTAACCATAAATAAGAAGTTTTGCTTTAATATTCAAAATAATACAATAATAAAAAAAAATCTCTAATTCTAATAGCTAAGTTCCCGTGAAAGTAGAAAGTCATGCTATTTTTTAATGTGTTCGTGATGCGCTTTCATTTGAGCTCCCACTCATATTTGCAGATTTGCAGATTATCGGGTTTTCTTCCCAACATTTACCCCTCATATCTTTCAAACGGGTCAACCGATTATCATGAAACAAATTTTAATAATTGAAATCACTTCAACTTTTGGGGAGCTATATGCAACAGACAGACAGATAGACACGTCAAACTTATAACACCCCTCTTTTTGGGGTTTTTGGGGTTAAAGATAAATAATTTTACCATCACTTATTTTAATCACTAGTAAATTCTTATATTTAAGACAAAGTCACAAGGCGCTTGCTTATGCACCCCTATTTTCGTTCCCACCGCTGCACTGACACAGGGACTAATCTCTTTGAAGAGAGAGATTAGGCCTTAATTCACCACCCTGGCCAAGACTGTATATTCAACAAACTCTTCAAAGTTTTTTAAAGCCGTCCGTTTGCCTCACGATGTAAAGCACGTGTTTCATGAACACATTAATTTTTCAATAAGAAAAATCCATCGATCCATAGCGTGTGCTCTCAATTTGCCGACGAAGCGTTTGCTTTTGAGATTTCAATAAAAAGTATACGAACTAGCGTTCTTGATTAAATTGTCAACCAATCCATCAAGTTAATGCCCAGCTAGTTAATAATACAGTCAACAGCAAAGTAAACTGATGGAATAGGGTCTCAAAATAATATAAACAGCAAATTAGGAAAAGTTACGGACTATTGTAATTAGTTAAAATAAAGGAACAAATAATGTGTAATAGGTTAAGTGATCACATTATTTCGATCCTCGGTGTTATTATGATCATTCTCGTTTGACCAATTAAAACTTCAATTAAAATTGATTTAGTATAACTTGTTACATCTGGCACGTTACACTATAAGATGTTTTGAAACATTGATTTTGATCTTACTTTCTTTTGCTGCTGACTGTACATTTCGTTGAGACCTTATATAAAGCGATTTTGTTTTGTTTTTAAGGGCGAGGTCATTATCTAGTAAAAACCTGTCCGTTAATATTCCAAATAAAAGGATTTTGTAGAAGGTCAGTATCAAGAGCGGACAAGTCTTACGGCTAAGTTATTTATTTTTATGCCATATAAGCTTTCATGTGACCACAATCTCACCTGATGCAAAGTGACGATGTGGTCCAAGATGGGGCATGAATACCTAGAAGATACATGTGTGATAGAATTATTGAATATAAAATATTTATGAATATAATATTATTTATGATTTAACAGACGTCCCTTCTTACCTCACTAAACCCGACTAACATCGTGTCACGTCATTCGAAAAATTTAATTTGTAGCCCTCATTTGTATGCATACCTCGCCTGCAGTTTATTAAGAATGCACTGAACCCTCGCGGGCTATGGTCAGCTCCGTTTCATCCATTAAACCTTCTGAATTAAGTTGGGACGTGCTTTTAGTATCGCATAATTTTTCTAGGTATTCAGATGACTGAAGATGATGTTTGTTATATTAGCATTTATATGTATTTTGCTAGTTTTAACGGTAAATCTGTGTTAGTTTATATAAAAAGAGAAATAGTTATACTAAGACGTTTGGATGGTTTCTAACCCTGTCAATAGCGTCAAATCGTCAATACCTTTGGTAATTTATAATAAAAAATGGCAGTTAATAATATTTTTCCAAAAAAAATACATATTATGTCATCGATTCTACGAATCTGAGGGTTAAAAAAAATCTACTACATAAGGACATGGGTTTTATTTATCATACGTAATAAGTTAGTTAAAGTAGTCTCAGCGAAGGGGCTAATTTTATTGTATTAATTAGTTCAATATTTCGACCAAAAAGAACGTTTGACAAAAATATCTTATCATATAATTTAACTCAATGTTGCGTTTACTTTACATAATTTTAAATCCTGGCTCTTATAAAGGCATAATATCGCCTGATTATAAAAATCTAAGGAATCCTTAACGAATGATTCCATTGATAAAATCGAGCTTTAAAATCATGTTTCGCTCAAATAAATAACAGAGAAAAGCTTCTGTTAATCTACGAAGATTAAAAGCTAAATACTTAGTTAATAAAATCCACGAAAGCAAAGAAATCGCTTTGTAAAGTTAAAAAAGCGTGGGCACTGAAATATTACCCTCTTTATAAATTATTAAAGTTTATTCACGCAATAAACGTAGTACTTACTGATTTACATTTAATAAGCAGTAGTTATAAATAAGGTAAACGTATCGTTAAGCTACAAGTGCCTATTCCACTCGCGTTAGCGTGAAATATCAAGCGAAATGTGTTAATAACAGAAATATTTTGTATGTAATGTTGGATTTTTTTACATATAAAGCAGAGCGCACACTGCATACAAATAGAACTTAGTAAATTACTTAGGCACTGCTTATTACCAGTATTTGAACAAAAGGTCTATTTTATGAAGTATATCAGATGTCTAGTACCTACCCATTTACTATTACACAAGCTTAAGAGCACGGTGCTAAATGCTGTTGTGAGAGAGAGAAACATTTATTGACACATCGAAACAAAAAATTCAACAAAACAAAGAAAAACAACTAATAGGTTAAAATTTTTGTGAGATATGTGCTAAAAGGCCCCGCCTCAGCAACCCCACACTTAGAGCGCGAGGTGCGATGATTTTCAGACGAGACCTTAGAACACACACATCACGAGCGACGACTTAATGGCAAACATAAAAAAAAAAGATTTTGAAGTAATAGTAATTGTTGTGTGTGGATTGTCCGGAAATATTTATTGTTTTAAATAGACATGCCCACTGCTGGGTCACAGACATTACTCTTTTGTCTAGTGAGATTAGGCCTTTATTAAGCACGCTGGCCAAGTACGGATAGGTAAATGTCACAATGTCTTTTAAACTCTACAAAGTTTACAGAATATGCCGGGTTCTTTACGATATTTGCCTTCACCGTTAAAGCACGTATTTTAAAACGCACATTAATTTATAGAGAAGAAAGATCCAGAGCTTGGTGGGGCTTGAGCCCACGGCCCTCGGAATGCAAGTGTGCTGTAATTAATAAAAATGCTTAGCTACAACAGTTTTTGTATTTGGACACTGCAACTCAAACATACTTAATTTCAGAGCAGACCAAAATCCTTTTCCCGAGCGGGCTACTCTTAAAATGAGAAACGTAATAATAACTTTGAAAGTGACTCAAGATGAGTTACTCTACCAAAATTGCACTGTGAATTCATATTGTTGCATGGAGTCTGCAATTATCCTGCACTATGGCGAAGCTTTAACAAGAGAGCGGTGTTTACTCCAGCCACAGATTATAGAGTAGGTTTGGGCACACAGCATATGAGTTTCACATTTTGGCGGAAATTTTCAAAGGGTAAAGGCCTGGTCGTGCTTTTAAGGAAAAAGCGTTTATTGACGGTCGTGTTTTAAATTGAAGGAATTATGATAAAAAATTTCTCTCTCTCTCTCAGTGACTTTTCTCACGTTAAATGCGTATTAAGAATAGACGGTTCTTCAGAGCTTCCTTCATAGAACATGTGTGTTTCCGGTTGGATGATGTTGATGCTAATGTGCCTAGTATGTAAGATCCACGAAAGTGTATGAAAAATTAGTTTTCTCTATTAATAGTTGTTTCAAAATAATTTCAACATCAAGAGTTTTGGAACCCATGGTGTTGAAAACGTCTTTTTAGTGTTCCCTGTTTAAAAGCAAAACGGGACCCTATTACTGAAACTTTGTCATCTGTTACCAGGATGTATAAAGAATTGTGACAGGTAAACCGTTTAAATTTTTATAAATGGTGTATTACTGTTGTCACTATAGCTACAAATACGTAATAAATAAATAAATATAAAGAGGCTCTCATACAACAAACGTTATTTTAATAGTGCTTAGATAACTTAGATAACTATGGGTGTCAAACCCATTGTTTTCTAGGAAGTAGCCGCGAGCCAGAGATGACGATATATTATGTTCTTTTTGCTCTTTCGCAAAAGTACGGTAAACTTTTTTTGTGTTTTTTTTTATTGCAAAATTTGTACACGGAACCATAAGTCAATCTAAAACTCTTCAAATTTATTTTTAAATCAAGGCCTTAATGGGTAAACCTAGCAACAAAAAGTAACACAAAATATAATAAAACGCACCTTTTGAAGCAATTTAATCAACAAAACACTAACATTAAAACTAATGAAAATAAAACTCTATTACTGCGACAACACCTCTTGGAAACAATTTTTCCATGAAACGACCCCTCTACGGGCGGGTTAAATAACTCTCGTTAACTTTTCCACACTGTAACGGTCTGTGTGATTATTTACCAGATGCGTTGCGATTTTTAACGAGGTGATTAGAAAAGCCTTTTTCGCCTCCTGCCGCTAAAACATTGGATGCATTAGTAGGGAAAAAAGTTACGATGACTGGCGCATATTTAAATTTTCTATTAAACTTATGATATTCATTTATGTTGTTTAGTAAATAATAATTTCATTGAACATTCAGCTAAACCGGCATATAGAAAATATAATCTTTTAAAAATAATAAATACGAATAGCTCTATCCTTGCACGCGTAATTAATTAGGTGATCGCGGTTTTCGAGACATAACTTTTGCCCGTGTTTTTTTATTTGGCAAGATAAGGAGTTTTCCCGTACTAAAAAGAAGGTTATAAATACTATGTACTTATCTATCACCCAGAAATAGAAACAATGGCTTATTTCAGCTTAGAAGATAATAAGTCAATATTTAAAGAATATTTATCAATTTTATTGAATCTATTAAGTTAAATTAAGGCAAAGAGCCCAGATAATCTTCATATCCAAGAATGATAAGAACACATAACACTTAATCTGAATTTGGACAGATGTGTGTGGTATAAATTTGTGAGGTACTGCGTGACTCGTGTGGGGTCCGTGTTTGAAATTTATCGTAGGGAAGGAAACCTGATTCTGGGCAGGAAAAATATTATCCTATTTAATATGGATGCCGCAAATCTTCTTTGTTCAATAAGTTAAAAAAAATATGGTAATGTAAAAAACTAGGATAATTATACGACTTTGGGATGAACGTTAAACGTTAATGCCTAAAAGCCTGAAAGTAAGTAACTTGAGATCTTAACCTACCTAAGTAAATACCTTGAGATCTTTACCATGTAATATATGACTAATTAAATACTAAACACAACTTTAAAATTAACGCTTTGCGCCCATTGAAGCCAAGTCTGTTTCAATACTATTAAGTCTCAACACAGACTCGCCGTTGACAGTGTGCGCGGCTTCTTCTATTTTGTAAGGCGGTAGTCAGTCGCAAAACGGTTTTGTCTTGGGTCAGCGCGAAGCCTGACCCAAGACAAAACCGCCTTACTTACTTGCCTTACTTAGAGCATAAAAGTGGTCCTTACACGAATCACCAATTTAGGTTCATAATAACTACAGTCGATACTAAAATATCCACCTAATCAACGCAGATATCTTCAACCCCTAAATCTAAAGACGTAAAAAGATAAGATGGATTCCAACCGCAGTAGTAAAATACCAGAGACCAATGTATCTTGATCACGAATACCGCAGTTATGATCCTGACGTACCTAGCATCCACTAACGACTTGGCTCCGGCTTACTTGAAACTCCCCTTTGTTATATCCGATACGATATTAATATAATGTTTAAATAAATTACAAATCACTGTACACAAATTGATTTTGAGAAATTTTATTTCATGTCGTTTCTTCTTTTTATAAGTTTGTTTGTAAAATTAGTAGTTAATTAACTTGAATTTGTGTATTATAATGTAACTCAAAAATTACCCAATTTACCTTGAAGAGCTACTTCGCCGTAACACATTAGCACGGGAAGTAAGTCCAAAACCCCATCATAGTGCTCGTAAATAATATGGTTTTATTTGAAACGAATATTATTGCTATTGCTATAGTGTATGATAGTACTATAGTTGTTATGGTCTTAATTTAGTCTTAAGCGTTCTGATGATGTGACCAATACCTATTTGGAAAAAAATATCTTTATCTATAATGTTATTTTAATACATGTTACTTTTGTAAATGTTGAACCAGCGCTTAGTTATTTCGGATATTTTGTAGGTTCAAAAGTATGAACTAATTTTTTTTTTTATTTAAATTTTAATACAATACTACTAATACGGTGTTTTTATAGCTCTCAAAGTCCCTATTTTCTAATCAAAATCATTTTAATGATTAGAACGAAAATAAGTAATAAACAGACCGAGAGAGATAAGGGACAGTCCGAGATAAATTTGCATTTATAATAAAATCCATCACAATGTCTCGTCCAATATCGCTATCGGGCGTTATCGGCCCACCTTTTTAAATTGTGTTAAATATCGTATCGGATGGTCAAATAATTCAAATAATGCCTGCGCTGCGGTCGGGATGACATGCCAAAACCTAGGTCTTGGATTTTGTGTTTGAGAACTAACTTCTAGTATAATTAGGGAGGTTGTGACTGTCTCAGAATTTAGACTGGAATTGCAAATGCCTTTCTGCTGAACTATATTTCGCAGCGGAATCTACTTATAAAAAATGCAACGTTTTTTTACACGTAGATAAGATTAAATGTTTTGCTTTTTTTAAATTTATTAATTTTTACCTATAGCTACATAACAACAATTCAGAATCTCAGCCTACTAAGTGTATTTTTTTTTATTTTATAGGTAAAGATTGATTGCTGTTGTTTGATGAGTGCTAAAATATCAAACAATAAGGAATAATAATAAATAAATGGTAAATTTCCTTACAGTTACCTACAACTTTTATCTAAAAGTGAATAAACTTTTAGATAAAAGTTGTAGGTAACTGTAAGGAAATTTACCATTAATTTATTTTAAAAAAAAAATCTTGTTAAATAAAAAAAGGTCTGTAACTACTTAATTCCGCCCATCGCAATACACGCCATTTGAAATCACGAAACAATCCACCATTTGAATAATATACAACCTGATTAACTAAACCATAGACTAAACAAATATACGCAAAATTGCATCGTTTGTTATTCATCATCTCGAATTTATTCCACCTGAGTAAATAACAGTCTATTTACAATAGACTAATTAGACAAGCAATGTTATGTACTCCATTATGCATTTGAAGCATAACTAAATGCGATTGTTAGCTAAACAGTACCTATTGCTAAAATAAACTACAAGTTACACACAATGTTGATACCGTTTTCTTTGTCAGAATATCTCAAATGGAAAATAATTTTAAGTTGAAAGCATAGAATTCTGTCTGTTGCAGGAAACTTGATTCCGACCAAAAAAACGATACGATACTATTTATACCATTAGCGATAATAATTAATAATCTTCGACACATCCAAGTTTAAAAGTATATATTAGGATTAATTACATTGATTGGCATTCAGAAATGAAGCATGTGATTGAAACTGTAGTTTTCAAACTCTTATCTACCTATTTTAAGACTCAGAAAGTATAAATGCCTGTATACCTACTCGCAAATATCATTAGTTTATGGATGAACATACCATTTGCAACAGCATCAAAATATAAGAAAACTTAAAATCAGTTAATTCCAAAAAGCCTAATAAGACAGGTAAGTTTTATAATACGAATAAGTTACCTATAATATTATGACTTATAACGGGTACCTACCATGAGTTGACGGTTTTTGAGTTTTTTATTATTTCGACGCTGATGCATGCGCCAAGATCAAGGCAATAATAATACTCCGATAATGCATGATCACGGCAAATCATGGTATGCTACCCGCTTAACGTCATAAAATAGTTAAGAACCATGATCATTTCAAAAGTTTAGTTACCTACAAGTTTTTGTCTATTACTACAATATTGGACACGTAAAACAAGAATTAAAATGTTTAAATCTTAATGATTTTTAAAGGTGATAAACCTCACATTTTAGGTAAGACAATTTTTAAATTTTTATAAAGAAAAAGATTCAAGAGAAGAGAGAAAAAAGATTATAGAGAAAAAAGACGCAACCATTAAAATAAAAATGTAAAACGCATTATATTTATTCTAACCCCAAAAGCAAGTGGAATAAAGAAAAAATCCAACGTTTTTCCAACGAATTGAAAATGTTTTATCTACCAAGGCAACATCTCATCTGTAAAGCACGTGGATGCAGGTGGTGGGAAACAATCGCGTTTCATTAGGACGCTCTTTTCAGTTCCTTTGCTGTTGCTGAAAATTGCTTGGAACTGTGAGCCTAGCAGAAAGTTTACGAGTTTTTACGTGTAAGTGAATGGTTGCGTTTACAAGAAGCAGTCTCTGCTTTTGATTAAAAAATGGTTATTTTCGCTCAACGTTTATACCCACTGATAAATCTTATTTTAATTTATTTTTTGGAAAAGAAGAAATAATGAAATAACTTCTATTTGAGACACTTAGACAGGGATACATCATAATGTCATGTCAAATAAATCATTAATTACATTTAATTTACTATTACATGTTCAATTGCTAACAATTATAGGCAATCACAGATGAGGTGTGTGACATTACACTGTTATTACAATTAAACTGTGCCACTATAAACTCCTTACTTAGATTAGATACATACAGTATAAAATATTCACTCAATTCGAAGAAAAAGTATCTTACAAGCTTCAAACTAAACATTTGTTAATATTTGCTAGGTTTAAAACAATCTTGATTCTATGGTAGCATTCATCTTCTTTTTCAATACCACAGTGAATCTACAAAAAAAAAGTTTTGTAGGTATTATTCTCACCCTAGCTTGCCATAAACTACTGGAATGGTCAATATTTTCAGCCCTCTGCACTTATCAATATCTAATCATCCATAAAAAAGCTAGACCACTCAATATCTTCCCCGTCGTACAAAAATAAGGAAGCACAGGCCCTCGGGACCAATTCATCTTGCCAGACATAAAGAACTGACTTATCTTAGATAACTTTGCCCAGTCGGTTACTATATAGATCGAAAAAACACCGTAAAAGGCCTTAGGAACTATACAAAAGTCACTTGATATGAAATGAGAATGTCAACATCAAATAGAAATCAAAATCGCTCACTAATTACTAGTTATATTCCATTATGATTGATTTGATTTGATTTATTAAAAAAATGTGTATACCTTTATGATATAATAAAGTTAATTTTATTGATTAGTTTTGTATACTAAGTATAATAGTTAGCTAATATATAAGCTTATAAATAAATAAATTATTGCAAAATATGAGCGACCGACTATTTCCAAATAAACATAAGTAAAAAACCGAATTAGAAAAAGAACACAACTCCTGTCCTTGTACAAAACAGAACATGAGACAGATTGGGGACTATATATAACCTAATTGCATAGCTCCTGAAATAATTTTTTATAATAGCCACCTACCTCACTTTGATATTGTAACTCATTTTATGTCAAATAAATAGTTTATAACCCCAGACAAAAAAGAAAGGGGGTGTTATAAGTTCGACGTGTCTGTTTGTCTGTCTGTCTGTCTGGGAAATCATAGCTCCCAAACGGATGAAGCAATTTCAATTTAATTTTTTTTTTCTATGAAAGGTGAGTTTCGCGCGAGTGTTCTTAAACATGATTGATGAAAATCGGTTAACTCGATTAAAAGTTATGAGGATAAAAATGGGGAACGAAACCCGAAAATCTGCAAAACATACTCGAGTGGGGTCTCAAATGAAAGCGCATCACGTGCACATTACAAAATATAATGATAGTATGACTTTTTACCTACATGGGAACTAAGGTTCTAAAATCAGGGGGTTTTCTTAATTGTAAATTTAGATTATTTACTTACCCTTGACTTTACTATAAAATATTTACATTCGGTCTGCTTTTATCTATACTTAAATGAATACATACTCGTAACATTATGATGAACCCATTACTAACACAACATCAACATATTAATTTATACAAAATATTTGCCTAAAAGCTAAAGTATTCACAAATCCAGCAAAATTATCAGGTTAACCAATGTTGCAATAGTTAATTGAACAAATAGCTGCTCAATCGACATTAGTAATGAACTGTGGCTTTAGTTAATATCAGATTTACCTTTTAATTAAGTACGTACTCGCATCGGATTAGCTTACAAATTAGAAATTGGTAAATTCGATCATACGCATAAGCACCCCTTATACGTTACCACTGCTGGGACACGAACACTTCTCTCTTGACGTGAGAGTTTAGTCCTTAATTCGCTAGTCAAGTGCGGATTAGTGAATGTCTTATGTACCGAACTCTTCAAGGTTTTGAGAAAAAACTGAGTGAGAAAAATGTTTCTTTTCCCGCCGCGTCTATGTAACTTGCACAGTGTTATTTGTTACTAGCAATGTTAAACTAACAGCCTTATAATAGACCGGTTAAAATAGGGTTTGACGGCGCGGAGGCAGTGCGGCGGCAGCGCGGTGGTTCATCATATTTCGCTCTGACGGCGTCGTGCGCTCGTGCGACGCCGTCAGAACGAAATATGATATAATCTTGAAAACGAATGGACGTATTAAACAAATTTTGCAAAGGTGTCTTTGTAGCAGAGTATACAGAAAGAATAAAAAAAAATCATAAGTAGTGATGATACTCAATAAGTACCTACTTTTGTGACTACTTTTGTGCGGAACATTTAATGGCATCAAATAGTGTATTGTCATGTCAGTGACAGTATGCGTGCAAAATTGCATCACATTCGGAAAACAAGTGTCAAATTCAACTTGCAAGATTGGATTACAAACAAACATCGAAACAGGTGAAACTTATATTAAAATCCTGTAAAAAATGCAATGAAACTCGATTTATGTAAATAAATCAATGTCAAAACGCTTTAACACGCGTGGACGGGATGTGTACGGTTAGTCCAATAAATATGAAAACATTTTGAAAAAGATATTACGCGTTGGATACGCGTAATGCTTTTACTCAAATTCAAATAGACTTCCAACAGGAAAGCGTATATAGAATAATTTATGCAACCTATTTACAAAGATCTAAGAATATCATGTTCAAATTATAAAATTATGCAGACAATTTATTTTCATTGTCGTTTTAATCGTCGAAATCTACTGTCATTTTGCGTTCCATTCTACATTTACGTTTTAAAACTCACCATTCCATTGAGTTATATCAATAACATTATCATGGAAATGAAGGAGTATGGTCCGAAATTAGCATAAGGAGGGTAACGCCATATTTTCATAATAACCCCAAGCTGGGAGGGTTGGGTTTTCAGATAAAATATATACCTGAAATTACCTTCACGGAAAACCAGTCAAAATAAAACTCGCTTAACATATTAAGTACAATTTTACAAACTGGAATTTGTAATGTGGAGGAAAAGTATAAAATGTATTATGTAAAAAGTATAATCTTCAGATTAGGTACAGTATATAATACTCTGATAACCTTGATCTATGGGAAAAACATCGATTTTGGCTCTATATTTCTCGCATCGTGGGCGAGGCGCAATAAACACTATGTAACATTTGAAAACTTTTCTTCCTTTATTGTTTTATAAATGGATGTCGTTACTATGCAAATTAAAAACATGCCCAACATAGCAGTTTTGCAGTCGCAACCCATAATTATTGATAGATCATAACAAGTCTCCAAGAATTGAACACGCCAATCCTGCACCTGAAACAAACTTGCTGCCTACTTTCACAATAATAAATTATAATCGCCCGCGCAATAATTAATTTTCCCGCTGAGAATAGTAACTTTTGTTCTTTACTGGGTTTTTATACTTACTTTTATGTCCATGCCAAATTTCATTAAAATCGGGCTTTGTTCGCAATCGTGGATTTTCCCGCGAAAAAGTTGCCTATGTATTATTTTATAAACTCGTAATTATTAAGTTTCGTCAAAATCCATCAGTAGTTTTTGCGTGAAAAAGCAACAAACACACTCACTTACATCCTCGAATTTAGTGTTAATTGATATTAAACAACGAAAAGTATATTTACTTTTGATGCAAATTATAGATCGAAGTCATTTATAGTCATCATTAGTCATTTAATGATAATAAAATTATACGTCACAATTGCATTTTGGTTACACTGTTTTTAGTAATAATGTCAAAACAAATAAATCATCAAATTCAATTACTTAATAAATGTGTCAAATTACAAATACTTAGTCAATAACACATAATCAAATTTTAAATAATAAATCAATACAATACAAACGGAATGTCAATGCAAGCAAATTAATTGGTATGTCAGCTACTTATGATTTGTCAGGGAACACTCTAAGAAATCATCATAGGTATAAAATGTCTGTTAAATGAAGTTAAAGCTTATTGCACATTGAAAGAACGACATCAAGCTGTTTTTAAAAAGCTTCTCCAAATGTAAAACAATCGATCTAATGCACAAGGCTGCTAGTTCCATTGAAAGCGGAACGTTGTATGTCGCGCCACATAATGTTTGAACTGTTGTTGAAAACTTTTAGTCGAACGGGATCAACTCAAAGCCTTTCTTCAACTTGGAACGGTTTCAAGAGACCACGTGTCTTTAAAACATTGAATAATGGACCCGTTCAGTGGCTTTGTGGGTTCGGGGGAATGTTTTTGTTGGTATTTGTTGGACTTTTATCCGGAACTATTTGTTCGATGCTTGAAACACAATTGTGGATGTATTTTTACATTTGACGTTGATACTTTACTTTACTTCAACTTGGAACGCGTATAATATATTTTGGCGGTACGTATGAAATCTATAGTAATATCAAAGCGGTGGAGAGTTTGTCACATCGTGAGGAAACCGGCATGTTCTAAGAACTTTGAAGATAGAAAAAAAGGGTAAATGAACGCATCTGCTATAATGCTAAGAGAAACAAACATATATCTGTAACTAATCGGATTATTTATATTACTTCAATAAAGCGTATTACATAAAGTATGCTACAAAATAATATAAATAAAATACAGTGAGACTACGAAGTATCGCGCAAAGAGGAGACCCCGAGAATGAGATACGCTGTGTAATGAAAGACAGACAGACAGACACGTCAAACTTATAACACCCCTGTTTTTTGGTCGGGGGTTAAAAATACATTCAATTATAGTGTAACAATGGGCCTACCATCAAATAAAGTACAAACCGGTGAAATATTTAAAAAATATATAATATTTTAATCATATCCTGGACTGAAATTTGTATGGCAACCCATATGTAATATATATTTTGAGCTATTACATTGAAAATAGAATATTTTTAATCAAATAAGCATCTCGGTGAAGGTCGTTCTAAAACTGTAATATCCTCTACTATTACCGTGTATACACAGAACTCGTTTTTTTTAACTGTTTCTAATACTACTGCTATAGTGTAAACCCATTGTGCAAAATTGATAAAAGGAAATAATTTAATTAAAACTAAGTTAATCGATACCGATACTATATCGATTTGATAAAAACAGCATAAAATTATATACAGGCTCATCATATTATCATTATCTTTTGATTTAAATTTGGCGATTCCTTAATTGTGAAAATGATTTCGCGGGCTTATATTTATTTACCCATATTGTTCATCACTTAACTGTTTTTAGCAAAATGAAGTTGCGTTTGTATTTCTGTTGAAATAAGTCCATGGAGACAGATCCAACCGCCACCAACAAACAGCGAAGTTGATGTAAAGTGCTCACTAACTAACCGCTTGCAACTGGGTGACTCTTTAGATAAATAGAAAACTCGTTCCACACAACTCCAACTGGCTTTGATCACTGATCGAACGAAGATACAGTGTCTAGATGAGTCTCTCCATTATATGTTTGCTAGTGTAAAATAACCTTAAAAAAACACAATCTAAATTTGACCACGTAATACGCGACTTACTAATTTACACTCTCTTGGAGAGACCCAGGGCTAACTAATGAGAATTATAGCTTTGAATTTAAGATTTTGGATTATACATTAAAATCTAATTTAACGTGTTTCGAAGTAATGATATTTTTGACTTGGCATGTATATGTCATTAAGTACTGTCTAATTTTTTAGGAGCTAACAAAACCGTCGCCTTTCCTAAACCGACAGAAACTTTTGACTACCCAGAACATTACTCAGTTTCGCAGCTCAGCGCCCACATATCTTTATTAAGAAGTTTTTCCATTAGTATACATTTTCCTTGTTACACTAAATCCTGGCTAGTTCCACAGTTGCACGTCAACCGCATCGTAGTCGACCACTCGGCACTAATCAGTGTTTGTACATCGCTTGCACCATCGATGCTTCAAATCCATTGCGAATGGACACTAATGCCGTGTTGATTCGCAAAGCTGTACATTAGTCAGTTTGAGCAAACGATTCTTGTAATCGATTTATTCCGGTTGGTGAGATATAATTAATACTCAGTCGACAATAATTTCAGCTTTGTAGCGAGGATTTATATATGAAACCATTAGTGGCTCTCTGACATACATAGGTATCTGAGTTGAGCGACATATTTTTTATGCCTGAACAAAAAGGTAAAATAGGCTAACGCTTGTAAGCATTAAAAATTCTGTTTCTGAATTACATAACTGAATTAGCTAAATCACACAATAAGCCTATTATGAGATATTTTGAACAAGGGTGACAAGCGTGTATTGAACTGTTATTAAACAGATTTGGTTTTTATTCACAGACTTTTTATAAACCTGATAATAAAGTGAAATATTTTTAATGTATACAAGTGTTTATGCTTGCAAATTATGAAGACCGCTATTAACAGTACGGGCCTAGTAGCTTCTCACAGAAATAATTATCAGAATTTCGTCAGGATTTACAAAACAATTCCCATAATCATACCTTCTTGTTGATCAATCCTTAACAGACTTCGCTCATTAATTATAAAATTATTCTATATCTCCTTAGATAACAGCGTTTTAGTTGTACTTGTGAGAAAGGGTTAGACATATTTAACTAATTTGACATGCAGAGTGGGTCTACTTCAGCTCGAGTCGGTCTTAGTATCTATTCAAAGACTAACAACCTTCGGAATTAACTAGACTAATTCAAACATGAAGTCATCTACAAGTTTTGAGAGCTGTGAAAACGAGTAGAATCCTCATGGTTAAGTTTACGCAAAGAGCTTCTTGATCAAAGACGCAAGTTTTAATTGTAGGAGTTTACCAAGAAATCAGTAAGAACTCACCTTAAATCGTTTGTTTGCGGAAATATCAATTGTTTTTCCTTAGTAAAGAGTTCACAGATTGAATATGTTAATTTAAATAATTTCATTATATTAAGCATCGTTAAATAAAGCCACGGCATTGCCACTTTGAATGGCATGAATATGACTAAGTCTTAAGCTTCAATAGAGAATAATAAGATGTATATTTTATATCTTAAACATAACGAGCAACGCATTTTCACGATGTCTCCAGTCTGAAAACAGGATGACACAGCCATAAATAATAATAGAGTAATAAAATCCGAAATAGGAGAGTTCGCAAAGAATAGTCGCAACAAGGAGCGTATTATTCAGTGTCAGTGACGGGACGTGTCCTGTAATATATGTTTTAATAAAAGGGTTTCAATTCTCACCCGAACATACATCACCCAAAGAAACCCATGGTATCAATAATATCGGGAAAGATCTTCGATTTATTATTCATTGAAGTCGCTGGGCGCAGGGCTGCCCTATAAATCCGGGGATCGGCACTAAATCATCGTTTGCGCGCCGGACGTGTGCAGAAACGATTTTTATTATTTTTTCATTGGCAGAAACAAATGGATAAATCGAAATAGCATTCGTAATAATTACATAGTTTTTATTCCGCACGTATTCGAGATTTATTCGGTGACCGAGTTCTGCGAAATTTTATTGCAGCCGGGTGTTAAATGGATTTTGCTGAGGCATTCGTTTTGAATCATTAACAATGTATCCTGAGGCCTAAACAAAGCCAGTCAGGTGGATTGGGATGGCCGCTGAAAGATTCCATAAAAACTGTAATGGTACCCTTGTCACGTCCCGACATCTTATTTATCTAGTCACGGCCAAAATCATTGTTTCCTTTTTCGGTGTGTTTGGGCAAAAACACACCTTATTACTGCCAGCGGCTAACAGATGAACTGCTGAACCATTGTTCTCGATCGCTGTGTGCGACATTTGTTCCTGACATTAGGAAGAAATGCCTTTGCAAAAACCTCACCTAGTTACGTAAACCCAAACTATGTAAGCCTTTTAAATATTTAGAACCACGGTCTTTGAATTGAAAATGCACCTAGGTTTTTAAATTTGTAGGGTCACAACTTAATAAGATAATTTATAACCTCTATGATTTTGGACCGACACTGGTGGCAGAATGCAATAGGTGGATTTGCATTTTGAAGGTGGGAAAAAGTCGCTTGCAGCACAAGAGGTAACGTTTTCAATTCTCGCCGAGGGGAAACTGTTTTTATGTTATGCAAGCACTTCCTCTTTGCTGTTTATTATGTACTAGCTGTGCCCTGCGGTGCTACCCGCGTTATAATGGATGAAGTACTCTTAACCAACAACATATTTATTTGAATAAAGATTAATATTATTATGTTGATACAACTTAAACAAATTATTTCGACCAAATTAGGTACCATAAAAACGGTTTTTGTGAGTTAATCTTAAAAGATAGATATATACTATCGCGGACTGTTTTTTAGATCATTAAAAGAGCTATTATTCTTTAATACATATTTTTTGTGTATCTTGAACCGTTTTCACGGCGCACGCAACGGAAGGCTTCAAAGATGAACAATTTCTCCCGTTTTTTACACATTTACCACTATATCTTTGCTCCTATTGGTCGTAGCGTGATGTTATATAGCCTATAGCCTTCCTCGATAACTGGACTATCCAACACAAAAAGAATTATTCAATTCGAACCAGTAGTTTCGGAGATTAGCGCGTTCAAACAAACAAACAAACAAACAAACAAACAAACTCTTCAGCTTTATATATTAGTATAGAGTATAGATGATACAACTTAAACAAATTATTTCGACCAAATTAGGTACCATAAAAACGGTTTTTGTGAGTTAATCTTAAAAGATAGACATATACTATCGCGGACTGTTTTTTAGATCATTAAAAGAGCTATTATTCTTTAATACATATTTTTTGTGTATCTTGAACCGTTTTCACGGCGCACGCAACGGAAGGCTTCAAAGATGAACAATTTCTCCCGTTTTTTACACATTTACCACTATATCTTTGCTCCTATTGGTCGTAGCGTGATGTTATATAGCCTATAGCCTTCCTCGATAACTGGACTATCCAACACAAAAAGAATTATTCAATTCGAACCAGTAGTTTCGGAGATTAGCGCGTTCAAACAAACAAACAAACAAACAAACTCTTCAGCTTTATATATTAGTATAGATAATAAAAAAATATGTATTTATGTATATAGGTATATTAAATTAGACTATGGTCAAAATAAAGAGATATTTTGCTCAAACACATGTGACAAAGCGAGAAAACTCTTGACATAACTAACCATTGACACGAATTATTGACGTAACTTATCAGTGCTTAAAATGGCGTTCAACTGAGAAACATCTTTTTCAGTTTACAATTTCACTTAACTTGACACTGGCAAACCGACTCTCCAAGTGCAAAGAATTGAACCAGTGCTTAGTTTACTCGGATATTGTAAAATAGGCTCTATAAATAAGCAGGTTAGTATAGTCTAGTACCCGTAATACAAGCTTAGAACTTACGGGGCTATAATGTTGCTGTGTGATTTGTCAGGAAATATTTTATTTATTATTTAGAGACTAGTGGAAGTAACTATTTGGGAGAGGCATATGTTAATTTAATCAAACACTCAATATAAATCCAATACAACATATTGGATTTATATACTTACACGTACTTATTCGTAGCACTAAAAGAGAAACAGCTAACTTGGCATAGTTAGTACGAAAGTGGCTCTTCTCGGCTCTATTAGAGGTCTCTCGACGTTATTGGAGCGCCAATATATTGTATATGTTACACATTGAAACAAAGTGCTCATTCATATTTTGTAAATGAACAAATTAAAACAGATTATTAATAAGTTATGGTGGTTCTTTAGTAGACTGGGCCCGCCTCGAACGGGTTAACCCTTCGGGCCCATTTGTCGTAATGCAAGTTGTGAATCGATCTACTAGCCCCGCCTACAGAGTTCGTTATTAGAATAGACATTTAAAAAAAGTATTCTAACTTCTGAACCGACAAAACAGAGGAGGTTCTCAATTGGGCGCAACAACAAAACAATCACAAGGCAACCACGTTACGATTGCGACGCAACTATTGTCCACCCACCTTAGTTACATTTACCTACCATTTTATGTAACATTTATAATTGTTCAGCCCGTAAATAATAAAGGTACCTACTTGCCTCAAATAATTGTATAGCGATGGTAATGGATGTGGGTTAATTGCTAGAGCATTTTTAAATGAGGTGCAATTAGCGAAGGTGACGTTCGGCCAACCACAAATAGTCCAGGAATCCGTTCTAATTAACAGGGTAAGCCTTCTATAAAGATTTTTGTTATGAAAACCTTTTTGCGCGGCTTTGAATTATATTCAGACTTCACTTTGAGGAAATGAAATGCTTTAAATATTTTTATTCTAAAGGTCAAAGAATAATTGTTATGCTTTGTTAAAGGTAACGAAAAATCATTATTACTTTACGCCCATCCTTTATGTTATTTAATAAATGTAGTCTTAAATATAATATAAATTATTTGAAAGTGATAATGCCGAAATCTGTCTAGTGTAGCAGTGGTTTCAGAGATTAGCCGTTACAAACAGGATATTTATATTTTCGTTTAAAACTACATAATATATCCAATACGAATTAAGTAAAAGCGTTTTTTTATAACGTAGTCACTCCAATTTTATTTATTTGAATAGATCACTGGCTTCTCCAGAAATATACATAGTGCATTTATCTTCGTTTCCGCAAGTATGAACACTGCAAATTGACTCACACATTCAGATGGTAGTGTTTACCTGTGCCCTCTGATTGTAAATAAAAAGTAACGAAATAGTCAGTAACGCAATATTATACACTCTGCGAGAAAATCAGTGGATGTTTTGCCTGGAAAATTAAGTATGCATACCGATGCTTACAAACACATATTTTGGAAAGATGCCGCCTTAGGCTCGGTGCAAAAGGTGCGGTGACGCGCGTTGCCGCATCTTTAACAGAGTCTGACATCTACCAGTACCCAATAAATCTGTCTCTGCCAAGCAGTCATATTATGTCTCCTACCAGTAGCCCAAGAGTTGCCACAGATTTTTCACAACGAAAATTTGATCTTTCAAGTGTATGAGATTGCAACATGTTGTAATCTTCAACAGTCGTAAGTGACAACTCATGGTAGGACTACAGGAAAGTTTTCTCGCGATATGTATGATTTTTTTTTTGTCGATAAGCCTTGATTTGACTACAATTTCACCTGATGTAAAGTGATGATGTGGTCTAAGATGGAGCATGAAGACCTAGAAGGTAGATAGCTTTATAGATAGATAGATAGTTTCACGCACTGGCCCAGCCCGATATCAAAGATGGTTTCGTTGATTGCATACTTCCTATTTTATGTGGTGGTGGTGTAACAAGCTAGGCGTGGGTTGAGTTGCGGAACAGTGGCGTGTGTCGGCGTCTTAGGAACGAACCCTAACCGGCAACGCGCGGTGGTCCGTGTGGTTCGTACCTTTGTGCAGCCCGCAGCGCTTGTAAACATGTACCGATATAAAAAAAACGCCTTAAAACTACTGCACGAAAACTATCATACTACACATTCTGGCATATTAATAAAAAAACCTAAGGCGTGGAACCATATGAATCAGTGTACCCGTGTAAGATATAATGTCTTTGTTTTTAATTAATTAAATCTTATCACACCTGGTTATCAGATAAACTGTGACTCTCTCTATCTTTGTCTGTCTGTGTGCATATCGTTAAAATGAAGGTGTCAAGGCAATAAATTCAAACACTGAATAAAGTCTACTATGTCCCGTGAATACAAGCGTGTTATTTTTATTCAGCGGATAAAACATGCCCCCGGGGGTTCGTTACGTAGTACGGATCATCCCACACTTCCCGATGGAGCCTCTTTACTTCTATTGTTTCTCAAAAGTAAGCTTCGTGAAAGCACTTTAGCAGGCGAGAGTAAGCGATGCTAACAATGTGTATTGTATTTTGGGTACAGTACGTATTTGTGATATTATGCAAGACTATTATAGTATTTTTATGAAATTTTGTGTTTACGGAAATTTTATAGAATGTATTAACTTTGTTTTAAATTTCATGTTTTTTTAACATAAATATAATATTATGCTATCTAAGCACTTTTTTCTTGGCGTAGGTGTTTTCTATGAAAAATTAAATAATTATTTATATGTAGGTATATCTATTATATTAATATTATCTAATGTCTAGTATCCGTAACATAATTTTAGTGCTCTTCGTCTGACTGCGACATATCTTAGTGCGGTTCGATGTTAAGCTTAGCGAACAAACTCATCATAGAATGCGCGAGAGTGCAAAAGAGTTTTTGTAATTTTTCGAAAGTTTGGATCTTAATTCCTGAACATTCCTAATTTAACACTAGGCTAACACTAAACGTTATGATTAATTTAGTTATTAAGTAAGTTAAATAACAACGAAATTAGTTTTATAACTTACTCAGAATCGACCCATTCTTAAAGTTATATTTGGGCGTTGCACACCGCTACAATAATTGTGGTGCAAAGTGCGTGGTGCTTTCGCACCACAATTATTATTGTAGCGGTGTTCAAAGTAAACTCACAAAGTGCGAACACTTAGGTATGAATTGACCAAGATCATAACATAACATATTTTATATCAAAGATGTCAAGTAATTTCGCATCGCTGCTCGCGGTGCGAAACGGCTAAAGGTCCAAGAGGGCTTGCACATTTGCACAGATGGCTTGAAATGATTTGTACTAGTGTTATCAAATTATTACTTTCTAGGGATCATTCCACGTTGCTGCATTTGATATCCACCAATCATAAGATGATAATATCATCCATCATACCATCCAAAAAGATAACTGACACACATATAATAGAAAAGCGCCGTGAATCTTATATTCTGAAAAATACTTCAGAATATCAGAAAAAGTTACTTGGCCTTGGTGGAAAACCACCCTACACTTTTATGAAAGAACCCAACTGTTTGTTTTATCTTCAATAAATAATAATGTTGTTTCATTGCTTTCCAGTAAATCCCTTACAGAGAAAATGTTAAATATTAATCGCTGTTTTCTGACTGAATTGGGAAAGTAGCCACGTAGAAAAGATAATTTGAATTTTTAAACAGTTCGTACAACGGTGATTAATCTACCCTGTCAGATTAACATTTGAAAATATAAAATCAACTTTATTAAAAGCTGACAGGGTTCAAATTTGAAAATCTTTGAAAAATTGGGAGCTTTGTTTAACTGATTTCCAAATTCAATTTTTGAAATAACCTGCCTACCTATTACAATTTGAGTACACTAGTCTATTGAGAGTATCTTTAACTATACACATAATTGCTATTTAATAATAAAATTGTGCCTATTTATTTCAGTAAACAACGTAATTCAGATGATAAAATAAAATCAGAATTTTGTTTCAAAGCTAATATTTAAATATCATTAAGCAGGTTGTTGCACAATTAGCGCGTTTGAAATGAAATATTACAGCTTATGCAAGCGGTGCCTTTATTTCATGATTGTTGTTTTTATTATTATTATATGAAATATTTTTCAAAATAAATATTACTCAGATATCACATTTTTAAACAAACATATCGTAAAGTATTTTACGAGATCAAATAAAGAGGTAATTGGAGCAATCGAGGAAATGGCTTTTGAAATTTGAGATTGTTTACAATCACCCGCGCCAAAACTTAGCCAAGATCCGTACCTATGTGATTCCCTTGTGTTTTTTGCCCTATCAAGTCTTTTAGGGCGCCGGTCTAACAGAATACTGATTTGATTCGGACGTCACCACGTACGAATTTTGGCCAATGTTCGGTGTGGCTATCTGCGGTTTCAAAGTACGTCCGAAAAAAAGATTCCCATTGACAGAGTAACGTCTCTGTATTGATACGAAAACCATGTTGTCTGAGTGGGAGAGCACTCGACTTTCATTCCGACGAACGTGGGTTTGAACTCCGCGCCGCGCCGCACCTGTGTGTTTTCTTTTTTTTATAATTATGTGCTATTTAAAAATGTTCTGAGAACTTAGGCGAGTTTTAAGGACATGTGACATTCACCGACCCTCACTTGGCCATCGTGATATAAGACCTAATAAGAAGTCTCAGTGCTCGATACGATGCCGATTAAAGTTGAATAATAATTATTCTCAAGCCTTGTGCTAGTTAGCTATACAAGGTGTTTCAGTTATGGTATATACTCCGGAAAGGGGTTGAAGGGCACGCACCAGGCAAACATATTTTGTTCTGCAACTTTTTGATTTGGAGGTCTTTTTTCGGAAAAAGGACTCTTATTTTTTTAGCCTTATCTAATCTCTAGACTCATATCAGTTAATTAAATTTTTTTAACACCTGGAAGAAGTTATAGAAATTAAATTAAAATTTAACCCCGGTTTATTTAGTGATTATTTATTGATACTAAATGAGATAGGTTTTACTTAAGTTATAACCTCTCAAGGTTACCAATTAAAATAAAAAATATTCGTTTATGGCTATCATTCACGAAAAAATTGGATCTACAGATATACACTTTAAAGATTTTTTTTCGAAAAATGTGCTTCCAAATCGAAATGTTGTAAAATGGGTGCGTTTCTTCACCCCCTTTCCGGAGTATATACCATAAATGAAACACCTTGTATAGTTTATTCAATAAACACAAGCTGTAACAATTTGCTTCCGTTTGTCGAGAAAGGGGACAAGTTAGAAATGTTCGTAAACATTGGAAGTGGACCTTGTAACGAGGTGAGTCGTTAGCGCCCTGCAATCCCCTGAACAAATTATGGGATATTTAACCTTCTGTGTGGTTAGTCAAACCATTTTAACCTGACATTATTGTAGTTATAAACTGAGACATTATATTTATTTAGTGTTGTGTAATTGAAAAAGTTAAAATAAATTACTTTTAAATTGACATAATGAAATTTTGCATTGTTGTATGTAAGTAGGTATCCGTGCTTTCGCAATATCAACCTAACCGTAAATAATATATTCGTATGAAAAGTTTTCATTAAAGTCGGGTGTAAGAAACACCAAATTTCTTCATAGAAAAAGTTAAAGGAAGCTATCTTGTAACATGTTCCCTATAATAAAATATTACCTAATGAAAATTAACAACAAAAATATAACCATGTAACGCATATTTTAGTCGCTTCTATTCGTAGTAGTTGCTTACCGTTTGAGTTTTATTATTTTTGAAATTAAGAAAATGATGTTACCTTATAATTAACTACTCTAATTCAGTATTTTTTTCTCATTTTGCACGTGAGAAAGACTATCGTAGAACCCTAAAGTAAATTTATCCTTGTTTAAAAAATTGAGTAGGTATATTTCTATGCTGAGAAAAGTTAATGAAAACTACTACTAAATGCCAAATCAATAAAAACAACGGCAAAGATCCAACTCGAGCTATAACGATCTTAAAATTAATCCAGTAATTACAGCGCACGTGGTTAGTGGCAGCCATTAGTGGTTATAATGACGATTCGAAAGTTCTCGTTCAAATGAGATTCGGCAGGTGTGCCCTATTACGGCGCGAACCTTATGAGGTAATACGTAAGATATTGAATAGACGCGCGGTTATGATCATCATCAGTAGGTATATTTCGTCTGTTTTAGTTAGTGACAAATCAAAGTGTGAATTGAACCCTTTTGAACTCCGAATTGAAATATTATCAATTCGACGCGTATGTTTTTTTACCTCAGAACTTTGATTTTGAAGATATTTTTCAAATAAAAGCTGTTGCTTGCAAGTTGGTTATTTGAATTATTATCAAATTTTAATTATGTTAAGTGTTTGCGCATTCGTTTTGGAATTTTTTATATCCGACTTCAAAAAAAAAGGATTCTGAATATGACATTTTTATTTATCCCCAGTTAGCTTTTATCGAAAATGTTCCATATGCTTGCGTCCACGATATGATAGGGGCAACATGCCGATGCCTGCCGATGATTCTTATGCCGATTCCCCGGTAAACTCAATAATTAATTTATATTTTCTAAACAAAAAGTGGGTTGTTTTTTGTTAAAAATCTACTAGTTTTTAATCTATAACTAGGCCTCATCAAATAAATTTTTCAACTACTTTTAGATTTTTTTGATAATGAGGCTTTTTACTATCCATACATTTTCTTTTTAAATTCTTCGTTTGCTCCAATTAATGATGGTACTTAGACCAATGGCGTAATGTAAAGACAACAGCAAAAGAAACTGATGAAATAGGCTCCCAAAACAATTTAATCAAAAGTTACTCATGTAGTTTATTGAAAGTAAAGGAACAAATTACCTATTCCAGATTTCAGCAGCAAAAATGTACTTTATTTTGTAGATCTGTGTAAATACCTTTTGCTAGACAATAGACACTACATTTACGGCTCTATTTGACATTCTTTATTACCAGGGAAAGTGGCTTGTATTCTAAAATGTCTTTTACACAATGCATGCTTAACCCTAATTGGAGCATAATTGAAACTAGTTATTTTTTAAGACCATTGAAATCTACATTAATTGAGGTAGGCCTACGTCTAGCGGTGGACGTCGTACGGCTAAAGTGATGATGATGATCATGACTGTAAGATAGGTTATATACTTACGTTGCTCAAAATGTGGTTTTGTGCTCTTTATAATAAGTACCTAAGTGAAAAACTTCAAATGACATATTTTCCAGAAAAAAAATTACCTACTTAGGCAAATAATTAAATATGATTCTGTTTACTCCTGGAAATTTCTTATCAAAGCGAATATCGAATAAGCCGATTTCGTAATCTAAAAAAAAACCACAATTCTGTTAGTGTTGAACGTATTAATCTTATATGGATACCATTTAATTGTCTGTTATAGATAGATCGTAAAACTCCTCATCGATGTGAATGTGATAAGCGACAAAGGAAACATCTTTAGGCCTGACATCTGAATAGGGATATTGTCGCGATCCACAAAAATCCTAATACTCCTTTTGATGATGATGATGACTGTGAGTACTTACGGTGCTCAAAATGTGGTTTTGTGCTCTTTATCTGTGAGAAATATTAAATAGCAAATTTTCCAGAAAAAAAAATTACTTAGGCAAACTATTAAATATGTTTCTGTTTACTCCTGGAAATTTTTTATCAAAGCGAATATCGAGTAAGCCGATTTCATAATCTGAAAGAAAGACACAAAATTGTTAGTGTTGAACGTCTAAATCCTATAAAGATACCATATTTTATTGTCTGCTAAAGATAGATCGTAAAACTCCTCACCGATGTGAATGTGGTAAGCGACAAAGGAAACATCTTCAGACCTGACATCTGAATAGGGATATTGGCGCGCTCCACCAAAATCCTAATACTCCTTTTGAAAGATTCCGATCTCGGTATCCATTCAGTATTGTAAGCGGCAAACACCAGCTCGTTGCTCTGCAAAGGAGTTTAAACCATAATATCGGGATAATAATGATCGATATTTGTGTGAACGTACCTCATAGTTCAGCTGGGTTCCCAAGTATCCGGGAAGGAAGATTTGCAGTGTCATCGCGAATAGGTACATGACCAGAAAAGCTTTCGTCTCGGCTGTTGATGGCTGGAAACCGTTTGTTAAGCATTGTAAAATAAATATATTAATATTTCAAGACAATTCAGACAAAAATATCTAACCCCATGGTATGCTCTAAGCTTATTTATCGCGAAAGGCTATGCGGAAGAATTTTTTTTACTGGGGAATTTTGGCGGGAAAAAGAAGTTGTTCCCGCAGAAAAATCCATAATACACGAAAGAAACAGTGAAAAGCTAGTAATGTTACAGTGACTCGGGTCTTTACTTCGTTCAATATTGATTTACCTACTTAAATGTTTGGGAAAATTAATTATTTAAGTACAGTGGTGTGTAAAGTTAGTAACATTTAATGTATTTATGAAGCTTATTTTAAATATGTTATAAATTTACCAAAATCAGTCCACACATTGTGACACAAATAATCATTGTCGATATTCCAAACTGAAAAAACATCGCAACATTCAATATTTCTTGCACCAATTCACAATATCTGAAACAAAAGGCCCATTCTTAGTTATTTGGAACCAAACCGAACAAAAATTAGGTAGTTCCCAATATGCCCTCTTATTTAATACGATGTTACATAAGACGTGAACGGCAAAATAAATTAAATAAAGATGTTGTCAGAATGGGTATGGTTTTTCAGTTGGCGCCATAAATGGGTTGGAAAAATTGATACTTTAATAAAGTGGTCAATAGCGCCATCAACCCTAAGATAATAATCCTTTCTAGAAAAACGAATAGGGAATATGAAAATATACTTATACAATTATTTTTTTAATTTATCATCAATTCATAGTGGAACTTAATCATCAAAAAGTGGCTATTTTTATTCTCCCTCGCAAAATTTCCAAAACGCATCGCTTGCCCGATATACTCGTAGCATGACATGTGACATCAAATTCCTTCGGTGTCCATGGTAATAAACTGTTTTTTATTAAACTTTCATTTTGTTTGTGAACCAAACACTTCGTTACTATTTGTGAACCAAACACGTCATTTAAGTCTTCCCAAAATAAATATTATAATATTTGAACCAATTATCTAATCAAATAGATTAATACATTATTTATAAAAAACAATGTCAATGCAAAATACATATATATTGTTCTGTGTTAGTATGTACCTACTTACTAAACCTATCTGATAAGAAATTGACATTAAAGTAGTTTAAACAAACGCGTCGAATGGAGAACCTCCTTATTTTTTGAAGTCGGTTATAAAGGGATCAAAATGTTTAAAAGAACTAAAAAAAAGTATACTAAAAAAATATACTTACTAATGTGTCAAAATTTGTATGGTTATATTTTACTGGAGCAATTGAGTAACAACTCAAAAGGCATACCCCATTTTTTTTATCTCAATTACCCCTTGATTGTTTAAAGCAAAACGCGCAAAAATTTTATTCTAAGTTTACAATTTAAAAAACCCCCCGAATCCAGAACCTTAGTTCCCACTCAAGTATAATTGCAGATTTTCGATTTTCCTTCCCCACTTTTACCCTCGTAACTTTTAAACGGGTCAAACGATTTTCATCAAACATAATATCTAAGAACACTCGCGCAAAACTCAGCTTTCATACAAAAGTGAAATATCTTCATCCGTTTGGGAGCTATGATGTCATAGACAGACAGACACGATAAACTTATAACACCCCTCTTTTGTCGGGGGTTTAAAAGAAAAAAATATTTAAACTTACCTCAAGAAGCAATCGTAGCGCTTCAGACATATTTTAAGTTTTCTCATAAACAATTCCTCCTTGTCACCAGATTTAACATTTTTGGCAACGCAATTGCTATTGATGTCAAAAAACATGCCATTCAAGACTCTACATTGGTTAATAGCTGTCATTAGAAGTCCAGCTATAAAGGAATCTATGTTTACATTGTACATCATGTGACCATACATGCCGAATGACTGATAAATGAACCAAAACATAAAGTAATTCTCACGAATTTCATCAGAGAGAAAATAATATTTACATATTGGCAACCCTAACTCAGATTTTATAATAAAATGCAAGAACAAAGGCATGAAAACTTCAGTCGCGTACGTAGCATTAGAAATGCCAGCGTACAGCTTCCAGAAGATTCGATATGAGTAAAAATTGTTATTGATCAAACTCGTACTTTTCTCATCAAAGCCATCCAAAGTGTCACCGTCGAGCATCTCAAACGCTTCAATGATCTTGTCTCTCATAATGATGATCATCAAAACTTTGCTCGTTACTGTTATTTCGGTAAAATAAAAGATCACTTCACGAATCATTAATTCTATGGTCCGCGGTGTAAGAATCAGATTCAAAGTTAAAAGTATGTTGTAAACGAACAGAGTCGTAAAGAGATACACAAATGAAAAGTATTTGTAGTATCTATTTTCATTTCTTCCTGGCCAAATGCCGAAAAATTTCAAGCAGATAAAATTATATTTGAAAATATCAGATTTTCTTTGTGTTGACATTTTTGTTCGTCTCTTACAAAGTAACTATAAAATAAATGTAAGGTTTAATCCTTTTATTCTGTCCATAGGTGATAATTTTCTTCTTCCCCTACAGCCAAAGTATATTATTAGGTATTTACCACGTATTACGTGCCTGTTTCATTTGTATAATAACCGTCTCCTTCAATTTATTTCATTCCTCGTTAAATATTGATAATAATGAGTCTAGGTAATTTTTTAAATTAATTTAACGTACAATGTGATTATTTTATACAGTAAGCCTTGTTAATAATTTATTTTTGGTCTGGGTAGTATACGAAAGTTAATGTAGTTAGTATATTCTATTTTATTTTTAGGAAATTTGTAGGTACCTATTTGAAATTAGCTGAAAACTTGACGGATGCCTCTCCTGCTATAACCCCAACACGAGCAGCACCTCTGGCTTCTGGGTAGCGGGGCTATACATTTTTATTATTATTTTTTGCGAAAATATATACCTGACTTTGCCTGGCGATTTGTTCGAGCTTTCACATTTTAACTATGCCGGCGCCTGTCAAAAACGTGACTAAATCGTGTGCCTCAATTTTTTATTCAATCTTTAAAAATTAAAATACAACTTATGCAAATTGTCATAACAAGACGGTATTACAATACACATAAAATCTCATTGTAAAAATTGTAAAGTTTAGTTTCTTTGTTCCGTTGGTAGATTGGCTATTAATAAAAGTTCAAGAAAAAATCATCGGTCCCTTCAACAAAGTTCAGCACTATAACCAGAACTAATTTGTAGCTAATGAAGTTACGGACAGTATGCAAGTGCGAAGTTTAAATTGGCGAGGGAGTGCGACCGCTTCGGTTTTTGTTCGAGAAATCAGCACCACTTCAGCGCTAAATGGATTTATTACCCTGCACCGTTACAGGTGGGTTCTCGTAATTACTCTCTGAAGCAGATTGTTTATTGTTCACAGGGAAATTGTATTTTCTAGGATTATGAAATGTTCAGCGGAATATTTAAATTTCGTTTTAGTTGGGCGTTGGGTATTCCTGAGGAAAAGCAAGCTTAAATAAAGTACTAAATTTATTATATAAAACAGCTGATTACCAAAGCTTTTAATCCTATCCTTATGTACAAAATATTTCGAAGGTAAGTACGTTAAACTCAGGACGGTGTTGCCTGAATTCGTGTTTACGACTTTAGATGACGAATTCAATTTAAAAGACTTTTCTAAGAAAAACAAAAATATAAGAAATTTACGAATGAATAAAGAAATAGTGTATGTGTAAAAATATATGTATTATATACCCCCTCACCATCAAAGTTTTATCACAGTAACCTTTCTAATACAAGAAGGAACAAGGTAGTAAAACATTTACCTACACCTACCATCAAAGATTTATCACAATAATGATGCATAACAAAACACAATCAAATTGCATTAAAAATATTATTTTCTTTAACACTCTTTGAATCCGTTATGAGTATTTGCCGATTTCACTCGAGAAAGAAAAAAATAGATTGTACAGGTTCAGAATAGCTCAAGTTAGTACTTCGTTGGTCATTTTAAAACGTTCTGCCAATCATAAACAACTGTTTGACGACTAGTTATAGTACCTAGTTATTACAAAATCATTTAAGCAAATACATACACGCTTATTGATATCGAACTATAAAGTCAGTCAGTCAAATTAGAACAAGTTCATATATCTCCGAGGATGGAATAAAAAAATCCTTATCCTATTTACGTATACCTTAATGATGGCTCGGGGGGTTCATTATATGCTGTGTATTGTAGGCTCTGCACGGGCTCCGGAAAATTATGGAACTTGGATATTCCATGCAAGCGACAACTTTGAAATTAGTTGGACGCCTTGCATTTTATACTGGATTCCTCGCGATAACGGTAAGTTTTTAGTAAACATGCTTTAATAAATCTACGTCTAGGTAAACCATGAGCATGTTATTAATAAACGAACGCCTTGGTATATTATTTTTATTAATCTTCTGAGTACGGTCTTGTTTAGATGCGGTGTTAGTTGCTATTCATGATATTCTATTTCTTACAATGTCATGCTTCGTACAAATTTAGTACAAATCGCGGTAAATCACTAAAATATTATGTAGATTTAAAAAAGATAAAATTGGTGTCAATAACGACGCAAGTAACGCTAATAATTTTTTTAGTCCTCAACCCTATTGACTATAGGCAATTACAGGTGTACCTAACATTGATTGAAAATAATCAGAGATATTTTGTTAAAATTCAATTCAATTTCTTGTAATTGGACTCTACGCTTGAAGCGTCAGTTTGCCAGTGTCGAGTTAAAAATGGCGTTTAACTGAGTAACATCTTTTTTAATTTAGAATTTTATTTTGTTATAGTTATAAAATAAATAAATAAAATAAATAATTTTTATTTTGCGTCACAAAATGAAGAAAACAATCTTAAACTAAAACTTATAACTATTATGACGACAAAAATGGTCGCTACTCGGTGTAATTCTACTGTGGGGCGTTATATCCACCACAGTAGTACCGGTCTTCCGTAGCGCCAGGTAAGTGGAATGTGGAATGCGCGCGCGGTACTTAATAATAATATAAACACAGTTATAAATAGAAATTAGGTATACATGTTAAATACGTATAATAATAAATTATATCTTATAAAAGGTAATTAAATGGTTGACAAAAGCAGACAGATACAAAATAAAAAATAAAAGAAGAGAAGTAAGATAAACTTAACATAATGTATGAGGTTATGCTGGTTAACATTGTAGGTCTAGAGCACAGAAAGACTATAACTGCCCAGATATCTGTACATGTAATATATATTTCTTTAGAGAAGTTTTAAAAGATCTAATATCCTGAGTGTTCTTTAAGGGCGGCGGGAGGTTATTCCAACACTTCGTGGTAGCATATCTAAAACTGCCACGAAATGCAGTCAATCTGTGCTGATTAGAAATTAAGCGAGTAGAGAGTCTATATTGTGGCGATCTGAAAATTTAAGCTTATCAAAGAGGTAAGCCGGGCGTTCAAAGAGTAATGTCCCAAAATGAAGTTGACGGCGTGACTTCATATAAAGAAGATGGTTGGCCAGTTTCTTGTAATTGGACTTTGCGCTTAAAGCGACAATTTGCCAGTGTCGAGTTAAATAAAATTATAAAGTGAAATACTAGATGTTACTCAGTTCAACGCCATTTTGCGTCTCATTTTGTTATTTATAATAACGCACTAATTTGAAGAGCTGACATTTCTACCTTGACACTGACATATATATGACAAAATAAGGCTGGGAATAAGGAGTGTTTTGACAAACATGTCTCACCATTATGTGACGAGTGTCACCTATACTAGTCTTATCTAAAGGTTAAATAAGTAGGTATAACTTAAAATAATAAAATATTTATTATTCCTAAAGCTTAATCTGAAATAAAACAGGAAAACTGTGTTAGAAATTCTACTCCCCAAGTACTAGGTGATACAGGAAAACTGTGATAGCCCTTAACAAGAATATCCACCTGGTCGCAACCGCCGTGGGTACTGTTTAGTATGCATTAATCACGGCGAGCGGCCACATCGTGATTGAAACTAAATCCCTCGGTGTTGCGCTTACTGCCAACTGATTACTGTCCGCAACATGGACTTGGATTAGGTTATTTAAATTGCTTGATCGGTTATGCTTGGGCTTAACTGTATAATGTGTTTCAGATAGCGCGCTTTATGGTTTGGAATTGTATATCAAGTAATATCAAGGAGTTCATATAACTTTGGAAGTTTGTTGGTACAAAATCTAATTCATTTGACAAAGGCATACCTAGTGAAACTACCAGTTGTGTCGTTTACAATGAACGTCACTACCAAATTGTTTTGGATCATTATGTACAAACATAGTAATAATATTAATAACTTTAAGCAATAAATGTTTTTTATTCTTATTCTTAACTATGTTTTCGCCGGAACATGATGTTCTCCAACAAATAGCTCTATAATGTGTGACAGTCAGTCACTCGTCAAGAACAACAAATGCCTGCTCTAAAAATAATGACTCCATTATTTACCTATAGAATATCCATTACTTTATAATCAAAAAACCGTCTTTTTAAAAAAAAGGCTGCAAATATTTATGAATGTTTAATTTTTATTTTTAAGTTTTGTATATTTTTATTTTTTATATGGATTAAATGTAATCAAGTAAAAGTTTGCTTGATTTATATCTATACTAATATTATAAAGCTGTGTTTGAACGCGCTAATCTCCGAAACTACTGGTTTGAATTGAATAATTCTTTTTGAGTTGGATAGTCCGTCAGTAGCCTTCCGTTGCGTGCGCCGTGAAAACGGTTCAAGATACACAAAAAATATGTATTAAAGAATAATAGCTCTTTTAATGATCTAAAAACAGTCCGCGATAGTATATGTCTATCTTTTAAGATTAACTCACAAAAACCGTTTTTATGGTACCTAATTTGGTCGAAATAATTTGTTTAAGTTGTATCAACATAATAATATTAATCTTTATTCAAATAAATATATTGTTGGTTAAGAGTACTTCATCCATTATAACGCGGGTAGCACCGCAGGGCACAGCTAGTAATTAATAATATAATAATAATATTTTATTTCGGACGACTAATAATTCATAGTTTGTTAGTAAACTAGGGGGACTAGGGTTAGTAAATCAAATAACATAAATATTTAAATTAAATAATACATCAAACAACACTGCCAGATATATAAATCTAATCTAATCAGATATGCAAGAACCCTTCTTTGAACATTTGTATTTGGAGCCTTCTTATGCTATTTTTTTTTTATTTTATGCTCGATAAGCCTTCATTTGACAACAATCTCACCTGATGTAAAGTGACGATGTGGTCTAAGATGGGGCATGAAGACCTAGAAGGTAGATGGCTTCTCCTATATTAATAAACTCGCCTTCGCCAACTATATTTTCGCCGGAGCATCGTGTTCTTCAAATAACTCTGAGTTTTCTTTTTAATTAAATGAATATAACTAAGAGGCCCTTTTGTTCGCCGCCGGGCCCTGGCTAATTGCACGCCAGTCAGTCACTTGTCAACAACAACGCTAGCACACGCCTGCTCTATAAACAATAACGACTCCTTTATTTACCGAATGAACTACCGTCATTATTAAATCGCTAGTTCTCTGATTTTTTGGAAAAAGTCTTGTTATGTGCCTTACTAAGTAGGTACTATACCAACTAATTAACTAGTAAAACTAAGTATCTAGCCAATACTAAGTCGATTACAAATAATAAACATGTCCCCCTATATATTTATATTCTTAAAAATATTTTACTTTTTATACCAGTCTTATTTTATTAAACGTTATTAATAAACTTAAATAACTTATTAATAAACTGGAATGAATTAAAACTGCTCAATCTGTTTTATAATAGTTTAATTAAAGCTTTTCACCTTTGTTTATCTCTATAATAGTCGCAAAATAAGGCATAAATAGGCTTTTTTTGTGCTATATCCAATTTAAGCAGTTCTTATGAATACGGTCAAGTTTAATATAATAAATTATTGCAATTAATAAAAAATTCAAACGAAATCCAATTAATATAAACACGCCTCGTAAAATTGCATACCTGCTGAACACGGGACATAATTTTTAATAACCATTCCTTCAATAGCCTTCAAGTATCCTTCAAGTAGGTACTTAATATGAAAGAGTTCAAGACATTATTTTCTGTTGCCAAACCTACTTAATAGACTCCACCCTCAGAGGTTAATTTTTAAACGTTGAGTTACGGCTCTGTAATTAGCGGAGCTTCGCAAGAATGCCCTCAAGGAATGTATTTCAGCATGAACCAAGCAGTTTCCTTTTATTGTTATTACAGGGGATAATTAATATACCCAATGGGTACGAATGTTTACTTAGTGCTGTTTGGTTTCTTGTGGAAAAGAAGGGTTTTATGGTGTTGTGATTGTATCAAACTTTTGGTTCCTATGCTACGAATGGAAACCTTAAAGGCGCTATACATATATTTATAATCCAATTTTGAAACACCTTGTATATAAAAATATTAAAGGTAGTAGTGTAATAAGAATGAAACATTTCGTATGATAGATAATGTTGTGTGATCTTATAAAAGCTTTAGATTTAGCTCAGTAGGTAGGTATAGGAATATAAAAAATCTTAATTTTTCTTAAATTTTTACGGGTTTTTTAAAAACCCTTCGGGGTAGTAAAACATTTAGTTACATTAAATGATATCTCATTTTTACATTACCTACACCCTAAAAGATGTCCCTCCAGAAAAGCGATTTGCAAGGTAGCTTGTACCTTATTCCTTAAAAGTTATCCAGTTAAAAAACCCAACTTTACCACATACCAACAGCCATTCAGAAACGGTTCAATTAAAAGTTTCAAGATTATATCAGTAGGTAGTAAATGACCCGTGCCATTCCGTCCTCCGTATTAAAGGCTAAAGATATCCCCGTTTCAGCCCCAGCAATTAAAACGCACCCGAAGGGTTGCAGCCCAAATTGCAAACACGTCCATTGTTTAAATCTGCCTTCACTGACTGTTTATGATTCTTAAGGCATAAATTGACCTATTTTATGTTCTATTAGTGGAAATGAAATTGTATACATTTTTCTGTTGTTATTTCGTTTTTAAAGAGACGACGTGTTGTCGAAATGCGCGTCTGTACCTACTCGTAGAATCAAGGAGTAGGCAATAGGTACAACATAGATCGTAGTATCCTATCATACTAACATTATTAACGCGAAATTTGTGAGGATATGAGTAAGTGTGTTTGTGTTGCTTTATCAAGCAAAAACTACAGAAGATATTTTGAAGATAAATAAATGTAAGTATACTTTTTCTGTCATAGTTATCTGAGTAACGTTCTAATTCTAAGTAACTTCGCTTTCATAAGTACAATACATCATCAACAAAAAGCTAAGAAAAAAGACCATTAGCCTTTAGAGACGAGCAAAGAATAAATAAATCAGGCATACAAACGCGCTCGTAATACCAGCCGGTGTCCATACAACCTAACATATTAAAACTTTTTCTGCCCAGCTCTCTACTGAAAGAGAAAACGAAGACCACTTTTTGCTTCAGTGAAAAAACGTTGTAATTTATTTTCCCTTGGTGCAATATTTAGTGCTGTCCATTACTACAGTTCGCGACCGAACATTTTTCACGGGTATCCATCTTTTTTTGTTGGTGGCACGTGAGTGGCTGTATAATAACGTTTGGTTCATTATTCATTCCGCAGAAAAGATTAATTTTTGTGTTAAGGACATAGTTAAGATAAGTTGATGTTAAGAATAATAGTATATTTTTATTTTAATAATATTTTTTTTCAGGACTACTCACACAGCATCACCTAACCCCAAACTAAGCAGAGCTTGTCCTATGGGTGTTAGGTGACTGATATACTACATAGATACATTTTTTTTTTGTAAATACATACATATGATACATAGATACATAGATACATACATATTTTGTGTTATAATTATAATGTGAAAGTGCCTTTTCTATTAAGTAACTAGTCTAGCGGTAACCGCGCTAACCTCTAAGTTTGTGCCTTTAAAATCACAAGATTATGTTGCTATGTGGATTGTCCAATGTCCATGTATATTTGTTTATCTATTTTCTTCACAATCTTGATTTAATGCGGTAAACGAGATAATGGAAGAGATCTTATTATTTATTACAAGAGTGCAAGCTTAAAAATGATGTAAAGTACTTTGTTCTTGTGAGATTCTGGAAAAATATGGACATACAAGAAATTATTATATCTATTGAACTTGCTGAAAATATTATTAACCTTCCTATATTCACGCGATGGTCTATGTATCAAAAAAAATATTTTAGTTTCCTATCATAGTGATATTTTAGTTTCGGGTCTTTTGCTAGCAGCCGCATTTGTAACTAGCTTAACTTAAGAATAAGTTTCACTTTTATTGGAAACGTACCTACTTGTAGCCCTAACTAGGTCCCGTTCGGTTTGAGAGACCGCCGAGTATAGGTGAACTTTCAGTGTTTTAGTTAAATGTATTATATACCTTCTAAGTCTTCATGCCCCATCTTAGATCACATCGTCACTTTACATCAGGTGAGATTGTGGTCAAATGAAGGCTTATATAAAAAAAAAAACATCCCTTGTTTTATTATACTTGACGTTATGAAGACATAAAGTAAGAAATACAGTCTCAAAGTTTCGGTCCAGTAGACCATCACTATACTGTCCAAAGTCACCAGCCGAAACCCCGAATATAGGCCAACCAATAATCCAAAACGTATTATTCAACTGCACTCGAGTTTTCAGGCACTGAAATAAAAACGGAAGCACTCGCAGCTCCCCAGCTACTTTGCCTCGAAAGTTGGCTAATGTTATAACCTAGGCGTACGAGTAGTCATGCGGTAAGTACATTTAGATCGGCTAAGTGCACGGCGCATTAGCGATGCGACGCCGGCGGACATCCGCTTGCCGCGACATCACTTCACGCTTTCAGTTATGTAAACAGCCTGCGGTTGGCTATGAGTTACTGTTGAAGATTTGTTGGTCTTCTAAGCATACTTTTATGTAGATATTGGTAAATTTATTCATGAATCGATTGTTTAAACAACCGAAGCCCGTAAATTTACTTGAAATACCTATCTATAGATAGATAGATCATTTTTTTCAGGCATCTAAGGCCCATATAAACATATACATTACAGACTAACATACATAAAAATAGAAATCTTATAAACTAAAGTGTCAGCATCGTGGATCATCTGTTACGGCGGTGTCGCCTTGCAGTGTAGGCGACCGATGAACCACTATAGGATGAACTCGATAAAAAAGATTAGAAAATTAGGTTAAACGATTAACAATTATTCGTCAAGTAGGTACTTAGTTAATCGACTTTTTTAATTTACAGTTTTACATACATAAAAAAAAAATCTGTTTTGTCCGTCTGTTAGCCCATCCAAAAATACTGGTAACCTATTTTTTTCTTTATCAATTTATTAATAAAGTGCCGTGATAAAGAGCACCATAGTTCCGAAGTGGGAGCTTGTGACATATACCTTTAGTATATTTTTATATTAGCACTGTATCGTCTCGATTTTTCGTTTGCAAGAAGAAATAATAAAATATATATCAAAAAAATTATAGTACAGTAGAGGCAGAGCTTTTTTTTCCTTGTGTCTAATCACAAGTTATTAAATAACATAGTTAGAACAAGAAGACGCATTGCATACGGGTTACAGACAGGCTGTGTTCAATTGTGTAAATACTTAAGAACAAAATTAATTATAATTATAACTTTTAAGGGCATAATTTAATGATTTGTAAAACCAAATTTTTTTTGTGACTAATTACATTTTTTATTATTATAATTTAGCAATCTTAAGTGACAGATTATTTTTTATTTTTTATTCTTCTACTCTATTATTGATGCACCTATTTATTAATTATAATTTCATAGCAGTTGAATTAAGTACCTATACCGCCCCCGCCCCGTACATTTTTTGATTTCTCGTGAACATATCCACATCCTTTCTTTCGAAGACATTACGAGACGCTGTGCTTGCCAAACAGCAGCGTAAGAGTGTAAGTTAGTCTCCAAGAGAATTTTTATATTGTCATCCACTTTTCATCTATTATACGCGCCATATAACGAGTAATTTCCCATTGTCCATTACCATTTTATAGATCGACGTGTCATTTTAATCCTTTCTTCCAAGCTAAGTAATTTAGGTAGTTTATTTCTTCCTTTTTTAAATTGGTCCGTTTTACTGATAAAATGGCATTGAAAACAATAGATAATATCTAGGTATATATTTATTATTCGGAATAATAACAACTTTATTAGTAGTTAATTTGCCTTTGTTTTATGGATTCCCTTGCGCTAAAAGAAGCCATCCTCGAAAAAAACGCTATCTAACGAAGAAATATTTTTTCTTCGTTATATCTAACGATGATTTGAAGTAAACTCTCTAAACAAACAAATTTTCAATGTTTCCGAATTATTTATTTGAAAGACCAACAGTAAATCTTATATAAGACATTTTAAGTGAAAATTTAAGTGCCCATCATCATCATCATCACCCTATTAACGTTCCCACTGCTGGGACACAGGGACTTCTCTCTTGACGAGAGAGATTAGGCCTTAATTCCCACGCTGGCCAAGTGCGGGTTGAGGAATGTCCACATGTCCTTCAAATTATTATTTTTTTAAGTTCTCAGAATATGCCGGTTTCCTCACGACGTTTGCCTTCACCGTTATAGCACGTGTTTAAAGCGCACATAAATTTCTCAAGAAGAAAAATTAAAGAAGAATTTAAGTGCCCAATGTCTTCAGGTCTTTCTAAATTTTACAGAAAAGTTAGCGACTTTCGTTATTTAATATTGAAGTAGTATGGTGAGAACGTCTAGATAAAGTCAAAGTCAAAGTCAAAACGTTTATTTCCTTAGAAGCACATACATGGACAGGTCAACTTAAAATTAATAAAACTAAATTGCTTAAACAAAAAATATCAAGGAAATAACATTGTCTTGACAGTTCGCTTCAATGTTTTATACTGAGTTGAGAAGCGAATGGAACACAGCTTTATCAGTTACTAAGAAGTTAACAGCAGTTGACAGCTGTCAGACAAGTAAATACAGTGCTCCGTTATTTAAATTCCAAATAAATGTAAAAATTGCATTTTTTATCATAAAACTTATTGTAAACAGTGAAATATAACCAGTTTCTAGTGTACAAATAAAATCTACAGTAAATAGTGTAAAAGTATTGTGTTTCTACGTACGTGAAATATTGTAAACAAAAAGTTGTCATTCAATCTTCATAGCTCGCATTATTCACAATACACAACACAAAACCAATAAAACGTTACAAAAACTTATTGTGTTTGAGCTGATTTGTGAAGATTATAAGAGAAAATATGCCACTTGCAAATTATTAATGAATAGTGCACAGAATATTTACAAACGGGTGTCATATATTGTTCTACCCACAATTCGAATAAAAAAAAAATTGAAGAAGTAACAGTAGACAATTTTCGATTTGCAACTTAAACACACTTTGGTGTAGCGGCCGTACCTCTTGACTGATATAAGCGTGAGCTTATGGTCCGGGCCTCTTTGAGACGGATACTTTTTGCGTTTTATTTTATATAAAATATTTTGTTTTCACAAACAAAAACAAAAATTAAAATGATGACCAGAGCGAGAGCGAAAATGCCTCAAAATGCATTTATTGATCTCACCAAACCGAAAGATTTTGAAGATGATAGTATAATAAATGACCTAAAGAAAAAAATAAATATTTTGAAATTTGACTTAGAGAAAGAGAAAAAATTTACTAAAACATTAGTGGATGAACAAGACATGAATTTAAAAGAATTTGAAAAAATATTGGAAGAAAATCTTAACATAAAAAAAAAGATGTTTACACTAGAAAAAGAAAACATAGATTTGAACAACGATTTGGAAAAAAATACATCTGACTATGAGTTAATTAAAAACGACATTGATCACCTACAAAATATTCTGGAAACGAACCAAAAGACAGCTTACGAGGCAAACACACAAAAATTACAATTAGAATATGATGAACTACATCTAAAATACACAAGGCTACAGACATTACTACACAACAATAATCTACAAAAAAATACCAGAAAAAATGCTGCGTCCGTTGAAAAAGCACTCAATGTTAAATATGGAAGACACCGCAAATTAATTAAAATAATTAAGAAAAACACAAAACAAACCACTAAATTAAAAGTGGTACAAGCTATAATTGAAGAACAATTAGAACAAAGAAACATAGACATTAAAGACTTACAATGCTTATGTGACCAGTATTTGGAAATGATTAAACAATATGAAATGGATATAACTCAAGAATCTAGAATACATGAACAAGTTAATTTTGTAGAGAAAAAAATAATAGAATTAAAAAATTTCATTGAAAAACAATCAAATGAAAAACCTCAGTACATCTTGCCTGAGAATGAGCTAGAAATCGATCGAAATGTACAAAACCTTATGACTAGCAAATTAAACACAGAAAATATAGTAATGTTTTCTGATAAGTTGGGGAAAAATCTAGGAATCCGAATTAAGAATAAACTGTGCAAAAACATACATTTTGTTAACCACTGCATGCCGAATGCTAATATAAAAAAAATCTTAGATGAATTTAATAAGCAAGCACAACATATGAAACCTACAGACACGGTATTGTTATTGGTTGGCATTTTCTCGAAAGAAGTAAGACAGTACTCCAAATATTTAGAAAATATTTTACCGAACATCAAATGCAAGATAATACTTTGCTCTTTCAAATTTGACGGAATTCATAATGATATGATATTTAAAATGAATAATGAAATACATCATCTAAGTGTCATAAATGACAGAATAAAATATTTAGAAATCAACAACACTAATAACTTCAACAAATGGAAAACAGCTCAACTTAATGTACTAATAGAAAACATATGCTACAATATTAAAAACTTCAGGAATACTAGTAATCTACAGTTTATAGAACCAAAACATATACAATTAAAAAATTTTCACCAACCGACAGATGCAGTGAAAGAAACCTAACAAGAGCGAAAGATAGAATTTTAACAATAGGACATCAAAATGTTCAAGGAATGAATGGGAAGACTGTTCTGGTTGATATGTTCTTAGAAGATGAAACTATCGACGTTTTTTGCATTTCTGAAATGTGGTTAACAGAAGAAGAACTTAAAGTTTGTTCTTTTAATAATCATAGAATTGTAACATTTAATTGCAGGAAACAATATAAAAGAGGTGGAACAGTCATAATTGTAAAAAACGGTACAGAAGCAAAAGCAAGAGATTTAAGTAAATTTGTTGTAGAGAGGGATTTTGAGATTGGCTGCATTGAACTGAAATATTTAATTATAGTTGTTGTGTATAGGTCACCTAGCGGCGAGTTCAAAACTTTTCTTACAAATCTAGATAATTGCCTATCAACCCTTACCAAAGATAACCAGAAAGATATTGTACTTTGTGGTGATTTTAATGTTGACTTCAAGATTGAATCTAATCAATGTAATATTTTACTAGACTTATTAGGTTGTTATTCTTTAACAAAAACTATTAATGATGTAACAAGATTAACTGACCACAGTGCTACATGCATTGATAATATTTTTTCGACTATTGATGTTATAGATTCCAAAGTAGTTATGGGTATACAATCTGACCACTTTGCTCAGTTAATAAGAGTGAAATATGCTACACCTAGACAGGAAAATACATATATCAGAAAACGTGTAGTAACTAAGGACGGTATTGAACGTCTTAAATTCAAACTAAGAGAAGAATATTCTATCCTCGGTGTAAATTGTTTTGAGAATTTCTTTTCTACTTTCTTATTACAGTTAGATAGTGTCATGCCAGTCAAATCCGTTTGTATAAAAGTCAAAAAGTCTTTTAACGACTGGGCGTCAAAAGGCCTTAAAATTTCTCGTGATAATTTGAAAGAATTATATTACCTTCTTACTCTAACGAATGATAAGGTTCTAAGAACATACATACGGACATACAGTAAAATTTTTAAAGCATGCGCTGTAAGAGCAAAACAGATTAATATACGTAGACAAATTTTAGATTCAGATAATGTGTTGAAGTGTACTTGGAATATAATAAAAAAAGAGACAGGGAAAGATACAAATAACTTTTCTTGTAACATAAAAAGTATTAAAAGTCTCAACGATATTGTACTTACATCCCCTTCAGAAATAGCAGAATATTTTAATAATTTCTTCACTAATGTTGCAAGTGAGTT
This sequence comes from Gymnoscelis rufifasciata, assembly GCA_929108375.1. NCBI lineage: Eukaryota > Metazoa > Arthropoda > Insecta > Lepidoptera > Geometridae > Gymnoscelis > Gymnoscelis rufifasciata. Next base: position 5,935,954 of record OV815303.1, read on the forward strand.
AACTAAAGATTTTAAGAATAAAGAAGACGAGGCTGTATCTTTTCTTCTCCGTCACTCAGCGCCAAATTGCAATTTATTTTTCTTGAAACAAATTACTCCAAGATGTGTCTTAAAAATTATTGATAGTTTAAAATGTAAAAATTCATGTGATCTCTGGGGTATTTCCACATCACTTATAAAAAAAATTAAATTTGAACTAGCAGTTCCTCTGGCTTGTATTATAAATGACAGTATCGAGAAAGAAACGTTCCCAGACTTACTTAAGATGGCAAGAGTAATACCGCTCTATAAGAAGGGATCACATTTAGAAGCTAATAATTACAGACCTATTTCTTTATTACCAGTTTTTAGTAAAATTTATGAAAAATTCATAGCAATCGAATTATATAACTTTGTAGCATCAAATAAAATTATTACTAATAGACAATTTGGTTTTCAAAAAAACAAAAGCACTGCACAGGCAATTCACACATTAATGGAAAAGGTGTTATGGGACTTGGATAGTGCAAAAAATACTTACGGACTATTTTGCGATCTCTCAAAAGCCTTTGATTGCGTCAATCACAACATTTTACTGGCAAAACTTCGTCACTATGGCGTACGCAAAAAAGAACTTTCCATCATGACATCGTATCTTAAAAATAGAGTACAAATAACAGAATGTAATGGGGTAAAATCTAAACTTGGTTCGATAGAAATGGGAGTTCCTCAAGGCTCCATATTAGGACCCTTGTTGTTCATTATATATATTAATGATCTTGTGACGTGCATAGAAAATGAAACGGACATTGTGCAATTTGCTGATGATACGACAGTTATCGTTAGTGACAAACACAGAGCAAATGTTTCTCTGAAACTTGATAAAGTAATTATGCTCATAAATGAATGGTTTCAAGCTAACAATCTTCTCTTAAATATGGACAAAACTAATATTATTCGTTTCTTTTTAGGGAATAGGCAAGTTATAGATGAATCTGTACAGAGGACTATCACAAGATATTCCATGAATGTTGTTAAAGATGTAAAATTTTTAGGAATTAAAATTGACAGTAAACTTACTTGGCAAGCGCATATTGAATCACTGGTCAATAAACTAAACTCAGCCGCATACGCAGTTAAAACTATAAGGCAACTAAGTGATATACGATGCGCCATGGCAGTGTACCATGCGTATTTTCACTCGTTGATGACGTATGGTATACTGGCTTGGGGAAATGCGTCACAATCAAACAGGGTCTTCTTGTTGCAGAAGCGAGCGATTAGGTTTATATTGCAAATCAATAAAATGGAATCTTGTAGGTCTAGATTTAAGGAATTAGGAATTATGACATTTGCTTGTGAATATATTTTTCAGAATTTAATTTATGCTAAACTATATGTAGACAATTATGAAAAAAAAAGTGACTTACATAATTACAATACACGCATTAAAGAAAATGTTAATATGCCTAACATTAGACTAGCTAAGTTGGGAAACAGTTTTATAAGCTTATGCATAAAATTTTATAATAAATTACCACTTGACTACCGGAATCTAGAGTTTAAGGAATACAGTATAAGAATAAGAATGTTTTTATTATCTAGGTCTTATTATAATATTGACGAGGCTTTAGCTGATAATTTCAATTTATAAGAATAGTTGTAAACTTAATATGTGAACATTATTTAAGTGAAATTGTACTAATTTGACCTTTCCCAGTGTACTTTTGTATCAAAAAGGAATAAATGAATTTGAATTGAATTGAATTGAATTGACTAGCTGACCCGGCGAACTTTGTTCCGCCTTAGACGCCATAAATGAGCAGATTTTTGATATTATTAAGCTAAGTAATTGTTTTAATATATAAAGTTGTCAGTTTGATCTAGCTGACCCGATAGTTATGACTATGAATATTGAATTCGAATTGGTAGGTACTGTCAATTCTATGTCAAATGTCTTAAGGTTACATTAAAAAAGTTTAATAATTTTATATGGTGGTTAAGTAATTTTAAATTTTCTAATTTTCCACTTAATTTCCTTAATTTTTTCTTTCATAAGAACCTTCTCCTGATAATAACGAACAGAACAAAAAAAGAATTAGCGAAATCGGTCCAGCCGTTCAGGCGTGATGCCGTGACCAAGGGAAATAGGGATTCATTTTTGTATATATAGATTACAATTTTGTAGTTATTACAATTTTGGAGTTCTTATTTTTATGTAACTATTATAAGTTAACATTTACAATAAAAAAATTCTTGTCATAATAATATAAGGTAGATAAGTTCTAACCATAAAGGGCATTTGCAACTTTATATCTTGATCTTGAATCCTGGCAATACAAACAATCTAATCAAGGACTATAGTAGTAAAAATCTTCATCTAGTGAGAGCAGTGACCCTCGAGCCATTAAGTCGACACAAGTTACACCTATCTAGATTTATTCAGCCATTCTGACCCACTTCGGGACCGCCATTTACCTTTCTATCGGCTTTTGCCCGACATTATCATAGTGGTTCTCCGTTGTCGTCTTGTTGCTTTTATTAAGTGAAAATGGATTTTTATTAATAGATACCAAGCTAGGTATTTGGAACTCGATATATTGATATCAAGATGTTGATGAAGTATCTATGGATAGTTGATGTTATCAAATCTGGGGGCACGGCAGTGCCCCCACCAAGTCGAGCAAAAAAGCATCACGGCCGTACCATCCTTTTCTCGAAGCAATTCAGGCCATTTTCGACCCCCTGTAACTTCGTTGTGGATAAAAATAGAAGACTGAAATTTTCAGTAACTGATGAAATAATACGAGATTTGAGTATTTTAAAGACAATTGTTTAATTAAATTATTTATTAAAGTTACAACGTGACTTTACATAGCAGTTTACGAGGGGCGAGAGCGCTTCTTCTTTTTTCTTTGGCTTATACATTTGCGTTCACATTCCATCACCCTCCTCTGAACGCAAACCCATGGCACTGATGAACTTGTCGTGCTTCGGTCGATGTAGTCCTTTTGTGAGAGCGTCGGCCACCATGTCTTGTGTGCTCTTGTAGTGGACGGAGATTTGCTTGGTAGCAATCCTTTCCCTCACGAAGTGGTATCGTACATCGATGTGCTTGCTGCGTGCATGGTATACTTCATTACCTGAAATGCTAATAGCACTCTGATTATCACAATACAAGGTCAGTGGTATACCTGATAAACTTGGCCAAAAATCCTTTTCCAATTGTTTGAGCCATATGGCTTCTTGTGATGCTGTGGCCAAAGACATGTATTCTGCCTCAGTGCTAGATAAGGCAATTGTTGGTTGCCTTTTTGAACACCAACTTATGGCGGCACCCTGAAAAATAAAAATATATCCCGAGCAGGATCGTCTGTCTTCTGCATTGGTTGCCCAGTCGGCGTCACAATAACCAACAATATTTTCTTTGTTTTTCTTGAAGGTAAGTTTTATATGGTGTGTTCCTCTTAAATATCGTAAAACTCTTTTTGCAGCCATCCAATGTTGCGTTGTTGGTTTATTATTAAATCGGCTTAACTGGTTTACAATATAGGCTATGTCAGGTCTAGTGCCTTGAGATAGATATAGGAGACATCCTATTAGCTCTTGGTATGGGATATTTGTTAAGACATCTTCATCATTTTCAGCCTTTTTTAACTGCAGGTTAGCTTCGCATGGTGTATGCACTGATTTGCAGTCACTCATATTGAAACGAGTAAGTATCTTTTCTATATATAGTGATTGATCTAGAGAAATTTCATTCTCGTTATGTATAATTCTAAAACCAATACAACATTTTGCTTCACCCAAATCTTTCATTTGAAATTTCATACTCAGTTTCTTCTTTATCATCATGGCGGTTTCTTCATTATTGAAGAAACATAATATGTCATCGACATAAACTGTAAGGATCAGTATATCCTGTTCATTAATTATACGATGATATATACATGGGGTCTACTTTCGATCGTGACATTCCTATTTCTAGCAAAACAGCATTGAGCTTCTTATTCCACTGTCGGCTCGCCTGTTTAAGACCGTAAATCGATTTATTAAGAAGGCATACCTTGTCTCCTTCTTCAAAATATGGCGGCTGAGCCATGTAAATATTTTCTTCGATGTCACCTTGCAGAAACGCAGTCACTGCGTCCATCTGGTGAATTTTTAAATTATACTTTACAGCCAAGCCAATCACATATCTTATAGAGGTATAGCGTACTACTGGTGCATAAATTTCGTGATAATCTATACCTTTTTTCTGCTGATAACCTTTCAAGACAAGCCGTGCCTTAATTCTTGATATATTTCCCTTATCGTCTGTTTTCGTTTTGTAGACCCATTTACATGGAATAACTTTTTTATTTTTAGGCAGGTCGACTAATGTCCAAGTATTATTAAGCAATAATGATTTATGTTCTTCATCCATCGCATGGATCCATTGGTCTGCCTTATTGCTTTCTAGAGCTTCGGAAAGGCTTTGTGGATCCTTATCTAAGATACTCATAGCAGACTCGCCATTCATACACATAAAAGATGTATTATCGCGAGGTGCAGTCTCATAAATTTCATCTCGACGTCGTGGTCGAAGAACCTTATTAAATTGTGGAGTATCAAAACTTTCATCAGGAATATAATCATCGTCAGGATCTGAATACTGTGATGAAGGTGACAAATTAGTATTTTGTGAATCAGAAATCAGCTCATTGGTTTCTTCTCCAACTTCTTCAGATAATGGTAAGTTAACTGCTTTGGACATCGGTAAGTTTAATTCCTTTATATTTCCAATTAGTTCTTTCTTGTCATTTTCAAGTGCATTATTTTGTCTTTCATTACTAACTTTGTTTTCCTTTTCAGGTACAGACACATTATCAACAATATTCCTTTTCACAGTGGCTTCGAGAAATACAACATCTCTACTTGTTATAGTCTGTTTATTTTTAGGGTCTATAAAACGGTAGCCCTTTACACAGTCACTATAACCTACAAAAATCAACTCACGAGATTTTGAATCTAGCTTTTGGCGACGCTCTTTAGGTATGTGAACCATTGCTTTGCATCCGAAGATCTTAATATGACTTAGGTCAGGTTTCTTGCCCGTCCATACCTCTTCTGGAGTGACGTAGGAGAGGGCTCTTGTCGGCGAGCGATTGATGATGTGTGCTGCCGTCACCACTGCTTCGCCCCAGAAGTTGTTCTGTAATTGTGCATTTAATAACATACATTTAGATCTTTCTATAAGTGTCCTGTTCATGCGCTCGCTTAAACCGTTTTGTTCTGGTGTATAAGGATTACTAGTTTGGTGCAATATGCCAAATTTTTTGAGATAGTTGTCAAAGTCTTTATTTACGTATTCTCTGCCATTGTCTGTCCTTAATTTTTTAATTTTTTGGTTAAGTTCATTCTCAACTCTAGTTTTATATTCTATAAATTTACTGAGTACTTCTGCTTTACTTTTTATTGTAAATACATATACTTTACGTGAAAAATCGTCTGTGAAAGTGACAAAGTACCTGGCACCTCCAAGTGATGCAGTCTGCATCGGTCCACACACATCGGAGTGGATGACTTCTAGCAACTCGGTTGCTCGGGAGCCTTCACTTGGAAATGACTGTCTAGTCTGCTTTCCTTCGATACAACTTATACATGTGATATTTCCTTTTGACGGAGACAATTTTACACCGGTTGTACAGTTTGGAACTTTGTCCATATCAGTAAAGTTTAAGTGGCCCATTCGTTGGTGCCATAAGTATGTGTCATTTTCAGTAACAGCGGGCATGGCTTGAACTTTTTCATTTACTATATTCAGCTTATACATATCATTTATCAAAACTGCTTCAGATACTTTTTGACCATTTTTATTTGATATTTTACATCCATTGTCATTGAATTGGATGATGCAGCCACTTTTTATCATTTTGCTGACTGATATTAAGTTTGTGGATAATTCAGGTACGTAAATAACATTTCTCACCTGTATTTTATTTATACTGCCTTGTGCGCCTGGTACTTTTATGGTTACATTACCACAACTTTCGACTCTGAGCATTTTATTGTTAGCAATTCTGATACTTGTTACAGGTGGTGTTGTTTCGTCTTCAAGCCATGCTCTGTGTGACGTCATGTGCATCGACGCGCCGGAGTCAATGTACCAGTTCAAGCAGTCATTGAAATTGGTCGCTGAAAAAGCTGCAATAAAGCCATTATCTTTATTATCTGTTTTATTTTTTTTATACCAACAGTTTTTACTTAAATGCCCATATTTGTTACAATGATAACATCTCGGTCCCTTTGATTTACTTATGTTTTGCCCTTTTTCCACATTTTTACTGTGTTGTTTTTTTGAGTTTGAGTAAAACGCGCTTGTGTCCATTGTTTTTACTTCTTGTAGTAATTTAGTTTTTATTGAGTCTGCACAAATTTTAACTCCGGAACTCTCAATCGCCATGATCATGGGCTTATATAGATCTGGTAAGCCTGCTAGCATTAACGTTCCCAGCCATTCATCATCCACTTTGAAACCTATATTTCTTAGACGATGTGCGGATGTCATTATTTTATTAACATAATCTTCTATACTGGAGCTAGTTTCTAGTGTAGTATTTATCAAATCCTTTAGCAGGCCGACTTTACGAGTCAAGCCTGAGTCCTCAAAAGCTCGCATTAAGTTGTCCCAAACCTCTTTTGCCGTAGTGGCTTCTCGTACATGTACGTATATGATGGGATCGATGAGTAAAATAAGTTTCGACTTAGCTTTAACATCCTTTTTTGCGTCGACAGCCGTGCCGGTTTTGACATCGATACATTCCCACATGTCGTCCAATTGCAAATAGGCTTTTACTGCAAAACTCCACGTGGCATAGTTATCTCGTCCAGACAACTTTTCTATACTCATTAGACCACTGTTTGTTGCCATTATACTGTGTTTTGCGTGTAAATATGCTGAAAAATAATCCTAATTTTTTCCGTATGATGCAATTTTGAGGTTATAATTACTTTACTTTCACTATTACTTGAGAAATACTATTACTTTTCTTATTGTTTTTCTGTACAAGCATGGGGCGGCCCATAACCTGATGAAATAATACGAGATTTGAGTATTTTAAAGACAATTGTTTAATTAAATTATTTATTAAAGTTACAACGTGACTTTACATAGCAGTTTACGAGGGGCGAGAGCGCTTCTTCTTTTTTCTTTGGCTTATACATTTGCGTTCACATTCCATCAGCAGGATTCAATCATGCACTTTAAAATCATGCAGGATTGTAAAGACACGGTATATTTCAAATTTCATTCAATTTGAACCAGTATTTTAAGAATTAAAACAAAATTCTAAGGCACTTCTAGCAGACCTAGAAGCTTCAAATTTGGAATATAAGTAGTGTTTGGTGTATGAATCAAGGAAAAACTAAAAAATCTAGAAAAAAACCGGTATAGAGGGCGCTGTCGTACCTTTTCTCGAAGCAATTCAGGCCATTTTCGACCCCCTGTAACTTCGTTGTGGATAAAACTAGAAGACTGCAATTTTCAGTAACCATGCAGGCATTGTAAAGACACGGTATATTTTGAATTTCATTCAATTTGAACCAGTATTTTAAGAATTATAACGGGTCAAATTTCTTAATTTTGTCACTCATTGACTCACCGATCATCAAAATTCTAAGGCACTTCTAGCAGACCTAGAATCTTCAAATTTGGAATATAAGTAGTGTTTGGTGTATGAATCAAGGAAAAACTAAAAAATCTAGAAAAGACCGGTATAGAGGGCGCTGTCGCAACGCCACGTATATACGAAATATGTACTAAAGTAATAACAATGCGAAATATAAATAAATCCAATCTGGACCGGCAAAAGGAAAATTATATGGTCTTAATACAATAAGTAGAAGGTACAGAAAAGGAAAAAAGTAGAACTGTCTACAAAATACAAAAAGAAATGAGATCCCATCAAAAACAATACTTGTCAAAAAAACCAAGTCGCGCAACTCAGTTGTTCTGCGGTAAAAAGTTGTGTATCCATGTAATACCAAGTCGGTTATTAATTTATTCAGTCTCTACTAAGCGAATGTTTTATAAAAATATATAGACTTGGCCATCGCACTAAATAATTGAATTTACACGTGTTTTCAGGCGATGGCCAAGTCTATATATTTTTATAAAACATTCGCTTAGTAGAGACTGAATAAATTAATAACCGACTTGGTATTACATGGATCTCACAACTTTTTACCGCAGAACAACTGAGTTGCGCGACTTGGTTTTTTTGACAAGTATTGTTTTTGATGGGATTGATTATTTATAAGTAATCAAATATTATTAGTGACTATGAATTCCGGCCTTATAATTTATACATTTTTGCGTTAGGAACGTAATAACGAAAGTTAAAGACTCTATTATTTTGTTTGTTTGATTGTGAATTTGCATGTTTTATAGGTGTTTTTAACCTCCGACTAAAAAAGAGGGGTGTTATAAGTTTGACGTGTCTGTCTGTCTATCTGTCTGTGGCATCATAGCTCCCGATCGGATGGAGCGATTTAAATTTAGTTTTTTTTTGTATGAAAGGTGAGTTTGGCCCGGGTGTTCTTAGATGTGTTTTATGAAAATCGGTTGAGCCTTTCAAAAGTTATAGGGGTGAGAGTGGGGAAGGAAAACCGAAAATCTGCAAATATACTCGAGTGGGGCTTCAAACGAAAGAGCATCGCGTGCCCTAACTTCTAATTATTATGGTGTTTTACTTATAAGGAAATTAAGACATTGGAATCGGGGGTTTTTCTTCAATTTTAAATTTAGATTTGTTGAATTGTATGTTGGAATGTAAATGCTTCCATGCACATTTAGCGTTTAACGCTTATCTACGTGTTTAATTTTTTATTTTTTTGTAAATATATTTATAACTGTATCAATAAACAAAAAAGGGACGCTTTTATATGCTTTTTGTGTTGTAATGTTTGAAATTAAAAAAATAATAATAATTACTTTGGTATTACATTATTATAACTGATTTGGGCATCTATAGGGCGAGAGGGGTTTTAACTAACTACTCGTCAACTGCGGTAAATAAGCAGTCATAATATAATTTAGGCCGGAATTAATAGGCGCCAATGTTATCTGGTTACTTTCAATCAATGATTACATTTTTCATTGCTTATAATTATATTTGACTATAGGCAATTACAAATGTAATCATTGATTGAAAGTAATCAAAGATTATTTGTTATTATCTATCACAAAAAGGAAACTTTATAACACATGTAAGTATACTCCCGGTGCAAACATATGGATGCCAGACATGGGCTCTCACGAAAGCGCATAACAAAAAGCTAGAAGTATGTCAGAGAGCAATGGAAAGGAGTATGTTAGGCATAATGAAAATTAATAAAATACACAACACAACCATCAGGAGTATACTAAAATAAAATAAAAAGAAACCCAAATGGAGATGGACGGGACACACTATACGCGGTTTATTACAAATGGAGCAAAATCATGGTAAACTGGTATCCTATAAACAAAAAGATGAAACGCGGAAGACAATTTAAAAGATGGGAAGATGAAATAAGAGAGACAGCAGAAAAGACATGGTCAAAAACTGCACGAACAAAGGAGGAATGGAAGCAGTTGGAAGAGGCCTTTGCCAAAATTTGGCAAAGGCGTCTTAAGGTTGCATCTGGGCAAACAATAAAACAGGTGCAATAAAAGTTTCCGAGGTCTAATTTTAAATTTTTATATAAACATAGTTATTAAGTATTTGAACATTTCTATAATTATTGTAATTATTATTATCACAAAAACAAATGAGTGTAATCAAAGTAGCCACAAAACAAGAAAATGTTTTTGTATGAGCATAATCGTCTGCTATTTAAGGATATTAGAAACTCATTTGAATATTTTATGTTTTGCCTTGATGCACTTGCAATAGCTGCCAAGATGGAAACGATTTAATAATTTCTTAAGTACCTAATTACGTAGCGATATGATGTGACGTTATGAAATAACAACGTCATTTCTCAACCAATTTTAACATGAAGAATAAGAGTAGTAAGTGAGCAAGTTATTATTAAGTTAATTCTTATTAATTTAAGCATAATGTTAACAGTAAAATGTGCTGTTAATGTACTTTAATGTATGTTATATTTCTATAAAATATATTATCGTATCTCCTAAAACATTTGTTACTATATAAGTAGGTACCTATCTGTAAGTAAATGTACGGTAAATATTGACTATTGCTTATACCTATTTTATTTTATGTATTTTTTTTAGTATACCGCTGAGCAGAATGTAGATTGTAAAAAAATTGGTTATTAGCTTGAGGAATTTATAAGTTGTGTCAAAAAAATATACAGTAGCTATGGTAGGTAATATTGTATGTCTATAGAACCTTGTAGCTAAGTAATTCATAAAGAACAATTTATTTTTACGATATCAAAAGCTACTCCTTGGGAATAAAATCTTGTGTTTCATCAAAATTAAATTTTTAGCTGACTTGTGGATATATCAAAAGCTTTTAAGTTACGAAAGTTTAGCTCAAGTTTAAGATTGCTATTTTGCAAGATAACGATTGACTCAAATAAATTTACTTTGATAGTTATTTAGTTAATTAAAATTTTATAAGTTAGCAGCATATAATTCAATGTTGCTGTAACGATAAAATACTCATTTTGTTATATGTTCAGTATTGCACAGGCAGGTTTAATTGCGGATATCTTAAAAATATCTTTAAAAAAAACTGTTATTTTAAACTGTTTGCAATATATATTTATTTTCAAAATCGCATTGAAATAATAAAACATATTGAAAGATGTTTAACATAATTATTTATACGCCAAATTATGCCGGGTATACTTAAAGTTCAGCTAGAACTACCCGCTGAAATTCCAAAAGCCGAGAAACATGTGAATAATAAGTCCCCTAAAGGCGTGGCGTGCCCTGCGCGTGCATTAATGCCAAGTTAATGCAGGCCTGCACACGGCTCTGGCCACTCTACACGTAACAAGTTTCTCAAAGAAAACCCATTTAAACAGACGCGGCGCACTATTTTGTTTGCTTGGGCTAATGAAAGTTCAAAGAAGGCATCAACGTATCATAATTTTTTGAAGCGTTTGGAGGATATGGAAAAAGTTAGATAAATTAAGTTTGCATTTTTGTCAGCTTAATTAAATGTGAAACAATAGAAGTGCGACATTCTGACCGCTTTTAGCGCATACTATAGGTATTATGATGTTTTAAACTGAATAAATATTTTTTGTAAATAGTTTTTCAGATTATTTTGACTACTCTACACGTCTATATCAATTTGATGCTGACTGTACCTACCTAACTTTTGACCTTACCCTGAATAATGTGATGTCGTTTTAAAGTAAAGATATCTACTAATACGGCTGTGGGAAACTAACCAGAAAATGAGCGTAACTAAGAGAAGCGTCTTCTTAAAAAACAACATAACAAATATTGCGTTCGTCGACCCGTCTGCCAAGCGTGGCGAGTTTGGAAACGACCTATTAAATTGTAACTCTTTACGGGAGCCTCATCATCATAAGCACCGTATTAAGTTCAAACTGCTGGACGAGAGAGGCCCTAATTCATCACGCTGGCCAAGTGTGGGTTGTGAATATCTCATGTCCTTCAAGCTCTTCAAAGTTGTCTGTACATGCCGGTTTCACGCACGTGTTTTTAAAGTGCACATACTTTTACTATTCATTTTTTTATATTTGCTTAGCCAACACGGATACGGGAACCTTCTATGTCCAATAGGTACATATCTAGCTTTATAACTATAGTCAAAAAGCAGATGAAAATTTTCCGGGAATGTTTTTGGTAAGTATTCTTTTTTTTTCTGTCCGTACACCATCTGGGCACATATTCTGTGGGCAGAACTCTTCTCCGCAGCCGGTGGCTAAAAGTCTGAAAGCTTTTGTGTTCGCGCTGAAATCTAGGGCCACTTGCGAGGCTCAGTGCGACGGTGTTTGTTTACACTCGGGTATCATGCGTGAATTGTGAGCTTACGCGATAAAAATATTAGGTTGATAATATGATATTTAAAGAGTTTATATAAGTTTTTAATTTTGAAATACATTACAAAAACTGCGGTGCTTAGGTAGGTAATTAGATAAAAACAAAATCTTACATTTATTTGATTTGATATCACATTAAACATAATATTGACACAATTTTATTTAAAAATAGGTAGGTTCCTACCTACATAATGTTGCATTTAGAAATTTTGGATGTACCCAAGCTGCAATTATGATGTTGATGTTAAATCTCTCAAGGAAGCAATATTGGAAAGTCAGCCATAAGTTAAGCCATAAATTGTTAAAATCTGTTTTTAACTTAATATGGTAACTACTACCATATTGGGGAGGTATGTTGCAGGCGTCCATAGACTGTGGTAACCGCTTTCCATCTTGGTTTTTGGTATGCTTCATCATCATCATCATTTCAGCCGGAGGACCTCCACTGCTGGACATATTTCTCCCTTAAAGATGTCCAGTAATTTCGGCTGACAGCGGCCTGCATCTACTTTGAGCCTGCAGCCTTTAATTTATTACTATTCTATGACTAGGTCGACTATACGGTTTAGTTTGTTGAGGCTACTAAAAAGTACTACCTACTACAAAATTCTGCGTACGTACATGTACACGTATAGTAATTTTACCCATATACTTATCCAGGTCTTTATATCTCCCATTTTCTGTGGGTAGGTATCTACTGAAGATACACAATAAAATGCCTCAAGCCTACCAAAAAGCAACAAAACTGAAGTTTCTTTAAACCTAGAGTAAAAGTACCCACAGGCAACCATTTCATTTTGCAACAATCTAACCCCTATTTATGAACGAAGGGTGCGCCCCTTTCGTTTTATTGTTTCAACGAATATTGCTTAACTTAATGAAGATATTAATTAAGTTTACTCATTTAAGACAGAGTGTAGTGCTTTGTAGTATTAATTAGGGTTGGTATCGCGCAGAATACTAAATGCTAGGCCTATTTTTTCAATAGGTGAGTGGTCATTGTTGGTCGGCAGGTTAATTAGAGCCATTGAGTAGCGCGTAATTAGCAAATTTAGTGAAGGCTTATTATTGTCTATAACGTAAATACTAGGTAATTCAGATACGTTGGATACTAATACAAACACACATAATTATCGAAGCATTAAGGTTCCTATTCTATCTACCCTAGTTGCCACCTTTAAGATAAACTTGTCATCGATTAAGTCGGTACAGTCAACAACGAACTACAATGTTTAGTAACTTTTGACTTAATTTACTGTTTATATTGTTTTATGACCCGTGCAAAATACATCAAACGACTAAGTACCTACCTACTTATTTCATTTCGTTCGGAATCAGCAAAGTTAAAATAAAACAATACAATTTTGAAATTAAAGACAATTTGTCGAATTCTCTTAAATACATCGGCTCGATGTGTTAAATCAGAGGTATGCTAGGTTCAAATCTTGCGCCTGTATTTCAACCTAAATGATCTTCATTTTTATATCATTTAACACTAGGATATACCTAAAATCTTATACGTAAAGTCTTAGGAGCGCGAGATTCATACAGATTCAGTAGGTTTAATAATATGACGTTAATGATGGTCAATTTATTCATTTGCAAAAGATGTAGGTATGTGAAAATGAAAATATTTTTATTTTTATTTTGTCTAAAAAGAAATGACGAATTTATACGCAACTAGTGACGCAAAAGTAGCGCAGTGGTACCTACTCTTGCGCAACGGTAAATACCTACTGCGATTATTACTCTGTTATTTATCGGTGATTACAAAAAAAAATACGCATTATAATAATGCGCACAAGTTGTAAAATACAGCACAGCAAAACTGTGCATAATTAGTTAATTAAAAACTTATCTGACAATAAAAAATATATCTTTAAAGTGGCGCCAAAATGGTTGTTAGGGCTACTTCGGCCATAGAATAAGAAAATAAAAAGTGGTAATACCTAGTATTGTTTTTTTTTTGTTAAGGTCAATAATATACCTAATTACATAAAAAACTAATTGTCTGTTGTAAATCTTAAAGAAATGCTAGCCAAATAAATCACCATTGGATTAAAGTTAAAAAAGTAGTAGTAGGCCTCAAGTTTTTTGTTTTATTTGTGTCTAATCTGAACCCTTTTTAAAACAGGTACCAAAATTTTTGAGAATTTTTTACCATTTTCGGGAAACTTCTTCATTTATTTTTATTTATGAGAGTAAGTAAAACCTGTTTAATGACCTGCTTTTGAATATTTTTCCTTATACCAATGTAATGCCGAAAGTATTGATACTTTTCCAAAAAAAGTCTGGCGGAGGGATTTGATAATAATTGTTTCACAATATTAGGATAGGTATGTCTGGGCAATTTGAGTTCGAAAGCAAGAGACAACATAATTCATTTAGAGTGATGGGGCATTATTAGGTAATTGGTAAACACCGAAAAATATATTAGTCAGAATTGTTGGCACGAGGCGTCTAATTTGGCTTTGTGGTCGAAGGCTGTGTGCTTTTGTTATTCACGTCATTTTTCCGTCGAAATAGCCCTTGCTGCAGTGTAGTTGAAATTCGTTCGTGAATTGTGAAATCGTGAGAGCCTGTCAATTCATGTGTTTTTGTTTTGAACGTGCCTGTTAGGTTAGGAAGGAAATTCTGTGAAAAACATTTTCACCGTTGGCTTTTGTCGAAAATACAAATTTTTAAAATGCGGTTTACAATCAGACATGCTACCAATGGTAGTGAAAGGCTTGGTGTTCTATCTGGTTTCACGGAAAACCATAATGCCGCTATAGAAACTCCAACTTGTGCTTTACTCACTCAAGTAAGTTTTTTTACTTGATAAAAATCCATGTATTTGTTAGTTGCTAAATGTTTAGGTTTTTGTTACTAATTCTTTTTGGCAAATTTTATTATTATACCAACATTTAGAAATGTAAAATGAATTTTTTATGTACAGAATATATGAAAATGTTAAACTCTAAATTCGTTTTTGATAGACATAGTTAGCCGTCCGTTTTGTCTAGTATTGTAATTATTTGTTTTGATTTCAGGGTGGCAGTGTTGTTCATTTAACGGCTGAAGTCTTATCTAAAGTTTTCAACAGTTCCCGGCTACTCTGTGTACCTCTGACTAACTCAATTAATCTTGAAGCCGGTGTAAAAGCACAAAAAAAGGGTGTTCCAGCCTTTGCTGGTATTCCTGAGCATGTGGCATGTGTTACTCTAAATAACGCAAATGAGGTTACTCCATCGGGTCACTTTGAAAGTGATAGAGTACCACTTTGGACCAAGCAAGGAAAGAAAATGATCACTGCTGATAGGTATTATGTTTTATCATGTTCAATAAATTAATACACACCTTAATAAGCTCAAACATTTCAACAAAACCTTGAATCTTGTGAACTTTGCTGAGAGACAAGAGGTTTTATCAGGTCCTGAAAGTGCAATATATAATTTAATAGTAACCTCCTAGACTGAGCCCATCAGAGGCAAATTATGATTATGTATTGAAGTGGCAAAAGATATACTTACCTAAATTACTGATACTCTTAGGTACCTATGTATTTTTTTTTATTTTCACATGAAAGTCCCTTAAAAATACTAGTTTTAATAAAATGGCTGTGATTTTGTAGATTGCATTGTTAATGATAATACCATGATAACACTATCATTACTCAGCATTAAACAACATCAAATGCTTTTATTATCTATTGCACTTTCACAATATTTTCCTTTGTCTATTTTTCTATACATACCACAAACATCTGATAGTAACTTTTTTTCCATTATACCTCTACCTTTTAACTGCACTGGTGATACTAAGTTTGTATCATATTTAAAAATAGTCTATTTTTTACGAATTCATATTTTTCAAACAAAGCAAGCAACTGGTGCTATACTGCATCAAAAAAAGCTTGTCTTGTTTTCAAGAAAAACAAACATTGAGTGATTGTAATTCCAAATATTACCAGTATAAACAAAACATTGAGTGATTGTAATTCCAAATATTACCAGTATAAACAAAACATTGAGTGATTGTAATTCCAAATATTTCCAGTATTTCATCTCTGTCTCACTCTTTGCCGAACTGCTGACCAATACTACTGCAGCTATACAATTGAACAACAAAAGATATTGTGGATCCCCTCATTGAATCAGCATTATATCTGTTAAAATCCTGCATTAGAAATCATGTTTTATAATAGTAAACAAAATTAAGTGAAAAATTTAAAACTCCCCCAACGCAGCATCAGGCTTGAATTTTTTGATTGTATTTTACCAAATAGGTATCTAACTAATTTTTATAAAACTTGCTGTAACATATAAGAACTTATCATACCTTTCATTTGGTACCCAACACTGGTATATTCATAAATACTTGATTTTTCATTGCCATTTTGACTACTTCTTTAAAATGGTTAAGCCGATTTTATTAAAGCTAAGAATACTCTCCGGTAACCTATCTTTTAAACAAAAGAAACAGAATCTAAATTGGTTCATCTGTTTGGGAGCTACAATGCCACTGACAGATTGACAGACATACAATAAACTTATAACACCCGTTTAGTATGGGGGTTAAAATAATTTACCTTGATAAAATTTCAGATATATGGATGTGATCGAGATTTTCAAACCAGAAATAATTTTCGCGATTGCAGATAGCTGCACATCCCTCAATGAAGGCACAAAAAGATTAACCAAAGCTGTTGAGAGAACATGCAATATGTTGGAAAAATGTGTCAGTCGATATAAGGGCTCAAACATCTTGCGAAATACTTCATCTTTAGTGGGTTTGTAAAATTATTTGTTATCTATACAATGAGTCATTCAAACAGTCTATCTAAACATTGATAATATTAAAACTACTTCTTTATTATTATCATACAGCTGACCTTCATAATTAGATGACACCATCATTTTAATTACAATAATACTAGATTGCTGCAACTGTTTTTATCACAGTAAATAATTGTGCATTAAGTGCATTTATCACTTAAGTTAACCATCATTAGTATAGTAGCACAATAACTTTAACTTACCATTAACTCATTTATCTACTCGACCTCCATTTTGAATAAAATGTGATTCGGCGGCCAGTGATGAAACTCATGTCAATCGACAGAGTAAATGATTACAAACAAAAAGTGTCCTATGATCAAATCTCGGGTCTAAAAACTATAGAAAAAATCTGTCCCCTGAGCTATGTTCCACTTTACTTTATTTTTCTTTTTTCTGACCCTAATATCTCAGAAACCGTATCACTTAGGAGACTTGATCGTAGAACACTTTTTAACCCCCGACCAAAAAAGAGGGGTGTTATAAGTTTGACGTGTCTGTCTGTCTGTGTGTCTGTCTGTCTGTGGCACCAAAGCTCCCAAGCGGATGGAGCGATTAAAATTTAGTTGTTTTTGTATGAAAGGTGAGTTTGGCGCGAGTGTTCTTAGACATGTTTCATGAAAATCGGTTGTGCTGTTTAAAAGTTATGGGGGTGAGAGTGGGTAAGGAAAACCGAAAATCTGCAAATATACTAGTGTGGGGTATCAAATGAAATCGTATCGCGTCCACATTACATAATATTATGTTGTTTTACGTTTAAGGAAATTAAGGCATTGGAATCGGGGGTTTTTCTTAAATTTTAAATTTAGATTTATTGTTTGTAATCATTTACTCTGTCGGTTGACATGAGTTTCAACACTGGCCGTCGAATCACGTTTTTTTTAAATGGCGGACTAGTAGGTATGCCAGGCTCCATACAAAAATGTTCGAACCCTTTTTATTAAACTAAGTTACGACTATTTTGTTTATGGTAGTTATTATCATTGAGCTGATATAATGTAAAATGTATTGGTAGGCGCCTAACTCAACAATGCCTCGACCAATTTGAAAAATTCAAATAATTGCCAGGTAAACCCTAAAAACAGCCCTTTTCCTTTTCCCATTCAAACATTTTGCATAATTACCCGTGCGAACCCAGGGTGGGCCATTAGTTCCTTAATATAGATTTGTTCTGTGATGCATCAAATAACTAATAAAGTAATTTTTTGTTTCTGTTAGTTATCTTCTGCGCCATAAGTGGAATCACTCTTGGTTTTCATTTCCCCTTTTTGTCAACATCCTATTGTTGAAACCTTCTGTGCGCCCATAAGATACTGTTAAGGTATGATTACACCAAAAAATTCAGTACATTTTGTGTGCATTTATTCGTGTAGTACAGCATTGTACATTATGTTAGTGAGGAACCTTTGTAAGGCACTCTGCATCGCAGTGCCTCACGGTTCAGCATACTGGTGGAATCGCAGCATTACAGCAGCAACCAGCAAGATAACACAAGTTTTAATTTATTACAGGTGTGATAGTCGCGCCAGGGGATGAAAAACGCTGCAATGACTGTATCAGTCGTATTTTGACACATAAAGATGCCATAAGCGGTGTGGCATTGTCGGGGTTGACGGATACTAATGAGGATATAAATAGTATTTCAATAGAGAAACTAAATTCAATTTTTAGAAGAGTTGGAGTAAGTATCTTATATATAAATACATATTACCGGACTAATCACACAGCATCACCGAACCCCAAACTAAACAGCTTGTTCTATGGGTGTTGGGTGACTGGTAAACTACTTTGATACATTTTTTTTGTAAATGCATACTATTGATACATAGAAAACTCCCAGATCCGAAACATGAAATTGTAAATCGTACGAAATCCGGTGCCCTTGGCGGGAATCGAACCCGTTACCTTCTCAGCCTCATGCAGACCTTCGCCTACTGAGGCACAGTGGTCGTCATTTTAAATGGTTTAAGTATTTTATGAATATTCAACTGGTAAACTACTTATATATAATAGATAGATATAACTTAGTTCTTCTTTAATTTCAATACAATTTCTTATAATTGGACTCTGCGCTTGAAGCGTCCCCCCCCCCCCCCCCCCCCCCAACACGTAATTTTTCATCCCATCTCCTTCTTTTATATGATGGATTCTCAGTTCTAATATAGTTAATGAATTTGAAACGTACAACCTTATGTGAATCAATTATAAATTCGACATTGACACACTTAGTCAGTCCAACAAGGCCAACTTGATGACTGTCTTCTATTAAACAAATCAGAAATAAATATTATTTTAATATAAAATAAAAACAAAAAGAAATAATTATTATATTATTTATTTAACGAACGTATAATAAATTAATTAATCACTTTGCTTATCTCAGATTAAGTAATTTATTGTTTAGCATAGGTACAGTACATACATAGTTGGTCAAAACTTAACGTATTTATCCTTAATTGATCAATGATTTGCATAACATTTTATGCACACTTACAGGATGCAATACCAAAAGACTTAGTACGTTTTGTGGAAGGCTGTTGGAATCCGTCCATAGTGTTGGCTGCGATAGAACATGGATGGGATGTGTTTGATGGATCCTATGCAGTGAAGCTTACCAATGCAGGCCAAGCGTTGAGACTCAACTTTGATGTGGACACAGCAAGCAAGGAGGCATGTGTGTTAGATCTGATTGATGAAAGGTAAACCTATTAATTGATATCCTATGATTGAAGATGTAAGGGATCTATGAGACAGAAAGTGGTAATTTAGTTCAGCCCTACTACACGCCATAAAAAATATTGTATTATGTATTATAAAATTATCCAAACACAAGGTACATAACTCTTGTAGTTAGTTTGGATCGTGAAACGCCTCACCATATTCTATTTGATAAATCCCTTAGTATCCTTCCTTCCTTAATAATGAATCCATTTCTGGCAAATTTTACTTTGGAAGTCGTTTTTCCTCTTGTTGGCAATGCATTGTATAAAGTAGTAGTAGTAGTAATATAATAGTGAAAAATAATGGCCCCAAGCCCCAAGAACTACTATTTAGGTTCACACAATGCAGTGCCAAGAAATAAAAAAACTATTATTAATATTGAAATTCTGGCTCATGGTTTTGACATATTAATGTCAAAATATATTTTGTAGGTACCTATTATTATTATTATATATTATTATATTGAAATATCTAAGACTCGAAATGCGTACCTATGGTGATTAACCATGATTATAGTTCGGCTGTTCAGAGAATCCGTTCCTGACAGAAGTCTAAAAAAACCCGCCTATGAAGTCCTGAATTTCTTATTAGTACAGACAATAGCTGTCATTGTAATACTTAATGGGCATGCTGAACTACCTAGTGATGGGAGATGAATCATCGTGCATAGATTATAATATAAGTTACTGATATTTAAAAAAAGTATTTTATTTCATAGTACAAATGAACATTTAGGTTTATTTACGGTACTCCTGTAATATACTTGATCTAAAATATTAGTAAGTACCTATATAAAGTCTAATCTAATCTGGCTGATTAGAGATCGCGTTTCTGACAGGTCGTGATCGAATAGGCGATGTAACTTGGAACTGGCGTACAATTTACTTAATTCAATAAATTATACTTCGGCCGTTCAGAGAATGCGTTCCTCACCACCACCACAAGCGAATCGGAGTCTGATTAATATTCTGTAAGCACATTCAATTCAATGTTTTTATTGCATAGAAATACAGATTGTAACTTTGTAACAAAGAAAAAATAAATAATTTTAATATTAATATTACATTTTTTTGGTTTCCACATAAATTACTAAAATATAAATTTTAAATGTATCCGCCAATTTAAAACGAAAATAATCTTAAAAATAACGCGGCTTCATTTTGGAGGAACGGTAACGAACTCAGTGTTATGTTGCCCATCACTAATCGTGACTTAACTGGTAGGTGTCAAACGCATTCTCTGAACGGCCGAACTATAGACAAATTAAAATTTGGGATGTCTTGATTACAAACTTAGTAATTTTTTTTTTCTTAGGTATAAAGATGATTTCACACCATTGCTACAAGGATGTGAATGTCTTACGTGTACTAAGCACACCCGGGCGTATATTCGACATCTTCTGAATACTAGAGAGATGCTGGCATCCGTCTTACTTAGCATGTGAGTAATTTGCTTGTTAATATTTACGTCGGCGTTAAGGTAAATGTGGGGGATAAAAAATGAGTAGACTTTAAGTTATTTATTACCTACGTACAACTAGCATTCCGCCCAGCGTTCGTCCAATAATCAATGAATATACTTGAAATGGGTAATAGCACATCTCATTACCGTTAAAAAAAAAACAATTAAAAAACTATCATAAATGGGACCATCGGACTGGGCTAAAAGACTATGTAGCTAATTTGTCTGGATTGTATTTATGTCTTTATGAGTCGATGGACAGGAATGCTAAATGCCTCTTAGGCAAAAATTATATATATAGGTTATATACCTATATATATTTATTATATTAAGTATATCAGATGTCTAGTACCCGTAACACAAGCTTAGAGCTTATCACGGAGCTAGATGTTGTAGTGTGGATTGTCCGGTTTTTTTTTATTCAATTGTATTTCTCTTTCCAGTCACAATCTCCATCACTTCGACGAGTTATTCCACCACGCTCGCGTCCACATAGCTGCAAATACATTCCAAAAGTACAAAACGCATATCACTGCTCAATTCGACAAGTACACTCCAGTAATAAACGGTAAAACTGAACCAAAGGACATCAAAGAAAAAGAAACTGCTGTGAAGAAGAAGAAATTTAGTGAGAATGGATATTTGAATGGTAATGAGTAGTGCAGAGACAGTATTTTATGGTAATTAGTTATAAGCGTTTTTGTTGGTACCATTGTTATAGTTATTAATTTAATTAAAACTGGTAATTTAGCTGTTCTTTCCAAAACCGATTAGTTATAACAATATACACTAATAATGTATATTGTACAGCCCTGAAATAGGGAGAAAAACTAATCATCTCCTAGAAAATAAGAAATTAATTCCATAATTTCGGGTACTTATTCCGACTGGGGTAATTTATGGAACTACGTGATGACATCCTTAAACCCATACGGTTTGTGGTGCTTGTTAGTTTACTACCTCATTTCTCATTAAAATGTTAGATGGCGCTACCAAACGCTATAACACCAACTCAGAGTAAAGTCCCAAGTAGCTAATATCTTAGAGTGAAGTGCTTTCTTATCCCAATGATTAATCTTAATTAGATGCAGGAGACAACATGCGTTTTAAGTACTGATGCCCTTTACTGATGCAACCCTACAATGGTTGCATAATCCTGTGGCAGGACCACATCACACACAATTACTGTTTGTTTTTATTTTTGTTTTAAGGCCTTTTAAGTTTTTTTTTATGTTCTGTCAGTTGTATCCGTATTCGTGTATGATGAATATGATGATATTTGTTTGATGTATTTTGTGTTTTGATGTGCCAATAAATGTTTCTCTCTCGCTATCACTCCCCCCCCCCCCCCCCCTTGCCCCCCCCCCCCTCTCTCTCTCTCTCTCTCTCTCTCTCTCTCTCTGATAAGCTACTCTACACTTTACTTGGGTGTGGTTAATGAAACCCTAAGCCTAGTAGCTGTGATTAGATTATTATCGAATTTGAAAGATGTAGACGTAATTAGATTTTTAGTAGATTTAAATTTGTAGAAGTAGTAGTAAAATATTTGAATGTATATTATGCTAAGTAATTTATGGTATTTGTCTCCTTTCAATGTAATGGGCGGTGAATTACACATGTTATGCATTAATAATTACAGAGTAATGTAGTTGATTCTATACTGAGATCAAAATTCATAGCCGCAATTATCCCTGATTACTTTTAATCAATGATTAATTTGAAATTGACGTAAAGTAACCAAAGATTATTTGTGACTTTGAGTTGAGGCCTATGGGCATATTTTACAAAATCCGAGTAAACTAATTAATGGTTTAGTTTTGTAAATAATACGTGACAATGGTTAAAGTATGTCAACAGCTATCTCGCTTTGTCACATGAGACTTTTACAAAACATTGGCTGTTGCGATGTAGCCAGTCATGGACGCCATCGAGATAAAAGAGGAAAACACATGTGACTGAGCAAAATAGCTCTATATTTTAACTATTTAATCGGAGATGGTGAAACAGGCCTTAGGTTATTGACTACTCTGGGTATTTGATTCGATGTGTCAGCTTAGGCATGTGAGGAAATTTATTACAATACTCTCATTCATTTTGATATGAAAAACTTAAGTTGTGGAATTTTTCATTTAATTATTAAATAAGTAATCAGCATAATAATAATATAATTGCCTTGGCATGCAAATGGTCTACCTACAAAATCTACACGTGTAATTTAGTTTGACTTTGGTAAAACTCGTATTGAAAAGTAAATAGAACTTGTAATATAGTCAATAAATATTTTTGCATTTATTTTTGTATTTGGTCATGGATGGTTAATCTGGTTTTGTAAACTATTTAAAATCATTGTACTTATAGATAGTAGGTATATAGATACCTATTTTACCAAATAACAGAAATATTTTTTCTAAAGAATGTATGGCCGTCACACATTCTTTCGACACAATATGACGTCATTCTTTCTATTATTTTGTCATTCTCTATGGCATTGGCCATAAAAGCCATGAAAGCCGTGTTGGCTAAAGTGGGAGGACACTCGACTTTCATTCCGAAGGTCGTGGGTTCAAACCCCGCCACGCACCTCGGGATTTTTCTTCTTGAGAAATTTATGTGCGCTTTAAACACGTGCTTTAACGGTGAAGGCAAACATCGTGAGGAAACCGGCATGTTCTGAGAACTTTAAAAAAAAAAAAGTTTGGAGGGCATGTGACATTCACCAACCCGCACTTGGCCAGCGTGGTGAATTAAGGCCTAATCTCTCTCGTCAAGAGAGAAGTCCCTGTGTCCCAGCAGTGGGAACGTTAATAGGGTGATGATGATGATGGCATTGGCCATCACATCTCACATTCTCTACGTCATAATATGGTCATCTATTATGTCATTTGGCTAGTAAACATTTTTAGACTCGATGAGATTACTTCATACAGCTGAACAAAATATTTTTTAATAATCTACAAAGCTATATCAAACACAATTTTATAATATATCCAATAGTTTTACATGTAAAACCTATTATGTTAGTGACCAGAGAGCGTTAAAATAGCCGATAAGTTATATACCTTTGTTATTTTTGACATATGTTTTTAAAAGTGTACGCTACAATAAATATTGTATCCATTAAATTTACAGGATAGATTTTTTGAGACGGTACATGAAGGGCAAGTGCATTAACTGTTATAGTAACAAGACAACTTTCTTAAGTCATCATGCAAAACTTTCTAAGATATTCTGTACCTAATGAATTCACACAGAATTTGGAAAATAGTTAGTCTGTTAATAATAGTTAATCTTAAAAAAATATGCTTTGAAAGCAAAGATCTTACTTTGCCTCTAATCGTATTTCATGAAGAGATCAAATAATAGGATCAGGAAAGACGGTTTTTTTTTTCATTTTTGATATTTCTTGTAGGTAGGTCCTATAATGTCCTGTCTCTAATTTACAACATTTAAGTAAAACTTGAAAAACTATATATTTTACTGTAGTTGATATATTTTAATTTACATTGAAAGTAAAAACTACGTCTACCATTTATTACGAAGTTTATATATATTGTGTTAGCTTTTATGTACTTAGGTAGATATTAATTTATTGCTCGTTTACAAGGCAATGCCTGCCTATCAAGGCTGGAACCATTAGAAATTACTACCCCAATAATACCAATTCTAGAATGTAAAAAGCGGACATGTTCTAAAAAGACATTCTTAATTTTTACACCTTGTTAAATTAGGTATTGTAGCTAATAGTAATAAGCTAATTACATAACTATTCGTTAGTTGTTGTTCTTTTTCTAATAAATCTCACCAACAACCATGGCGTTTTTTTATCAACTCCATTATTTAATAAAGGATAAATTATCATCAGCATAGCCTGCTGAATATGCATATTTCCTTGTTATGCTCCATACTTAATATTATAAATGCGTAATTATGTAACTCTGTCTAACTAAGTCTGTCTGTATGTTCCTCTCTAACGCGAAAACGACTGATTTGATTTAAATGAAATTTGATACACATATTCTCTAGAGCCTGAGTAAGGATATAGGGTTTTTCCCCGGGAATATGTAATTCCGCGGGTAACACCTCGTGACACTACTATAAAATAATATAGCAACAGTTAGTAGTAAAATCAGACCTCTTCTACTGACAGAAGCCTCTCGCAGCAATCTTGCTGCGAATATCTTGCTTGCTGTTTTAAGAGTCTTTATGTTACAAGCATGAGTAGGTGCTTTACCACGAGAACATTATTTCCTAAAGCCTGGCCAAATAACATCGGCAATCTGCATCTGGAATCTCATGATGTAGAAATATTTTAAGGGTTGTCTCTGAATCAGTTGGAAAACAGCACAAGTCAAATGTTAGTGACCGACTTATGTACGTATAAAGTACCTACCTATTTATTATTATTATTCAGCCCATACTGTCCCACTGCAGGGCAAAGGCCTCCCTACCCTTCTTCCACTCTTCGCGATTGAACGCTGTGACAGGCCATATGCTTAGGTGAGTATCCAGTTCGTCCCGCCATCTCATCCTGGGCCTTCCACGGGGACGACTTATGTGTGGGGACCAATCAGTTGTTCGCTTGGCCCACCTGTAATCTGACATAACACACGTGTCCGGCCCAGTTCCACTTCAGGCATGCAGCCTTCTGACCAACATCTGTAATTTTGGTTTTGGAACGTAGTATGCTGTTTCTCACGCGGTCTGACAACTTTATATCCAAAATACTACGCTCCATGGCTCGCTGGCATACTCCGAGAGCGGATTTTTGGCGTTTTGTCAGAGACCAAGTCTGAGCGCCGTACGTCAGAATAGGGAGAACGCGAATGTCTAGGAGTTTCCTTTTAAGGCATAATGGTAGTTTGCCTAAGTACCTACCTAGTATGCATAATTAGTTATGACTAGGTCTGTATTGGTAACAGCAAAGATTACATAATATACAGATACTCCATGCCATATATCATATTTGAATTGGAAATCCTCTTTTGATAGATGGCGCCATATATTATGTAATCTGGGGTGACAGCTATGACTCCGTTTTGTTTAACTAATGATGGGACGTCGTTGAAATTTTAACGGATCGTTTTGATCGGGCATAAAAGACTAGCTTGACTTATCACGACACAGTAAACTACATACCTACTTCACCAAATAGGATGAATTTTCGTAACCTTATTGAATTGACTGATATTGCTGATATTGGCTAATATTATAATGGCGGAAGTGGGTGAGAATATGACTTTGAAGATGTAAGTGAGTGAGTGAGAATATTTGTTACTCTTACATGCAAAAACCATTGAATAGGTTTTCATGAAACTTCACACCTTCAATCATATTTCAAATATATAATATGTCACTTTTAATCGCGGGAAAATCTATTATTACGCGGTTGGCAAGTTAGTATTAAATAGTTTTCAGTGTCATGGGCACAGATCAGTCTGAGGGGGGGCGATGAGCTTTCATTTGATACCCCACTCGAGTATATTTGGAGATTTTCGGTTTTCCTTCCCCAATCTAACCCCCATAACTTTTAAACGGCACAACTGATTTTCATGAAACATGTATATGAAAACGCCAGACTCACCATTCATATAAAAAAAACTAAATTAAAATCGAATCACCGCTATGATGTTCCAGCAGACAGACAGACACGTTAAATTTATAACACCCCTCTTTTTTTGGGGGGGGTTATTTATAACAAGCAAAATGCATTTGTTTATATCAGTTTTCCAGCAACCAACAATACAATCTCTCTATACAGTTTGCTGTAGTTTAGGTGACGCTGACTGAATGGACCATTTAAAATGGTACCTATCTTTTTAAAATAAAAAGTAATAGGTAGGGTATATAACTATTATGACTAAATTACCCTAAAGTTAACTGTAGAGGTAAACTATTAAGGAAAGGGATTTGTTTTCTTCCTATTAACCTGATATTGTTGCCAAGACAAATTTTAAGAGTTGAATGTCGGAATAGTGACCTTTCGTATGTATTAATATTATCCTAGGTAGAAGTTAACAAGGTCATAAGTGCGTTGCGAAATAATACCAACAAATTCAAATTAACATTACATTTTATTTACCGACAATATTTACATACTTATTGAGCTAGGCGTATAGTATGAAATGTGCAATAGGTTTTCAATGTAATCGAATTACATTTACAAATAGAATAATAATTTAAAGTTAGAAGTTTTGGCAGGATTTTGCTCGACAAAGTCACATTCCAAATAAGATAACTGTTACATAAAATGTGATAATATAAAAATAACTTGTACATAATATTTCAAAAGCAAATGTAAGATAAAAATTCAACATAGGTACATATGGTACCTATATATATAATTATATTAGGATGCAACAAACTTCAACCAAGAATTTTTCTAATATAGTGAATTATTATTTGGCAATCTATTACATTAAAATTTTGCTACAATTGGCACATAAATCATTTTATCCTAATTTTCTAAAATTTCCAAATAAATAATTCTTATTTTCTATAGACGTACATAAACGGCGACACTGAGATAGCGCATTCTATATAAGAACCGATCATATAAAATAAATAAGTACTTCTCACTACATAATGAGCTTCATTACAATTGGAACATAGAGTTGATTATTCGATATAACTTCTAGATGTAAAGGCTTTGGAATCCTTAACTAAAAGTGAAATAAGTATAAAAATTGTAAAACTCTATATAAATAATTACAATAACAATGCACCAGGCATTTCGCTCGATAAAGCAATTGAATCTCTATTACTAGTTCACAGTCTAAAGCGAAATTATAGCGACGTTAACATTTTGTGATTTACTTCAATCACAGATGAGACGTAATTTTGGTAAATCAAATTGTGTACAGAATTTTCGAGATCCCTCCGTCGCGAGGCAAAAGAACTTGGTTCTATGAGGTTTTCACTTCACTTCACTAAGCTAAACTCATGTTATTTCAGTCCCATTCACTGGGGGCACTATTCTTGTATCGTGTGTCCGTCTTTTTCTTTTAACATTCATTGAGATGATTGTGTATTTGCTTCCCGATTGTACACTATACATATTCATTAGTGCCAGGTGTGTTGAGGGGCTCTCGTGCCTGTAAAGATTAATATAATTGGATTAATTTATTTGAATACAAATGTACGGTCATTTACATTTCTATTGTGTTTCTATAGTCACTATACTTGTCTCGCATTATAAGGTGACGTTCGTAACACGTGTATATCACTCGATAGTGTCGTGTTTTATTTAATTATAAATTGGTCTCAAGTTGTATAGTTATTTTATAAGTAGATATTAGCTGTTCACGCCTCTGCTTTGCCGTTTTTGTGTTTTATATAAATTGACGCATTGTCGTTAAAGTAGCCGTTTTTATCAAATTGGTTAGACAACAGAGTAAATGTCAGTGACTTTAATGACAACTGGACCGATTTAACTTCTTGAAAATACAGCGTTCAAGCAAACAAATAAACTCTTCAGCATTATAATATTATAATAGACTAACTGTCTAGCTAAATCAAGTAACTCACCATTTTTATCTCAACAGTAAATGCATGAAAAATAAGAGTTAGCGATATAATTTATCTGTGATAATTTCTAAACCCATCGAGATATTTTAATTATATTATATTCTAATATTAGGTGAATATTTACAGCCTTTAACATCTACATGTAAACCATTAATTTGGCATCTATGTTTTAATACTGATTTGGTAAAAATGTTGGCACATTGCATTGGCCGTAATTACATTACTTAAAAGAAAATATATTAGTCTATGTTCATAAAATTATCACTTATTTTTATTATACTACTAAATACATCGAATTTAAAATGTCTTAGGCAGACCTTAGGTTTAAAATACCGTAAATGCCTATATATATCTAATTTGATATTTACAACATTTGGCCTTCTTTGGGGTCTAATGTCACTTCATTGTACACAAGAAAGATGTTTTAATATAGTTAGTAAAAATATATGAAAATTAAGATCTAATAGAGATCAGTGTGAGAACACTGTCGTATAATTGGCTCCTATGTGAGGGGCAATGGGTAGTTGCAATGGCGACTTATCTAAGGCTGTTTTGTATGTTTAGGGTGCATTCCATAGCGGTCAGGGCTCTCACCTCTTCTCCCACAGTGCTGGGGTAAAGCTTGCTGCCCGGAGCGTATCCATTCTTCTCCAGAGCGAATTGTTCTTCAGTTGTCTTGCGGTAGACAGGGTTGTCGAAGTTCATCGAGGTCACGTTGCGATGGACGTAGTGCTTGTAGAGGACAACCGCGATCTGGAAATAAAAAAAAAATTAATAAAATTAATATCAATAGGTATTGCAGTTCAAATCAATACAGCAAAATCTAGTGCTGTGGTAAATTGATATTTTTTTTATAAAGTAAAGATATTTTGAAAACTCCCAGGCCAATGAAAAAGTGCTAGTAGAAAATACAAACACTGATGTCTCGGCGGGAATTGAACCTATTGCGCCGCAAGCAGACATTAGCCCACTGGTATACCAACTGCGGCAGTCAAATGAAATAAATGGGTATTTTATTGTAAAATCAATTACGATCGACGAATTAGGTCCGATCACTGCGTCAGAGATCCTCATCGAACGCAATCAATCAATTGATGAATATCTCTGTCACTACGGAAACAGGAATTCGAGAAGAAACGCAAAGAACAACTTGTTAATTACATAGGTTAGATTAGATGGTTCTAGATGATTCTTGTATCTTTTCCGATGTTTACATTAATATCCGTCTCCTCGTCAAGGCCTAATTTGAGGTTAAAATTCAATTAGCTACGAATAGCAAATTTGCTTCCTGCTTATCTTGATTTCACGAAGTACTTTTAACGTGACAAAACTTTTGTTAAGTGTTATTGGATGTTAGTAATTATAATGCTTAGGAAGGTTATTTGTAACCTTATAAAATACGCAATTTATAATCTGCAGGGATAATGTCATTGCTTGCTACTGTTTGCTTTGTTTGCTATAAAGCAACTCAAACTCAGTCCCCAGTTAAATTATTATCATAAAAATATGCCGTATTTTAAAGAGATTAAAACAAATAATTAGTTTAATGTATGTGATATTTATAATAACTAGTTTCGAAGTAGATATAATATTTTGATTATAATGTTACATGTATAAGTACTGGTAATACTTAGTACATAATTAACACAATGTTATATAAAACGCTTTTTTATCTTAGTGCAACCAAAACGAGTTTAGGTAGAATAATTTAGGCACTTTGAATCGAATTATGACATTCTATGACTTGTGAAACATTGGGCATTATGTAATTTCTCTTAAATTTTTCGTATGAAATTAGTAGGACTTAGTGCTTACCAATCCAGCTAAAATGAGAACTCCTGAGATTACTGCTACCACGATTCCGGCGACAACACCAGCGTCGCGTCCACTGCTTGAGATTCCAGTACCAGCCTTGGGTGCGTCAGTTACACCTGCAAAAAACAAACAAACAATTGTAGATATTCACACAACTTTCGACGTCTGCAATGCCGTTCTCTCTAGATTACAACCTCTTAGAAACATTGATTCAAATGCATTGCATAAGTCCAGACAAATTATGAAACATGGGTTAATATCGTTGTGGCCAACACCGCTGTTAGGACAAATATTAGACAAACACAGAGCTTAGTAAAAGATCAATATCATGTTAATGTTGAAAAAAACTCCATCACCGCTGTTATGACAAAACAATGGATTTTGTTATTAATAAACATAGGCATTGCTAAGGTCGAATTGATGAAAACAAAAACTATCAGTAGGCTTCAAAATTTAAGAATGTTATTCGTAACTATAGAGAGATTAGGTATTATTAGAACATCGTGATAAAGTAAAATAATAATAAGTCAGCTCCTATTTATACAAGTTCAATGCTAAGTCAGCAAGTCTCCAAGTTCAAGTGCCTAAGTGATTTGACGTCGTCTATTTTAATGATATGCTTCCGGCAATACAATAACAATATTTATATAGCATAAGAGTTGATTGCTCAAGTCTTGCACCTTTACCAGATCGAACTAGACATTCTATTTGTAGACAGTTAGTGTCAATGAAACGTGCCAACTCATACCTATGCTTTTAACTATATCCTAAAAATATCCTAACCTACATTTTCAGTTACTGTCTATTACGATGACTATACATAATCCGTTGATAACGTATTGCGAAATATAAATTGCAGAAAAATTGTAATTTGATAAAACAATATCAACAGTTAACAGACCTTGAACATGTGAATTGAATAAAAATCCTGTCGCTAGACTCTTTTATTTGCTGTTCTTTTTGTATAGGCTTTTAAATTGAGCAGCAAACCATAAAATAACAATTGCCTTTGGTAATACACTAATGTTTAGCATTTTATTATTTGTTTCGTGTTACAGTAAGCATTACTTGCAATTTGTTAAAACAGTTAGATCTACTTTAATGATGAATATATTCAAATGTTAAAAGCAGTGTCATGCACCCAGTTCAAATGAATCTGTGTGTCTTCTTGTTATATTACGTTTATAAAAAAATATACTTTACCATTAAGATAATTGTATTCGTATCTTTGATTTGGTCTGGTCTCTGGTATGTTAAAAATACCTAAATTCGCGTATTTATAATGAGATTCTTTGACTGGCGCTTCCGTCGAGTCTACTGTTGACGGTATGCTTTCGAGAGCTTTGCCTTCCAGATAGCTGTCAACGAAGAATTGATTTCTCGTGCTTATGGCTATCTTATCCGTTTCCCAGTACGCCTTCATTGGCTCAACCTGTTGACCGTCGAATGATAAAGCTTCCGGCTTTTCAGGCAGTTCAGCCTCTTCAGTGTCCTCGGTGGTGTCTTCCTTCTTCAATAAAGCCCGTACTACTTTAGCGAGAAGGCCAATCCCTTCTCCGTATTTGACCACCATATGTGTCAGAGTCCAGTTTAACCATTCGCTCTCAGAATATCATAGCACCAGATATAAATAAGTAGTTTGACATGCCCTGAAAATCAGTCAAGGAATCCCAAGTTGAAGACACACAGATATATCGTTTGAATTTAACATTAACGGTGAGCTGTTAGTATAGCAATGATGTATCGAGGGTGTTAGTGCTTCTTTAATACCTGATACCCGCAATGATAAAATAAACGAATGAATTATTATCTTATCAAGTGATTACAATCATTGGATTCACCCCATTCTTCATAGGAAATCTTTTCTGTAACGTTTGATTAAATGCATTTGTAATGTGTACAAACATACTAGTAAATGCAAATATCTTACGAGACAACCTTCACTTTCGTTAACCGGTTCAGTTAAAGTTAACCTCAAACGTCACAGAATCGATTTAGTTAGGACTCAGGATGTGGTTAAAGAGAGAAACAGATACACGTAATGTTAACTTCACAAAATACTCACTGGTTTCAGGTTTTTCTTCAACTACAATTGTAGCATTTGTACCATAAGTCGGTTTATGCACCTCCACGGGTTCAGTTATCGTATCTGTAGAATTTTGTGTAAAACAAACTTAGAATTTTTGCGTTTCACTTCAATGCGTTGGTTGTTTGGTAATACTGGTTTGTTTATGTTTAAGATTATGGCGTGATTTTTACGTTGTAAGTTGGATATATACAGTGAGTGCACGCGACTGCGGCGGTGCCACAAGGCGGAATGACAGCGGTTCCGAATCGCTGAAGCGCTATCCCCCACCAAATGACGTATACCTTGCGTTCTATCAATTTAACCATGAGTGAACAGTCTGTTGGTTTAAGCAACATTTTAACTGAGTTTTTGGTGCTTTGAATCTAGATTTTGAGTGAATGTTTCTATTTATTATTATTTTATTTTAAGGTTTCTAATAAATCGTCCGTAGCAATATTTTTTCTGACATACTTGCTTATTAAATTGAAGTTTTTTTGTAAATTCTTAATTCATTTATGTTTATTCTCTTGTTTATTTATATCATATAATTAGACCCCAGGATAAAATTAATAAGGAATATGCTTGTTCATAAAGACGTCAGTTAAAAATAACGGATAACGGCGACAGAAGTCACGCGACAACAATATGCCGAATCGCGCGCTGGTACTGACTAACAAAAGGTGGCGTGATGTTGTGACGTCACGTCACCTTATTCGCCAACCGGCGGTCTATTGGTCGGTTGCGTTTTCATCATATCGAAAGTAACTGGGCCTAGCGTGGCTTGGTGTTTAGGCTGTGCACGCATGAGGTCATTTAAGCGAACCTTATGAGACGAATTTAATGTAGGTTTTCAATGCCATAGCCGTATGACTAGGTTATCTACGCCACTACGAATACTTTCTCTAATAACGCTTATCTGCTGTCTCTCTTCTCATTACATTCATAAAATGTACTATACTATCGGAAGCCACTACGTAACATATCTACATAATAGGTTTAATTTGCAACTATGTCATCAACATATCTATAGGTAGTTTATTACGTACCTACAAGGCGCTTGACCGACCGACGTCTCGGAATGTTCCATTATCAGTATAAACAATGAGTAATAGGTACTTATTGAACTGATCTGAGTAATTTGTATCAATTATCTACTGAGATAAGATGGGGGCGTGTTACCTATACTCTTATCGACAATTACAACGATTTTATAAACATTTCCTTTTACCAGTGGTAAGTTTACAATGAGGACACGTCAGACAATAAGCAAATACTACGTGGGCGAATAGTGATATTTATATAGTTTTAGAATTTTATAGTTCCTAAAAAATTCGATTTGTTAAGTTCTATAATTATTAGAAGTAGGTATTATGAAATTTTATTGATAATACATAGGTACTTATAGTAGCTTTGATTCCGTTTAAAAGTTTTCAATACTAGGTACCTAGGTATGTTATTCGGTTAGATATTTTTCGATAAATGTATTTGATGTTGATATCCTCCCTATGTGAATATAAAGACCTAAATTCTTAACGTATTTGCGAATATTAAGTTACTTAATTTGAATTGTCCTGTTTGTTTAGATTAACTTTGTTTTATTTTAACATTGACATTTACCTTACTTGCACAGCAACTAGCAACTAGGTCAAGGGAAGAACTAGGTATTTGAAATAATTTGGTGCTAGGTATGTGCCACCCATGTTTGTGGCTTAAACACGTGATTTAACGGTGAAGGCAAACATCGTGAGAAAACCGGCATCTTCTGAGAATTTTAAAGAAATCTCGCAATCTCTCTCGCCAAGAGAGAAGTCCCTGTGTCCCAACGGTGGGAACGTTAATAGGGTGATGATGTGCCACCCATGTTGATATAATTTCGGGGTGACATAATGTATCGAGTTGCGTTAATTCCATACGATAAAACATCTTCCGATCTGTCGTCATTGGATGACGTGGTGTTTTGAGTCAAGGCTGATTCAATTCTAGTTCCTAAAAATCATTCTAAAATTTGATCGGACTCATAGTTGAGGTCACCTCTTCCAGTGGGTAAAAATGTACAAATTTAACATTTATTTGATGTGCAGATAGAATGGTAGATAGAATTTAAATGATTGGCTCATTTTGAAACTACTTCGGGCAAAACGAAATCCTCGCTGTTAAGTTAAACAATAGGTATAGTTAGGTACAAAAGTGATACTAATTGATTAATTGTATTTATTTCCTCTGGTGTTTAATATGCATAACAGTTTTCCTAACATTCAGCATCACACATTGATAACTTGAAATTAAAAATAAGGTTATAATATGTTAAATTAGTCATTATTCCTTAGACAAATATGACTAAGAACTTAACTACTTAGGTAAGCTAAAAGTAGTATTAAGTTTTTTGTTGTGCCCAAACAGGGACCAAGTTCGGTTCTTACATATTTTATAATATTTAGTTATTACAAATTAACAATGTGGTATATTTTTCGCTTCAAAAACATTAACCATAAAGCTTAGAAGGAAACTCACAATTAATTCCTATTTTTGCCTATTTCTTATATTTGAAATAAGCTAAGATCCTTTCTCATCGCCACCTCTTCTAAAACCCCAAAAGAGGTCACTTTTCTCTGTACCTGTTCTAAAGAACTAGTTCCAAGCTAATGACCAATGTCATCACTAAAACAAATCGCGAAAGCTATAACCATATCCACTAAGCTCTTCTGTGAATTATTGAGGGTATAAGCGATGTCTTTTCTTTTGTCCATATCGCCACGGTAATTTTTCTCAGAACTGTCTTGGAGCGCCTTGTTTAATGGGCTATAGCTATTGTGTGCATTCGCAGGTACAATTTATTGTTGAATGTAATTTTAGCAGTCAAAATTACCTACCTACATAGGTATGAGGATAGTTCTTATAAACCGAAATAATTCTTATACGATATTTATTACAGTAAGTTTTAAACATATTTGGCTGTTAAGTTTAGTTAAATTTGTTTACTGTTGTTTTATTTTTTCATTAATATAACTCTAGGTACATAGGTACCGCCATACTCAAAATTATCAACTAAACCTATTTTAGATAATATGTCGCTAGCCTTGTCGTTGTCATTTTTGTCTTTCTAAAAAGAGACAAATGTCCATGTAATCGTAAGCTTGGAATGGAACATTTTATTACAGGTTGTTTTTACAGAGTGATGATATGAGTCAGTAAATACGAAATATATTTTATATCTTAGTAAAGATAATATGCCTGATCGCCGAGAAAACAAAAAAAACTCCTCAAGAAGTATAAAGCATGTCACAAAACAATTATTTATTGACCACCTTATTAACTTTTAATTGACCCCTTCAATAGAGTAATTGATGGTTTGAGGAATGTGTTGCCAACGTTATAACTATAAGTAGTTGCGAATACTAATAAAGTTCTTGTAAAGCTTTATTGTATCCAGTGTCTGTGTTTTCGTGATCACGCGTGCATCCGGGAAACCCCAGGGTTACAAATTACACCATAATCTGAGTACATTAAGTACCCCTATTTACTTTTCCAATGCTGGGACACAGGGACTCTTGACGAGAGAGATTAGAAAGAAAGATTAGGCTTTAATTCACCGCGCTGGCCGAGTGCCGGTTGGACATATCTGCGTAAAATTAGGCAATGGTTAATATATAGAGCCAATTTGCTCAGTCTCATGTGCCAAATCGATAGATAGAGAGATACCTCTTGATATTACTAACCATAGACTCTTATTACTGACATAACTAACTATTGCTTATTTTGCTTATATTACCAACTTGTTGTTGTTGAAAACTTTGTACGTTAAGAAAACAGATACAGTAAAAAATACCCATCAATCAAATTATAGGTATTTTTTTGCTGTTTTTGTAAAATGCTAGGTACAGTTAACAGCAAAAGTATGTGATCAAAATCAACGTTCCAAAACATCACGCGACGCGCCGGCCGCCAGCCAGACGCGTCAGATGTATCCAGTTTACCAAATTGACAATTTCAAATGAAGATTATATTCTACAAAAGAAAGAGTATCGGAAGATATGTGATCATGAGGTACATTAGTCGGTTACTTTTGTCTTAATTTATTGTTTTTTTTTTGGGGGCTTTTTTCTGTTTAGGTGTATTTTACTGTTGACTGTACTACCGCAATACATCCAAGGGCAAGTTAATATTTAACAACATGTACTCAAAATAATGGAAAAATCTGATATAATGTTTTCTTTTTTATCTTGTTTTAATTATAATATGGCCAGATTTTGATGGATAGTAAGATTTCAGACATTTATCAGATAAAGCCTATTATAAGCGAATCACCTGATTTTTCTTATCAATCAGTCGCGATATAATAACTAATAACAGTGTACCTGTATCAAAATGAATCATTGTCTCGGTTATAGATAAAAATATCATTATCTTGGAGCTTTATTTCCTAATATGAGACTATTATATGGGCAAGGCTCACGAAATTATCAATTTTTTGTGTTACTTTTTTGGATTTTTCTTCCGCTTAAACTTGAAGTTAATATATTTCATGATTTTCCTAAGAAAATATTGCTTGAATGACTTTACTATAACTCTTCAATGTTTTGCCCGTGTTTTAACGTTTGATTTATGCAATAATACTTGATTTATAGTATTTTATAAAAAGATAAAGTTAAAAACATGGGTTTCTTTTGTGTGACGCAATTTTGCCACTTTCCTAGCGTTTTTGGAGAAAAAGTTAAAATTATCAGAAAGATAATGACAACACTAACAACCATAGACAAAAAAAAACAAATCAGCCATTTTGTTTCGTCTGTAGAAGGTGTCGAGTTTTTGCGACATGTGCGGTGTTTTTCATCAACTAATTAAATAAATGTGTTTTATGAGGTAAGTAATAGATATTTTAATATGATTGAACTATGTTTGGTAGCGGCGGTATACTAGGTGTATTTTAAAGCATTTAAAACCGAATTATTTCAATAAATACCCGAGTTATAACCTAAAATAGTTGTGGAAAAAAATCTTTAGTGTTACTTTCGTGTTACTTTTGTGACACTTTTGTGTTACTTTTGCGTTACTTTTGTGTGACTATAACACAAGTATTTGTGTTACGTAACACAAAAGAGATATAAAGGGTCATCCATAATAATCATACGATAAAATAAAATAATGTGTAGATAACTTATTCTTGTGTCACTATTATTCTAAAAGTATATATTATGTCAGTATGATGCTCTATTAGTAGAAAACTGCTTTATACTTATTTTCTATTGCTATTTTAGTGTTATATTGAGTATACGTCTATTTGCACGTTTAGGTATATAGAGGCTTAAACATTTAGTGAGAGCATATACACTAGATAAATTTCCTCACCATACAACTAAAACTTTTTTTTATATATAGAAAATGCCGCCGTTCACTGCTGCTGAGAGGCAAAAGAGATACCGGGAGAAATTGAAATCAACTAATCCTGAAAAATTTGATGAATGGAAGAAGAAAAACAATGAAAGAAGTTTACAACAATATAAAACAAAACAGCAAATTACAGCGAAGTTTTCTAACTATTGATAAATTGGCCCTTAAAATATAATTTTGATAATGTTAATTTGGAAGTAAATTTTTATGTTTTCTTTTGATTTATATAAGGTTTATTTAGATCTATGGATCATTAAAAATTACAATAAACGTGATTTGATTATACTTACTTATTATTATTATTATTTTAAGAGGTTTGGAGCAAACTAAAGATAATAATTAAATATTAATTATTAATTCATAATTTTATTGATCATTATGAAACAATCTTTACCCAAAATTTGTGTTACTTTTGGGTGACTTTCGCGTTACGATAACACAAAATGCTGTTGTGTTACTTTTGTGTTATAATTGACAATTTCGTGAGCCTTGCCCATATGTAAAAGAACTTATTTATGAAAATAAGACATTGTACGAATATATAATAAGAAATAGTATTTTCTCGCTTTATCTACTTATTTTCTGTTCATTCGATGTCTTGATATAAATAAGAAAAAAATACATAAACCTTATTCTCTAAACATAGAGAATAAGGTTTATGTATTCAAACATAGAGAATAAGGTTTATGACAAACACAAACTTTTTTTTAATTTGCTAACTATTTACTAAGCTAAGTTTTCGTTTAGGACCGTAATAAAACCATAACTATTACCCTTATGCTACTACTCAGGTTAGCTGGTAAATAATACTATTGCATTAAGCTCACTTTTTTGTACCACAACTGTACAAATAAAGTGTTGATTAAATACTTTAAGAAATATCTCGTGTGCAATATCACGTTTGCAATCACGGGAGTACGGATTACATGGCTAAGAATGTAACAAAATTAACTTTGGGTAAGATACGATTATATTTTTAGGGTTTGCACATAAAAAAGGTAACAACGGAACTCTTATGGCATCACTTTGTTGGCCGTCGTCCTGTCAACCCTTTTTCTCAGGAATGCCTGGAGTTATTAGGCTGAAATTCGTATTCAATACTCAGATCTTCTCTTCCATATACTTAGCTGTAAAAAATCCAACGATACTCGCAGCCAACGCATTTAAAACATACATCCGTTCAACGCAAATTTTCGATACTCGGAAGGGAAACCTTGCAGTTATCCTAGAATCTTGAAATTTAGTCAGAACATGTAATTACACATATAAAGGAAATATTCGAAACACCTTAAACATTTGTGGGAACATATATTTTTCTATAACTTACCAAAGGTACGTAAACACACAACAAAGGTAACAAAGGTAAGGGTTATACCAAAGGTTTATAAGGAACCCTCTGAGAGTTTGTACTTGGAGTAGGACTCGCTTGTTCGCTTTTATTTTTATTTCAGAAATGTTTTTGGTATGTTTCATCTCTCAAAATAACAAGCCATGCATGCCATGCAAAACCGGCCTCAGCTTACAATGATTGTCTGTAATGCAGTTTCTTGGTATGTATCTGCTGCGTCAAATTAAGATAATCATACGGATTGGTTGTTGCCATAGACATACCGAATTATTTTAAAGATTGTGTTTATGCATTATAGTTTGTGCGTTTTTATTGTTGTGACATAATACCTAAATTGGTGTTACCCATAAGTGTCGTAGACAAGGATGTGTCCATAATTTAATAATTTGCTTTTTCATTTCTGTGACTAAGATCTGTCCATACTCTACAGGTTTTTGAAGAATAATTATTTATCTTTTTTGATAATTTACCCAAAATTTATTAGGTGTAGGTACTTATGCACTTCTTTTGTCAAATTTAACCTTCAGCAATTTCCTTACTTAAGATTAGGCTACAAAGTTTTTGTCTCCCGTATAACCTTATATTCCGCTGCAAAATGACAAATACGAAATCGTCATAAAGATCATAATAAAAAGATTGGTACTTACTGTCTTCGACGCACATTTGGTTGTCAGGCAACAGACGCAATCCATTCGGACATGCGCAGGACACCCTGGGCGAGTTGGCAGCGATCCTCGGCGCAGGCAGGCAGAGATGGGAGCAGTGGCCGTTGACAGCAGCACAGTGGTTCACGCCGTCAGGCTGGCGGTACGGGTGGTACACGTGTATCACCATCGGGTTTTGGAGCTGCTAACAATATTTTTCTGTTAGACTTATAGGTGACAGCTTCGCTTAGAGTTAAAACTGTAATTTCCGCCGTCTTTTCCCCATTCTTGAACTGTTACTTAGGAATCGCTGTCACTAGAACTGACGAAGGATGACATAAACTTCAATATTTTACTTTCAGGACTTCAAGATGACTAGCTGTTGATTCGGCACCAACAGCTTCGTTCCTATGGAGTTCAAGTTGTAATTCTCGTAGTGATTACTAGAAGCAGCGATTCCAAAATCGGTAACTGGGGATCCCATTAATCAATCTTGGCAGTTTCTAAAGCAGACGAAGAGTCG
This sequence comes from Gymnoscelis rufifasciata, assembly GCA_929108375.1. NCBI lineage: Eukaryota > Metazoa > Arthropoda > Insecta > Lepidoptera > Geometridae > Gymnoscelis > Gymnoscelis rufifasciata. The sequence continues at coordinate 5,976,254 of OV815303.1, forward strand.
TATAATAATATTAATATCTATAAATGACTATTTATGTCACATAAACATCCAAATATTACCTACCAATTACGTATTACGTATTAGTGTAAAAGCTACTCCGATATTGCCCTTTCCAAGTCCCTGCGGATTCAGTGCTCGAGTACAAGTTGGTGCTCAGGTATCCTAAATCCAAAATCTCAATTGATCATGTTTTAGCATGCAATTGTGTAAAAAATCCGTGTTGGCTGAGTGGGAGCACAATCGACTTTCATTCCCAAAAACGTGGGTTCAAACAGACCCCGGCACCTCTGGATTTTTTTCTTAAAGATTGTATGTGCGCTTTAAAACACGTGCTTTAACGGTGAAGGCAAAACATTATCGTGAGGAAACTGGCATGTTCTGAGAACTTTAAAGAGTTTGTAGGAAACGTGTCATTTACCAACCCGCACTTGGCCAGCGTGGTGAATGAAGGCCTAATCCCTCTCTCTCCTTCAAGAGAGAAGTCCCTGTGTCCCAGCAGTGGGAACGTTAATAACCCTATGATGATGATGCTGATTGCTGATGCAATTATGAAAATCAAGTTAAAATGTGATCAAGTTTTATTCAACTAAATGATTTCATTAAAAAATATTGGGCAAAAGGAGATTTTGAAACGTTGCCCTAATATGAGGCTCTCGGTTTTATTCTTAAAATTAAACAGATGAGTTTATAAATTACTCATAAAAGTCATAACGCGCATTTTAATTTTACATTTAACAGCAATAACGCTTTTTGTCTTACTGACGTCAATTGACGCATTGTGTTTATTCTACCTGTTTCTTTACCCTGTGACCCTATCAACGTTTGTAGGCTTTTGTTGAAAAATACAACGAAGTGGTGACAAGTACAGAAAAACAGACATGGAAAAATATTAATACTAGAAAGATTACCTATTGTTTTTGTATTCTGTCATTCTTTGCGTGAGAGAAGATTTACTTATGTAATTTATTTATAATGTAATGAATTATATTATTTTTATGGGAATAATTTTATTTTTACTGTAATATAATCGGTTTAGTTGTCGCTCGGCTAATTCGTATTATATGATTTCTCTACTAGTGACCCGCCTCGACATCGCACGGGTGCAAATTATACACAAAATAAATCTTCCTCTTAAATCGAGTAACATAAAAAAGCTTGAAAAAGAAGGAAATAAATTTAAATTTAATTTGTTCCCAATATTTCCTGCTTTATTCTGCCATAAATTGATAATTGATCAAAACAAGCTTATTTTTTCCTTTAGATTTTGAGGTTGGGACTAAAAACAACGTCGTTTATTAAGGAATTAATTCATACTTCCCTATAAATTATGATAATTGTGTTATACTAAAGTTTACGGTAAGATTATTTTTCATCGCCACTTACGGAGATCTTACGTTGTGCTTCATACGTCAGTTTTTTTTTATGTGTTCATTTGACCACAATCTCACCTGATGTAAAGTGACGATGTGGTCTAAGATGGGTCATGAAGACCTAGAAGGTAGATGGCTTCTCCGGGCCACATTACGAAACACGAAAAAATCACTTCACGCACTGGCCCAGCCCGGAGGGTGTAGACAAGCCGCGGCCGAAGCCTACCACCAGAGACTGTTCTTAGCACCACCCGGAGGTCGTGTCATATCAGAGTTAGTCGATATCAGAAAATAAAAAATCGTCCCTGAATACATCACAAGAAGAAAGCATTCTGAATACTTACAGTGTGCGTTGAAGTAATAGGTTCAACATCTTTCCCGTTGAACTTGTTGGCACGGTAAACGGCAGTCTTGTCCCAATCCGTCCAGTACACCCAGTCTTCGAAGGTGGTTATGGAGAATGGGTGACGAAGAACGTCTGTTGAGTAGAGAATGACCCGTCTCGCTGAGCCGTCGTAGTTGCATGACGATATCGTGTTCATTTTTGCGTCCACCTGATGAAGGATTCCAAGGGTTAGTGACACGAACAAAATACGGATTGAATATCCTATTTCTAATAGGAAATTGCCAGTTGTTTCAGTAGCTGCTGCAGCTGCGATCGGAAGCAGATTGCATTGAATTCTCGGTATAAACGAGTCATCTGTCCATTTATTTGTTAACCCCCGACCAAAAAAGAGGGGTGTTATAAGTTTGACGTATCTGTCTGTCTGTCTGTTACATCATAGCTCCCGAACGGATGGAGCGATTTCAATTTAGTTTTTTTTGTTTGAAAGTTGAGTTTGGCCCGGGTGTTCTTAGTTCTGTTTCATGGAAATCGGTTGAGCCATTAAAAAGTTATGGGGGTGAGAGTGGGGAAGGAAAACAGAAAATCTGCAAATATACTAGCGTGGGGTATCAAATGAAAGCGCATCGCGTCCACATTACATAATATTATGTGGTTTTACATTTAAGGAAATGAAAGCAATGAAATCGGGGGTTTTTCTTAAAATTTTAATTTAGATTTATTGCTATATTTGTTGCTATGCCTAGTTGTTCGTGCAGTATGACTTACTACAATTTTATTCTTATTCGGTACCGAAGATAATACGTTTAAACACTAATCATTATGTAACTTTATATATATATAAATCTTCTGTGCGTATGTTAGTTTTTGAACTCCTCCTAAACGGCTGGACCGATGATACAAAATTGAGGGGGCGGGGCTCACATACAACAAACGTCATTTTTATAAAGTTAAGCAACGGTGCAACAGGTCTGTATTAGGATTGGTAACCGCTGACTTCTTTCGAATCTTTCTTTTTGTACTTTTTTTTTTATTTATTTGTTTTTAAGAACAATAAGAAAAAAATGTTAAATTGCTCTAACTGCAACGTTTTTCTATTTATATGTTTATTGAAATAAACAGAAGCCTTTTTGTATGAGTTCATCTCATCTTTATAAGTTTTCTTGGAAGTGAAAGATATTATTTACACTGTGCTTTATTTTATATAAAGTACCAAACAATCATTAAAAACAAGCAACTTTAAAACCATTTAAGGAATTTTGAACAAAAAGCCCATGTATCTTCTTCGCATGGGATCGTTGCAGGTTTTGGAATAAGCCCTTTTCCTTTCCCCATTTTCTACCAAGTATAATGTTCATTATGTGTAGTCAGTATACAAACCTTTATATATAATATATTGTAATTTATCTTATTCTTCCAGTATGTATTTATATATAACTAGCCTCGTAGTAACCCGTCTTTAATGTATTTTCCCGCGGTATAACTTATTTTCGTGCGGTAAAATGTACTACGTTACTTCTAACTTCTAACTATGTTACTTCTCAAGCTTTAGAGAATCTGTGTACCAAATTTCATTAAAATCGGTCCAGTAGATCCAGAGACTACCCAACGCGTTGTAACGTCACAAACCAAACTTTACCTCTTCATAAAAAATAAAATATCTATCTATGAATGTCTATTATTTTAAGTATATCAGATGCCTAGTACCTACCCGTAACACAAGCTTATAGCTTATCACGGGGATTATTTTTATGTTGTGTGGATTGTCCGGCAATATTTATTTATTTTGTTTATTTTTATAATATTTGTAAAGATTGATTTTCTCTCGTTTCGGAGGCCAAGACCTGTTTTGTTTAGGTCGCTGAGCCACGAAAGTTAGTTACTTAGATTTTCGGATTTCTTTATATAAGTAAACGCCTTTTTATGTTTTTGAATAAGTAGTTAGAAACAGTAATAAAATTGTAATAACACTTTTTTCCAAGTATTAGAAACTGCCTTCGGTCTATAGCGAATTCCTGGTTTCAGGTCATTAAGAACATTTCAACAATCAAGGAACTAGGTCATGATTATATTTTATTGATCATCGACCTTTTTAATTAGCCCCATAAGATAAAACCCATTAGTTAAGATAGAGATCAAGTGTTTTGAAAATTGCTAACATTTTAATCTATACTAGGTAATATTATAAAGTTGAAGCCGGAAGCCGTGTTGGCTAAGTGGGAGGACACTCGACTTTCATTCCGAAGGTGGTGGGTTCAAACCCAGCCACTCACCTCTTGATTTTTCTTCTTGAGACATTTATGTGCGCTTTAAACACGTGCTTTAACGGTGAAGGCAAACATCCTATTAACGTTCCCACTGTTGGACACAGGGACTTCTCTCTAGGCGAGAGAGATTAGGCCTTAATTCACCACGCTGGCCAAGTGCGGGTTGATGAATGTCACATGTCCTTCAAACTATTTAAAGTTCCTAGAACATGCCGGTTTCCTCACGATGTTTGCCTTCACCGTAAAAGCAAGTGTAGGTAGTCGTGCACCGTTAAAGTAGGTTGTTACGCAATTTTAATTCGCTAAAGATCCTAAACGATCAGCCGGATCGAAACATGTTGAAAGAAAACTAAAAATTTTTTTAAACTAGCGGCCCGCCCCGGCGTCCCACGGGTAAAAAAAGTTCCCAATTTTTCCTTATTTGCTCACCGTTTAGACCTACCCTGGACTACAACAAACATTTTAAAACCAAAATCAGCTCAATCGGCCCAGCCATTCTCGAGTTTAAATCAGACTAACGAACAACAATTCATTTTTATTTATATAGATAGATACCTATTCAACGATACCCACATGGTATAGTTTGTAGATTTTTATTTTTATTTTTGCTAAACGACGTAATCCGCTGTAGGAGCCCCAGTGTCAGACTGCACCAAACAGGCTGTAAACCAGAGAAAGATGGCGGGCGATCGTTAAAAAAGCTGTGTCCCTCTCTAACACCAAATGATGCCTCAATGTGACCACGACCGTGTCAAGAGTGAAACGACAGAGAAAAAGAAACGTCGCCATATTGAATTTTAACTGACGTCATGTCTTTAGTGACACTCGCCGTACTAAGAGGAATCGACCGACACGTATGAATCATAAATCATAAAAATCGGCCCAGGTGTTTGGTCGGTATAGTGCTACAAAGGAACATACAAACATACATACATAGACTGCTAAACACATTACCACACCTTATCGTCTCGCAATCGGGTAATAATGCCATAGGGTTATGTTATGAACTTATGACAGTCAAATTGCGAACCTCACATAATATCTGATTTCATTTTATGAACTTGTTATTTTAAAATGAAGAATCAGCTACCAAAATTTGTTTAAGCAGTGAGAACTCTTCGGAAAATGTTCTGTAAAATCATAATAGAATTCATTGTTGTCCAAATTATACGCTAATTAAATTACATGGGCAGGTACGTATGTAAATTTCTAAAAACAGACTTCTCAATGTTTCCATTTTATAACTCGAATTCTGTTTGTAATCTAGTTAACATTGGGTACTTAATTTATTTGAACCTACTTTATACTTGTGTCAATTGTTTACCGTACAAACCTTATAATGGTAACATGGTATAATATGTTGTTTGGTAATATTTTAGTCAGTATATTGATATACTATTTAATAGATTTATAACGGGATACCTATTTACTATTTAATAGATTTATAACGGGATACCTATTTACCATGATTGATTGTCTTTCGAGTTTCCCGATAAAGTTAATCGGAGGAGGTTCGGAGGATGTAAATAAAGTTAAAGTTAAATCATTACGAGAATCGATAAATTTATAGAATTGAAGAATAGACTAGAAAAGCATTTATTTTGGACAAAACAGCACATTACAGAAAAAATAAAATACAGAAACAAACGCACACACACACAAACATAGTAAAGATAAACAAATAATAATAATTAAACATAGGTACCACACTAATTAAAAACATGACATTTACAGCAATCAAAGTCAAAGTCAAAGTCAAAGTCAAAGTCAAAGTCAAAACGTTTATTTCCTTAGAAGCCTATGCTTACATGGACAGGTCAACTTAAATCTAATTTAAATAAAAACTAAGAATAATCAAGGAAATAACATAGTCTTGACAGTTCGCTTCAATTTTTTACACTGAGTTGAGAAGCGAATAGAACAACTCAGCTTCCATCTCTTATGTTGTTATTATAAAAATATCGGTGTACAACATGGTTATCACATAAACATTTAACATTTACAAACAAATGCTAGTCAAACATGCACATAACAGAAAAAAAACTAAATTCAGCTATTTTGACCATCCTAGTGGAACCGAGCTACATCTGTCCAAGCATTATCGTCTTTGATATAGTCCTCTGTAGAATAATAGGCTTTTTTCAAAAGACATTTTTTTATTAAAAACTTAAACTTTCGAATGGGTAGGTCAGTTATAAACTGCGGAAGTTTATTATAAAAACGGACACAATTGCCCATAAAAGATTTCCCTACCTTACGTAATCTAAATGTAGGGATATGTAGTTTATTCTTATTTCTAGTATTAACATTATGGAAATCACTCTTTTTTAGAAAATCTTGCTTAGTTTTGTGTGTGTACAGCAAATTCTCGTAAATATATTGTGAAGCAACAGTCATAATATTTATTTCCTTAAATTTATCTCGTAAGGAGTCGCGTGGTTTCATTTTATAGATTGAACGCACCGCTCTTTTCTGAAGAACAAAAATAGTTTGAATATCAGCTGCCGTTCCCCATAGCAAGATACCGTATGACATGACACTATGGAAGTAACTAAAATAAACAAGTCTCGCGGTGGCCTCATCAGTAATATGCCGCATAGTCCGAACTGCATAAGCTGCTGAACTAAGTCGACTCGCAAGAGCATTAATTTGAGGTTTCCATTGAAGTTTTGAGTCAATATGTAGCCCTAGAAACACTGTTGAGTCAACAAGATCAAGCTTTTCATTATCTAATATTATTTTTATAGGACGTTCTCTGACAGTTGGTAATTTAAAATTAATACATTTAGTTTTTTTCGCGTTTAGTAACAGATTATTAACAGTAAACCAATTCAGTACGCGAGACAAAGAATTATTTACGTCGTCATAGTTATCTTTATTTCTATCTACCTTAAAAATTAGAGAGGTGTCATCCGCAAATAAAACTATGTCACAAAGGTCCTTGGCATAAAAAGGAAGATCATTTACATATACTAAAAATAAGAACGGTCCTAGAATCGACCCTTGCGGCACGCCTAATTCTATTTTTGAGCCCGTGGATCTTTCAGTTCCAACTTGTACTATTTGAATTCTATTTGTCAGATATGACTGGAGAAGGTCTAATGCTTTACTGCAAATGCCGTAATGTTTTAATTTATTTAATAACGTAACGTGACTTACACAGTCAAAAGCCTTGGAGAGATCACAAAATACACCGATAGCGTTTTGTGATTTATCCCAGGCCCCTAAGACGTGTTTTAGTAGTAATGCACCTGCATCATTAGTGGATCTACCTTTGGTGAAGCCAAACTGGTTATTATGTAATAATTTGTTAAAATTAAAATGTTCTGTAAGTTGATTTAACATAATTTTTTCAAATATTTTACTCATGACAGGAAGCACTGATATGGGCCTATAATTGGCAGGGTCATTATGACTGCCAGATTTAAAAAGAGGGACAAGCTTACCATGTTTCATGAGATCTGGAAATAAACCCACCTCAATACACTTATTGAAAATATGAGCTAGATAAGGTGCAATTTCGTTAATGATGTTACCCAGCATTTTTGTTGATATGTTCCAAAGGTCCTCAGTATTTTTTATGTTAAGGGACTTCTATGTTTTTACAATATCGTCAGTGTCAACGTAACTGAAATCGAAACCATCTACACATTTATCAACAGATGATTCTAATAAATCTACAGCCTTTTCGGCGGAGGAATTTAATGAGTGGGTTACAGTTTTAGAAATGTTACAAAAAAACTTATCGAAGGCATCCGCTACCTCTTTATTTTTAGTTAAAACGGTGTCATTGATTTTTAATATGATATTAATACAATAAACAATACAACATACATACAAACACACAGAAGGAAATTTCTTTGTGAAATGTTGTGACGCCAATTTAATACCAGTGTGTGTACGTAACACGCAAAGACATTCCTAGTTCCGCGAGTGTTCTACAAAAACTTTAGTTCAACCGTGAACTGTGCCGAAATATCGGGAAACTCGATAGACAATCAATCATGGTAAAAATCCCGTTATAAATCTAAATAGTATTGATAACCATGATAGTTTCAAAAGTGTATTGATATAATTTTACTATTGCTATATAAGTTATTAATTATAAACACTCGCAGTGAACAAATCGGGAATGTAGGATAAGATAAGATAAGATAAATATTCTTTATTGCACACATAATTAAAATCACAAAACTAAAAATAAGCACTTAAGACTATGCGACAAATGGCGGTCTTATCGCTAAAGAGCGATCTCTACCAGACAACCTTGAATGGATAGGATTATTGGGAAAAAGAAGGGGACCTGTGTGCTAGATACGAAAGTATTATAAGGAGTATTATAATAACAATACTTATACCAAAATATAAAAATCTACATAAATACTATAACTACAAAGTTTATACAATATAAATACATACATATACATATATATTATATTGATACTAATACATAGATACACTAGAGAAAGTGGTTCGCATTCAGTTACTTATGGACAGATAATGTTCCTTAACCATGTTCTTGAAAATAGGTAGTGACTTAGCACGCCGTACCGGTACCGGCAGTGCATTCCATAGCTGAACTGCACGCACAGTAAAAGAATTAGCGAAGAAGGAAGTGAAGTGAAGAGGTACTTGGAGCATAAGAGTTTCAGATGAGCGTAGAGATAGAGAATGGGACACATGCATAAAAGTGAAACGTTCTTTTAGATAGGAGGGTGCAGAGGATAGAAAAAGTATATTGAAGAGAAGAGTCAGAATGTGAGAGTTGCGGCGAAGCCGTATAGGTAGCCACTTGAGCTTCCTGCGAAACTCCGAGACATGGTCATACTTACGCAAGCCAAATATGAACCTAATCCCGACATTCTGCAGGCGTTCCAGTTTATCTAACTGCTGCTCAGTTAGATCAAGAAAGGAAGAATCGGCATAATCAAGCACAGGAAGAAGAAGAGATAATGCAAGAGAAATTTTAGTAGCAATAGGCAAGAAATTACGAAGTCTACGGAGGGACCCTGCTGAAGCAAACATCCTACGGCTGATTTCAGATATCTGCGGTCCCCACGACAGGTTTCTGTCAAAGAGGACACCTAAATTTTTCACAGTATGACTTTGTTCTACAGGAGTCCCATCAAATACAACACTCGCAAGACTACCCCAATTTACGCGAGCTATCATTCGCGAGCTACCAATAGTGATCGCCTGTGTTTTTGAAGGGTTCACTTTTATTCCGAAATGTTTGCTCCATTCCAAGATACGGCCCAGGTCACTATTTATCGTTGCGATACCGCTCGCTATTTCATCCACCGAAACCTGTGTGTATATCTGGAGATCATCTGCATAGAGGTGGTACGCTGAAGTTAAATTAGAGGAAATTGAATTTATAAAAATAGAGAAAAGGAGAGGTGAGAGAACGCCGCCCTGAGGAACGCCGGCAGAAATATCGCTCCAAGATGAACGATCATCGTTTAACCGAATACACTGCCGACGCCCATGCAAGTAGCTGCGAAACCAATCAGCCACGTCTGAAGAAACGTTAAGAGAGCGTAATATATGAAGTAGTATATCGAAGTCGACGTTATTAAATGCATTGCTGAAATCTAGTAGGCATAAAACATTAACTTTTCCAGCTTCCATCCCAGAGCGTATGTCATCACTTATCTTAACAAGCGCTGTAACAGTGCTGTGGCCGGAGCGGAAACCAGATTGGAAGAGGTTAAGTAAACTATTTGTAGCAAGAAAAGAGCTTAGTTGATGGTGAACAAGGCGTTCTAGTACTTTGGACAAGAAAGGAAGAATAGAAATAGGACGGAAATCGGAGAAAGAAGAAGGTTTGGACTTTTTAGGAAGAGGAGTTACCTGTGCTTCTTTCCAGGAATAAGGAAATACACCAGTAGATATAGAGGAGTTGAGTATGTGCTGGATGACCGGAACTACTTGAGAAAGGATAGGGATTATCATGTTACGGCTAATACTATCATTTCCGATGGCCTTGGATGAAATAGAACATATGTATTATACAAGGTGTACTTACTTCTGTATACAGTACTTCCTTATGCATCCTCTGCATTCTGCGAGGACGTTGTTTTGCTCAAATAACTGACTTTTTTTAAACAAGGTTTATCGAATTCTCATACTCATATGGATGTTTAATTGATGTCAAAATCATAACTGACCTAACAAGACGTTAACATTGATATACGCTTGTACATTTTTACTATTAATAAAAATAATATAACTCTTTATTACACATCAAGATAAAACAATACAAAAAGGGACTTAATGCTTAATACAAAATGCGTAATGTGCGGACTTATTGCTTAAAGCAATTTCTTCCAGAAAACCTTTGGATGGAGAGGAAAATGCACACTATTGTGTTCGTTATCAAAGAAGAACTCAGAATCGTATTAATTTTATAAGTAAAAGATGGACTCATACTACACCTAAGGTTTCTAGCAAAGTTTTGCACATACATATGCAGAAAAAAAACTAAATTATTTGTAAAAAAATATGATTTAAGTGCATTGATGCAATCAGAACGGTACCGCATCCAAATACTGGTCGCGTTCAATGTTGCTTAACTTTAAAAAAAAAAACATATTTGTTGTCCATACAACGCTTATATATTTATATATACGTATCCCCCTTATATATTTATATATCTGTTTTTAGTTTTTGTTCTTATAGCGGCAATAGAAAAACATAATCACTCAAAATTTCAACGCTCTATCTATCATGGTGACAGACGTCCCGTTTTCATCCTAAAATACAGTATATTAGACAAGCAGGAACATATATTTTGTTAGGCGTGTGAAAATTCAAACTTAAAACTTACCCAGTACACCCTTTTCCTCACAAGGTCTAAGGTCAGACCATTGGGCCATTTGACGTCATAGGACACGATGGTCTGCCTGTGAGAGCCGTCCATTCCAGCCCGTTCAATCTTCGGTGTTTGACCCCAGTCGGTCCAGTACATCCAACTAAAAAAAGAGAAAATTCGATGATATATTGTTTACGGCTGCACAATAAAAAGTATGCAATCATATCTTGACACTTTGATTTGCGTATGTTGTCGGGATGTTAATAAGTTTTGTCAGAAATACTACTTGTCTTTTGTTTTTAGTTAAGTTAATGACATTTTAGTGATTATAAAATTTTTTAGTTTGGTTGTTTGGTGTCCAGTTATTCACACTGTCGTACGATATACTTGTATAAGAAAACGAGATTTATGTTATCACGAACTCATGGATTTTCGTTCAAGAATATTTTTAATAAAAGGTAAACACAAAATGCGTAATGGGCGGACTTATTGCTTAAAGCAATTTCTTCCAGACAACCTTTGGATGGAGAGAAAAATGCACACTATTGTGTTCGTTATCTACGAAGAACTCAGCCATCAGAATCGAATTAATCTTAAGTCTTTTGTGTTTATTGATTATAAAAAAAAATAGTTTGGTTGTTTGGTGTCCAGTTATTCACACTGTCGTACTACGTTATACTTCTATAAGAAAACGAGATTTATGTTATTACGAACTCATGGATATTCTTTCAAAAATATCTATGTAAATAAAAATGAATTGTTATTCGTTAGTCTGATTAAAACTCGAGAACGGCTGAACGGATTTATCGAGGTCTAGGGAAGGTTTAAAGAGCGAGAAAAAATCGAATTATTGCCGGGGAAAAAAATTGAATAAAAACCCGTGCGAAGCCGGGGCGGGCCACTAGTTTTTAATAAAAGGTAGGTAACTCATATGCCTCCACGATGAATACAATGCAATTCAACACTGAAATATTACTTAATATTGCCGAAGTTCCTAAAGTAGTAGTAGCTTTATTAGGTATATAAGTACCTATCTCGAGTAGTAAATAAACAGAATCTTAAGTCAATAAATGATGTTGATCCCTTTGATTTTATCTTGGAGCTATCAAAAATGTATACTTGTCTTATAGGATCAAAAATTTCTACTTATTATTTCTAAAATATTATCTTTTAATAAAACCCTGATAAAAAATGGAATTTTACACTTAGAACTTTCAAAATATGTTATAGTCCTATGTTGTCCAAAAGGAAGTTTGTAACTATACCGTCTAGTAAGTAAGTTTTTTTATCAACTATAATAGAAAAATTGTGATAGCATGATGAGGTACTAAGGCAGACGCTGGATTATATTATTATTGGATTAATGGATAAGCCGCAGCTGATGAGTATCTTAACTATAGTGGAAAACACATTAATTTTGCCAGTCGTAAAAGACAGTTCCAAAAACTGACCAAACATTTGTCAAAAATTATACCTAAACTTTAAATTACTTAAAACTTACTTATTCATAAATTGGTTTTCGTAAAGCTACGGCGTTGTCTTTTTTTTTTGATTCTCTCGCGGGAACAACGTATTTACCACCTTCCTTGAAAAATAGGCTACTAACACTGAAGATTAACCCGTTCTAACAAACAAACTCGTCAACTTTATAATCTTAATATATATAAATCTCGTGTCACAATGTTTGTCCTCAATGGACTCCTAAACCACTTAACCGATTATAATAAAATTCGCACACCATGTGCAGTTCGATCCAACTTGAGAGATAGGATGGTTTTTACGGCGAGAAAACATCGATTAATTTCCGGGAATATTTTATACCCGTGCGACGCCGGGGCGGCCGCTAGTATTACTATAAAAAGTCGACATAACCTATTTTAGTAAGAATGCAGCGAACAATCCTGTGTCATTATTGATCAATTTGACATTTAGATTTGTAAGAAAGTGTCATAATTCATTCCTACTAAAATGTACATGCCAATATATGATACTTTTGAAGGTAAATTTCTAAACCCACCCGTCCAAAGGATTTAAGGCGATCGCTCTCGGCTCCTCCAGTCGGTCCCTGATGAGGATCTTCCTCATGTTGCCCTGCAGGTCTGACAGCTCAATGTGGTTCTTCCCAGTGTCGGTCCAGTACAGATGGTTGTAAATCCAATCCACGGCTAATCCGTCTGACGTGATCAGCTGGTCTCCTATGACGACTGTCCGTTGTGTGCCTTCGTCTATTGGTGCCCTGTGAATGAAATGCATTTTTATAACAAGACTCGACAAAAGGGATCGTGTATCCCTCCTCCTCCTAATAAATAAATATTAACTAAAAGACTTTACAGTGCATTAAGGTTTCGCTTGCCGTAAATGATTACGGGCACAATGTACTAAATGTATATGTCACAAGCCCCCACTCCGGAACATTGATATCTTGGAAATTTATTAAAATGATAAAGCCAAAAATAGGTTTAATTAACACCCTTAAAGTTACTACTGTACTTGGTGACTCATTGTGAACAAGATCACAATTATCAATGTACAAAATTACCCATTGGATAAGAAGTTTGATCAGAATTCGTTAGAATAATTCATTCTTAGAAATTCTATAAATACAAAAAGATAAGTTATCAATTACTAAGTCATTAAATTACGTAGAAAGGCACCTGTTGTTTTGATATTTGATGATAAATTTAAATTCATCAAGCGATTATGATATTAAGATAATATAAAACGGATTTTTATATTGCGTCTGGAAAATGCGACATAATCCTTTGATGGCAATTGATTAAAAAATATTGAAAGATATAGTAATCTTGCAATAAATCAATTTTTTGGTTTCCGTAGCTAAATGGCAAAAAACTGATCCCGTGTATGTTACAGTCGGTTTTTTCTGAAACTATAAGAACTTTACAGTTGAAACTTGGTAAGTAAATGAATTCTGTGAATAGCAATAAGGTTTTCACACAAATATAGGATAAAATTAATAAATTTATATTTTCCCTTATACTTAGAACTGAAAAATGAACCGGATTAAAATAAAAACCATTGATGGTGTGTCTGGATAGCTCATCAAATTCAGTACTTGGATGGGTAACGAGTCTGACTGAAACTTTTACTCTATTTCTTTGCGTTAATTTGTATTAAAATAAGTGTATAAATTATTGAAATATGTACACGCAACCCATGGTGTATGTGTTAAAGCCGTGTTGGCTAAGTGGGAGGACACTCGACTTTCATTCCGAAGGTCGTGGGTTCAAACCCCGCCACGCACCTCTGGATTTTTCTTCTTGAGAAATTTATGTGCGCTTTAAACACGTGCTTTAACGGTGAAGGCAAACATCGTGAGGAAACCGGCATGTTCTGAGAACTTTAAAAGAGTTTGAAGGACATGTGACATTCACCAACCCGCACTTGGCCAGCGTGGTGAATTAAGGCCTAATCTCTCTCGTCAAGAGAGAAGTCCCTGTGTCCCAGCAGTGGGAACGTTAATAGGGTGATGATGATGATGGTGTATGTCCATCTTATATGTATAAGAATTTTTTTATCTAGTTATAATGTAGTTTTTACTATACCTACTGGTCACGTGTAGGTAAGTAATATTAAACATCAGACATATTATGTATTTTTCAAAAACGTTTCAGCTACTTACTTATAAATCTTCTCATCAGTAACATCACTCCAGAAAATCATCCCAGTTCTAAAAACATAATCTAGAGCCGTTGCTGATTTCGTATCATTGACAATAGCAACCATTTCGTGGTGGTCCAAGCTGATTTTGCGGATGTCAAAGCGCCTTGCAAAGAGGAGAGATGGGTGGCCTTCAGTGGCCTTGCAGCGGGTTCTATCGCGGGGGTCCCTGGCGTACCCTGAGTGGCATTCGCATTTGAAGGTACCCTTCTCGTTTATGCACATCTGGGAGCATGACCCTGGATCGGCGCATTCGTCTACATCTGAAATTAAAGATATAATCGTTAGTGATGTGATGTGATTGGAACTACCTATTTGGCGTTATTCATGAGGCACGAGAAAACAGTTTTATAGCTGATTATAGTCTATGGGTTACATTTTATCTTTACAAATCAGTACCTACAGTAATCGTGTTTATCGAATAACGTTAAGGCTTCCTAACCGGGAGCATTCCCGTGTAATGGTGCATTATAGATTTGAGTTTGAGCATTACAATACTACCTCTCTCACTTATCGATTTGCAACGTTCCATTGCATGCGGTTACTAAGTCAGAAGTTCTAAACATGTTTTGTTCCACATCAAAATTCGATAACAAACTGAACAAAAGATTTGAACACTATTGCCTCAATTTATGATTCGAAGAATGTACCACGGCCGGCCTTTCTAACTTTATTTGTCATTCAATATTATTTCTCCGAACAGGAAGCCAAAAAGCTCTAAACAATTTCCTTTTCCGATATTTTGTTTCCATACGATCTGAGAGTTGCCTAAAATAATAAAAGAAGCCCATCAAAATCTTGTTCAGGGGTCTATAAACTTGTTACAGCGTTAAAATCAGTTATGAAACTTCTGTGCCTTCTTACAAGAAGGCAATCAATCAATTCTGGCAACTCATTTGAATAACTTTGTTTCAGGTCTCGGCGGTAACGGGGGTACACACGAGTTACCAAGTTGTCAGCAAAGATATTGTATTGATTAACTGTTCTTGCTCCGCTCTGGTGGGACATAACTTTTAGTCTCAATACACAAAGGTATTATTTTGTAGAGCCAACGGGTCGATAGCAATTACTTTTGACTCGATATATTATTTAGGGATTTCACCTTCGTCTATGTTTGTGTTTCAAGTTATTTGATGTCATTTACGAGTAATAAAGACGGATTCTTTGTATTATGTCATACATTTTTCAAATTTATTATTTGAAATCTAAACCATACTATCGAAATAATTTAAGTTACTATTGTATGTAGTAAGTATTTATTCTTCTGATAAAGAAGACGATTCTTGGTCTTCACTCGATCAAAACTTACATTTTAAAACCCAACAAGGTACCTTAGGTTCCATTGACTATTATTACAAAATATTGTATCTTTGTAGTTTAACATAAATACTTATAACCTATACTAGTGCGATCAGCTTAATTGAGTTAAGATGATATATAATGGTCCAGAAATCAAGCATTACCTTCACAAGTCTGATTGTCGAATAGCTTGAATCCAACATCACAGTCGCAGTAGTAACCGACGGGGGTATCAACGCATTTCTGGGAACATCCACCATTATTCTTGGCACACTCATTTTCACCGCAGCGGTCCTTTGGTTCATCCTCGAAGTTGGGGCAGTCGGGTTTGCCATCACAGACCTTTGACAATGGGATACACATGCCGCCGCCGCAGTCGAATTCTGTCTTCTTGTCGCAGATTGTCTTTGGACGTGCTGGAATAAAATATTGTGGGTTAAAATTTTGCTCTAAAAGTAAGCTCTGTAACTCAGGGTTATAAGCAAGAGTACTTTAATAAGTTCGAAATAATCTGCAAAATTACCTACATGTAGATACGTAAGTAAGAAATAGCCTAAAAATCTTGAATACCTCATTTGGTAACTACATTGGTTTAATTTACCTAAACAAGTCTTGTGCATAAACTACTCTAGAAATGAATATTTTAATTAAAATCAAGTTTTCCATTTGTTACGAACACAAATGTTTGAAGACAAAGGAATTCTAACTATAAGTTACCTAAATTGTTTAAGTTGATAATCTGGTAGTGAAAGAAAATTCACTTATAAATTCAATATGAAATGTTTGTTGTAAATTGAAGAATTTTAAATGTTAAACATTTAAATAAAATGGCTTTGTTCTGCGGTTTACCAGTTTACTTGCTGTGAAAGGATAGGGACTCTCGGAACGAAATTAAAGTGAAAGCTGGCTGTCCCTTCCAGGGTCTGTTGATAATTACTCGAAATACGTTGCTGTAAGCAATTATTAATTCTTCAAAGTTTATTCACGCCTAATGGAATCTGGCATTTCTGCTAACTTTTGACTTAACCAGTTTTCAAAACAGATCCCTTGGAGAGCAAACTCCGTTTCGCTTAGAGACTGATCTTCGTTTTGTAGTTGGTTGCTATTTTGTAAATAAATGATTATGATGATTTCAGAAAGCAAATATCAATCCACCCATTTTAAATGTATCGACAAAATACACGCGGGCTTGCTGTCTGTTTTTACAAAGGCGCTTAAATTCATTAAATTCTACTGGCAATTAATATAATGTGCATCAACAGCAACCTAATTATGGTGGTGTTGTGTTTTAATTAGGGCCCTTTATCTGGAAATTCGTTAATTAAAATTCAGCTGGTTCTTATGGATCATTAATTATTACGAGATGTCAGATTGTTCAGTATGTTAACCCTTCCAATACATAATTTACTAATTAGTTGATGAGAACATTTTCAATTTCACGGTATAGGATCGAGTTGTTCTTCTTAATAGCTGTAAATTAAGATTAAGGGCTTATTTCACAAAATCCGAGTAAATAAAGCAATGGTTTGCTAAGTCAATAAATACGTGTTAATGGTTACCTTCTGGATTTATCACATGTGACTGAGCTAAATAGATGTATAATTCAACCATTCAACACTCCCTACGAATTAATCTGTAACTGCCACATACACACTTATTCATATACGTACATAAATGTGTATTGTAATTTTGGAATCTACCTACTTGTCTAAAGCAATAGATTGGAACAAAACAAAGGGCACTTTTTCTTATACGCCTAATGTGTAAGTTTAAGTGACAGTTACTTAGTTATACCGTGCTAAACAGGGCAATATATCATTCTTTACTAAAATTACAAAAGGACTAAAAAAAGTTTATTTATTTTAAATTTGTCTTAGAAAAATATTTATACAATTTTGCAATACCTTGTAGGTCACTTGCGTTAAATGTAAAAAATTGTAAGGCGATCAACATGTATGTAAAATAAAACGAAAACTATAGGTTTCCTAGCGTATTTTTGGTTTTACATTTAATTTAGCCTAACAAAAGGCGTTCTACCAAGTTTCATCGAAATATTTTTTAAATTGCTCTTCTGTAATATTTGCTCAGTTTTACGTAGGAAGTGTTGCATTGACAAATTGTACTCGGACATTGTGAAACAGGCCCTAACACTCAATAACTGCCACTGCGAGCATTACTTAAATAATAATGCTAGTCTCGAGCAGTAGCCGTGGCGAAAAAACATACGATTTAAGCTTGTTTTTAAGATCTTTTATAGGACATATTTTCCGCCCGATTAAGTGCATGTTCCACTTCATATAAACAAGAGAAAATAGGGAAAGGTCCAGAAACCTTTGCGATCCATCTTCATCAACACTACACCATGAAATGAGATTGTCGCAAATCAAAGCTTGTACACTACACCATAAAAACACGGGTGGTAGATGGGTGTTAATTTAAACAAAGTCGAAACAGAATGCTTACTGCAGTTGAACTCATCGCTGCCATCAGGACAGTTCTTATCGCCGTTGCAGTACAACGCTCCAGGGATACAGCTGTGGTCTTTGCATTGGAACTGGTCAGGTCTGCAGGTAACGTTGCCTCTGCATAACTCCTGGGCTTCATCACCTCCGTCGGGGCAGTCTCTGTCGCCGTCACAAACCCAGGCTTTGTGGACGCAGGTCATCCTATCGTGGCATTCGAACTCTGTTGATATGCATGGTGATCGCACTTTCGGTGCCTTGGCGCAGCCCTGTAAGAGTGAATAGTAACTTTATTATTAATATATGTACCTTGTTTTTTTTTTGTTCAAAAATGATAATAACTTTAATATTGATTTGATAAATTTATGTTTGAAATTAATAAAAATATGAGCAGGTATAAAATATTTTTATAATTTTTTTTTAATACATGTGTGTGTCCGGAAATATTTATTCTATCTAAAGTATCATTTTATAATACAAAGGCGATTAACGAGGACCTAAGAGGAGCAGGAACACTCAGTTATGATAAATGTAATACAATATACCTAAATCAACTGAGATTTGGTTCCCAGAGTCCACGGGCCCACGAGCCTATGGTGCAAGATGGAGCTGCGCGGATTATTCACTATAAACTTGCGACCCGTTTGCATGCATATAAATTATACTATTAATAAACCTTTCTCTAGTTCATAAATTGTTATAAACTGCATTTAAATCCGTTCAAAAGCAAACAGATAGCCCAAACGTCTTCATTTCGTTGACTGCCTTAGTGGCCCGGTGGGCGAAAGTCCGTTTGCGGTGCAAGAGGTAGAGCGTTCGATTCCTGCCGAGAGTTCACCTCTCGTTTGTATGTTCTACAAGCACTTTTCTTTTTGGGTGTGTCAATAGATAGATAGAACATTACATTTTATATTAGATTTGTAGTCCCCGTAAAACAAGGTTAGACCTTACCACGGGGCTAGATGCTGTTTTGTAGATTGTCCAGCAATATTTATTTATTTTTTATTTGATACCATTTTTTATGACAAATAGATCTATGTTTCTCGAAAATCATTTTGTTAATGTTTTTGTATTCTCTTGTCTTTATTTTTCTTTGTTAATAATTGTCTTGACTTTTAGTTCGCGTACGAAAGTTCCTCTTAAACCTGACGGTCCGCGAACTAACTGGCTCCAAGGTGGATGATGAAACTTTAAATAAATGTATTTGCTACTCACCATTTCATCACTACCATCGGGGCAGTCAATATCCCCATCACACCTCCACCAGGCTGAGATGCAGTGACCGTCCGCACAAGAGAAATGCGTCTGCGGTTGACAAGTAGGCGCGGGACACTTCACTTCATCGCTGTTGTCACCGCAATCATCATCTCCATCGCAGACCCATCGAGCTTGTATACATTTGCCATTCCCGCATGTGAATTCGTCCGAGCGACAGGTTTCATCTATGGATTAGACGTTATTTAGACGCTGAAACGTTACTTTATGTAAACCAAACACATGCGACGAATTGATAACCTCCTTTTTTCGTTGAAGACGGGTAAAAATATTAACAAGAAGGAAAACAATGTCAAAAAAGTTTTTGTAAACAACTCATGTCCATGTTTGTAATTCAAAATAGGTACAGGCTCATAGAAGATGAGAGGGAGTGAAATGATACGGTATTATTAATATTTTTGGCATGAAATTAAATTCGACAGCATAATGTAAAGTAAACTATTTTTATACAAAATTATCAATAATCATTATTTATACAAAAACAATACGATGGCTTATAACATTTACGCAGATTCAATATGATTCAATCACACATGACGCCAGAGATTTCCGAGTTATAAAGTCAATTCCGACATTGTTTGCCTTCTTATTTATATTTTGCCGTTGCAATATTATATTATTCACAATTTTCCACAAATCCTCAAGCAAAACTTCGGCAATTTTCAGTTAGGAAAAACCTATTCTAGTAATTTACAATTTTACATTAAGCAAAGTAGAAACTAAAGGAGCACAAGGAAAACTAAAAGAACTATCCGCAGACAAAAAGTGCAGCCTTATTAAAATTCTCTTTAGGTAATTTACATCCTAAGTAGTTAACTAATGAAATAGAAGTGGGAATTATTTTCTTATAGCAGGGGAGCGCGGTTTTTTATAGTCGGTGAACTAGTTTCATTCTCGGAGAATCCCGTAATTCTTGGCTTTTTCTTTTGTTAAAATATTATCGTCAATTGTTCTAGGAGTTTAACGTTTAATGAAATTCCTGTGGTGTACGCTGGACGTAACTGTTTTAAGATTCTGTTACCGATAAAAATGGAACCATATTTCCAAGCCCCCGTTGTCTGTCTGTTCAAAGGTATGCGTAAGAGGAATAAATATACAGCCAAAATATTAAAGATTATTTAAATAATGAAATTGTGTCTTGTCTAGAGTCTATTCCTGAAAGGTGCAATCGGAGTGGGTTGTAACTGTATAGAACCAACCCTACACTATGCTAGTTAATTTGTAATGGGCGATTATAATAAGCTGAGGAACATTTCAAAATACTTTAACCTTCGAATATTAGAAACGATTGGCAAATTTACTTTGTCACTCTACTTTATCATACTGAAGCTTTTTGCAAGGCAGCTTATGGGTTCAAAATTTAGGAGCAGCGTCATCACTCAACCTTCTAGGCAGGTCCGGTGCGGGCAGATAAGAATTTATATACGGATGAGGCGGGCTCTGATAGAATACAGGAGTGTTTGCCGTTCCACCCCAATGATTGATTGACTCCGTCAATATCCATGAGCAAAACTGAAACTCAGCTAAGCTTAAGCAGTAACCTACTATCTCATCTTAAATAGGTGAAGGCGAGCAAATTAACAACAATTTCGACGATAAGCTCATTTTCTATTTAAGGCAATGAATCTAGTTCAACGATATGCTCTTTGCACCGAATATTGATAAAGATTTAGGCCAACATCATGCAATTTTCACAGATATTACCAGTTTCATTCGCCAATTGCACAATTTAGATAATAAAAAACATGCTAGCGCAATGTGACACTAATGGTTTTGGTTAGAATGTTTGTGGATACGTAGGTATCATGAATCGTGGTTGTGCATTAATGCTGACCCAGTGTTTTAATGAATGATAACTAAGCATTTAGCTCTACTAACGGGCAAACAATGAAACTTTTGTTATTTAAATTACTTCGATTAGGTAAAATATGTTTTCAATGTCTTAAAATAAACATATTATAAGTTAATCGAGCATTGCGTCTAAAATATACCTAATACGCAATCGATGTATCTGAATTTAAGGTCGAGTGCAGTAGGTCGTGTTTTGCTCTATTTTCTGGCGATATCTTACATAATTATTCCTGACCTCGGCGAAACAATCGCTATCAGGGCATCGTCAAAGTTCAATGAATGACGGAGTCTACTTTATCAGCGATCTCGCAGCGAATATTAAAATGTTGAGTTGAAGTTTGTGCTGAAGGGCTTAACAGAAGTTGTTCCATTAAAAAAAAGTCTATGTCGGCGAGTTTTTGCCAAAAAGCCCGATGAAATTGCTTGTCGATAAAAATCGTTATCGATCAGAAACCTACTCATGCCCAAGTTAAGCATATTTCAAATCTCATCTATGACGTTATGGGATTTTGATAGTTTAGAAAGGATACATCCTGTGACATTGAGCAAGGACTTCACATTCAGATAGTGCACTTTCAGAGAGCGGAAAGCAAATCAACCAGTAGAGTCAGTAGTAGTTCAGTAGTTCCTATTATCATTTTTACCTCTCCTATTGTCTGTTTTTCTTTTTGTTTTTTTTTATTTCGTTCTATTTTGGTTGTTTTACCTTAGCTCCAATAGTTTTAATAAATGTACCCTTACTGCATGCTTTCTCGTCAGATCCATCGGAACAGTCGGCGTTGTCGTCGCACATCCACGTGAGCGGTATGCACTCGCCTGGCTTGCCCCGGCACGTGAACTCGTCGGCACCGCACGGCTCCACTTCTGTCAACCCAATTCATGCTCATGCTAATTCTCATATACAAAATAATTATCAAATACATTAAACCACAGATGTTTTTGTGTCCATACAATAGTTTATTCCGCTAAACGAACATTTGAGCCTCAATAGCTCAAAACTCTTGTTTTTGCAAACAACATTACGGTTATACTGTTATGTAAGTTTCAGTTTCGCCTTACACAAACTAACCCACGAACATGTGTCAAATTACATATAATCCTTGTTTGCTACAGTAAATTGTTTTCTGTGTACATTATTCTAATCGCGAGCAACCCATCATCATTATTTACCATAATTTCATTCTCCGCGCCTCTGTTTTGCATGCTCCAATTTGTGCCTTGTGCGGATCAGTTTAGAGGCGATCATGCGAATTCATGCTTCCCTTTGAGCATAGTCTTACCGCACTGGTGTTCGTCAGATCCGTCCTCGCAATCTGCGGCATAGTCGCACCGCCAAGCGGCTGGTATACAATGCCCACTGGCACATACGAAATTGTGTTCGGGGCAACGACGCACGCCAGCTGAATGTGAAATTTCGAATTTACCTATCCTCGAAGTATTGATATTCCTGCACGAATATTTATCTATGTATAGAATCTTTCTACGATATTTTCGTTCTTTAATGTAGTTGAACCTTAGTTTTGAAACGGCTTCTATCTTAATTGGTAATAATTGGTTGGACTATGTATAATAAAAAAATATCTATACACAAACTTAGAGCTTACCACGCGGCTAATTGTTGTTGTGTGGATTGTCCGAAAATATTGAGTTTTAGGTATTTATTTTATTTTATTTATTGGTTGTTAACCACGTTTTTCCCATGGTATTTTTTATTAATTGCCAATTAAATTAGCCAATTAATATGTTAATAACATCTAATGACCAAAATAAGCGTCAAAGAATATGTCAAATTAAGAAATTTACTTTATTTATAAAGAAGTAGATTACCTACCTAACAATATTATTCCTATTCAACGTTCAATTCTTACTCTGTAAGTACGTATACCGCGTAGAAGTATTTTGTTACGCAGACAAGCTTAGCAAATGTTACTGTGATGGATTCGTAAATAGTAGATAGATCTGTTTCTCTATCGGATAAGGATTTTCCATTACGCAAGGTGACTGAATGTCGCAGTAACTGAAACAAAGTTACGCCTGAGCGCGGTTACCCCAATCCCCTCGTCAACCCTCCATAAAACCTTGGAAAGTTTCACAAGCTTTTTCACAATGCAGCACTTTGAAAAAACAAAGAATTTCGCGTTATTCGTTGCTGTACTTTTCCGAATATTAACATCAAAATCGAATATGAACGAGCCATTTCGCTTAACTAAACAGATGACGTTGTTTTTTCGTATTTGCTGTTGGTTTGTGTTAAAAGTCCTTAACACCGTGTTTAATTATTGGCCATGTATGCTGTCCGAATATTTGGCAGCATGTTGTTGTATATTTGGGGATTAATATGAATGTAAATGTTGTTATTAATTAAAATTATAATCAGCACGGCCACTATATTTTGAAAGCAATTGTTTCTGTTTTTAAGTTATTTAAGTTTTGGACAAAATGGAACAGATGTCACTGAAATTTTGTCTTTTTACTGTACCTAAGCTAATATTGTTCCAGAAAAATTTTAAGACTGGCTTCACTTAGATTACTGTTTATTTTACCCACGCTTTCTCTAATATTGTACGCCTCGGTGATGTTTTTCCCCAAGTAAACATATTATCGTTAACCTTTACGCCTTCTTGTAATTCTCAAATAATAAGCAGGTCTTCGTAATATGAATGCCTCAGCTTCAAAGGAAAATTCATAAGATGCTTTTGTCATGGGAACACAAAATTTCCTTTGCGTGATTCTTAGTAATTGTGCTGCTCATGCAGTATGCTTAATATGCTGAGTCTAGGTACCTTCTGTGAAGGCAACTTCGTTTTTCACTCTTTTTCATTTCACTGGAGCATAGGTAACTAAAGGTTATTAACAACCCTTTGCAAAACAGAAAGCATTTTCAAAAAATAACGTTAGAGCTCAACGATGACAAAGCAATTAGGACTTGTCAGTCAAAGTAAACAGATTTTATCTCCATCCGAAATAAATGATACCTACAAATTTATAGTTTATTACAAAAACAGGTGAAACAGAAGGTGAAAATTATGTTTAAATTAATTCAGAGAACTTGGTCATAATTAAGATTTTAATCTGCGTTGGGTACCCTGAAGTAGCGGGATAAGTATGCGTAGCAATAACTTTTCTCATAAATTTTTAGATAATAATTTTTAAGGCCTTATATTACAGATGAGTTTTTTAAGAGTCCGCAATTTCATTATATGTATAATTTAATGAGCACCTGCATTGAAATATTATATTCTTACGCTGATTAATATTGATTTTATAATAATTGGTAAAATACGTATTATATAAAAATTACAAAGTAGAGCCACATTTATGTCATATTTAGCATATCTGTGAAAACCTTTAGTTAGTTATATTTTGATAAATGGCTAAGCTTTTGGCGACTGTATGTGTATTACCCTAAATCTGGCTTTGTCTTTTGGGTTTCTTGTTTTTTCATTGTTCTACCCTAAACAAGGTTGGGGACAGCCATTTCGTCCCTAATGTAAACTTGTCGGCGTAACAGTGTTTGCGTTTTCGGCACACAAATTTCGCTAAGTAGGTTGACGTTCATGCCCCTAGTTTTAGTGTGCAACTTGGAGTCAAAGGTCCTTTGCTTTTTATGTGTTGATATTTGAGTCCTTTGTTGAAGGAAAGTTTTACACGTACTGCATATAGTGGGGTCCTCATCCGAGCCATCTGAGCAGTCCTTCTCGCTGTCACAACGCCATGATGAGGGGATGCATTTTCCGGACTTGCATCGGAACTCTGATGCTGTGCACGTACGGCTTTCTGTAAAGAAAGAAACAATAATAACTTTAATAAATGTTACATTTTGCGAATATTTTACTGGTTATTATTACAGTCATATACAAAACCACTAAGTTGCCTAAACGTGAAAAATGAATAATATAAGAATCCTACAATATCGCTTACACAGGTCGTGCCAAGGGTAAATTTTTCATTACTTCCCGACCAACCACAATTTCGTTGGTAAATATTTTGCCAAGATTCAAAGAGTGGCGCAAAATCGACCTTAGTAGTGGAGGCATAAGTACTTATGTTGTAAACCAAGGGCTGAATATCACCCTGCGTCTTTAATTTATTTGGAGATGTGACGACCAACACGTCGACGCCTCTGGGGGTATTTAATCTTACTCATATTAGAATCGTTCTCATACCCCTCATACCAACTGATATTGAAGGTAAAGTCATAGGAGATTAACATAAAAATGTTGATTTTTACTTCACTAAAATTGGATAAACCAAGTACAAAATATGGGATAAACCAATGTATACAATAAGTTCCCATTTAGTAACTCAGAAAAATTAATATACACATTACTATTGTTGTTATTATTTATTTGTATCAACCACAAAATTAGATTATGAAACATTATATCTTTAGTTTATAAATTGTAGTCTTATAATTTCACAGTCGCTTTCATCCTATTGACTTAAAACTCTTGAAAGTTGCAAGAAATCCGTAAACCGGATCAATCCATTCAAGGCTGAAATTGCCGTTCCGAGTATAAAACAGGCTTGGAGAAAATTATTGACGGGTGGTCGTGGCCGCTTTATCTGCATCTCGGCTCGAGGGAAGCCTCGGTGATTCCAGTGCCATTTCAACTGAGGCACGCGCCGACAAGCAATTTGTAAACAAAACGCACCCTCGTCGAATAATATCGCGTCGTAGACGAGCTCGGAGCCCTTTCACTGTGACCCGCGCGATAAATTCAAGTGGTACCTACGTAGCTACTATCAGAACGTCGCCTGTATTTCGCACGAAATTTTAGAATGAATTTCAATGAAATATGAGTTCAATACACCTGCCGAGTCGAGTGTTGTACCCATTTTCGTATTTGCTACAAAGATTGCGGAATTATTATTCATTACACGTCGGCTGTCATAAAAGGGAACGCCAATCCTGCATATTCGTACTCTGGCAAAAGTCACAGTTTGTGAACCTAAAGGGGTTTTTTAATGTTATCTACGTACCTACCAACAAAGCACGTCTATCTTTACTCAAAACAAAATAAAGCCAAGGCTTCCTGGAAGAGATTATCAATAAATAATGTGTTGGATGCCATCATGGATTCATTGTATTTATGCGTAATTGTTTTTTTTTCTGTTTTGCGTTTTCTTAAGTGTTAAGTAAAGAGTATTCTATAGTATTGTCGAATCCGTTATTTTTTCGGTTAGATTAAAAAACCTCGACGA
The DNA here is from genome assembly GCA_929108375.1 of Gymnoscelis rufifasciata. NCBI lineage: Eukaryota > Metazoa > Arthropoda > Insecta > Lepidoptera > Geometridae > Gymnoscelis > Gymnoscelis rufifasciata. The sequence goes on from OV815303.1 coordinate 6,002,818, forward strand.
AGTTTTATTCTGTTTAAGTTATTTACATTATGTATGATTTGCACGCTAGCTAAGTCATGGTAGGACGTTAGTACAATCAATATCAGGGTCGGTTTACTGTCATCTCAGTAAGGGTTCACAAAGTTGGATATGTAAATCGTCTGTTCTCAATAGTTACCTATCTAAAAGTTACTATCAACATCCAACATAGTTGCTCCCTGGTATGTAGCCCAAGGCAAGTCGGATACGCTTTAGTCAAATGCCTTTCACTCCTCCGTTTCTTTTCAAGAAATCCCGGATTAGGAAGTGAACGACCTCCGTTCCCCGCAATTGGTATCGTGTTTTTCTTACAGGAACACTTTAGGCGGCTACCGTTACGGTATAGGCACGTACAATATTTTCAAACAGCAGTACTGGAGAGGCAGTTTGCTCGAGTGGAACATTCACCCTGTAGCACCCACATTATTGCCCCCTCAACTCTGGAATGTTAATGCGAGCTTCTTCTCAACGAGTATCACTCCAATCCTTGTAGGAGCTTGTGGTTATTGCCGTACTTTCCCATTATTGTATTACGTGAGAGTTTTCAACGGTCGTGGTCGGTAATTAGTCCTCATTCCGAGTAAGACGTTACCGAAAATGCCATTGCTTTTATTTCTCATGAGCTTTTTGTTTAGGAGCAATTCGCGCTCACGTTTCCCAATAAAATTTTGTGTTTAACTCAAGAACTTACGAGATTCGCGAACAAACATAATCGAGGCTATTTATAAATGAGAAAAGTTAAATTAAACCACGTTGAAGTATAATCCACACGACTAAATAGTTTCCATGAACACAGAATGTTTAAGTGACTCGCCTAATTGAGTGAAACAAGCACTTTAATCGTGTTACATTAAGCCTTGACAGTTTGCCAATTAGCCATTTTCTGATTATTATAAGTAATTATATTAATGAAACATTGCTCCATGGTGTAATTATAATCAGTCAATATACGTTTTTTTCTAAAGAATACAAAAATAAAGACACGGGACCTTTTTTACTGACAAAATTATTGTAATCTTTTCTTTTACACTTTTTTTTAAACTTGTAGCGCTCCTTACGAAAAAAAGTAAGTAAGGAGATATAAATATAATTTTTGTATGCAGGTTTCCTCCTGCGGTTTTGCTTGCGTTATAAATTAATTTGGCCATTGTGATTAAGTAAAGTAACAGGAAAACGAGCTATTATAATGAGCTTAAAATGGGTCTATTAATCCAAGCTTTTAATTGAATTGTGGTAAATCACGCTATAATCTCCATAGTTGACGAAAGTGTAGGTAATATTGGTATCTACAATTGTGGTAACAGATAAATACACGTACTTGTACAACTTGTGACATAATGCTATCAATAAATTGCTCTTATTTTAATTTTATAAATTTTAAACGCCTTTCTTCACCTGTTTTAGCCTAAACTAAATGAAAAGTCACAGTTTAATAATAATAAGTCAAGCTAAGCTCTCCATAATAGGTAAAGAAATAAAATATTAATCTCCATAGATTATGAGACGAATAGGTACATAAGTACATAAACTAAAACTAATAATTGTAAATGTATAATGAAGAAGCAGATCCTAAATAGAAATTATTGTTCTGAAACAAAACCTGAACAAGATTTGATAAGTTCTGAACTATTATTTGATTTTCTCATAAAGTTGTTATTTACTTTAGCTAAAGTAAAGATATACGTCAGTCAATGTTATTATTGCTCTTATCTAAATCGAAACAGTTTTGCTAATCGTTTATTATTTTTTGCTGTGATTAGATTTAGATATGTCTAATGGTATGTGGTGGTCACACATAAGTCGTCCCCGTGGAAGGCCCAGGATGAGATGGCGGGACGAACTGGATACTCACGTAAGCACGTGGCCTGTCACAGCGTTCAATCGCGAAGAGTGGAAGAAGGGTAGGGAGGCCTTTGCCCTGCAGTGGGACAGTATGGGCTGAATAATAATAATGGTATGGCTACATCGGCGGGCGAAGATTCGTGTCGCGTTAGCGGTATACGTGATGTTCTTATCTACATTATCGGACAAAGGATTGTGTCGAAGTGGCGTAAGTGTAGCCACGCCTACGCCAAGCTTCGAGTTCGCCCCAATACTTCGCGTTGCAACGATGTACCAGGCCACACACAACGCGTTGACACGAATTCACGTAGGGTGCTTATTTAGCCGCATCTTAACCAAAATAATATATAATAACTTCAAGGACAATGTTTTTATTTAAATTCCTAAATTAGTTTCATAAAGCTAGTTGAATTAACCTGATTATAGCAAAAATAGAGGTCCTGCAGAATCCTACAGATTCCGGTAGAATCTTAAATGTTGATCAAAGCGTTTCGATCGAAGATACGTAGGCGTCCGCGTTCGTCCGATAAGCTAGTTCAACGGATATGTCTTTTCTGGAATGAAATCACTCTATCGTGAAATAGCGACACAAAAATTGCCGTCCGCAAAATTGCTTCTGATCTGAGACCTCTCACATTGCTCTGATGACCTGTCGCCCTTACATTGAATCGAGGCTTAATGGGATTTACTTGACAATTCTGTTTATTGCTTCTAACGTTCCATCTTATGTCGTGTGGTTAATAATACGTTCATATAAATTGTTCCTTGTGGTTTCTCAGAGCAGTAAACTGTAATCCTTTTTGTTTTCTTTTGCCAGTAGCAGAACTTTACAAACAGGTGATTCTTGTTTAAATTTCCAAGTTGTGTCTCACCCCACAAAAGTAGCTTAAACAGGTACGTAGGCTCCGTAATCTTGTTTGTCGAGATTCGCAAGTATTTAAAGTAAGCTTGGTAGTGGTTTCCAAGCAAACAGACCAACAAGCCTTGTAAAATCAAACAAACCTTCTTTACGGAATTCCAGGAACACAAACATCCAACGTTCACGTTCTCATTTCCCAGCAAACATTTACAGCTTACCTAGGTACAGAAATTTCGTTTCTAGAAAGACGAGGAACTGCAATAGCCTCTCGAGTACAAATTTGTTTGTGCACATAAGCATGCATGTATGTACCTACCTAGCTTACTTTATCTAATTGTATGATCTAAGCCAGTTCATGTGGAAGCGTTTCCTCGTGTTTGGAAATTAGGCGTGGGCCGGCGCGCCGATCGGATAACTGTGAATTTCCTGGCCGTTCTGTAAGGGACAGCTATAATTATGATAATTAGGCAGGCTTATCTTGCATCAAATTTAATGGTGCCGGAAAATGGGGCTGATATTAAAAACAACTGCGTTGTCGCATTGATACCTTTCACGACTAGAAGACTTAAGGGCCCCTTATACCGCAAATGCTGTTTTTAAAATCAATATGAATCAGTCAAAAATTAACGTAAAATTTTGAAAAAAATATATGTTTCAGTTGAGGATCTTACAGAGTGCAATTCGCTTACATTTACACAATAAGATGAACTTCGCTCGATAGAAAAAAATACCAAAGTTGCCTCTTTTTAAAAAACATTTTCAATACTGTGCCTAAAATAATAAATTTATTGACCTTATTTTTACACCAATCTTTCGATAAATCATTTTTCTAGTGCAAATCGCTGAGGTGCGTGTTGTAGTGTTATTTTCCTATTAATTATGCCTAAATACCTACAAACCCGCGAGCGACGCGACGCCCGCGGGCTTCGTCAGTCGCGCGGTGGCGCTTACCGACGACGGACCTGTGCCAGTGCTCTTCCCGCCCGACGAGCGACGTGCGACGTGAAAAAAAAAGGTGTGTGTGCGATTCACACACGACAGAAGTGAAACTACAACAATTAATAAAAACCGTAATTGGTTTTACAAGTACAAGGACAACTGCGCGACATTGCCGTCGCGACGGCAATGTCTATTTGGTATTTGGGCTGGGGAAAAAGAACCAGTCAAAGTCAAAGTATCTTTATTGCATTATTACATGTATTATATAAGGTTTTGTATCAATGTAATTTGCCCATTGGAGCGTGCAACATTTTGATTAACAACAATTTAATAATAAGAAATTTTAAATAATAATTGTATATAATTAAAAAATAAACATGTCAATAATTTTATAAATCAGATTAAATTAAATAAAATATTAGTTAATGATTAAAAATAATTACACATTACATTTATTTACCAATGGTTTTGTCATTTAAATATTCGGCAACTGTATAATAACATTGTATAATAACAGTACATATCGAAAGAATCGAAAAAGATGATGAATTTTGGAAATCAAAGATGGAATCAAAATTATCACACTTTTACCACCTGTCAAAATGTCTGCTGCCAGAAATCGTCAACCCCAGACACACTCTTGGTTGCCTCTATACGGAATCTGACACTTGAATGCGAATCCCGGTGGATTCGCAAAATCAAAATCCGAAAATAAAGAAAAAGAGATTTTTTTATCGCAAAACATTATTAATTTGCAATCAGGACCTAGCACTAGAACTCTAAATTACAATGAAATAAAAAAGCATTTTATTCCTCATATAAAATGTATTTTTTTTTTATAAATGAGTATAAATATTGTACATAATAATTATGTTTGTTTTCATTTTGTTGTTTGTATTCTTTACCACAAATGCTTCAATCATAATTATCACCTCACTAATTCAAAAAGTTTTGTATGAAAAATTATGTTTACATTCAATACCTACATACCTACTACAATAAACTTTCATTTCAATCAAATAAAAGAATATACTTAGTCAATAAAATAATCAATATACTAAAAAAATACAGTCAATAAAATTAAAATCACCGTAGCTACTGCATTATGCTGTATTGTGGCGTTCCTGCTGCCGACAAAGTTCGCCGGAGTTCATATCAAGTCGGCTCCCGCGTAACGCGCATGCAAGTCGACTGGGCGAGTAAAATGCCTAAATCTTCGAAACAAGGTGGCCTTAAACAAGGTACGAGATACAAAATCATTTATTTCCATAGTTTGATTTCACAAATCCGATAAAAAGTCAAGAAAACATAAAAAAAGTGAATATACTTATATATAAATAGGAAATAAATATATCGTATATGGTCACCTCGCTTTTTTTACACTAGAGCAAAGAAGCGATTAGAAACTCTAGCACATTTTTGTTTGAATACTTTACAAAATAATTGGTTAGTCTTTTTTTAATTTGTTGTTGGACTGCTCCAAAAAGATTGGTATGGAATCTACATTCCATACCAAGCGTTTGTCTTCAAGGTATTTAGATATGTTATTATTAAGTTTTTAGAAAGAATGTTCTTAACAATATTTTTAAATTTATTTATTGATAATAGTTGCGCTATGGAAACATTTACCTATTGATACTCCTTACCAACGGTAGAGTCGAGTCTTTTTTATTATCTAGATACTTATTGGTTTGATCATAAAAAATGTAAAATTGACATTTTGTGCTTACCTCCACAGGAAAATCACAAGTCTTCAATATCGTATATCGTACAATTTACTTTCAATTTCCTCAAATGTTCTCTAAACACGTATTTACATAGCCTTATTCAGTCTTTTGTAGAAGTATTTAAACTAGTGCATATTGCATGAGCATTAGACAAAATATCTCCCAAGATAGTAATAACGTCTGTGCATCGGGAAATTGTATTACCTTGCCTTTCTTAGTTGAGAGGCGATGAGTGCATTCGTTACCAACGGAAGCGGAAGGTAAAAGCTCTATATACGTTTACAGAGCTGTTCCTAGATAAATATTACTTACGTTTGATGATACTTTTTTGTAAAATAATACTAGCAGCGCTCCCGTGACCAGCGTAACTATAATAGGTTTACAGTAAAAAGTATACGTAAAGTATAAGGGGTGACAAAAGACTCCATAACAATTTTACTGAAATTGCTTCAGCCGTTTAGACGTGAAGAATTAACAAACATTTACACCTAGCTTGTAGTTTACTTATATCTAATATAGTAGCTATACTTTTGAATACCCTACATAACTCTACCTACTATGCCTATTTATAACAAGTAAATTTTTAACAAGAACCGGCTGAGACAAAATCCATCCAACCTTTAGATAAATATATACTTTATTAACTACTACTATACTTATCAAAGGTAAGAATGTATTTAGCCAGCAATATTTGTAAATACTCTTAATAATCTTTTCGTCATTTCAATCAACAAGTCGGTCAAGTCTACTCGTATTAGTGACAGGCACCCCTGTTTCTGACAAAAGTCTTCAATTTTTTATTACAATGCAACTTGGCACGTACACGTTACTTTGTTAGAAATCTTTTGCTGCATTCCGAGGTTTTCGTAGCGCTACGGCACTCGTGTTGCCTGCACGTGCTGTATTTTACTTTTGTCTTACTCATGTATGTGATTGTATGAGAGAAAAGCGAGGAGAAAAATATTGTTACTATAAATATAAAAAGCCGTGTTGGCTAAGTGGGAGGACACTCGACTTTCATTAAGAAGGTCGTGGGTTCAAATGTATGTGCGCTTTAAACACTTGCTTTAACGGTGAAGGCAAACATCGTGAGGAAACCGGCATGTTCTGAGAACTTTAAAGAGTTTGAAGGACATGTGACATTCACCAACCCGCACTTGGCCAGCGTGGTGATTTAATCTCTCTCGCCTAGAGAGAAGCCCGTGTCCCCATTGTGGGACACAATGGGGACACGGGCAAAGCATTGGGAAACAAAGCATTGGGAACGTTAATAGGGTGATGATGAAATATAAAATGTAGTATTTTGCTCTTATTCAAACCTAAGAATATTCCTAGTAGTGTCTTAGTATCTAATCTATAACACTTCACATTTTAGGACAAATGGGAATAAAAGTCATTGATAAAGACAAGCTTATAGTAGCTCCATTTTAATATGTTTGGTTGACTATTAACAGAATGAGTGTTAATTGTCAATACTAACAATTGAATCACCATCTTTGAAGTATTGATCATATATACACATATACATAGAGCTTGAAATGTAAAAATCTGTTCAGCTACAAGATTTTGTACAAAATATATAAAATATGAAGCAATATTTATTACGGTCGACACGTGTACGAAAATACTTTGAGGTTTATTTTCTAGGTGAGAGCGATAATTTCTCGGAACTTATCTCGCCATGAAATTATTTATTAAATGGTCTCTCGTATCTCACCGCTACGTAATATGAAGCGACGCTCTACATGAAATGAATATTAATCTTAGAAATTAAGCTACTACCGCTGAATTGCGAAAATTTGAGACCAAAGCTAAAATAAACATTTTCAACTATATTATGTTGAAAATGCTTTAGTTGTACTACAAGACAATGAAAACTGGAGGCACTTTAAGGCCGTGCCTTGAAGGCTTCGTTACTCAATTCAATTTGTGTGAAGTATCTCCTCTTGCGAACGGCAAGGCGGATGAATTTAATTTCATAGACAGTAAAAACCAAATTATGGAACGGGGTTACATTACCTGCTGTCTTGTAGTCGTAGCTTTTTGTGTAGGTATCGTAATCGTCGTCGTAAAGCGAAGCCTCCCCGCTGGCGACAAGAGCCACCGTAGACATCCAGATTATCCAACAATAAGCCATTACGTCTTCGCTAATTAAAAGTTCACGAAATGCACTCTGAGCGACGTTTACTCGCTTTCTACATCAGCGTCTCTTGAGCTACGGAAATAAATGTGACTGTTGAAACTTTGGACGACACAATTGGAGTGACAGCTAAGTACACTAGAACTTTGCTCTTTGCTGCCACGTAAATCAAAATTGTTGAACATTTTTACGGTTACCTTTGTTCTTCTACGAGATGTTGACATGTTTGTACATTTTTTATTCTACTGTTGTGTCACACCATCTTTTAATATTGTTGTTTGCTTAATAATTATTTTGTATGCGAAAATATTCGCATGTATGCACAATTAGGTAATATAAAATGATGAATTTAGTCACGTGTTGACGAACACTAATGTTTTATTGATTGATCAGGACAATTAAATGAAACTCGACAATTCATAATGTTTAGTTGACAATTACGCATTATGAACTCTATATTACGCTATATTACCTCATTTTTCTATTCATCATTTTACTTACTATTATCGAACTGCTTGTATTTTGTAAACTGCTTGTTATCCGCGTGAGTCTATGAATTATTTCTTTAATTAAAGGCATTTTCATCACTAATCAGTATTGGAAATTATATTCCAACAGGGCTCTCTATTGTCAGGGCTATCCGTTTAAGGACCCTTTAGCCCTTGCCCGAGTAAGCCTTTAAAAAGTTATTACTGCCATCAAATGTTGCCCCAATTTCATTTTCTGATAGGGTACTAGATGAAAATAAACGATAGTTTCTGGGATATTGCCATCTGATACGCACATAAAGGATCTTTGTTGCCCATAAATTTACATAAAACCGTAACTATATTTCAAAGATTCTATAGGTGAAAAACGGCTGTTGAAATTCCATACAAAATATTTATTATATAGGATAATTAACTTAGAGATGAAAAGTAGCAACCACTAAGAAATAGATTAAGTATGTAGGTATAACTAAGTTATTATGTTTTTTAGTTGAAAAAAAATCACAAATGGATATGTCTCACATGGTCTGTGGTGTGTAAGATGTGTGATGTCACTGTCATTGACGGTTATTAACTGTCAAGCCTAACTTATTCGCAAATTGTTCGTTCGTTTGATCAATATAGATATTTAATTTGAATACGCAAAATGGCGTTCAACTCAGAAACATCTTTTACACTTTATAATTTTATTTAACTCGACACTGGCAAATTGTCGCTTTAAGCGCAGAGTCCAAATAAAAGAACTGAACTGAACTGAACTGATCAATATAGGTAATTATCTTTTAAATTTTGTGATATTTTACCAACGTGACACTGGAAAACTGTAAGTCGTTTCAACCATAGACACCAATAACTTTACAAGAAATTAACGTGTTAGGTATGTACTTACCTATTTTTGAAAAATGTATTACATATTTAAATAATGTCTAAATATGGGTATAAATAAACATTTTTATTAGACTTTATCCACCCAGGTTTTTTCGGGTGCATATAGAATCTACTATTTTAGTAGACTTCATTCCCCCAGGCACAGCATCATAATTATATATTTATGTAGATATTTTCATATTTCCTTGTAAAGATATATATAACTAACTTAATAGTGATTAGGTATATCAAAGTAGAACAATAGATTAGGAGTTATTTATCGAATAGGCAAACCTCCTGACATAGAATTAATTAGCGGCACGTACGAGTAGTGTCCGTCTTGATACGAGTTACAATTTACTTCAGTTACAGATCCGCCCAGTAATTCTCGGTTTATCTGAGTCTATAAATTTCTTTATTCATGTCTGTGATTGTGCCGACCACGTGATACGGTGTAATTTACGATTGGGAGGCTCCCTAAACGGTCCACTGATTATTTGAATTGGCATAAAGACTAATTACCGTATTGTTCCGATAGGATCGATTGGATTGAGAAGTATTTTGGCAGTTTTAAATTTACTATTGTTAGCTTTTCTTTGAAGTAAGGGATAAAGCATTATATAATAATATATTTATGCTACTTTCGCGGTACAATGACGGCCTTCTAGCGGCTTTCGCTTTTATCGTTAATAGACTATAAAATCACTGTTTTTATTTTATTTATTTATTTTATTTTATTTTTGCTAGATAAGCCTTCATTTGACCACAATCTCACCTGATGTAAAGTGACGATATGATCTAAGATGGGGCATGAAGACCTAGAAGGCAGATGGCTTCTCCTTTTACTTTACAGATTTTTAAGCATAAATACATGTGAAAAAAAGTGTAATGTAAATCAAGGTAACATAATAAATAGTCTGATTTTCAGACTAGAGTTTTCAGATATTTCAACGTTGTTCTTATCAAGTTCCATTATGTTATCATGCTTACTTCCGCTAAACATTTAAAAACGGCTAAATATTAACTAGGTAATTGTAATTTTTAATTTTCAGAGACCAGAGAATGAAATTATGTTTTAGAGACGCACATGGTACTTCAATTAATTAAAATTCAGGCTCTATTTCAAACCAGTTTGAATATTTCTCTGAGGAGCACTAATTACTAACTAACAAATGATAAAATAACAAGCCCCCGACGTTTTAATAAAACAAAAATATAATTAATATATGATACTGTTATATTACTATTGTACCTACACCCTTGTCTCCTTTCTGTTTTAACTAAAGTATTTTCCATCCTAAGTTGCCTGGAAGAGTTGTTCCTGTGTTGTGTACAATAAAGCGTTTTTGTATTGTAAATATGGACATAATAGAGGATTTTTCTGCAATTTGCTCGGCAGCACTAGCAAAAACAAAATAAATTCTTGATTTTAAGTGTAACAGTTTTATCTAAGACAAGTCCTAAGAACACGAGGTTACGATACGAGGTCAGAGTTTCTTGATCAAAAGGGATTTTAGTTGCGAATGCTATAAACCCTAAAATGCATCATCATCATCATCATTTCAGCCGTAGGACGTCCACAGCTGAACATAGGCCTCCCTCAAAGACTTCCAGTGATTTCGGTCGGTAGCAGCTTGTAACCACCGTGAGCCCGCTACCTTCACCAAGTCGTCCGTCCATCTAGTTGGTGGACGTCCTACTCTGCGTTTGCCGATTCGTGGTCTCCATTCAAGAACTTTCCGGCCCCAACGGCCATCTGTTCTACGCGCTACATGGCCTAAAACTCGCTCTAAAATTCACTTCGCGTAATATCCACTATCCTAGCCAACGAACTCTCTTTTCTTTTCTGGATGAACTGTCATTGCGAACAAATCCTTTCACTGCTTCTATGTGAACAGACATGTCATTATAAAAACTTATATAGGTACACGAGAACTTTAGTATTCCTCTCAGACTTGATCTCTGTGACGTAAGGAACCCTTGTAATTTCATAATGCTGTCGTCCGCTACTTTGTCGCCTACTGTAATACCACTGCTGTTATATAAGCTATGTATGTATGCGTATGAAAATTTAATCAAGGAATGAACCACAATGTATAACCCGAAGAATACAAACTAGTTTCTGCTACCTTTGTAAAAACCAGCAAAGAGTTTCTCGGAACCTCTTTCAGGATTCATAACGATGACTTTGTAGGTTGTTACTGTATAATATTAGTGAAAGTAGTTCAGAAACTCCTTTATATCAGCGGGAACCGAAAAAGTTTGGTAAATTACATCGTTACTACCTCAGTATTATCGGTATCTACTTAATAAGTATAAAAAATCTTATTCTTCGTGTTCCGCCGCTATTAAATGGTAAAATTTAATACCCATCATTTCATAAACGATGGTTATGGCCTCCGAAAATTTCCAAAATGAATTTGCGGAAGTGGAAATTCATTGTATTTACTATCAGAATTCGGTCGAGGAGCGAACCGTAATTGAATATTTAACAGAATTAGTCTGAAACGACAAACAAGAACCGAGGTGTTCGAGTGCAGAGCAAGCAATCACACTAATTAATTCTACGAGTACTTGGTCAGTATTGCCTTACTTCGTAAATTCTACAGGTCTGGTGCAATGTTCTGAATTAAATTGTCAACTTGTTGGTTCTATCTTAATGTTTCGAGCGTCTGCATGCAAATGTATATCCTCATATTCCTATGCCATAGCTCGGCTTAAAATATTCGGAAAAAGGATATGTATATACTATAATTTATATATATTTAGGGTTTTTAGGGTTCCGTACCTAAAGGGTAAAACGGGACCCTATTACTTAGCTACGTCGTGCTGTCTGTCACCAGGATGTATCCGATGAACCGTGTTTTTTTTTTATCAAAATTTTTATAAAATTTGTACATGGAACCCTAGGTATGATGCCATTCTTATACATTATCAAATTTATTTGTTTATGAACAGATAGATTTCGATAAATTATATCTTTTTCAATCAAATACGATAAACTTTATTGGACTGGATATGTCATGAATACAAGTAAGTACAAAGTTGTACAGACATAGAAATTTAGATTATCACAATTTAGGTATAATTTAAGATTGAACCAAATTTTGTAAAGAAAAGTTTCCAAAAGGTCTGCTGCATATTCTCATCATAAACATCGCGCGGGCAATTCTGCGAGGCATTGCTAGATTATACGTTTAATTACAAAAGTTCTAACGAAAACAAAATCCCATCAAAAACAATACTTGTCAAAAAAACCAAGTCGCGCAACTCAGTTGTTCTGCGGTAAAAAGTTGTGAGATCCAAGTAAATCCAAGTCTTCAAATTTCGTCTCAAAATTCTTTAATGTTTTATATAAATATATTAAGACTTGGCCATCGCCTGAAAACACGTGTTAATTCAATCGCCTGAAAACACGTGTAAATTCAATTACATATTTAGTGCGATGGCCAAGTCTCAATATATTTATATAAAACAATAAAGAATTTTGAGACGAAATTTGAAGACTTGGATTTACTTGGATCTCACAACTTTTTACCGCAGAACAACTGAGTTGCGCGACTTGGTTTTTTTGACAAGTATTGTTTTTGATGGGATCTCATTTCTTTTTGTATTTTGTAGACAGTTCTACTTTTTTCCTTTTCGGTACCTTCTACTTATTGTATATATGTCCATATAATTTTCGTTTTGCCGGTCTAGATTGGATTTATTTATATTTCGCATTGTTTTTACTTTAGTACATATTTCGTATATACGTGGCGTTGCGACAGCGCCTTCTATACCGGTATTTTCTAGATTTTTTAGTTTTTCCTTGATTCATACACCAAACACTACTTATATTCCAAATTTAAAGCTTCTAGGTCTGCTAGAAGTGCCTTAGAATTTCGATGATCGGTGAGTCAATGAGTGACAAAATTAAGAAATTTGACCCGTTATAATTCTTAAAATACTGGTTCAAATTGAATGAAATTTTAAATATACCGTGTCTTTACAATGCCTGCATGGTTACTGAAAATTTCAGTCTTCTAGTTTTATCCACAACGAAGTTACAGGGGGTCGAAAATGGCCTGAATTGCTTCGAGAAAAGGTACGACAGCGCCCTCTATACCGGTTTTTTTATAGATTTTTTAGTTTTTCCTTGATTCATACACCAAACACTACTTATATTCCAAATTTGAAGCTTCTAGGTCTGCTAGAAGTGCCTTAGAATTTTGATGATCGGTGAGTCAGTCAGTGAGTGACAAAATTACGAAATTTGACCCGTTATAATTCTTAAAATACTGGTTCAAATTGAATGAAATTTGAAATATACCGTGTCTTTACAATCTTGCATGGTTACTGAAAATTTCAGTCTTCTTGTTTTATCCACAACGAAGTTACAGGGGGTCGAAAATGGCCTGAATTGCTTCGAGAAAAGGATGGTACGGCCGTGCCGCTTTTTTGCTCGACTTGGTGGGGGCACTGCCGTGCCCCCAGATTCACTAGCATCCATGCCTTATCATGTCTTAACAGTTTAATTAGCCAACTAAGTTACTGCCCCATAAAACCGAAGATATTTTGCCCTTTTCCTTCTTAATAGGGTTTTAAACAAAGTTTGTTCAACCAGTGAGTATAATGAGTATTATTCTCACGCTAGAATATAAACTGTGATAGCTAACTCTATTTCGAACTAGCTTACAAGTCTAGAACTGGTTCTCTGAGGGATATTCATAATAAATGACTGAAGACAAACCTTAACCCAGTTTCGAAATTGGAAATGCAATTTCAGTCCGCTCTAATCTTCTGGAGAACAAATTTAAAATGTTTTCTACAACGCTACTTAAAAACAACATTTCTTATGATAACTACATAATATATAAAATATTCTTAACTATATAATAATAATGGTGTTATTTATGCGAATGCGAATAGTATTTCGACTACCTTCGTATAAAAAGCTCGTATAAAATTACAGACCATCTAAGATTCGGCAATATCAGTAGCCGGAATCGTAAAAAATCCATTATCAAGTCATCAATACAATTTATACAATTTACCGGCATAAAACACTCCTTACTTTTTATCGCGACCTAAATAGCATTCAAGATATCTTGAAACATTAATTTCCTAAAATTTGGATTGATCGTTGCTTTGGAAATTAATCACCAACGGTCTTCGGTCCCGTCAATTACAGCAGCTATTATTCTACCGGATCTAAGACATAAAAGCAACGCCGTCAAACTTGAATAATAACGCCTGATTTGCTGAGAAATTGAGCTTCCTTGAATCTAAGAATTTCGTCAATATCTAGGGTATCTGACAGAAATCGGCTTTCAAGAAACATATTTCAATCTCAGTAGAAAATAGAGTATTCATAGTAAGCAATTACGGTGAAATTTAACGCCAAATATTTGACACTTGAAAGCTTATAAAGGTCAACATGCAAAAAATTATACCTATAGGTAGGTAACGAAACTTTCTCAAGCCAGTTCTTTGTATACTTAGTTTACCGTAGGGCGCATTGAGACTAAGGTCCTGTTACACCACCTCCGAATCAAAAAGTTAATATAAGACAAGGTTTCAAATAAAAAAAATATATAGTCAAATTATGTCAAGGTGCGATAGCTCTTGATTTAACTAACCATTGACACGTTTTATCATAATCTGAATCATGGTAAGAATCAGATATTGCTAAGTTTACCCCGACTTTAGGATATAAATATAAGCTCTAAGCTAATTGTTGTCATATTGGTAAAGTTGTTAAACAGGAGACGTTGGCTTTAACTTAGATATTTCAAAAACGCTATGGAAATAAAATTGTTAAAAAAAGTAAGTAACCAAGAAGTTTCAATATTATCATCGTCCGTTATTCCAAAACTCTATTTGATTTGGGTTAACAGTTTGAGAGGTTATCGACAATGGTAAAGTTAGTGATTTTCGCTTGGTATATTAATAGTTAGCAACTCGTCACAATGTTGTAGTTGAATAAAAAGAAAAACTGATTGGTTAATTGGTAAGCTCACAGATTCAGATATTGTTTTCCTGAATAAATATTATTAAGAGTCTAAGCGGCGCCTTTGACCGTTCTTGGTTTATTTCGTCTGTTACAAAGGTTACAGATCCCAGCGTGAAAATTAATAACGGAAATAAAAATCCGCTATTCGTATGTACCTTAGTACTTTTACGACCTCATTAAACCGAACGCGTGCTAAACGAGGCGTAGACGTGCGTCGTAATTTTCCTTAAACCACAAGAAACGCGGTAGGATCGTGACAACCCTATAACCATTAACGGCTGTCAAGGTCACTCCTGAACTGAACTTTTATTTAAAACACTATTTACCACCCGCGACTTTTCCCAAGGTAAAACGACAAAACGTTTTACCATTTTGTCGCGGAAAACAGCTACGTCTTTGCCAAATTCGACTCAAATCGGGCTTTGCTCTTAATAATTGTATTTTCCCGAAGCGAGAAGCGCAATTTCACCGCAGTAAAAAAAAGGCTGTGTCTTATTCCGATATGTTTGCTTAATTATAATTATTATTTATTACTGTGTGAGTAGTCCGGAAATATTTATTTATCATTATTGTGAAGTTTCATCATGATCCATGCAGTAGTTTTTGCGTAAAAGAGCAACATACACACGCAGTAATTGTATATCCTCACATACTTTCTTGACAGTTGATATGATTATTCTTGACATTAATATTTTATATGTTGACCACATAATATCGTTCCATATTTATCTAAGTTCACAATGTACAAAATGATCTGTGAAAACATAATTTCAAATAAACCCCCAACCTCCGAGCTGGGCCAGTGCGTGAAGCTATTTTTTCGTGTTTCGTAATGTGGTCCGGAGAAGCCATCTACCTTCTAGGTCTTCATGCTCCATCTTAGACCACATCGTCGCTTTACATCAGGTGAGATTGTGGTCAAATGATCATATTATGATATCATAAAAAAAAAAAACTTCCTAAAGAGTTTGCATGCTACCTTTGATTGCTTTTTACCTACCGATGCGCGATGGTCGTACAGATTCTTCTTAAAAGGACCAATCTTATTAATATTGTAAACGATAAAGTTTGTGAAACTACTACTTTGACTATACTGTGATGATTCTAACTGCTTATATAAATTTGGTCTTAATACTTTAGACGCATATCAACTTGTCGCTGACTGTACCTAATAATCTAAGACTTGTCAAATAAAACCACTTAAACAGGTCCAATTTGTGCAAATCTATTTTTCAAAGCGTAAATCTATCTTCAGGACTATAAATGGGACCTATTATTAAGCTTTCGTTGACCTATGTTAACGTCAATCTTATTCAGTTAAGTGGAATTCGTTTAACATTGAGTACATACATAGTGATGCTTAAAGTTAGATTGTTTTAATAGTTCTTCTGATATATCTGGTTTAACAGCATTTTATTATAATAAAAAAAATATCTAGTGTTTTATGCGAGTTATTCTCATTTGATCATAATATGATCTGTTTGGAATTTTGGATTATATTTATTCCCAACGGACCATACTTTTAAATTCTTGCTTTAATTGTACCTGAGCAATGACAACGTTATTTTACAATTTCTTATTTTCGTTCCTATAAAACAATAACATCCTGTTAAGAAAAATTTGTAAAAATAACTATTTTTTATTATATAATAGTAGCTCTCGATAGCTTAGTTGAGTAAATTACAATTATAATTTATTTATTTTACGTTATGTTAAATGTTACCCTAATGCTGGCCGGTAACAACAATCCCAACCCCTCTCACCAGATCTCCCCAATTTAAAAAAGAACTTGCATTTTTTTACCTTGTATATGGACAGATAAAATAACATTTAAATGTTCTATTAATCCTTAAAGTAATCTAAGTGTAAAAATATTCTTAATGCGTTCAATTTCATTCGTAATGTAACGGCCCTTCGAAAATAACAAATGTATTGTAACCTCGAGTTAGTCCTTTCACTGGATTAAAATAATACCGCTATTAATTTAAGCATCGGTGAATGACACCATTGTCCTACTTAATTAACTTTGAAACAGAATTTTGTTTGGGTACCAACCTCAGTTTACTGATTACCACATAATTTTAATTCATTGAGACCAAAAAGACCCTCTTGATTTCAACAATGTTTCGTTAATTCGTTTTCTGAAAAAATAATTAACAAGTACGTGGTACTCTTAGAGTTTGTAGTAATAGTTCAATTCTATTCAACGTGTTTTGTAAAAGCAGCCAACACTTTTGATAGTTTTTGTCCCTAGAAAAATAACATAAAAGGAATGTCATAAAATCATATATAAAAACTGTACTTTATACTGTACTGCTCTGCATAAAATTATTAAACTTATGTTTTTTTACATTTTTACCTTGCTAGATTTTTTGTAAAAGTGAATCTTTATTAATAGACCCGAATCAGGGTCATTAGATCAAGCACTATTGAATGGAAATTAAAATAAAAGCAATTCATGAATATGCGTAACTAACTAATTAGACCCATCGTTTAAAATAGCGGACCAAAACAATAACAAGTCGGTCATTTATATATTTATTAAAAAATTTACACACATATTTTCTGTTTTCTCGCAAACGTGAGAAATTTCAAGACGATATTGAACACACACGACATTGAAATTGCGCTTGGCGCATTTGTAATAAATTTATACATCAAAAGGCCCCACTTCGGAACTTTAATAAACCATATCTTGGCACTTTCTTGTATAAATTGATACAGCGAAAAATAGGTGTCCAGTAATTTTGGACGGGGTATCTGATGGACTAAACAGCATTGTGTTATCAGCATTACAAAGATTCGTTAGTCTTACATTTGTATGAACAAGATGCTTAGGCACCATAAATCTTAGCTGAATCTAAATTAATTATTCTATTCTCTCGGACGGAATGATAGCCCATTTCTGTACCTAGTAGCACTTTAGTGGGTACCTTTCTTTCATCAATCTCGGTACGTGATGGTTGCTCTTTCTACCTATTTCATTGTAAAATTTCTCAATGGCATAATATTCTTCGTCAGGATTTCGTACTAAGTATATCGAATCAATTGGATATTTTATATCAACGAATAGTAAAAAGAAATGAGATTTTACGGTACTTCCAAGATTATTTGCTTTTTAGCATGTAAGCTCTCCATATTTTCAAGAACAAAGTTAAATTAGTCGAAAATATGCATTTCTCTGGCCACTATAATATCAATTGTTAAAATGATTAAAGTATCAAGATCTCCAAAATTACTGATCTTGTAAGTGTAGACTACATTTACCTACCCTATCTACACCGACGGACGGGTGATGATACCAACCATAAAGAACCCTTCCATAAAGAATCATTACTTTTATTAATGACTGTTTTTGTTTATACAAATTATGTCTAACCTTTGAGTGTCTAATTAATTGCTTACATTAGATGACTAAGATATTTCACTAAAGTTTCGCGCTTGCAGGCTGATAACACAAGGGTCAGATTAACTTCAACATTAGACAAACAAAATTTATGTATAGTGCCCATTTGATAAATGCACGGTCTACAAACAAAAACCGAAAGAGATCCCTACTCCGCCCGTAATTCATCTTACAAAACGACTCCTTTAGATGAGATAAAACAGCCATAGAGTCAGATTTATGAAGCGCAGAAGCCTCTAAACCTCATCAACTACTAAAATCTGCACAATGTTTAAATATGAGTGAAATTTGCATTTAGATATGCAAGTGGAATGTCAAAAGTTCGTTCACAAATTGACATTTGGTGTGTCTGCGCCCTCGGGAGAAGAGTTCGACCGCCAGTGCCACTCGATATAAGCCGAGTTATTTAATAATAAACCCTTTTACAATTTATTAAGTAAACGTATTTTTATTTACATTTACTATTACCGACATAAATTTTGAAAGTTTTTGTGGAGCCTAGACTTGAATGCTATAATGTATTAAAAGTAGAGTTTCATTGAAGAAACTGAGCTATGTAGAAAAAAGTCACTCAGCTGGCATTGCTCTAAGTATAAATATTTCCTGATATACTTAAAATATATAGATATTTTTTACTAGACATAATAAACACGCAGACCAAGAATCGAACCCGTTACCCTTTGCGCCTCAAGCGGACCTTAGCCCATATTTTTATTTATGGCATTAAAATTTGTATATTACTAAAATATGGCATTGTATCTGGAACACAGTTATTATGTGCTGCATTGCCTTTTTCATATAAACTTCAACAAAAACTCATTTGAAACTAAACAACTTTGGAAATATGAACTGCCACCCCGGTGTCGGAGAACTTTTGAAAAATAAAGTTAATCAAATTTTAACTTTTTCTTTTAAAATATAAATAGATTTTAGATTATTTTTCTTTGTTCTATTTTTACTTTTCGGATGGGATGCTTTGTTTTTCATTATTATTATCCTGTCAATTGCTCTGCCTGGGCTTATGTTGTTACTGTAATTTAATTTGAGACCACAATTCGTACACATTAATTTAATAAACAATTTGACTTTGGCTTATATTATTATACAGATATTATGAAAAAAAAGTAATAGGAAACGTGCAAACTACTTCCAAACAAGCAGATGGCAATTTTTTTTAAAAAGTTTTTATGAAATTCTGATAAACACATATTTTACAATTACTTTCAACTATAATATTTATGTTTAGATAATTAAAAACCACCTAACTCGATTTTTTTAAAACTCTTCTTAAAAGTGCACAATGCTGCTAAAGAAGTTTTCACACCAAAAATATTCAGTAAAGTATGAAGTAAACTGTCTATTTTGTGTGAAAAGTTTTGACTTTTAGTAAGCATCTTCAAACTTTTCATGTTCTAATTATAACTAATAACTCATAGAACAAGCTTTCAAATTAACCGAATTTAAAAATATTTTAATATCGGGATGAACTCAGAACATTTTATAAATTAAACGAAGCCTAATTAAGAAAGAAGTCTGAGCTAAATTCTTACTTAGAAATAAGTAAAAATTTCAAAACGATCTGTCTTGTCACCAGATCTTTCTCGGTATTTTAGTCACGTTAGAAATCCCTTCAAAGAACTTCAACTTTTGAATTTGATTTGTTAATTATTTTTAATAAAATTATCTCCAACAGTCAACCAAGATAAATTAAATTTGAACGAAGACTGGTCGCGACATTTTGCGGAATAAGTAATACCGAGAAGTTTATATTTAGATATTGAAGCTTTCGATAGATAATTTATTAATAGCTGAACCTATATTAGGTGCAGCTGGGGCTACGGAAACAGTCACGAAAATTTACTATTATTATTGAAAAGGTAAAATTTCAT
Organism: Gymnoscelis rufifasciata; assembly: GCA_929108375.1. Classification (NCBI taxonomy): domain Eukaryota; kingdom Metazoa; phylum Arthropoda; class Insecta; order Lepidoptera; family Geometridae; genus Gymnoscelis; species Gymnoscelis rufifasciata. Next base: position 6,022,988 of record OV815303.1, read on the forward strand.
CTTGTATAAATAATTATTATTTATACAAGATGAAAATTTTGTTGCCCGTCTCTCAATTAAATTCTATTGGAATATTAAGTAAACTTTCACTATTTTGTACCGAATTGATAATAGGTACCCTATTATCAATTCGGCTTTCTTCCCGCTTTTGTATAAACTCTTCCAAATTATTATACAAGCAATTCTTTGCGCTAGATAATCAAAATGCTTTTAAAAAAGAACATAGAGCCAGCGTTTCTCAGTAAATCGCACTCGTAAAAGGATGAAAAGTTTCTCTCGCGAATATACGCAGTTATCATCCCAGATAGAAACTCGCTCAGTCCGGATCGAAAGCGCGATTTTATAGTTTTTATATGTCCGAGGCCACATGCCTTACTTGTAGAGTAGTGGGACGGGGAACTAGGAACTACTTCCCGGCTGCGAATACCTTTACGATGTACAACTTTATTCGAGTACCTATACTGGCTTTTATGTTTTGCTGTTGCATACGAAGGAGGCGCTTAGGTTCTAAGCCTCCTCATAAGCCTCACGGAACCCTTGCTTACGAAATATTCTCAAGACTGTTTTGGGAGTCGTTTAACTTTCCGCTTACTTTCATTTTAAAATCACCAGGAGAGGAAAGGTCTCACACTCTCTAGGGCGTGACAGCTTTTCCGGAAGGTTTGTGAGGGCAAATCGCGGGATTACTTCAGAAATTTACAAGAATTCCGATAAAATGAGTGTATTTCATTGTTATGTTTTTTTTTTGCCTTAGCGCGTAATTTTTTTGCATAAGTTATTAACCTGGACCGGAAAGTGAGGGTGATTATGTGTGCTTGCTTTCAATATCTAACTGCGTATAAGACAAATAATATGAAAAAATTGATAACCAATAATCATGATAAAACATTAAAAAAAAAAACTAGGCCTACGACATTATCAGAAGTAATAATGACAATTCTATAAATATCATAAATGTTATACCTACTTAATTCATTACCTAAAAAAATATAATAGTATTTATTCGATGTTGGTACTTATTTCATAAGCAAGTGAAATTTACCACTTTATACTCAAAACAAATACTCTATATTTTAAATCGATTTATAATTTATCTTTTGTGTAGTTGGTGATAATTGAGTAACACAATATACCAAATATATAATGAATATACTACAATTGATATATATATAACAAAATCTGTACCATTCTCTTACCAGAAACGCAAAAAAATTGCTAAATCTATCTCATACCAACATCAGAAGAAAAAGTAACCGTAAAAAATCACAACGTCACTTCCAATAGTCACAACGAACCTCCGAAACACATGAATAAGAAAACAGACGGTGCGTAAATAAAAATATAAGCTGACACGTAAATAAATCGGTAATGAGTTGAGTCGCGGACTAATGCGCATGTGATCGCGCCGGGCAACGGGACGCGAATGCGGGGGCTGAATTCTGAACACTACCAGCATCCAGCTTTCCTCCCCACCCCCCGCACATCGCTCTACCCCCTCCAACCCCACGCCTGATAACATGCTACTTCGGAAGTCACTAAACTCTATGTTGCCATACATATAACTTGTAAGAAAACGAGAATTTCATTGAATGGGGTTGCGTTTCTTTGTGCTAAAAAGTTCAGATTAGGTGTTGCGTAAGCCGCGACATCTGTTGGGTTTGTTCACTATCCTTTGTGACGATTATGCATAGCAATTACTGCTGGTTACGTTACCTATAATAAAAGGTATTTTTAGACCAAAAAACAAACGTACGGAATTTTTTAATTATTTGGATACTTGTAAACTGTGCAGGTAACTCAGAAAGCCTTGAATCGTGTCATAATATTTTTATTTTTGTTAGAAACTATTTTTGTTATGTTTTACGGGCGCTAACAGAACTGTTTCAAAATTACGAGTTTATGGGTCGAACTGGGAGTATCTAAAGGAATTCACCACTACAGTTATCAACACATCCCAGGTTTAAAATACGCTTCCTGCTTCAGCGTCGGTTGACAATTGACTCATCCTGACAGCCTTTTCATAACAAGAGTGATAGATAGCTTCTAGTCCTTTGTGATCTAACCTTTATCAACCACGTTTACGCCTAGTTGCACGCATCATCTTTCAGCCATAGGATGTCCATAAATGATGGCCATAAAGAACTGTTCTTATAGTGATATAGTATATTTAATGCAAATATTTCCGGACAATCCACACAACATCTAGCCAGCGGTTATTACTTAGCTTGTGTTTTAGGAACTAGGCATCTGATATACTTAGTAAATGAAAAATAAAAATAGATAAGCCTTTTTATTCCGTAATTTTAATAGATATTTACAAGTCTCTCGTGGATATTACTATACAAACATTTAATTAATTAATAGATCAATGTCAGCATAGATATTCAATTATTTTAATATTGCATGCATTATTATTTTATATTCATTGGGACTAAATTTTATACTTAATAACTAGCTGACCCCAGCAAACGTTGTTTTACAAAAATTTTTTTTTTTTTTCAAAATGAAAAATAATGTTGGCCGATTCTCAGACCTACTCAATATGCTCACAAAATTTCATGAGGATCGGTCAAGCCGTTTCGGAGGAGTTCGATTACGCACCCCGTGACACGAGAATTTTATATATTAGATTAGATAATAGATTTATTGTAAGCATACTAATATTATACAGCTGAAGAGTATGTTTGTATAAACGCTCTAATCTCAAGAATTACATCGACTGGTCCGATTATAAAAAATATTTCAGTTTAAGATTGCCCATTTATCGAGGAAGACTATAGGCTACTTTTTACCGCGGAAAAATACGTGGTTCCCGCGCGGGAAATTACAAAATCATGGTCAAAGTTGGTGTTTAAAGCTAGTTATACATACACTCAGACCAAGGAGAAAGTGCTTGCAGAACATAAAAACACATGACCAATGTATTCCTTAATCGAATTAATTTGATTGTATGTTAAAATCAAACAAACTATGTACGTTTTTATGTAGGTCATTTCATTATAGTCAGTTCAAGACGGATAATCATTATTGTCCTTTATTCTACATTTTTCTATTAGACGGACTTTGGAACCCTGTCGTTCACTATCGTTACTAAATTTGTAAAACAATGACGGTCCTTCAGTTCAGGACTGATAATTAAATGACTCTCAGCCAAAGATCAAATGTATTAGATCATCTAATCCAAACAAACACAAATTTACGTAGAAATTACCAACAATGAGTAATAGAATATGCGTCAGTCCTAAACCGACAGATAGATAATAAAATAACTCCAAACATAACTGAAGAACAAAGTACTACGATCATAATAATTAAATATCTATTGCGACTTTCGTAGAATAATCATAGATTTCCTAGAATCCTACTTTTGAAGTCATACAAAAAGGAGCAAATAAGGGGCGTTAGCTTTTGTCAGACCCATCAGACCCATTGTACCCCAAATATATGTGGGTTTGGAAGTTATATCGGAACTACGCAACAACTTATATAGAAAAGATAGGCAAGTAACATAAATACAAACAGAAGAATTAAAAAGCTGGCTCCAAAACTGACAGATAATGAGAGGAGGAAAACAAAGCTACCTATAAAACATTGTTACTCAAAAGCAGTAAATTAAAGTCTATAAAAGCTACCAGCATTTCGTAGGAGCCCATTAAATCGCAATTTACGTTTAAAGTTTTATCATCCCCATGATGTGCACTTAATGATTTATTACATCAGCCTTTCGGACTTAAGTGGGCTTGCCATTTAATAATACGTTCGAACTAAGCTCAAACGCAATTTTCTCGCGTCGACTGCATTCACATTGCATCAGAAAATATGCTGTTCTTCTGGTTCGGGTAACTGGCCTTAATAGTGCCTGGATTTAATGTTTTACGTCGTCATAGCTCATATTAAGTAGCTTGTACAATATCAATCTCGCAATAATTATTATGTTAGATGTAAACAGCTGAATACAGATCTTAATTATTTCTCATTTGTTTGGTCAAATTTAGTATTTGGCCCCAATGGGTATATTATTTAAAAATAAATAAAGTAATAACCCAATTGTTTTTACGTAGCTCGAAATTAATTACTCCATTCCAAAATAATTTCCAAGCTAACACTTTCATGACATTTTAAAATTGTTTAAAAAAACCAAGTCTTATAACAACGGTAACCACTTTTATGGATAATACCCTATTTTATTTACAAGAGTGTTTTACTAAAACATGTACTCGTATTTGTGTTTTTAATAAATATATAAATAATAATGTTACTAAGGTCTTAAATTTATTCATACCATTACCATAAATTACTGACCGAATACAATCAGTTGAGTGACAGATTATTGAAGTAGATTCGCCAACTTCGTTCCATTATTTCAAGACAGCCCACTCTAATTATGAGAAGTAGAATTTTAGGATATGAATTTCGATTGAAATTCATTACCTAAGTATTTCAAAACTTTCATCGTAGCAATGAGTTTACATTTAATATAAGTTTATAACCTTAACTTGAAAAACCTATAATTTCAGAGGAATTGAACTAAATTCTTCTTATTACGAACCTCTGCTTCCATTAAAGGTTGCTTGGTTTTATGTAAAACCAATATAGTTTTCTTTTATCAAATAAACACTAATAGAGCGACCGATGGTGGGCATACGTGGTATTACGAGCTGGTTTTATTTATTAACTTACATTTGATAATTTTAGTCATATATATCCTAAAAACTCAATTTGATTCAACAAAAATTTATTCGTTACCGTAGCAACACCCGCAAAAATGATCTCAATAAATTTGAATACCAAAATGAAATCCACTTAATATTTCCACGTGTAATACTCGTAGGCTCATAAAATCCGTCTTCAGTTTTGGTCACAAATAAACGGATGAAAAATGACGTACCCCCGACAACCCCGCGGGAAATAAACGAAATGTATTTATAAATAGGTAAGGAAGTGCTTCATTGAATCGTTAAAATGATCCATTAATCGCTTATGATCAAACATTGTGAGCGGTAGAGAAGACAAAACTTGTTATCTAATTTGCTAGCAAACTCCGCGGTGATGCGAGTCAAATCGATGTTTACACTCATTAAGGCAGGGGTGAGAGTGTCTGCCACATACGAATCCGTCGCTTCGGAGCAATGAGCCTCGCCGTCATGACACTTGACTGACTCCTCGTTAATTCGTTACAGAATTCCTATATACCTCCGCAAGCAAATTTATAACCCTTAACCACAATCCAAGTCGCACGAGGGGTGGAATTACGACGCTCTCCTTTCTTAACGTTATTGCGGGTTTAAGTTAACAGATAAAAACGGTACTGACGACCAAGCTGGTTTTAACACTATAAAGCATTCGGAAAACGCGAAATTTGCTCTCGCATAAATTTTCACTCATATATCTAGTGGTCTCATAAATCTCTGTTCTTGTTTGACGTACTACTTGTTTTCTGATGTTTGACTTTTGCATGGAAATAAGATTGAAGATGTTTTGAGCCCAGTTTTTCATTTTTAACCACTGATAAAAATGGATAAACTTTTCATAGTGTTATGTAAAAGCTTGTTAGAGACTAGATTGCCAATTACTGCTTGCATCCAATAGTCATTTGAGGGCATTCAGTTGTGAAATTGAATTGGGAGAAAATGCGACCTGTTATTTTTGCACGAAGCTCACCTCAGTAGTATTTTGTATTATCTAGGCATAGATTAATAAATTAGTATGACCTAGGCATCTAAATGTTTTTTTTTATATGCAGTTAGATAACTGCAGTGGCCTTTCAAAGAGCTCTAAAAAAATCTAAAAATAAATGATAAGTGCCCGAAGGAGTTGTCATCGAAACTAATAATATTTTTAAACTAGTGGCCTGCCCCGGCTTCACACGTGTAATTTGTATGAGAAAAAGATAAGGGCTGTTTATAGGGTTTGACCGGCAATAGTTTCGAATTTTTATCACCGCGCCCTAACAACCATCATAATTGGCCATGTCGTTGTTGATTTATATGCTAACCAAAACATTTTGCGATTCTATTTTATATAATAGATTAAAGTTTCTCATAAAATATTAAACCAACTTTCTTCTCCTTTAAAAATGTTGCGCGCGATTGAGCACAACTAACTTAAGATGTTGCACAGGTCCACATAAACTTTAAAGTAAAGCAGCTGGTCCCCATAGATTTGCTCGCTACTCCACACAGAAGATTGTGGACTATTAACGCGAGTTCGACAGCGTCCCTGAAGATTAACGTTTCACCGTATTTTAAGAGAAAAATCCAAGTGAACGTGCTCCGTTCAAACTTTAACTTTACTTTGCAGCGAATAAGAAACTTTGGGATTGTTTAAACTTAGATTTTATTAATTATATTATTTAAAATTATTTGATTTAAAACTGAGTTTAAATGTATGTGTAATGAATACCTGTTCTAAATTCTAACAGAGTTTAACCATTACGTACTCTTGGAGTTAATTCCAATCCTTGGATTCCTTTCTTTATAAATTGTAATCATCATCATCATTCAGCTGTAGGACGACAACTGCTGAACATAAGCCTTCCTCAACGCGTGTCCGGAAAATTGGTCGAGAGCAATTCGAAAACACAAGTCAACTTGCAACAGGATTAACTGTTATAGAACGAAAATGTAGGTTTGGTTATGTTTGTATTTGAAAAACTACGCACGAGGCGAGCGAACTTTTTGGCCCCAACGACTATCTGTTCAACAAGAGATATTAACCTGCCCACTGGCACTTCAAAGAGCTTTTTTTACGTATAGAAAGATTTTTTTTATGGCTTCAAACTAATAAAAAAATATTTCAATGCCTAGGTCATAGTAATTTATTAATCTAAATATGACTGAATGCATTCGATCGCGTATAGAAAGCCCGAGTAAACCCTCCACATAGCTAAATTATAGATACTTTATAATAATTATCGACAATACCTATACCTAGGTAGGTTCGCCCGGAAACGCACTCGACCCACTTGTGAAGCGTACTCTATCTATGCGTCGTCGGACACTTCGACCCACATCTCTACAATAGAGCGCTTGACCGATATTCATTATATTAATTACGCATTATCAACAGCAAATGTTCCTAAAATAACTATAAGGACGGCGTTATAATTACATCCTAACCGATAAATAAACCCAAAGTAGTCCCCAGGCATCGTATTAAGGAAATGTATTGGTGTCGACGGGTGTTCGCTAACATAAAAGTTCTCCGATAAGTTAGCAAAGTCTCCTGACAGTTGGTGTCACAGCACTGGATTGAACGCATACCTATGGCTGTCAGAAAGAGCGAGACTAATGAAAAGCGATGTGTCCGTAACTAAGACGAAGCGCCTCACGTAGTTCACATAAAGATTAACTTCGGTATGAACTTGTAGGAGGCAATAAATTTACCGTCGATGCTTCAGAATGGAAATTAGTTTGAAAAAGTCATGTTGTCGGCAAGGGAAAAATACTTGTTTGTTTGTTGCCGTGATACGCTAAAGAAGTTGACAAACATGATGAAAAAAATATTGGAAAAGTTCCGCGCAATAGCTGTTTAAATGAAGACTGACGAGTTTGGGGAGCTTTCAACAAATCCGAGTTATGGCTTCTAATAGGTAAAACATTGAACAAAACGCAACACAAAATTACTTGGAAACGTAATTGTATAACTTCTGTTTATGTCAAGTTTGACGTGCAAAGAAAACTTAATATAGCACGTTTTTAAAGATGGTTTTGTTATTTTACCACATATATATCCTATTACTATTATAAAGGCGAAAGTTTGTAAGTATGGATGTTTGTTACTCTTTCACGTAAAAACTACTGAACAAATTTAAATGAAATTTGGTACACAGAATCTCTAGAGCCTGAAAAATAACATAGGCTACTTTTTACCGCGGGAAAACGTCATTCCGCGGGAAAATCCATTATAACGCGGGTAGCACCGCGGGGCACTACTAGTATAATATAATTATGTATCAGCGGATTTTTTGTATTCGTTTTGGAATATTCCGTAAATGATTGCCTTAGGCGTTCTCCGATAAATAGGGATTCGCCATTTGCGCGGATTACGAGTAGCGTTAATAACAAATCGCTTCCTGTGTCGTGGTCACTCTACGTTGGTTTCTACATACCTACGTGCCAAAGCAATTATGATTTTGTTTCATTTTCGCTTGAGCTGCGAGGTTTATCATGAATATTCACTACGCTATGTTTGTCAGGAAAGCTCAGTGTGCGAGTAACTACCTATTGTTTGGCACAGGGGTTGTATTTTGATAGCTTTGCAAATTTACTATGTATGGAAAATCCGAATTTATTGTGTATACGCATGGAAAAATAAAAAATATCGTTATTTTTTTTCCAACACATGGTTTTGAAGCTGGTTACTTTTATTTACTGACAAAAAAAGGCTATTGCGGTAGCTATAGGTTTGAGCTTTAAAAAACAGAAATATTCTGCAAAATACAAGTAATCTGGTTATTGGCAAATAAGTATTAGAACTCAACAATTACAAAAAAATAAGCTACAAAAAACCTACACTAATCTGATAGACCGATATATTTATAAATTCAGTCGGTCATTTATTTATTTACCCACTGTTGTCTGTTTAACTATTAATTTGTTAAATTGTCAAACATTTATATTTCTATTGCAGCAATCCAATACTTCAAAACTTGCTGACATCCACGTTTTCGCAATTTCGGAAAGTCAGAACCACACAAAAGGGAGGTGACTCATTATAGCCGTCGTAGACAGACCACTGAAAGGAAATTAATTTATACGTTCACTCGCTTGGTTTAAAAATACAATAGGTAATTACAGAAGACGTCTCTCTTCATTACCGCGGCCGCCTCTATTTAATTAATTTAACTTTACTCCCTCGACCCACCTGGATATTTTGTGACATTGATTATGACGAATGATAACCTTGACAACCTTTACGGATTGTTTTTATTGATGTAGAAATGTTGTTCAGAAATTTTTGTTATTTGAAGCCTGCGGGGCGTGGTTTTATGTCAAACATGTATATACAAAAGTGATGCAACGAGGGGCCGCGACGTAGCATAGTCAAGCCTAAGACAGTTATATAAAATTAAAATGATCTACTCATTTTTAAAATAGTTTTGAAAACGGCAAATGAAATTGAAATCTAATTTACCATAGATTTTATTCCATAACATTATCTTTTCAGTTAATTTCAGTAGTTTAGCTAATTATATATTTTTAAAATGAATAAACCTATTACCGTAGATAAATAAACAGCATAACATTCTGTGTAGATAATGGTTAGGTTTTAGGCATTTAGCTATCGAGCAAAAAACCGCAACATAACATCATTTAGCTTTCATCAGCAGTCTGTGTCCTAAACTGTATTAAGTTCATGACACAGACTGCTTCAATGGCGCGGGTCCGCTTGCGGCGCAAGAGGTAGTGGGTTCGATTCCCGCTGAGGGGTCACTTGTTCCGCAAGCACTTTCTCATTGGTCTAGGTGTTTTATATCTATAATAAAAAATATCTATGCATGTACATTTTGTCTATTATATAAAGTATATCAGATATCCAGTAACCGTAACCATGTTGTTGTGTGGATGGATGATGATTTTTCTTTAATATTAAAGAGGGTTGGGTCAGATTGAACATGTCACCCTCATTGTTTACATGCAAACTAACAATCAACGCTTCAAACTTATCTTAACTAAATCATAGAATTTTTTACATTCATAGACAAAGCACAGAATAACAAAGTCAAGAAAATATAATCAATAGAATATATTTTTAATAATAATAATAATAATGAAAATGTTTATTTTGTTACAAATATACAATAACAGTCTCGTGACAGACAGCAGAGTCTTAGCGATAGGGTTATCTTTTATTTTTGTGTATAAATAAATAAATAAATATTTCCGGACAATCTTCACAACAACACTTACCGCCGTGGTCAGCTCTAAGCTTGTGTTACGGGCACTAGATATCTGATATACTTAATATAATATACATTCATATATAGATATTTTTACTATACATATTAAACACCCAGACCAAGGAGAAAAGAATGAAAATAAGTAAGTACTATGAAAATAGAATTAATGTATCAGCAACATAATCCGTTCATAATCTGATATGAAAACGAGTAGGTACCTTCCTACGTTGCGAGTTTTCAATGGAAACGAAATCTCTACAATACTGGTATAATGTAATTCCATTAATTAATCTGTTGCCGTTGGTGAACAATACCGAACACTTTATAATTATTTATATCAGGGCGTTATTGGGTTATTGAATGATCATATTTGCGAGTCAGAGTCGCTATAAATTATATTAATTTATATCATTATGTTTCAATTATGCTGGCAATGATAATTATTACGAGAGATTTATGTAAACTGTGCTAGTGAACTGATAAAAAAGAAATAGTAATTTAACGGTTAAAGACTTTTTTATCATCTTAGTTATATGCGTGTCTATCATAAAGGCGTTACCAAGCAAATATTTTATTTATAACGCCATTATTATGTATATAACATTAATGTGATGATGTACTTGTTTGATATATATTATATTGATATTTTTATTAGTGTCTATATATTTATTTATATGTAAAGTAATATCTAATTATATAAAATTCTCGTGTCACAGTTTTCGTTGCCATACTCCTCCGAAACGGCTTGACTGATTTTGATGAAATTTTTTATGCTTATCCGGTATCTATGAGAATCGGCCAACATCTATTTTTCATTTTGCAAAACGTTTGCTGGAGTCAGCCTTTTTTTTTTTTTTTGTTTTCGGTGGAAAAAATCTGCTAACAGATACCATACTGTATGAGGGTACAAGTATGGTTATGTGGGGTTGTCAGAATTAGTTCTGGCGGACCCACTAAAATAACCCCCGGTGGCCGGCTTCTCTGGGGTCAGCTAGTGTAAGTATATATTATAAAATATCTGGATATTAATGTGTTGTTTTTGTATTACTATTATTATTACTAATTATTATTATAATTATTATTTGCTGTGCATTTTCCTCTAAAATTGCCTTAAGCAATAAGGCCGCCCATTACGCATTTTGTATTTAGCATTAAGTCCATTTTTGTATTGTTTTTTATCTTGGCGTGTAATTAAGAGTTTTATTATTATTATTACTTATTTAAAACTAGTTACGCGCCCTGCCTTTGGACGGTTGCAAATTAAATTGATGTTCGGTATTTATCATAATCAGCCTTTCTCGACCAACTGGTAGTAGGCTACCAACCTATCTTTTTATGAAAACTGCATGAATAATGTTCAGTAGTTTAATAATCATAGTAAGCGAACAGTGTTTCTAATGAGAGTTCTTCAATCATCAGTTTTATAATATAACTTAATATAACAGAAGTTGATGATAGAAGAAACTGAACTCGACAACTTATAGCGAAACTTGCTAAAATAATAAAAAAGTTGAAGGTTAAAGTTTGTAGAAAAGTTACATAAGTATTATTCGGTGGTAAAACGTTTAAGATTTTCTCAACAATGGGCTTTTCAATATGTATTTTCAGTAAATTATCAAATTGGCTCTTCAGCGTTATGACAGAATATATTTTTCTGTTCACGTGTTTTAACGGAGGTTTTTTCTGTTCACGTCCGTAAGTGGTCACCCTCTGAATCCTTACACGTGACCTCCGGGTGGTGCTAAGAACAGTCTCCGGTGGTAGGCTTCGGCCGCGGCTTGTCACCACCCTCCGGGCTGGGCCAGTGCGTGAAGCGATTTTTTCGTGTTTCGTAATGTGGCCCGGAGAAGCCATCTACCTTCTAGGTACTCACGCCCCATCTTAGACCACATCGTTACTTTACGTCAGGTGAGATTGTAGTCAAATGAACGCTCATAAAACATTAAAAAAAACTCGGATTACTGCCACAAGTACATGTATAACAGAATTTTCTCTCTATTTCAAAACTAAAATTTTCCCTCTTTCCTCCGATAAAAGGGATTCTCCTAACAAAAATGCCTTTGTTCTGCATCCAGACAACAAGTGAATGCATTGTTCAATGCTTTCAAGATTTACAGCTATAATAACTTAGCTTTTTCACGGCACGACTTGTAAAGTTAAACAAAGTATTAAGTGGACATTTCTGTTGAGCTTCAGTCTGCAAAGGAAATGAAAGGGAAAAACACTTATTTGTTTCATGTTATTTTCAATTGAATTTAAAAACATTTTTAATCAGTCTTTATTCGGAACAAGCGGGGGCTTTTATCCAACAGTAAAAAATGTCTCATAATTTTGATAGAGTTCAGTGCGACTTGGTAGTGTTTTTTAAATATTAAGTTACTAATTTAGTAGTAGGTACTAATAGCCATATCTACTGGTAAAATTTTCAGCGCTATCCCATTGTTACGAAATAATATTTGTTTAGTTAAAAAAAAATTTTTTAACGTTCTTTGATGTCATGTCGTGGTAAAATATTTAGTTTAGGGACAACGAGGAATAGAAACTAGGAAGAATGCGTAATTTTCAAGTAGGTTGAACTTTCACGGGTCGAAAACTTCATAAATCTTATAAACTTGATAAGAAATATGACTCGACAACTTGATAGCAATTATTATGGTTGTTGTACAGAGACAATTTAGCTAAGCTATGCACGTGGAAAATTTGCTCTGCTAGCTTTTAAAATACACTTAGACGTAATCTGTTATCTTGAAGTTTTTCAATCTACAAACTTCTTGCTTAATATTTTCCATCTTTTTATGAATCTTCATAGTCTCTACAAAGAGTATAACAAAATTATCCTTAATAAAATTGCGTACAAAATTAACCACGATAACCAAATTTGATTAACGAAAAAGTCAGAATATTTATTATTAATAAGCAGTTCAAAATGAGCGTTTAATTAATTTCTGCGGTAAATAATCCCGAAGGTATTAGCGGTGGCTTTGTGTGAGTAACGTTAAACTATCCCTTTGTGATAAAGTTTGCCGGCGACCTATATAATAAGGGAAAGGGAAAAACGTTCAATTATGACCGGGGACAGAGAACAGTGTCCCAGTAAATATGAAATAATCTTGGCGGGGATTAGAACTCGCCTATCGCCCTACACACAATGGTAGAATGAGCAGGGTCGCAGCACAATTTATGGTTCCGAGATCCTAATCATTATTATCTGCCAAGCCAACTACTTAATAAAGCTAGATGCGGAGGCCCGACTTAGGTGATTTTTCTTGCAAAATCTATTTTGGATCGGAATCTGTTTAATGAGGTGCGGAGCAAATGGTACCTTGACTGATAACGACACTTTAAAAGACAAAACGACCAAAACTCTAGAACGGAAGAAAATTTTGCTCATAATAATTATACCAGTCACTATTATTACAGTATTATAAAGCAGTCTAAATAAATTCTACGAAATGATTTTCCCATTCGCAGAAACTATGCTTAACAATGGTAACCAGTAAGCTCTAATGGTTTGTAACATCAATTCTTGTTCAATGAAGCCTGAATGTTCACTTATATTCAAGTCGTTGAATGCGTCGTGAAATTAATGTTTCGAATGTATGGAACGGGAAATAAGGAAATAGCAGAAATGTTCTGAGGTTTGCAACCGGAATCGGCAGTGGAGCGTTCTGTAAATAATACGCGGACGGAAACTTGTTCAGATCCGATAAAAAAAAACAACTTTTGGACTGTACACACAGAAAAGCTTCCCTACCACACGCTTTGCTGAAGTTTTATATACTTTCATAGGACGTTAAAAGGTTTTTTTTACAGACAGATTCATCCCATAGATCCTGAGAGCAGAGCATACAACCAAACAAGCTACACCGTACAAATAAGACGCACCCTTTTATCTGTGAATTCTCCTTGCAGAATTGTCTCCAAAACAAGTCCAATTTTACAGAGACGGCGCTAATCTCACGAGTAGCTCAACTTTCATTAGCATTTGTGTAATTTCATCAGCTGCCTGGGGTGCGCAGCCTGCAGGGATTAGCTTGTTCACTCATTAGGATCATGTTACCTGGACGTGCATTTTACCTCTGCGAGCGTGTGTTCTCAAGTAAGAATTAATTAGAATAGATAGCAAGGATTTGGCTGGATGTTAAAATGTTAGTGTTCCTACATTATTTGCGTCTAGTCTAGTATGGCTACTTAATGTAACATTAGACAAAAATAAAGTTTAAAGTGTATGTGTGTGCTCCTTATCGCGATAAAAAAACCGTTTATGTACCTATATTGGACGTATGAAGCATCATTTAATACTGATTTTAAATGACTTAGACAAAATGCCGGGTCTACTATTACTGGACTAAAATATTTGTACAGAAACGTTAAACACCAACAGACCAATGTAAAGGCACTGGAATCTAATTATTCATTGATAACTATAAACAACTGCGAGGCAAAACTTCAAGATAAAGTGTTGTTGTTTTTAGGCAACATAGTTGATTTCCAATTAGTATCCAAAAACTTGTCGCATATTTCATGTAGCTGCGAGTAATTAATGAAACGCCACGCGGTCAGTAATTGTTCTCAACTTTCAGCGAATTCTAAATTCCGTATGCATTGCGCTAGGTAAGTTTAATTTTGAGAATTTTTGAATCTATTTGAGGAACTAGACTTTGATAACGAATATTATTTACATTTTACCTGCTTTGATTGTGTTTGTTCAAAAACTTTGCTTTAACGTCACACTGTTTTGATTGTTATATAATTTTTTTAATTATTAATTAATGTTGCCGGAAAATTCACATTCTTACATCTAGCCTCAGTCTAGTGGTCAAATAAAATCTAGTGGTGCTAGCATGTTATATAGGTAATTTACGTACTTGATCTAGGGACAAGTGCTTACAAAACATTACACCAAGAAACAAATTTTACTTCAGTAGGTATACTGTGTGAGTAGTTCGGAAATATTTATTTATTTATTTATTATAAAAAAATTATATATGTCCGCCCATTACAATATTAAAGCTTAATATTGTAATGGGCGGACATTTACAAGTTTTCACATAATATTAATATTTTTGTTTGATATATTTCCAACGATAATCTTTATGTCCAATAAATATTTAACTCACTCCATTCAAATAGATAGATGAAACGAATGCCCGCTCGACGATAAAACCTCTCTCCCAACGAGTGCAATTTTATGATGCGGCGATTTAGGTCGCCGTTTAATAAAACAAGAAGGACAAGCCAACGCAAAGAGTGCTCGGAGAGGCTTCTGATGGCCAGTTGCTCCAGGCGAAGCACTTTGAATAGTCAAACCATAGTCCTCTGTACAAAAAAGCGTTTTTAGGTACCACAGATGCTATTTCAAAGCAATAGTAACCTGAAAGTCTATTTCAAAATGGGGTCTGAAACTGGAGTTAAACTGTGTTTGATTTTGTGTTTTTGTGTGTTTAGTTACATCATCATAAAAACACCTTTTTTTATGTTAGATAAGCCTTCATTTGACCACAATCGCACCTGATGTAAAGTGAAGATGTGGTCTAAGATGGAGCATAAAGACTTAAAAGGTGGCCTCTCCGGGCCACATTACGAAACACGAAAAATATAGCCTATTTATGTTCCCACTGCTGGGACATAGGGATTTCTCTATCTCTTAATTCACCCCGTTGGTTGGCCACGTGCGGGTTTGCGAATGTCACATGTCCCTTTAAACTCTTAAAAGTTCAGAACATTAAAAAAAAATTAAAAAACTCACCGTTAAAGCACGGGTTTAAAGCGCACATACATTTCTCAAAAAGAAAAATCCAGAGGTGCGTGGCGGGGGTTGAACCCACGACCTTTCGTTGAATTCTCTCACTTAGCCAACAACGCTTTTTTATTTTAGGGTTGAGGTGAAACTTGCTTATAAAATGGAAGTCAATTAGCACCAGTTTTAAAAAAAAACAAAAAAGTTAAAAATAACATAGAAATTACTAAACATTTTGACTTTTGACATTTAAGTTGTATATGACAGGTGTAAAAATAAGATAGCGGCGGATAGACTAGATACATTTAGGTACGTAATGTTAAAAATAAATTGTCGCTAAAAAATTTAAAAACAAATGAAAAAAGACACGTAATTAATTGCATTATTGTTGGTTCTTTGTTATAATCGATTGTTTATCTATCCAAGCAAGTGCAACTTGACCTGAAGATAAACATAATTTATTACTACCACTTTAATTTTATTAATGCTAATAAGAAGATTACAGTTTATCTTAGTACTTTATATTGTTTTCTTGTACTTAGTATCTCAGTTCAAAAGGCAAAAAATCGCTCTTTATTAAATTAAATGTAAGCAAGTTAATTAAGCGTTGAGATATATTAATTTATAAAAAACGAACAAATAAGTATATTTTAAGTAAATACTTCTTTGGGCATTGTGTGAATTTTTGGGGTAGGTCGATGAAATGAGGATGAAAAGATGTTTTAACTCGCGTCAGGAAATCGCGTCAAAACACGTGAACTGATCGAAAATTCGTAAGACGTCAGATTTGTTATAATCTTGCAAACGTTTTGTATTTTTAGTTGACATTATGCCGTATCGTGATCAAGTTTTCACTTATCCCGAACTCCTGGAGTGAAACCCGTGTTGTTTTAATATTAAGTTCTACAACAACATGTAGCAGAAATAGCTTAGCTCTATGGGTGCACTGTATTCATACTAAACCAAAACTTTTGTCGGTCAACTTGCTTCGCGCTACATGGTCAAAATATCCCGTAACAACTTTAATATTGCTCACGGCGGAGAAATTACAAAACGGGACATTAATTATAAAGTTTGTGCAGCAAAGTTTGCTATAGTGTAATGTTGTCTTGTTAACGTGCCGTTGCATAAATACGAGACTATACGAACGTAGCATTGCCCATTAGCGTTTTGCAAACACCTTATTTTTATTTGCGGACGTAATTAGAACAAATTGCGTACTACGGTTTAACTGAAATACATTTCACGTAGCACACGTGTTAAGCCGAAGTTTATTAGCTATTGTAGACGGCGATGCGGCCCTAAATGCATGTGTGATTGTGATACAATAACCAATAAATAATATAAGACCCGAAAACAGTTATTACATCAAAGTCTTATGTATACAGTTACAATTAGTTTTTATTTAAGAATTCCAAGTGGTTATCATTGTACAGGCATTCAAAGTACTTTATTCACCTGACTGAGGGTGACGTCATATTTTTGCAGTTTTTTCGTATTAACCATTTTCGCCAATATCTCAACAACTACTAATCCGATTACAAACATTCTTTAGGTTTTAGATAAAACAATAATTGAGGAGCTGTACGCTATGTAACCGCGAGAAAATACGATGTTCCCAAAGAAAACCCCTTAAAACAAGGCAACTTAAGATTTTCTCGCGGTAGCATAGCCTAACATAGTCCTCAAATAGATGTTCGATCTGAAACCAATATATTTTATCGGAATTGTAGTTCCTGAATATTGTAAAAAATATTAAAACTAGTAACAAACTGCGCGTGATTTAACACTCACAATGTGATGTAACGTGACATCACAGCGCAGAGTCTGTGAGCGATGTTAAAATTAAATATTTTAAAATGTAATAGACAACGTATTGATCTTATTTCTCACAGGTCTTGTTTTTATTTTTAACAGAGTATACAAAAAGCTGTGTGTGGACGCAGTCCCGTTCGTTGGTCCGACCAGATCCGCACCACTCTTAACTCGTCAGTTCACAACGCCCTTTACACCGCAAAAGACGGAGACAGATGGAAAAAGATCGTGCGAGAGAAAGTGATTCTTAAGGGTGGTCACGACCCTCAGCATTGAGGACCACGAAGCTAGGAGGAGGATACAGAAAGCTTATATTCAAAAGTAGTAAACATAGCTCATTTATTCTCAAAAAAAGCTACAAAAATAGCTTAGAAACAATGCCTGATAGATATCAATGTCAGCGTCTGTCCATTTATTTAAAATTATCATAACTGAAGACTGAAGATGTTTATGATAATCATAATTATTATGATGTTCAATAAAGTTATTGTATTATTGTAGGTATTTCTCGCCTTTTCCCTTCTTCACATACGTGAAACGCCGGCTTAAAAAACTTTTTATATCCATTATAAAATTTAATGTTCTTCTCAGTTCGTCATTGTCACTCATGAGCAAGTTTATGACTTTACTGAAATTCGTTACGGCATATATGGAGGAGGTGAGATGGGATTTCGCTTACCCCGCCGGTTTGAAAAATAACGACGTTTACCAACGGACCATTATTGTTTCTATAACAAACTTAACTCATGAAGTATCTGACGATATTATGTCAATAACAATTAATTAGTTAATTATGTCGATATCAAATTATCACGTTAATGAGATGACCGTTTGAGTTAGAAAGTCCATGATTGGGCTAATAGTAGCAAGGATACTTTGGTTGACACTTTCATATCCGATAGTATAAACTAAAGACGGAGGTGGCCTACGTCCGACATCAACTGAAAATACGAAGAAACTTGTCCCAAGAAAACAAGGTTATTTACGATTCGCTATAGCATTTTAGTGATATGATTCTGTAAATTATTTTCATTTGCCTTTTACTACGAACGCGGATGGAGCAATAAAATAACAAATTCGTAAGTAATCCCTCCTTACAAGGCTGTTAAAAGGCACACATAGCCATGTTTTACAAGTCAATTGCTTTATTCAACTTTCTTTGTTCTCCGAATGAATACCCGCTAACGAGCGCTATTATTCCACCCAGAACGAACTTTTCGTGGCCTATTTGTTTGTTCATCTAAAATCCCCTGAAATTGTTTACCAAATCAACTCATCGGTCTCCACGTCAAAACAATTAGCGTTTTTAATCAAACTTTACCCTTCAGCAGTTTTCTGTTAATTAAGCATTTTCGCGAAAAAAGAATTCGAATTTGAGAAATTTCTCGTTTTAGATTGAAGTTTGGAGAAATACTGAATCGGCAGCCTCAGTGGCTTAACTTTATGGTGGGTTGTAAAAATGTTATAAAGCGTATATAACGCGACAAATAGAGGGTAATACGTGTTTTTATTATGACATCAAGCGACAAATCTAAGCTACCATTGTCTTGTGCAATATGTCGGCAGGTTCGACGATAAAGCTTGGACTGAGGAAATAAATAGCGCGCAGCCTTCGTCGGAGTAAGCACGGGCCATTTGAGAAATTTATTGTGTGCACTTAACCACAAATAAATTGGCTTGTACCACGTGAGGAACGCCGCGCCCCTAAACAATCCTATATTTTGTCACCCACTGTTGTCAAGCCTGCCTTTTTGTGGCAGATTTCTTACATTCAATACCGGACACTTACTGCACTTGTGCAGTAGCCCGAATTGTTTGTACAATAAAAATATCCAATGTCACACATTTCTGATTCGATACTTGGGAAAAGTTTTTATTGTTAGCTGTTCTATTTCACTGCTATGCACAGAAGGCCTCAGTTTTTATCTAACTACGTTTTCTAATAGATTAGTATAACCAAGCTAAACTAATTAGTTTTATTATCTTCAACTTAGCTAGACGTAATCCATCAGCACTCAGTTAGTCACAATCTTTATAAAAATAGCATAGATAAGATTGTATTTGTTTAGACAGACTTTTTTGTTTTTCTCGGAAATAATGGAAGAGGGATTAACAAAAAGAGCCGTTTGTTCAGTTAAGTCGCTTTGTAGAAAATCATGACATATTTATTTGCAGAACAATAAAACAAAACGATCGCTGTACCTACGTACCTTCTTAGGCTGCGGAATAAAATGAAAGCTACACTCCGCTACCCAAGCTTTATCGAGCAATAAATCCCAAAAATGATTCAAATAACAGCCTTATTTTGTTGTTCTAGTTGGTGTTGTTTATTAAAAATCGCTTGCACAATGAAAATTTGTGGGAAGGGAAAATTACACGAAACTTTTCCTTGTTTCCAAACAAACATGGTCGACACGCAGAGTCACAGATTGAATTGATTATAAACTTTCTCAGACCACGTACGTTTCCATTTCAACTGAAACTGGTAACACTGTAGAGTTTCGTGTCGAGAAATATATGAATTTTGTAGAAAACTAATTTAATATGATAAAGTACAGAATAGACGCCCACGTTCATTACAATTTCACAGAAACAAGCCAATTACTGTATTTAAATAAATAAGATATACGCAATTTCAAGATTTAACACAAAACCTTATGTTCAAAACACTTTACACGTGCTAATAATAGCACTACAATAAAGTTTAAAGAGACCCTTAGCTGAGACGTGTCTCGAAGGCGGATAGCCCAACCAGTTCTATAATGAGAACGTGAGTTGGCTACCTAATCAGTTACTACATTTAAGTGTAAGTAGGTTTATCATTAATTATTCTAAAGACTGAGCATTAAAGCATAAAACATAGGTTATTTTTAACTTCCCGCTTTACAGCTAATGGAACACGAAAGCTGAGAAATAAACGCAAGATTTCTCCCGAGAATATTTTGCATGCACTAACATAACATAGGATCCGTTGCACCTAAGCTGAGTAGAACTTGAGACATTTATTCTCCGTAAATCCATGTTTCGTCTCATTCTTATTGGTATTCCAGTAAGTGAATCGGGTATTATGTTGTTCAGAGTGAAGTTGAATTGAGGACTGAGTCTGGTACTTTTGCGACAACATTGGTGCGACAAAGTGGTACGTGCTGCCTTCGGTCCAGTAGATATTCATTCGTATGCTGTAGCCTCTTCGTTTTTGTAGCCAACGGCCATTCTAGCCCTAGTCTAGACGCGCGAAGCCTCTCAAACTCGTTGTTTCTAACAAAGGAAACTTTGACTTTGCGGCGCACATTATAGCCTAGCTTCGTTTTAAAATTAGTTTCACTACATTTAACAAGGTCAGTTCTGAAAACTGCCTATATGTACCCTGTTAAGTATGTACCTATAACTGTTTTTTTTTTAAGTTTGCGGTTATTAGTACAAGGTTTCGGCATCGAAGTTAAATAAATTTGATAAGTATGAGAAAGACTAATATTATTGTTCCGTGTACAGTTTATGCACATTTTGAAATTATCAGAAGAACTTAATATTTTTTTTTATATAAACATTGATGATTAGTTTGAATGACATAAGAATATTGTATAAAATCGTTTTTCTTTTTAATGTAATTTGACGCAAACCCAATTAGCAGTGCCCCCCCGGGGTCCATGTACATATCGACTTGAGATGTAACAATTGACCTATATCTGTATAAATGTACATGTGAGCAAATAAACAAAAATAAATAAAATAAACTTACTGAAAATCACGATTGTCGTGTTTTTCCCTCCTCTATATTTATCTCTCAAAATTTCACTCTATCTATCACGGTTCTTCAGATACAGCCCGGTGAAAGACAGACAGATAGACAGACGACGAAGTCTTAGTAATAGGGTTCCGTTAAAACTTTGTGTACAGAATCCTAAAAATAGTTTACTAACTCT
Organism: Gymnoscelis rufifasciata; assembly: GCA_929108375.1. Classification (NCBI taxonomy): domain Eukaryota; kingdom Metazoa; phylum Arthropoda; class Insecta; order Lepidoptera; family Geometridae; genus Gymnoscelis; species Gymnoscelis rufifasciata. Next base: position 6,044,367 of record OV815303.1, read on the forward strand.
GAAAAGGTTTTTACATCTCAATAAACGTTCCCAATTAAAGATTCATCCGAATAACATCCACTAATGTGGGGAAGTTATTCCTCGTGAAGTAAGTAACATTAGGGGAAGCTTTGTGTGGCAGACCGCAGGCTCGCTCGCAATCTGTAAATGCTTTGTGTAGGTCACGTTATGGCTCACGCGCTCGGTGCTCGGCTATTGTGTGGACTTTAAACCCCAATAGTTGGAGAACGAAACAAGGTAATAATCGGCTCACAAAATTACTCTGATGCTTCAATTCAAACAAAAAATATATCATACTAGGTAGTATTACTTATAAATTTATTGAGCTCGGGGTTGAGATCTGGTTAACGCAGGATAGAGACCGGTGGAAGTCTCTCGTCTCGGAGGCGAAGATCCTGAAGGGTCGCTGAGCCACAATAGTTAATTAGTTAGGTAGTGTATTATAATACGATGACCATGAGATCTATACCGTGACCTTTTGCGTTTTATGAAATTTCCATTCCTTATGTAAGTAGTTAAAATTACTTTCTGCAGTTGTACGTTTATTGTTATTATCTAAAGTCACCTTATGTTACTCTCATGCCCTCCACTTACTGCTGCAATTCAAATCGAATTATGTCACGGACCCAACCTATTATTCAGATTTGAACGGTTCATCTGACATCAGATCCCCAGATTATTGTGTCCCACCTATGAGAGATCGAGAGCACCCTATTGCATATTCGAGAGCCTTTCCAAACATATCGATTTATGTGACGTGTGGGGCGAATGTCGGAGCTTATAACTATTTGCTGCCGAGCCGCCCTACTTCGGCCCAGTTAATACTTGGGGTGGGAAGGTGCTTATTGTTCAAAAATAAACTTGGAATTCCGCACCGAGCGTAGATCATTCAATCAGTTTAACAAAGGCTGGCCATTGGGCGATTGGAAAGTCCGCGGTCATATTGGCCAGCCGGCGTACAGTGCGACTAATCCAAGCAGATTCGTACAAACCCCCATTACCCTGATTGATTCTCGGCACTCCGGCCCTGGTTACAAATACAAAGGTCTGTAGCAATTTGGGAGCGCTTTCAATTTGCACGGTGCCCGGTCGCCTCTCAATTTGAAGCGCGGACCGATCAGGCCACAAGCCGACCCCAGCCTCGCTCGAGATAACTGCATGCCCGATTTCTGCTTGAGATTGCGCCTTTATCCGAACGATTCCAGTACAAACTGTTTCATCAAGATCGGGTTGAAATTCAAACACGTGTAAGATTCTTAAGCTACGAGTACTTACTTCACCAAGATATTACCATAAATGTTATCCATCATATCATTTTGTCCATCATAATTATAGTGATTATACCAATAATACTATTTTTATGCTTGTGAAAACTTAAAAGGACGGCAAATAGGTTTGTAATTGTTTAAGTCAAGAGCTGTACGACAAAATAATTGTGGACCAACCGTTCGATGCTATGATGCCATCAAAGGCACCGAAAAAGTTAGTTTGCCTTGCTGGTGAGCTATTTTTGGTTTTCTGCATTTGGTGCCAAAATGATAAAAAAACCACTTATATTTACTAACACGGAAGCTGGTGAGGATAAGCTTGAGATGTAACTGTGTATGTTGCTCTTTCATGCAAAAACTATTAAATGGATTTTGATGAAACTTTACAATAATATAGCTTACATATCGAAATATCACATAGGCTATTTTTACCGCCGTTAAATACCACATTTTGCTGGACAATTAATTATAGCGAGCAAAGCCCGGTTTGGATCAAAATGAGCACGGACATAAATGTTTTCCCAGTAAAGGACAATAGCTACTTTTCACCCGGAAAATCTATTTTGACGCGGGCGATGCCGCGGGCGGACAGCTAGTGTCTCATAAATTATACACAAGGTAAAAGCATATCTACATAAAATAGATGGTGCTTTCGTAAAGAAATCTAGCGACGTTCTCGTATAGAGTGAATATTGCAGAACCTACTGTTAAATTCATGACGTGTGCCGGGTCTTCTGACTGATTGAACGTATATCTGTGTTGACTCTCAAATCTATGAATCGATCCATGTGTAAGATGTGAATAATTTTGCACATATTAGAGTAGAATAAAATCATCAATCTTAAGTTACAGTAACTTAAGATTGATGATTTTATTCTACTCTAAAAATTCTTTACTGCCGTGCTATAGTTCTGTGCCAAATTTGATCATAATAAGGCTTTGCTCGCAATAAATTATTTTAAAAAAGTGGTATGTTACCGCGGTAAAAAGTACCCTTTATCTTATTCTCACGGTATCTTATTGTGAACATTCATCGAAACTTATTCAGTAGTTTTTGCGTGAAAGAGCAACAAACACACTAACACACATACATCCTCACAAACTTTCGCAATCATAATGTAAGTCGGAAACAGCTTGAATCTTCGCACAGTTTCAATAATAAAACTAATTCATTCTCATTTCAAAAACTTCCAATAATCTTAAATCAGCACTCAATTTCACAAAAGGAATTTGAACCCTCACTATTGAATGGGAAAGATCGACATCTCGCGTGCTCCGTCGTGATCCACCATCCACCTAATTTTCACGATGACTGAAAATTAAAGAAGTCCCACGGACCAATCCAATTTTATGGCAGCTGTAATCTCATTAGAGACGTCTGACTTTCATTAACATTTATACGATTTCCTTCGGAGAGAACTTGGAGACTGTTGCCGCCTGCGAGTTGGATGCACTAATCTAAATTCGTAGATTCTGGACACAGGTGCTCCGATAGAGTTTCAGCAGCCATTTTGAAAGTCTCAATTTATTCACAAACTTTCATCTTCGAAGTTCTTAGCTTCTTACGCTCTTCATAGTTGGTGATAATTCATCGTGTATGAGTTTCGCTATGGTAAATACCTAGCTTTAAGCATTATCATAAAGATTAAATGCATATCCGCAAGCAGTTTTGTTTGCTTTAAAATTAAAATTGAAAACAAAAAAGCAATGATTGTAAGCTTTGTAAAATTGCAATATTGCGCGGAACCGGAATTGCAATATTTTCTCTGAGCACAATACAATATCGTAGGCCAAACATAGCTGTGGATTGGTACTGTCATTTTGATGGTAAAAATTGTTGGGAACTTTTACATTAGAACGTTATATTTATTAATACTGCAGAATAATATAATATATTTTTTTTCGTGCTTGGAAACTTGGTTACAATGTGAGATATTTACCGACTACGATTACCTAGAGATATTTATATATAACTGATTTTTTAGTTCGTTCTGATTCACGAATTCCAAATTATTACCCGTGTTTTTCTTGTAAATATTTATTTAATAAAATGTACTAAATACTTTATTTGGGTCACAATTATTGCCCTACTAAAATATAAAAGACGCAAATACGGATCACAGTGACCCTTTAATACCGTACATAGAGACGATCATATCTTATCTCTCAGACCTACATTCGATTGATACGAAATGAGATCTCGAAATGAACTCTCAATCGGCTAGCACCCCACTTTACTAAGACAAAGCCAAGGGGAAGCAACTTTCCTCATTTATCGTCGCGAAGATCCCACAGGATGTGGAACTACTCATCGGAAATATAAAGTCGAAGGGGTTATGTTGACGATATATCTTTAGCTATGGAGAGGGCTATGCTCGGGGTTTCTCTACGAGATCGAATCAGAAATGAGGAGATTCGTAGAAGAACGCGGGTCACCGACATAGCAAACGAGCAAACGGATTAGCTCTTTGAAGTGGCTGTGGGCAGGCCATATAGCACGCAGAACATATGGTCGTTGGGGCCGAAAAGTTCTCGAATGGAGGCCACGGATCCGCAAGCGCAGCGTAGGACGTCCACCAACTAAATGGACGGACGATCTGGTGAAGGCTGCGGGCTCACGGTGGATGCAGGCCGCTGCCAGCCGAAACTACTGGAAATCTTTGAGGGAGGCCTATGTCCAGCAGTGGACGTCTTACGGCTGAGATGATGATATCTTTAGAACTATTTATTTTTACTTTTGATAATTTATAAATTTTTGTGACACTATGTCATTATTTACACAGACACAGAGACAGACACTATTTTCTGACGATAAATATGAGAGAGGTTGTCGTATAACTTTATTATTTTTCATGACGTCTCGAAGACCAATAGTTGTACGGATAAAAGTATAAAATCTTAGCTGTCTGCAGCTTTTTACATCTCTATCGGACTTCAATTTGTCTTTTTTCACTCCCCGCTTCATTTCTTTTTCGTTCTTTCGTGAGATTGTACATTTTCTTTTCTCATTCAGAACGTGTCTTTAGAATATCTTGTTAATAGATTTCTCTAATTAGTCTGAGTCAAGATAATGCTCGGGTTATCTGTCATGACAAGGGCGTTTGAAACAACGAACGCGTGCACAAGCTATAAGGTTATCATGGATGGTGGGACCAGGCACGACCCAGTCTAACCTAATTATTTATCTCCATAGCAAGCGATATATGATATGATATATATGTTTCACCATCCTCTTGGTTCCCGATATTTATTGTTTGGAGTTTATCTAAAATGATTCATGATTATCAGGTCTAAGTATTGTATAGTCATTTAACCTTCACGCGGACGCACGGTCATTAATATTTTTTATTTTCAAACGTAAATTGATAATTATGACACAATTTGTCTTAAAAGACAAATTATTAAATCAAATAAAACAACAAAAATTATAAGCGTCTAATGTAAATGTAACTGTCAGGCCCGTGGAGTACCTATTGTAAAAGCTGCGCCAAATTTTCAAATAATGCAATCTATTGATATTAAAAGGCACGGAATGTAAACATCTTATTTCGTTTGCGGTGAAACAATGACATGCTATTAGAGATATAAATCCATACAAAAAGAAATAACGATATAATGAACGAAAATTAATCGAGTGCAGTCGAATCGACGCCGCGCGACCGCTTGAGGGTTAAACATAAACCACTCCGAAATAGCATTTAATTTATGCACCTTCTTATTTTTTGGAATTAATTTTACTCACTTTTGTAAACCGCCAGTACTTTATGTAACGGAGCATCTTTAAAACGTTTCTACTACGTACCTGTGAACAAAACAAGAAAATATGAATATTACAAATTCCAACGTTGTCTTTGTCTGCTTAGAAACCAGCAGACATTAGAAAAAATAACAAGAAACAGAACTGTAATAAAACGTGAAATATTATGCGCTGGTATCGAAGATAAATTGAACCATACTCTAAGCCAAGCAATATACACGAAAATAAAGGAAATAAATAACGTTTTGTAAATAGGAAATTTTTAACATTTCAGGCATCGCTGGGTCACTTGGCGGCCATTATTCACTTGGCAAACCACCCACCTCGCCATTTGCGGGCTGCTACTACTAATTTATGACCCTTTAAGTGCCTCGGACAAGGTACCGCAACGGTTTGGACAAAAGCTGAAACACTTCAAGTCAAACGGATCCTCTGGGACACATTTAAAACAGAGGCCATGAGGCCTCGGCTCAGTTGGAAAGCCGGTTTTCCTGCGGTGTTTCTAAGATAATGTTGTTCAAATTAGCAAGCTTTATTATATATATAAACTAGCAGCCCGCCTCGGCTTCGCACGGGTAATTATTAAAAAAAAATTCCCGGTAATTATTCGATTTTTTCTCGCCTTTTAAACCTTCCCTAGACCTCCACGAACATTTCAAGACTAAGATAAGATAAATCAGTTCAGCAGTTCTCGAGTTTTAGTGAGACTATCGAACAGCAATTCATTTTTATACATAAACTAGTGGCCCACCCCGGCTTCGCACGGGTTTTCATTCAAATTTTTTTCCAAAATTGTGAATCTAAAACATTCCCGTATCCCCCTTGATCACACACAAAAAAATTCATCAAAATCGGTCCAGTCGTTTGAGAAAAGTTCAGTGACATGCACACTCACAGAAGAATTATATATATAAAGATAAAAATAAACATACAATCCACGCAACATCATCGGTTTTCCTGCGTTCCTGGTTCTTAGATAATTTTATTCAAATTAGCAAGCTTTATTATATATATAAATAAACATACAATCCACACAACATCATCAAGTCCCGTGGTACGTTCACTGCTTGTGTTAGGTTTACTTCTGATATACTTTATACAATAGACCAACATATTCTTTATTATGGATATTAAACGCCCAGACCGAGGAGAAAGTGCTTGCAGAACATACAAACACTTGACCCCTCGGCGTTTATAAAACGGTGGAAAAAAAACTAATTGAAAAAAACTAGAGTTTTCTACGAAATCTTTTTTCCAAATGGAAAAAATAATATGTTAATGATATTAAATAATTGAAAAAACCTCACTTTTTGGTTTAAACTATTTTATTTTTTACGCAAAATTTGAAGGTTACGGATACTTTTCATTCTGTTTCTGTATAAAAATTTAAAATATTTATATCAAAGGTGAAAATATTCACAGAATGCAACTATTGATCTCTTTTTTTTATGCTTTATAAGCCTTCATTTGACCACAATCTCACCTGATGTAAAGTGACGACGTGGTCTAAGATGGGACATGAAGACCTAGAAGGTAGATGGCTTCTCCGGGCCACATTACGAAACACGAAAAAAGCTGTGGTCTCTAAGATTGCTCCTAAGCTATTATTCACGCCCAAACTCACCTCCCTGGTTTGCGGTCGACTACCCTTAATTTATGACTTTTTAAGTGCCACGATCACGATGTTCGGAAACGGATGATCTCACTCATGAATGGTATAAATTGTTCTGCGTCTAAAAGTCGATCGGAATGGCCTCTGCAAGTCGGAATTTCTTAAGACACTGAATCTTCGTCCGGAAAGATTTAAATTTCAATTTAAAATGAAGTTGTTTTATGCGCTTTTTGTCTCTCGATATTGGATTTATAGAATAGCAAAGACCCTTAAAATATGACATTTCTTTATCTCTGAAGTTTATATCTTAACTAAAATATATTTACTATATCACCACCACAACAGTTTGAGACCTTATGTTATTATCTTTCTTTACCTAATTAATATACTGTTATTTACGATTAATTATAGATATTCTCGGTCCGTATTGAGCATAGGTAGTTTTTTAAATATCGTTTAACAGACCGAATAAAATCAATCATATCACATTTTGCGTATTAGATCTAAGGAATAGAGAATAGTCCCGTTGGTGGCTCTAGTTTTTGCAATATAGGTATTTTTTTGAGGTTATCAAAGAAGTTAAGATATTAAATTCATGTAACATGAGTGAGCATATAAGTACTGGTAATAAACCTAAAGGGGTCCACATACAAAATGTATATACAGTGCTAACTTTAAACAATGTGCAAAGGCTGTTTTTCCGTGTCAGCATATTCCCAGTATGTTTTTCATTTTAAAATGTTGTCCCAGTCGGCATTATTCAGGGCACATCACACGCACACACACGGCATGTCGAATTTCATTTGTCAGTTAAAGAGATTGGCCAGTGGCAGATAGATAGAAGCTCGGAATATTCGCATTGGAAATGAAATACCTAACCATGTGGATTAAGGCCCAGTTGAAAAGTGGCCAGCTAGTTTAATCCGGATTCGCATCTGGATTAAATGTTAACGGCTTAAAATTTTATTGAACCATATTTTGGGTTTATGACAAATGTGGATTGAATGATTTACTATTGTGGATAAATCCGTATGGTAAGTTTCGGTAGTAGCTTGTCACGTTTCTGATCCACCTATTCGGCCTAAGTAATTACCCAGAACTATTTTATTTTTTTATGCAGAAAAAAGTGAGGTTTAACACTTATTCAAATCATTAACTCATGACTATTGTGTTGTCTGAAATAAAACCTTTTTATTTTATTTTATTTATTAACATTTCTCAGAAATTGGAGAGTTAAGTCTTAGGCTTGTTAACGTAAGTCCGCGACTTTAAAAAACCCCTTAAAAACATATTTTACAAGCAAAAATACAAATTTTTGCAATTAAAAAAATTGCAGCAAAAGAACATCGAATGATTACTTTTGCCCCACGCTATATATGAGGAATTCACCTACCTATATAAACAACATTTGGTTCACTGACTACACTATCTAACGTTCAACGTGACTATCTTATGTAGTGAAAAGCTTGCTATTAAATGTCCATAACCTACTCTTCTTGGATTTTTTTTATTGTAAAGAACATTCAGAGAAAAACTGCCTTGCCTTTTTAAATTCTTGTTGGATGGTTTCACATCGTTTTTGTTTTCAGTAGTTTTTACAGAAACGAGAAACCCTATTTTTACTTAGTTCTATCCCAGTTCTGAGCAAAGGCCTCCTTCAATTCTTTTCAACAATCTTTTTGCCACCAGCTTTACTAGTAATCTTCGAGCTCGTCTCGCCAACGCTTTTGCATAAACATTCATATTCATAATGATAAAATGATTAACGAATAACTATGTCCTACCCCGACCCTTGCTTATTTTCATGGTTGGGACTATTGAACCAAACGAAAATTTAAAAGTGCATAAAAAATTCAAAAAACATTATATAATTTTCGTTTACGTTCTTTTAAACTGAAATTAAAAGTTTGGTGCATAACTTTCATCAAAATAAATGGGCAGTCGAAAATGGTTTGAATAAGCAGGTATAATTATACCTATATTGTAGGTAATTACCCACAACAGATATACCTAGTTGTTTCCTATACTGGCGCGTTATGTTCACTCATTTTCGATACTAGCGGAATGTGGTCCAAATATCCATCGTGTAATGTGATTTGCTGCAAATCGCGTCAACCAACGAATTCGACCACGAGAGACTGCGATCACAATGGTATTTTATAGGTTTTGGTGTAATCGGATTTGCGTAAGAGTATTGACCGGATCAGTATGGATTCGTGCTATATCTTATCAAGTGACCATCACCACAGTAATTCTGCATCAAAGGATTTTTTAATTAACGGATCGAATACGAGTGCAAATTAGTCACAATTAATTATTTGTACTATTTAAAACAATCTTTGTAAAAAGCTTATTATAAAATGTCGGATTATAGTATAGGAGCTAGCAACGTTCTCGAGAAAGAATTTCAGGTCAGCTGATTTTGTGATATGTCGTCCTTCTCGCACTTTCGGTTGGAGTCTGGGCTAGCTGGCTGGAGGTAGCGGTTGCGTTCATTGATGTGCATGCTACCTGTCCAGGTGATAATCCTGGATTTTAAAAACATTTTAAGAGGCGTAATTTATAATGTTTTGTTTTTAAATAAGTCTACCTGACATACTTTTTTTATTGTGTGCCATACGCGACTTTTCCTTTTTTTTATATAAAAAATCAAAGTATTTATTTTATAATGTCGCGAGCATAAAGACAGACGGCGGCGGAGACTTTCATTAAGAATAAGTAGAATAAATATGTAGAAGATAGATAATTATAACTATAGCAATATTTTTACTAATAACTCCATGATCCAATTGAGACAAACGAAGTAGACACAAATCATCGACATGTGTTTGTTTATTATTTTCATAATTGCTATCCAAGACAGCTGGCATTAGATATCACGTTCTTATATTATCACTTTTAATTAGTTATTGTATTAATTACGCCGTTCAAATAATCTTCGCCATTATAGTCATTTGCGTCATCTAGTCTTTCTCTTTTGTCTGGCCTGATGTTTATGTATAACTTGATCCTATTTGGCTTTTACGTCTTAGAATATTAAATTATGTGGTAGCTTTGATCATGTTTTGAAATGAGAAAAGCTTCTGGCTTAGATTAAACATAGTTTCGCTTTATTCTCCAATTGAATAGTCAAATTTATCATTCCAGAAAGACAGAAGCCGTACATTGGAACAAAACAAAAATATCAGACGCAATCGATTCCAGGATCAAAAGCGTTTTGCCGTTGAAAGAAGTCAGGCGAAAACAAACAAACATTCCAAAAGGCTTTGCTCCGCTTCACTCGTTTTCCAACACAACACAACTGCGCCGAGTCGAATGCATTTCAGAAGCTCCTTGTAGCATTGCCCTAGCTGTGTCATCCAATGTGGGACTATAATCCGGAAAAAGCTTCTCATGACAACTTGGTAACTATGAGTATTGTAAGATTACTGTAAAGGTTTAAGCGGTTTTCTTTGCGAGCTTAAGGTAAATGCCTGTGTTAGTAGTTCTGGAAAAATAATGGTTTTGGGTTCAGCTGATTTCAGGATTGTGAGATTTATTTAATGCTTTTAGCATTTTAAGCTTACACGGCATTGTGGTAACCACGATGGTGGTAAATCGATATTTCTTTATACATTCTTATGTAGCGCTGTATATTGCTCTTAACATTAGAAACAACCAACTAAAATGCGTAGTAACTAAAAATATCATTCTCGTCTATCCACTTGTAGCATTGTATAAAAAATTCACACGTTAATATCCTAAAAATGATCCAAAGTGCCTTCAATTCCATTAAGGGTGTGTTCGTTCTAATAACAACAAATTGCTCCTGCGAATGCCGACGTAGGGCCTCGCTTGTACGCGAGAAAAGCAATTTCAGTTCACCAAGTTACCGAGGTGCCCACATCCTACACATAGATCAAGTCGGACCGGCGCAGAATACCGAAAGTGTCAGCTAATTTCGGCAAAAAGTAATGTGGAACAGACAGCCTAGGCACGTAGCCTTGTCTTTGAATACTAAGTGATTTTAATAAAACATTTGGTGATACTACTTTACTATGTTTTGAGACATATAAAGAAGTCGAAAAAGCGTTACTCAATTGATGTGAATTAATCCTACTGAGACCAAACATGACTTGGTAAAAAATAAAAATAATGTCGTATAAATACCAGCGTTTACCAAAACAGAACAGTTACAGATAAAGTGACACATAAGAACGGTCTATTGATGTTCTTTGAATCAAAATGGTAATATAATAGTGTGCAAACTTAACATTGCTTTCCGTATAACTATTTCCTAACTTATGTCTTCTCAACTTGTTAGATTTTTCTAGTAGTATAGCATAACACAAAGGTTTTTATCCGATGTTGCTTTCACAATATAAGTATTGTTCTATTTTTGGGCTTGTTAGCTAATGATTTTCAATATATTATTGCTTGAATGTATGTGAACACTGTAATTACGAAAAAAAATACGTTTATTTGATACTGTTATAGACGATGTACGTTTTTTGTACTAAAATGATCGAGTAGGTTTAATATTTAATGAAGATTGAACGAAAAAAAGCTTTGCTGCATGTATTCTGAGTATTGCGCAGAATATTTTCAGCCTGAGTTTCATAAGTATTCACTTTAAAGGCTTATCAATTTTGTTTCAAGGCCCATTACGTAAAAAGTAAATAAATAAATTATTCTTCTTACTATTTATAAGGCTTTTAGGAAAACCTTCAAAGATTCGAAGAGAAGAAGAAGTTCGGATATATCTATAAAAAGAATATTAGCACAAAACCACTACCAAGATAAAATTATATCGGAAAATAATATCTACTTACTGAACAATTTTTATTTGGTGCGAAATATATAAAATATTTAACTGTAGATATGACGCAATTATATTGCGTATTTTCGAAATGCGCGTGGTTTTGTAATTAAATTTAACATATATTTGGCAAAACGTCTGATGAAGCGTTTTTTATGGGTAAAGTTAGCAAATCGTCTGACAGAAAATAGTTATTTATTTACAACCTTGTGTTGTCGCTATATTCTTAATATGAGTGCAGCTGCATTGGAGGGTGTTACTGCGTCGCAGCTTTTTGGATGGTTATGGTGTCGCGTTTGTTACGAATGCATATAATTTTTATAGCATACAATTATTTACAAGTCATCTTACTATTTAAACTAAGCAAAGAAAGGCGTTCGTCCCATCTCCTCTAAAACTCACGGTCTTCATCATGTCTGCTTAATATTTGCCGATCGAGAAAAATTATTACTTTTTTCTCCACGCCATAGTGTGCCAAAGCTATTTCAAAAATAAAACCTACCTAAAAATACCTATAATTATTACCTACGTTATATTTTCTACAGTATGAATTCTTCCAAACAATTGTTATTATTATTATACACATATCTACAAAATTTATGTAACTGCAAAAAATAAAGTTAGTCCTGGCAACAGTATCCATGCAATAAAGAGCACGTTCGGACAGTTCGGTCAACATTCAAAAACAGGAATTGGTTTCTTTCGGGAGAGTGTATTTTATTGTACGTAGTATCACTGCCTGATGTAGGTCGACGTACAATTTCCTGTCCGTGGTTGCTTGCGACCGCTGCCTTTTCCCGGGCCGATCTCTGACAACCTGGAAACGGTCCGGATATGGGACGTCAAGCGGCCATCTTTTGCTGCAGGCCATCGAAATTGCTTCCGACAAACGTGGGCTGCTTCAACGATACAATGAGCCTTTAAGTAGGATTCCTTCAACGTGTTGCTGAAGCAACGGATAGTCACCGTCTTATATCTATCACGAACAAATTAAAGATACATTTCATCTGATGTTCTTTTTAGGACGTAGGCTTTATTTCTTCGTAGGCGTTGTTATTGTTGAACTATTAATAAAATAAATATTGCGGACAATCCACCAGTCCTATACTAGCACACACATTGAGCCCCGTGGTAAGCACTCAGCTTTTGTTACGAGTACTAGACACCTAAAAAATACAATATATTGAACATACACATATAGAGGTAGATAAAGATTCCGTAGCCAAATGGTAACAAACGGAAACTGTATGGATTCCGTTTTTTGCCATTTGGCTACGGAACCCTTATCCATCAAACACTCAGACCAAAGGAAAAGTGCCTGCAGAACATACAAACACTGACCCCACGGCGGAAATCAAAACCCCTACCACTTGCACCGCCAGCAGACATTCGCCCACTGCGCCACTGATTGTTATATAAGGATTGCATTATTATTATTAAGAATACTTTATTGCACAGGAAAATAAATAATTGTACAAAAGGTGGGCTTAATGCCAAGGCATTTTCTACCTGCCAACTAAGGTATATTATCAATATCTCAAATAGGGTCGTATAATTTTTTGAATCTCGTTCAAAATGCGAAGATATATAACCAAATATAGGTATTTGGTTCAATTATCGTCTTATAAAATCACTTCTTTTGGACATTAGTAAAAACTCGTATATTCACGTGTGATAATATTTAGCATGTGTTGGGAACAAAAAAAGAAGAGTGTTTTTGCCTGGGAAAACAGTTATGTCCATCCATGCTATTTTTTTCGCAATAATTATAATTTCCCGCCGAATACGTATTTTAAAAACTATGTGCTATTCTGATATCTAGGTATTACTGTGAAGTTTCATCAAAACCCATCCATTACTATTTGGGTGAAAGAGCAACTAAAATACATCCTCACAAACTTTTATAATATTAGTAGGATTTATATTGTGATGGTGCGACTACATAAGCGGCCTACGGCGAATATTCGTGTCAACGCGATGTCTTTTTTTATGTTAGATAAGCCTTCATTTGACCACAATCTCACCTGATGTAAAGTGACGATGTGGTCTAAGACGGAGCATGAAGACCTAGGTGGACCATGAAGGTCCCTACCTAGGACCTAGAAGGCTTCTCCGGGCCACATTACGGAACACGAAAAAATCGCATCACGCACTGGCCCAGCCCAGAGGGTGGTGACAAGCCGCGGCCGAAGCCTACCACCAGAGACTGCTCTTAGCACCACCTGTAGGTCACATGTAAGGATTCAGAGGATAAACACTTACGGACGTAGACAAAAAAACCTCACAAAACCTCCTAAACCTCCAACCTCCAGTTTTTGGTCGGATACATCGTTACTTTTTGGATGGTTATAATCTATGTTATCAATAAATTACTATTATGACTATTATTATTATTATTATGACTATTAAGGACGCTATTAGCGTGGCAACGCGACACGAATCTACGTCTGCTGATGTAGCCGCCCTAGAAGAAATAAAACACCAATTCACAAATTATCGAAAAACACCGTGAAGGTAAACAAACGGATACAAATCTAAAAATCTTATTCCTGTTACGCTTTGACCTCAGAATACCATAAAATGTTATCGTTACACAAATCTTTGACATAAAAGTGCTTTTTTATGTAACTTCGAGTGATTTCACGGGTAACATTTGCGTTTCCGATAGGTGAACGCATCAGTGAAAATGTGACATCAATAATTCAGTGGGAGGCCATTAGGTAGGAAGAGCCTTAAGTTGTCCGAATTTTCTGTTGTTATGGTTCAGATTCTACGACTAGTTCTTGTTGTTGGGGATTTTGGTTCGCATTGCAAGATTTTTTGTAGAAGTGTAACTAAACCCTGACATCCGTATTCATAAAAATATTTCACTTTTTATATCAGACTTATGGGAGTTAATAGAACGTTTGTTAAAAAACGTTATTCATAAACCGAAACTAATGCTAAATCTGTTTAATAATAGTTCAAAAACTTGTTACCTTTTTTTTAATTTGTAAGCAGATAAAGATTACGACACATCCGTAACCTTCGCAGACAGGATATAAAATAGTTTAACCTAAGAAGTGGGGTTTATCATTTATTATAAATCATTAAGACTTGGCATAATCAGGCTTCACAGCTTAAGTATTTATATTACCCAGAAATATGAGTTTTTTTTTGTAAATACGGGCGTTATATAATATGTAATTTAGTTTATCCTTATTATAAAATTTTCATTTGAAGCGTGTTTGTAGAGTTTCAGCACCCTAATTTTACAATTCGCTAGCAGATTGTACATAACAGACAAAAAAAGTAAATTTCTTTTTCAATTTCTATATAAAATCTAATCATTCATTAAATTCTAATAATTGTGTCAATTACAGAACTGCAGAATTATGATATACGCAAAATTATACCTAGAGGTAAGTAACATGAATATAATAGAATAGAATAGAATGTCTTTATTGCTTCAAACATGGTATAAAGGTGATAATAATTACATATAAGGTCCACATGTTTCACTAAAAACTAGCATGCAATAATTAATTAAAGGATCTAGGATAAATTTCAAAATAATTCATTAATGTCATAAAAAATATTTTCATGCAGCCATTTAAATAGTTGATGATTTTCTCAAATTATCTGTCTTATGTCAAGAGCTCTCTAAGGTTCTAAGTTTTCATCTATAAGATAACATGTGTTTTTTATTGATAAACCAAGATTAAGGTTTTGTGAAGGAAATGCTTATCTTGATACTTAAAATTTTCGGCAAAAAAAAATTGACAATTTTAAAAGTTTATTTATATGTTATTTTGAAAAAGATGGCATAGCAACGAATGTCAGTATTGAGCACAATAAAATTAAAAAAAATAATTAAGTTACTTGTAAATTAGTGGGTTACATTATAGCACATGAAAGTTACCAGTTTCCATGAATACTTAAAAAGGTAAGTCAGCTTTCCATATACCTACATGTGCTCACATTTGTTTATAACGTCCGGCGCAAAACTCCAAACTACTGCACTAAAACATAATTACAATTGTTAGTGTTTGCTTGTTACAATTTTGTACTAAATTTACATACAATTACGATAACAAACCACGAAATCTAAAATTGTCGTCGTTTGTAAATTGATTTCAGTAACATAGGTATGAAACCAGGTGTTTCAATATTGTTTCTTAATCAAATATTAGTTAATTGTATTTGTGTTAATGTTGAAATTTAGCTGTAGCTAGCATTAAGCTGCACAAACAATAATCTACTTACATGTTGCTTGAACTCCAGTTTGGTAGAGTTTAGAATTCTGCGTGCTTTGAGTTTAACTGGAGTTACCTTTGATGCACGGTTAATATCATTTTGGATGGATCGTAGGAAACTTACAACCCTTCTTAAACAATATAACGCTAGCAAAACGCATTTTATGATTTGATTTGGTTGTTCAAAATTAGGGAGTGATTTTAAAATAATTTGTTTTCATCGTAAGGAATTTAAATTAACTTTTGTGGAGTTTCTGATAATAGGTAGTACATATGAATATTTGTAAATCGATCATTCTCCACATAAATTATTTTTTTCATATATTTCCGATCCGGATTCCGGTTGACAAATATTAAGCAGAATTTTGACCAATTCTGCTTAAAATGTGTAACCTTGAGTTTCAAAAGAGGGGTGAAGGGCGAACGCCTTTCTTTGAGATGAAGTATTGGGATGGCCATGATTAAAGAGTTTACAGGAAAGGAAAATTAGTATTTATAGGATCTAATATTAATCCTATAATTGATTCACTACTAATTTTCCTGTCTTATAAACTATAGAGTAAGATTATGTATTAAATTTTTTTTATTTAGTATGTGTTATATTGTTTACCACCGCCATCCATCATCCATCCCATCCATCATGGTCATTCATCCATACAAAGGTTGTCTGGAAGAAATTGCTTTAAGCAATAAGACCGCCCATTACGCATGCTAGGTTTGATTTTAGTAATAATAATTTTATATTTATGTTTATTGGTTGTGTGTAATAAAAAAATATATTCTATTCTATTTTAAAAAAAATATCATTTAATAAAAAAAATCTATGCATAATTAACAGATGCAAACACCATAACCATCCAAAAAGCTGCAACGCCGTAACCCCCTCCAATGCAGCTGCACTCAAATTATAGTGTCAATACAGCGCATGTGTTGAGAAAAATACGTGCTAAAGTGCTTGGAACAGATAGGGTTGTTACGATGAATGCTCCAGTTTTTGTCAGTTTTCGTGGGCGGCCAGCGTACCGGCCGGTTGGCTGCCGGCCAGGTTCTGAGCCCCCATTAGCTGTTGTGTCCTGTAAAGGTAAACCTTAACAGGTTTTTGTAAATAAAAAACCGTTTTTCCAGCTATTACGTAACTAGGTTTACCCATGAAAAAGATATTCATCAGTCACTTTGCTACCTTATACCAAGTATGTACTCTCCTTTAATTACAAAACCGCATTTTAATAATTTATCAGCTCGCATTTCCGAAATGAATTGAGAAAGCTCAATCTACAGTTAAATATTTTATATTACGTACCAAATAAAAATTCGTTTATTACATTTTCCGATAGCATTTTCTCGCATGGTTTTGTGCCAATATTCTTTTAAAGATATAACCGAACTTAATCATGTAAATTTTTACTGCTTTTCTTAAAAGCCTTATAAGTAGAACTACAAATAACGTGTTTCCCAATATTATTATTTATTTACTAATAGACATTTTACCTTGGACTGTGCCTTGATAATGGTCCTTGATTCAAAATTGATAAGCCGCTAAAGTGGAAACACGTGTAGGTTTAGGCAACCTCAATTGAAACCAATGTTACTATTAATGCCTTCTAAATGTCGCATTTGTACGTTTGAAAGTACATAATGAAAACGATCCTACAGTTTTGTCCCAATTTTCACTGAGTCTATTCATAAGACTGAAACCTCACAGAGTGAATCTCAGCTCTCCGTTTTGTAAGAGTTTACATTCAAACGGTGTTATACTTCCGACTAAATGAAAAGGTTGCCGCGTAAATGCTTTTATAAGTGTTTTAAGCTCTTACGAGTTGAAGTTGAGAAGAATGTTTTGATTTTTAACCGAGTTCTAAAAACGATGAGGTTTCTATGTTCGACTGTATATTTTGTTTTTTTTTTTATGTATAATAATGTATATATTCGTCAATTGTCAAAACATAAAATCTTTTTTATAGAGGAGATCACGCCACGGCTTTGGTGGCGGTGAAATACTCTATAGCCTTCCTCAGTAAAAGGGGCTATCTAAAAGTGAAATAATTTTACAAACTGGACCAGTTAGTTGTTCCTGTGATAAGCGCGTTAGAAAAAACAAACAATCACTTCAGTCTTACAATACTTATATAGATAACGCTTTCAAGTTGGTCCCATCAGAATCAAGTCAGGATCTTAAAGGGGTTGGTTCCCTTCATGTCTTTATTTGGAAAATATCCAATAATAGCAGAAAATAATGTTTTTCCAGAAACATTCAGATTTTATGTTGTCTTTATGCGCAATCAACAAAAATTATCTACCTTACTATCTAAAAGGAACGGTCCTAAAAATGTTGAAAACTTATCTAGCCCCTTAATCTCAATTAGATCTCTTTTTCTAAATTAACTTAAAGAGCAAAGAGAGATAAAATACATTTTAATCTCAAATTCTATTAAACATGAAAATACTATTTTCAAACAAATATAAAAAGATGACTGACCTTCGTGTCACCTACCATTTGCACCCATACGTTTGTAAACTTTGATAAACACAAACACATTTGGTACACGGATATATCTCAAAGCACAACGAATGGTACAATATTAAAATTATGCAAATATCAGCAGAGTTCGGGCCAACGCCTATTCTTCGCAACTATGCAGTGTAATAACGCAGCCGTATTACCATGAAGTTCGTAAAATTTACGAGGCGGTTACGTGGAGGCGTAAACGTAAACATGAACTCCATAACGTAACAAAACTGGAACATTTAGTAGACGTTCAAAGCGCTCAAGTGTTTCATTAGGATGGAAAAAATTCGGTTGTTAAATGGCGAATTTCATTTCGCAGGTTCATTAAATTGCGGGTTTATGTGTTTTTTATTACGGCATATGGAGACGCGAGGGTTTTGTTGGTAACATTATTCCCGTATTAGGGCTTTGTGATTCTGTCTTCATTGTAACGAACAATTAAACGGCGGATTTCGATAATACCAGTGTACCTTTATTTATAACTAGCTGTGCCCTGCGGTGCTACCCGCGTTATAATAGATGAAGTACTCTTAACCAACAACATATTTATTTGAATAAAGATTAATATTATTATGTTGATACAACTTAAACAAATTATTTCGACCAAATTAGGTACTTTAAAAACGGTTTTTGTGAGTTAATCTTAAAAGATAGACATATACTATCGCGGACTGTTTTTTAGATCATTAAAAGAGCTATTATTCTTTAATACATATTTTTTGTGTATTGAACCGTTTTCACGGCGCACGCAACGGAAGGCTTCAAAGATGAACAATTACTCCCGGTTTTTACACATTTACCACTATATCTTTGCTCCTATTGGTCGTAGCGTGATGTTATATAGCCTATAGCCTTCCTCGATAACTGGACTTTCCAACACAAAAATAATTATTCAATTCGAACCAGTAGTTTCGGAGATTAGCGCGTTCAAACAAACAAACAAACAAACTCTTCAGCTTTATAATATTAGTATAGATTTGTATCACGTTGTTTATAATTTTATATATAAGCAACGCTAGCTAGGCCTTTTAAGCGTTATCATTCTTATAATAAAAGCATACTATGCCGTTGAATCAGAAACACAATTTCCAACGAGCAATAAAAAAAGCAGTTTTTGTTATTGCGCTCGATTTTCGCGACCATTAAAATAAAATGGATTTACATATCCTTTATCTTGTTTGCCGTAACTACCATAAAATAACTTTGGTAATAACGCTCTAGTACGCTCCTTTTTATTTCGACGAGTACCTACATGTTTTTTTTTATTCTTTGAGAGAAATAATTATGTTTTTTTCCTTTTCTTACATTACGTAGGGTCGGCACACTTATTCATTTTCCATTTCTTTCTATGAGCCGTCATTTCAACACACACTTATTTAAACACATCAGTCACAGTAAATTTATCTACTCTTTCAAACATTATCCAACAATACATATTTTCGTCACATGACTTTCATCCTATACCATAAATAACTAATACCTACTGTCCAACTTATCCGTAACCGGCACTACTTTGAAAATTAAATAAAAGTTTCTCATTATTTCAAGCATTTACTTAATTTACTTTGCTCTAGTCAACCTATTATCTACACTCTATCTCATAGGTTACTTCTTGTTTAAGTAAGCAAGAGTTGGTACATTTCGGTAGTCATCTTCAAAAGAAATCTCAAGAAAATAAAATTTCTTGATACAAAATAAGTTAACATCTCTTGTCTGAGCGAATATTGCTCTCAACTCTTATTTATTTTGAACTTTTCACTTAAAACTAGTAGACAAGTCTACGGTTTTTTACAGACAAAATCTTTTCCACACTAAAGTTTTGAAATAATACAAACAAATGAACACCGTTTTTGTTAACTAGCTACAAGCTCTTTCAATTCAAACTTTCAAGAAACTTGTTAAATAAGAATGTGAAAAGAAACAACATTTGTAAAAGTTAAGCCTCCACTCACCTAGGCACTGCTGGGCTGCTCAAAACGTTCAAATAAAGCAAAGTTAATCTTTCTTTTATGTTTTCATTATGTAGGTTTAGTCTTAACTGGAACGAATGAGACAGCTTTCTCACGCGAAATCTGATTAAGTGTCGCAGGCTACGGCGGCGACATCAGTCAGTGGTGAACGTATTGTCCGAGACAAATAGCTGCGGTTCTTCACCTACACCTATTGTAGTCAAACTCACCTACACCTATTGTAGTCTACATACCTTTGTAGACTGTGTAGACTTAAAACTTACAGTGCGATAATTGATATAAGCCCGAACCTTTTTTGATTTAGTTTTTTAAGGAACCTTACATTTGCTGACAAAATAAAGAGGTGAATTAAACTTGAATGCTTAATGTAACTAGTATATTTAGGAAATCAATGAAACCGCTGCTTTTTTTACGAACATAGAATTATTAACGCTAAAATAAGACACTTACATACATACATAATTATTATGTAATAAAATACTTGAGCAATGTATGTACATTGCTGAAGTATTTTTGTATAACCTATTGTGTATTAATAGGAAAAGAAAGGAAACTCTTGAATAAGGAAGTAGGTTTATTCTTATCTCAAAATAATTTTGAATTATATATCACGCTTTCGTTACGATAACCCTTTATCGTATTTCCATCGGTATCTTGAACACAAAAATCGTGGCACAGCTTACGAAGTAGTTCCAATGGTAAATTTGATAGCCGGGCTTTGACCTTAGTTGAGGTAAAAATATTAAACGTATACGAGTACCTGAGCTCCAAGTTCAGTTACCTATTGGGATCTTGAGCTATAAGTACTTTATTTTCCTTTTACACGTGGATTCGAACTGTTCGTTCACCTTCATTAAGGGGTATCGGAAAATATGTTTTATTTTTCCGAGTAGTTTTTTAACTGTGAAGTATTTAAAATAAAACAATTGTACGTCTAATTCACCATCAAGTCAACTTGTAAGTATATTTTTTTTATTTTGATATGACATTAATAAAGGTCTAAATCAAAAAATCTGTACATGTTCTACGAAAATTACAAAACAATGTACATTCTAATTCATTTTGAAGCCAACAAGTAGCAGATAACAATGTTTTAATAATAATTTCGTGCTAGACTTAAAGTATATAAGTAAGTGTACACCTTTTTATTTAATTGTTTATTAATAAGTACCATAAAAATCGTGACGAAGTTGACTTTTAAAGGCCCTTAACATTGGCCCAGAATCAGGATATCTTTTGTAGCTAATCAATTGGGAGTAGGACGCAATTTTAATTATTTAGGTCGGTCGATGCTTTTATTTTTAATAAAAAGCTTTAAATTACGAAGGTTTTGATTGATTTTGGTAGACTAGCGTTGCTACGCGCCGTAGCGAACACAAAAATCTAAATAATAAGGCACTTTAATTTTTGAGGTACATAGAGCGAAGGCTACTTATTAGGTAACACATAGTTTAATTTTCGTTAATGTTTAATTTGCGTATGTTTAAGGTAAATGTTTGTGGACTATTGAATGGTTTTTACTCTATATCTTTTATAAGGTATACTTCGACTCTATAAAAGAAAATAAATAAGTTTCTAAGTACATAGGTTGTACATAATAATGAAATCCATCTGTCATATATATACATTACCATCCAGCCGTCCGCAGTCGTCAGCTTGGACACAAAGCCCTCCATTGATTTTCAGCTATGCCGGTCCGTGACCACCACTTTTTATCAAATTATTCGACTTTTTTTTGATGGGCGTCGAAACCATTTTCCTTTCGGCGGTTTTTATTCGAAAACCCCAACCCATTTGTTCTTTATCATCCGGCCTGCCCTCTGCCACTTCAACGTTATTTGTCATATCACGTCATATATAGATGGAGGTTTTGTCTGTTCACGTCCGTAAGTATTAAACCTCTGAATCCTCCTCCTCCTCTGAGGTGAACACGTGACCTCCGGGTGGTGCTATGAACAGACTCTGGTGGTAGGCTTCGAGCGCGGCTTGTCACCACCCTCCGGGCTGGGCCAGTGCGTGAAACGATATTTTCGTGATTCGTAATGTGGCCCGGAGAAGCCATCTACTTTCTAGGTTTACTTAGACCGCACATCGTCACTTAACATCAGGTGAGATTGTGGTCAAATGATGGCTGAATTAGTATAAAAAAAAACTTTAATACACACACCAAACCAAGCAATACAATAAGATAATAAAAACTAAACCTAGAATGACTGAACCTAGAATGCGTAATGGGCGGTCTTATTGCATATAGTGAATAAAAATTAAACATTTAAAATGTGGTTTGGTGTAAGTAAATCAGCAAATTGCATAAGGCGGAAAGTCAGGTAATTAACTATGGGATTATAAACAACCAACAGAATCCTCTCAGCCTATTGCGGCTCCTCTTACTCCGATGCTTCAAGTCTACTCATACACCGCTAGAAGCCCTCTACTAATTAATTTACATACCCTTCGCTATCGTCTCCAAAAGCTCGAGAATATTCTAGTTACAGCATTACGAAGTTGTAGATAGACTTGGGAATTTACAAGTACATTCCAACCCGAGAGTAGTAATTGTTTTAATGTGCTACCCTCATTTTAGGCCAGTGTGTCAGGGCTTGCAAATATGCAACCTTCGCGTCTTGCTCTTGCTATATATCTCCCACTTGACGTGCGAAAACAATAACTTCTCAAGTACTACCTGAAATACTCCAGCGGCCCCAAGACAGGACCGGAAAATACCCTTACTATTGTTTAAGATATAGCGGCTTAAGAAAGGGCGCAAAAGTCGATGGAAATGTTATCTCTAAGTAGCTACTATTAGGGCAATATGATAGCTGTCAGTTTGAGAAACGTTTAAGTACGACCACTTTGTGAAATTACGTTGTACCCTAATTTCGTACCGCGTATAGTTAGGAATATCTTTAGATTAAATATTGAATTACATGAGATGTACAGCGCAAAGTAACAAAGTACATTGACTTGTCAAGATAATGTTATTTTACCTACGACGTATCGGATTTGACGCCAAAGTCAATGAAAACGAGTTCAATACACCTGTAAGCTTATTGTTTACGGTGGCTGTGGAACGTCTGAAGTCTAAGCGCTTTATTCGCTTTGCGTGAGCTCTTCTTTCGTTACGCTGTCTATAGTGATTTAGATAGAATTATGAGGATTCATTATAGATTATGCAAAATCGAAAAATCTGATTATGCGTCTGTTCAGATAATTTTACGAGTCAACAGGTAAAAGAGCAATGACTTTAAACAAAAATCGTTACTTGAATAACTTGGTTAAATTCGATAAAATTAGAAAGTTCAAAGCCGTAATTGTGTTTTATTTGTTATTTTTACGTAAATAGAAACGTGCGTGAAATGGACTTAAATAAACTAACAGGTAGCCACAAAGTTTGCCTCTATTTACCTATTTTACCCATTTTATATAAAGCATCATATTACTTGCAGCGTTTTGCTTGCTGACTGGAGTTTCTTCAGTTAGATTTTTTTTGTATTTATCTTAAAAATTTTGCTACAAAACTCAACAATTTACCGTATTTATCTTAAAATTATCCTACAAAACTCAACAATTTACCTCTAACTCGATTCAACAAAGAATTCAGCCTAAACAGTCAGCATTCAACATTTATGCTACCCGCTCGGTATAAGACCACAGCCTTCTTCCCAAAAACAAAAGATAACCTTACCGAGCTTCACCCAAGAGAGCATTGTTATGGGCGATCAAATACAGTTTACAACGCCTGGGGTCTGAGCTTAGCAACTTTATATGCATCTCTGCGCTTGGCGACCAGTTGCGACAACTTTATGCTTATACACCACAAAACTTTATGCGACTTTAAAGTCTATTCAACTGCAATAGGTGTTACATAGTATCCAACATGTTCTGTTACTTCTGAGTGCCACCCTACAACGCTCACGGTTGCAGAATACAGAAAGAAGTTCCATATTCAATTTAATGTGGCGTCAAGTTGTTTAGAGGTAGTAAGAATTTTATTATAATTATAAAAAGAAAATTACGTTTTTTTTTATTTTTAAGATCTTTCATAAATAAGAATTTTATTATAATTATAAAAAGAAAATTACGTTTTTTTTTATTTTTAAGATCTTGAAAACCTTTGTCTTTGTCTTTGAAGATGCTATTACGATATCTTACTTATATTAATAAAATCTTGTGTCTGGATGCTCGTGTAAAAGTATTAATAAGCGAAGAGCATTTTATTAATTAGGTAGGTACGTAATAAATTCTAGCTTTTTGCAATGTGTATAAAATTTACAACTGAATAAGAGCTATGAAATACTCCTTTAGTAAACAAAATTTAAATCTCGCGAAGCTAAGCTCTTTGCACCCGCAGAGCAAACACCCACTACAAAGGACAGTAGGTAATCTACATACAAAGAGTAGTGCAAAAGGTGGAAATCACATGCTAATTCCCGAAATGAGAGTAGAGACGGAACATATCAGTTGCACGCCTGAGAATTTCAAAGGCCCCGTTGCAAAGGTTTCCAAGCGAAATATTTATGGCTCCCCAGGTACTCTGTCTCTTTGTAAATTATGAGGAATTTTTCGTTGAATGGGCATGAAATTATGAAGGCGTAAATTTGAGTGGTGCGAATGTTTGTGAGTAATATTATTTTCAGCACCCTGCAACCCGCGGCATGCTCTGCGGCTCATGTTTTTACATGAAGCTTCCGATTGAAATGTAAATTGGATTGAAATTGGTCGGCAAAGCCAATGTTCCTATTACAAACAAAAATTGACGAAAGTTATTTTCTGTACACTTGATGTCAGAAAAATTATCACATAGATTGGATACAAACACAAACATGTTCGTTAATTATTGCTTCACATGCATAGTGAGTAATTAAGCGTCAGAGGTAATCAGACTCATGGGGATACTGAACATGATAGCAGTAATTAGACATCAACATAATTAGCTGGATGTTTAAGGAGATTTTATTCGATTATTAAGTTGTTTCTGAGTTTATAATCACAAGCGGCACACTTATAATTAATATTTAGGTAAGATATAATTACCTAAAATGGGCTGCTTGGATTGTATCCAACTAAAATAAATATTTCGAAAACTGTACGTAATAAAAACATCCTCGATCTGCCACTCTTGTATAACTATTATCAAATTGTAACTAAATGATTTGAGAATTTCTCTTCTACCTGCAAACAAACCGGAAACTAACATTAAACTATGTTTGATATCAAATATTTGCTTTTGCACAAGTAGGTATTATTTAACATTTGATATTTGCATATAAAAATATTACATCATGTTTTTAAACACAAATAAAGCTCTGATGGTTTTTAATTCATTGCCAATATTTTATTGGATGTCGGGAAAGGCAGATTAAATAAAAAAAATCACCTGTTAAAATGTGACATAATACACATTAAAGATAAATCACAATAATCATTTCATTGAGTGAAATTAGTTTAAAACAAATATTATAACTAGTTTATGCAGTTAATAACATGCGTAATACGTTATATAAAAACAGGAACAATAAAATAGTGAAAACAATTAAAATTAAATTAACAATATATTTTAAATAGCTGTTAATAATATTGAATGAAATTCTCGACCAATTCAACCACCCAGATACTAACCTGACTGAACCATAGAATACATTAATGTTTTAGGAAACCGAACATTGTAATTCCATCTACCGCATATATCACTCGTGGTAACTAGTATACATTGTTCATGATGATTATATACTCAACACTAAACCATTATCTGTAGTCTAATATGAAAGACAAAATCAAGATTTGGCTCCAAAGGCGATTCGTGATAAAATCTGATAAATGCATTTAAGCGGACGTTGGCATTTATCCAAAGCTCGTAAAAATTCAGAGGACCTTAAATTTCTTATACGTTTACTAAGGACGTAGATATTTTGTGACATTCTCTAAGGAAGAAGTGAAGGAGGGCTGAATTTGCTCATTAATTAGATCTAGAATACTTAATTAGGAACTGTTGTTCAAAATACTTTAAACAAAGCTAGCCCAGTAAACAATAACTCTAAAAGTTTCGGAACGCAAACAAAGACCGTTTGACGATGGAACTCAATTAGTTTTCTTCCTTGAAAATCGAATGAAATCAAATTCCAAATAAAGCAACCGCAATTGAAAGTTGTTTTGTTTGTTCTTGTTGCTTATTTACAAAGGGGGTGGAAGTTGGAAGTTATTGTTCGTCAGCCGTGACCGCCGGAGCCTGGAGAGCTCGCCCAGTAATTGCCTCATTGGCCGACATCGTTATTATCTAATTACGTGTTCTTGAACTCGTTCGGGGTCCCAAGAGCACTTTTTGCGGGAATTTCGCCACAAAAACAAATGGAAATCGCTTCTAATCTTATATTGTGAATCGTTCTCTGTTTCATAATAAAGCAGAATGTTTTTCGGAGGACATCTGTTGAGTTCGTGAATTATTATGTAGCAAAAATCTTGATCTAACAGAAATGTTGGATAGTTTTTCTCATAAATCATTTACTTTAGCCGTTAGAGTAGGCACAGTAGTATACACACTACCCTTATTTACATCAAGAAGCTAAACAAAATGTATCCTTAATTCTAATATGTACAGAACCATCAGCTTATCAAAATTAAGTTATCGAAACGTCCAAACACCATTTAAGAAAATCCACACGCCATGTGGAGTTTCTAAAATTCTAAATCTAACCACGCTATATTCAATTGGCCATAATCTTTACGTGATGGAATATATGTACTTAACATAACAACATACAATAACAAGGATACAACAATATAAATACTGTTCAGTAAATTTGCAAAATCAACCCAAGCCAATAAATCCTCTCCTTCGTTCGCCCAACGAGGGAACACAAAATTGTCATAACGTTTGTAAACGCATTCATTGACTTTCTGCACAAAATATGCTTCTATTCTCTTACTTTTACATATTAAATTCAAACCATAAAATATAAAAAGGCTACATAAATTTAAAATAAGAGAAAATGTATAACACAGTAAAAGTTTTGGTGTTTTGTTAGTATGCGTCGGAATATCGTCACCCCAAAGATGTAGCAAGTACAAATTACATAGTAATGTAAAAGACACTATACAAAAACGCATCGATCTCCTTACGTCTAAAAATGAAGTGCAGAAGTTGAGTGTCGCGAACACAGCAATCGGCCAAATGAATGTTGCGGCGAGACAGTCGCCCTCTCGTTTGAACGTGAAAGTCATTACTTGTTGTTTCGTTACATTTTGGTTCATTTCATGTTTGTAATGCACGAGTTTCCATCCACCGCTTTTGTCATCAAAAGCTAAGAATGGCCAATAATCGAATTCTAGGCGGAATGCTTGCATTTGGTTTTCGTTGGGTCCGAATTCCAGAGAGCATACAAGTGTTTCATACGGCCAGTTTGTTACGTCACTAGAACATCTTATCCAAAAGTAGATATCCGGCGTAGCGCAAATAATAATACCTTTGTATTTAATTAGACATTTAGTGTAATAATTCTCGTCAATTCTGCGATCATATTCGTGAATGCTGTTATGAAGCTCGGTACTCGGACTCCAGATTTTGTCTCTACTCAACAAGGTATCATTGAGTCCGTCGTATTTTTCCGTATCCCACTTTAGCCTTTCATCCGTCCACTCATAGCGAAAGGAGCCGAATAGAAAAATTGTCGCTTGATCTATTATTTGAAATCTCATGAGTCTAAAATCAAAGCTCACTTTCAAAATTTCCGTACAGTTATTTCTTTTTGGCGGTACCTTCTTGTTGTAGTTAAGCAATATTTCATCCTGAAGCTGTTTCTCCAATATTCTTGGGTCATTTTGATTCGGTGAAACACAGGTTTTGTCACAAATCAACGCTTGAATATTAGGCAGTAAGAACAATAATGTAAATTGTTTCATGATTGAATATGCACTGATGTGGTAGGTGTTATGAATACATTTTTAATACTGAAATTTATTTAAATAATCGTAACTGGATATTTTCATGTGATACCGCCCACTATTAGAGATCTCTGGTAAAAGTATCGGCGCAGGTTTGACCTGCATTTATGTCTAAATTTTATTATAAGCATTTACCATCTTAGTTAAGATTCAATTTCTTACAGCAAAAATTATGCACGCAACATTACGCGAGTTTATAAAACATTTAAATTAGTGCTAATTCTGTTTAATAACAGTTGAATAAAAGCTTTTCACCCTTGTTTATCCTTATAAAAGTCGCAAAATAAGCCTTAAATAGGCTTATTGTGTGTTTTAGTCAATTCAGTTATATATAGCCAGAAATAGCAGTTTTTATGAATAGGAGCGTAATAATTAACATCCATACACGACACAGATGTTCTACACGAATTGAATCTGGCTTCCAATTTGTATTTATATGTACATATTATATTGTATTAAAATAAGTAGGGTGCATTAAAGTATAATTTTATATTATAAATAATAATAAATAAATAAATATTTCCAGACAATGCACACAACAACATCTAGCCCCGTGGTAAGCTATTAGCTTGTGTTACGGGTACTAGATATCTGATATACTTAATATAATAGTCATAGATATTTTTTATTATAAAATTTTATATTAAAATTACAAAATCCATTCTGAACCCTGCAATAAATAACTTGAGTGGATATTGATATTTAATTTATCAATGCAATCATAAAAAAACAGCTGTTTTTTGTTTGTAGCATGTAAAAACATTTCCAATAACATTACTAATGATAGCTTATAATTATCAAGCCGCTTCGAGTTACGGACAAAAAGAGCGTCATTGATGCTATCAAATACACCGCTTGTATTTAGCTTACAACAATAATACATTTATCGAAGAACATAAATTCAGCATAAATTGGCGTATACAGATAGAATGAAAAATTTCGTTCTATATTCACTTAAAACTTTTAAACTACTGTTAGCAGTTTCAAGCCGGTTTCTGTTATAAATAGAGTGATTCAAGTAAAGGTTTAGATACGCGCCGAGTCCAAGGCAGTACGCCTTCTGAATCTGACCCTTGATCCAGCTTCCCAGCGAGAGCCTCTTAAGGTGTTGGTCGAGACTCTTCGCTAAGTTATGAATGAAGAGCTTATATGTTGACATCATCATCATTGTCAACAACAGACTGTAAATAGTAAAGAATAAGACTAAAACGTTTGACGAATTTTCCCCAAAGAGCGCCATTTCGATCTATCTTCTGCTTTCCGCATCGACTCGATCTTCTGCAAATTGTCACATCACCTAGTTCAAGAACGCCCTACACGCTTTCCTAAACGCATAGATACGTACACGAGTTTACGTTCCTATCACTGATTTTGTAGTTCAGTTATTGCTGGGCTTCGGGTATATACGAAGCTGAACGAATCGACTGCTGAACACCACAATGTGCACCCGAGTCGATCATCCATGGTGTGCGGAATACGGTAAGAAACACTGTCCTGTTAATCCTACTAATAATATATACGCGAAAGTTTATGAGGATGTCAGTGCGTGTGTTTGTTACTCTTTCACGCAAAAACTACTGAATGGATTTTGATGAAACTTCACAAAAATATTGCTGACATATCAGAATAACACATATTAAATACCAGTTTTTGCGGGAAAATACAATTATTGCGAGCAAAGTTCATTTGAGTCAAAATAGGCATGGACATATTTGTTTTCCCAGTAAAGGACAAATTTATTATTACGCCAGCAAAGCCACTGGCAAGCAGCTAGTATTTTCATATAAAATACCAACACAAGATCCTATCAAAATTTTACAAAACTAAAACAGCATAAATGTTGTAGTGTATTGTTTTGGAATTTTGCATTTCTGCTTGGTCTATTCTGAACTGTTATTATAACTTACAGTCAATATTATTATTTCTAAGCATAAATTCTTTTAATCAAAATGCAAAGACAGCCTTTCTGAACATGCAAGCTTTCGACGGAAATTCAATAAAGACTGCCGTTCGTTGTCCACTTTGACGAAGGCAATATTATAATACGAGCTCATGCTGAACATACAATGTTTGCTCAGAGCAAATCCGACTTACAAGAGAGTATAGCGCAGCTTCACTATTAAGGTTGCTTCAAATTTTCCACTATAATACTGGGGACTTTTTTGAGGACTTCAATCTGTTCAAGTAATGTTCGCTTTTGAAATTATTTTTGAAGTGGCAGTTACCATTCTTATTTAATTAATTTACTTAATATTATAAAAATAAATTGGCAATTTTTCAGATTTTGTTTTTTTTTTATTATTATTATCATATTATGTTTTACATTATCTTCTTTTTTTTATTATTTATAAGCCTTCATTTGACCACAATCTCACCTGATGTAAAGTGACGATGTGGTCTAAGATGGAGCACGAAGGCCTAGAAGATGGCTTCTCCGGACCACATTACGAAACACGAAAAAATCGCTTCACGCACTGGCCCAGCCCGGAGGGTGGAAAATAAACGTCATCATAAAATAAGCTTTTCAATGCAAGGTCGTTGCCACGTCTTAACTTTATCCTCCATGAGCGTTCATGATTAATTTTGTCTGTATCTGAGGTCAAGTTTAAAAGATAAGTAACATAATGTTATCTGTATTTACATCTACATTCGCATTTTGTTATACCTGAAGACGGTGGTCTTTGTAATTGTATAACTTGTAATGAGGTATGGAGTTTTGCTCATTAAGATTCATTAAGCTGCTGAGCGCGCCATAATCCAACTGTTATTAGTAACTACTGTAAAGTTAGACATCATAAATTTAAGTTCAAGCGTAGTTTCCCTAATAGGCCACATTCACGCAGGCTTATTATGGCGTTTATCATAATAACTTTTCGGCTTATTTTGCATAAAACCGCCCCTTACATTAGCAGTTAAAATTGCCTTGTTTCGTAACATTGGGTTTCGGCTACTTTTAAACGCCCTAAACAGATTTGTTGGTCCGCCTTTTGGTTTGGGCTTAGTAACTTTTAATAACTAGCATCCCCGTTCGCGCAGTAGCAAATATTTAATGAATGTATCTTATATTATATAATAGGAGAAACGTTTATTATATGTGTATTTTAATTTATAATAGACTTCCAGAACAATATAAGCAGTTAAATGGATATATTTTTAAGACAAAATTATGTAGTTGGTTGCTCGAAAAGTGTTTTTATAGCCTTAGTGAATATTTAAATTATGACATGTAATAAAAAAAATAATTATATTTAGAATTAACATATGCACGCCTACATGTAGGCTGAATACATTGACTTTTTACTTTTTAAGATCCGACATGTATTAATAATTTTGTATTCTTGCAAATAAATCATTTCATTTTATTAAAGATTGTTAAAACATAATTCAGATCAGATTATTTGGTTGACTGTTTGCAATGTTTCTTACTGGAAGTCCATAATACTGGTATTTCCGGCGTCCTTTGAAATAGATGGTAGTGCATTCAAACAAACGCGGGCACACTCTATTGGATCCAATCCTACCTTAAGGTTGAACCTACCTTAAAATAATAATCCTATTTTAAGGTTAAACCTACCTTAAAATAATAATCCTATTTTAAGGTTGCACCTACCTTACAATAATGTAAGAAAGACACTAAAAGTATCGTATATATAATATATTTCGGGCATATTAAGCTTTATAAGCCGTGTTGGCTAAGTGGGAGGACACTCGACTTTCATTCCGAAGGTCGTGGGTTCAAACCCCGCCACGCACCTCTGGATTTTTCTTCTTGAGAAATGTATGTGGGCCTTAAACACGTGCTTTAACGGTGAAGGCAAACATCGTGAGGAAACCGGCATGTTCTGAGAACTTTAAAAGAGTTTGAAGGACATGTGACATTCACCAACCCGCACTTGGCCAGCGTGGTGAATTAAGGCCAAATCTCTCTCGTCAAGAAGTCCATCACAGAGTCTCTCAGACGTTAATAGGGTGATGATAATGAGCTTTAATTTTGCAGTTGGCTACGAAACATGGTTAAACATAAAATTGTTATTTCATAACCCAATGGATGTTAAAAGAAAATAAACCGACGTTACGAATCTCAACCTCAAGTTTTCCTTGGATTTAATAGTTAATATTGTAGATACATATAAAAACTTACGTACAATAGTTTAAAATCACGGAGTGCATACCTGAAAAAATAAATTTAAAATATTAACTTTCACTTTATGTTTCAAATGCGTCTCTTAAAAAGAACACAAAGAATAATAATGATAGTTCCGTTAATAGTTGAGAGTTATTTTTGATGTTGTTGTTTTTTTTCAGTACTATTGTACACTCAACTTTTAACGATACTGATATTTTTCTCAGTAGAAATTAATTAAAATATCGTACACAGCACAATAGAAAATCAGACGGGCAGATTTTCCTGAAAATTTAAATAGCATATGAGCCGCCATAACATTCACAATACTTTATAAAAATCGGCAGTCTGAGTTAGCAACACTAGATGTTGCCAGTTATAAACTAAATTCCTAAAAGGTGGAGGTTATCTGTGTTTAAGCTTTAGGGATAAACCATGAGAGAATTATATAATGTACCTAACTAGAACCTTTTTTTCCTGCAGCGAATAGGGTTACAAACTCTACATTGCGGCCGAAATCGCCATCATTAATGTTACTACGAATTTAGTAATAAATCTAAATTTAAAATTTATGAAGTACCCCTGATTCCAATTCCTTAATTTCCTTAAAAGTAAAACACCATCATATTTTGTAATGTACACCCGATGCGCTTTCATTTGAGAAATTCATTCCCCACTCGAGAATATTTGCAGATTTTCGGTTTTCCTTGAGCTATGATGTCCCAGACAGACACACGGACAGACAGACACGTCAAACTTATAACACCAATCTTTTTTGGTCGGGGGTTAATAATAATTGAAAATAAAAATTAAAAACCGTCTCCTGTAAATAAAGTTGTTTGTATATGTGACCGTCTTCGTAGGATACGACGAAATATAAGACTATTTTATGACTAAATCGTCCACTATATGTCCTAGATACTGCCAAAGAGAATATAAGCACTACGTTGATACTGCATTAAGTAAGTCAGAGATAATATCTCGCATCTATCTATGGTTTACATAGACGAAAGACATATTGTGCTCTCAATTGAACCTGACCACTTCGTTCGTCAATCAGCCTACAGTAAATTAGAAACGTGTGTGGTTTTCGTACTACGTAGGTTTCTACGTCTCTCTAGATAATTACGTGGCCAGCATTATTTCAAGTTACTTCATGAAAGCATAGACGAATTTGAATTTCGTCTAAAAGCCATCAAATTTGGTTATTTTGGTCAAACAATATTAAATGAAATATTTATATATTTTATGCCATAAATAATTATAATTTAAAACTTCCCAGCCCATTATTTGACACCAATCTAAGTACTACTTCATAGATTCAGATTTGAGTTTTCGTATTTTTTTTGTTTGGTTGTCGTTTATATTATTGTCTTTTATTTTATATACTACCAACCTAAAAAAATATGCTTTAACCCTGTAAGCATCCGTGAAACCATTTTCATAGACGTGGCATTCTCGGTATGCCGTCTATCCAACGTAGACGTTGACAGCACGAAATAGATTGTCAGCGCATACCGATTCTAAAATATGCAACAATTCAATACCTTGACGTTGCACGAGTTGAATCTTCGATCTGCTGTTTGCTAAGCGCTCAGCCCTAACTTGCTTTGACATTTTGCTGGGAAAACATTCCCTGTGGAACAAAATGGTTTAGCTTGAGAGCTGAGTTTGTTTGTTTCTGAGCTTAGAATAAAAGGTTAATGCTATTTTAAACCGTAAAAGTCCTTACAAATACATCAATGCCTATAATATACATTATTCATTTGAAGTCTAGACTTTAACCCTTACGTCACAAAACAAGAACGACAACAAATTAATAGAATAGTACTTTACCATTATTTCCAATTGTCCAATTGAGCATAATTCTATACGTAAACAGGTTATTTATAGTTTCTATTTTATTTTCTAAATAGTGCTTTTTCATTTGGAAAACTATTGAAAATATATGAAATTAGCTAAGAATATTAACGTCTCTTAGAGAAAGTAGGAAAGAATGAGGAATTTAAAAGTTTATATTTTTTTCATACTATATTATTATAAAGGCGAAAGTTTGTAAGTATGGATGTTTGTTACTCTTTCACGCGAAAACTACTGAACCGATTTTAATGAAATTTGGTACACAGAATCTCTAGAGCCTGAAAAATAACATAGGCTACTTTTTACCGCGGGAAAATCCATTATAACGCGGGTAACACCGCGGGGCACAGCTTGTATTTCATAATAAGGTAACAAAATTCTTGAATTCAATTAATTTATTTTGTTCCATATTATCAAAGTATATGTATTTTGGTAGTAGAATATGTTATATAATATAAATGATAATATGTGTTGAGTGTTCTTAGTATATTAAAAATACGATTCTTGGCACGTGATAATACATTCTTTACTGACTGGCTGGCTGGTTTGACATGCCACAATTTAGATGTCGATTTATGTATGCTTTTAATTACTTCACTGCAAATTTTATAATAGAAACGCATATCACACATCTACACATAGGCTAGCATGTTTCCTGAAGTCCAGTTTTATTATTTTGGGATATCTTAACAGCAGTTAGAACAGGACTGTGGTTAACGAAGCCACATAACTTTTAAGTGGCCTCTGGGGGCACAAGTTCTATCCATCCGTTTATCCCCAAACAACAAAGTTATTTGTTGAAGTGTCTAACCTAAAACGTTGATGCTTACTCAACTTTGATGCCGGTTGTTGCGATACATTACAGTATTAGGAAGCACTTACAGCGCTCAAGTATTGATGGTTTCATGTTTCTTAGTTAATGATACCTATTTTATTCAAATCTACTATCTTATCTAAAACCTCTAAAACGCGTTTATAAAGCTTCAGAATATAACCAGCTTTAATCATGTGATCTTATTATGCCTTCTCTCTTGCCACTGAAACAATAAGTAGGTACAATATGCGTCGCTAACTGGTAACCCTCTTGCAATAGTAGTTTGTATGCAGAAGGGTTCAAAAGTTAGCGATGCATACTACTACAGTCAACAGCAAAAGATACTGATGAAATAGGTTCCTAAAATAATATATATGTCGAATTGTAAGGGAGGCGCCGACCTACACAACGATCGCTGGCATAATCTAACAGACTGCCGACAGGCAAGAACAGCAATGCCAGACCTTAACTCAAGGCAATCCAAACGCCTATTAAACCTTAAAAGAACGGACCTTCGAGTCCTGATAGGAACTATCACAGGACACATCACCCTCAACAAACACCTCTATAACATAGGATCCACGGACAGTTCACTCTGCAGAGGATGCCTCAACAAAGACGAAACAGCTGCCCACGTCATCCTGGAATGCGAGGGAGTAACAGCACAGCGACGTGAAATCCTTAAGAACCCAAGGTCACTCCGAGAAGCCTGCGAAGACCCCAGGAAACTTCTGCGCTTTTGGTCGGAGTTGGGCTGGTTACACTAGCGCCCCACTCCACGCACAATGGACCACCTTTGAGTCTAAGTGCGGAAAAACAGGGCCCCCCTAACTAACTAACTAACTAAGGGAGGCGCCCATCGACAACGATTTATTATTATTATTATTTTTTAAACTGGTATCTCCGAGTATTGAGTATTTTAATTCGTTCTATTTGTGAATGGTTGTAATTTAATTTATTTAGTTGGTACACTGGAAACGCAAGCGATTGGCGAACAGCTTTTCCCCCTCTCTAGGACATGGCCCTTGGCGGTATTTGAAGGTGGTTAATTAAATAGAGTTCAGTTGAGAACACGAGACCTCTTTTTTGGAACCGTCACCGAGTAAACATCTCCGCCAAGAGACTTGTCTGTTTCCGTGCCTCCAAAAGTTTTATAGCCTAAGTAGGCTTGTACGTTAAAGTTCAAAATTCCTTTGTTTATAAAGTGGAGTAAACAAAAATAATAGTATTTGGCGAAGTGTTTTCTTTCTCATCAAATAATCAATTCATTGGTAAAATATAAGTCGAAAATAAAATATAAATAATACATGTCAATTCAAATGTAAAATCATATTTAAAAAATAAATTAAGGTTATGTCAATCCAATCCAATACAATTAAAAACAGCAACAAAAATTATAATTATAGTTCTTTGTCAAAAATGTCATCTACGAATGCCCGCTCGATAAACCAGACCTTAAGTTTGTGCTTGAATGAGGCTAAGCTAGCATCGTTATAACCCCGTCGCTATGTCCGATGGCCCTGAAAAAGACCAGTTTCTGTCACGGCTGCCGGATTCGACAAAATAAATTAATAAATTATTTAATCAATAAATTAAGTGAAAACTTACTGACAATTGTAGTTTATTCTAAAATGTATCTATGTAGTATATCAGTCACCTAACACCCATAATACAAGCTCTGCTTAGTTTTGGGTTAGGTGATGATGTGTGAGTAGTCCGGAAATATTTAGTTATTTATTCGAAGTAAGGGAATAAATAACGAGTTATAAGCAAACCAAGGTTCGAAAAAAATGCGAACACATTTATTTCAAATTAACCTCGGTTTTGTTATGATCATTTACTTTTGACTGATTAAACTCAATTAGAACTGATACTTTAGTATAACTTGTTACATGTGGTTAAAAATGTTTTGAAAAGTTGATTTTGATCACTTACATGTAAATGTAACACAGTAATGTTGACTGTACATTGATTGATAGAATAACTCGACGTCTTTGATACCTTTTTTTATGTTTGATAGGCCTTCATTTGAC
Source organism: Gymnoscelis rufifasciata (assembly GCA_929108375.1). Lineage (NCBI taxonomy): Eukaryota > Metazoa > Arthropoda > Insecta > Lepidoptera > Geometridae > Gymnoscelis > Gymnoscelis rufifasciata. The sequence continues at coordinate 6,081,281 of OV815303.1, forward strand.
CACAACCTCACCTCTGATGTAAAGTGACGATGTGGTCTAAATGGGACATGAAGACCTAGAAAAAATCGCTTCACGCACTGACCCTTACCTCTCGTTGGACGAGTCTTAGCTTTGATAAATAAATGTGCCATAATATTACTTTTCCCACAAAACCCATAGATTTTATATAAATTCCCTAAAAATAATTTCTTTTATTAAATATTTCGCATCGTCACAAAAGCGGTTTGGCTTTTGTGATGGCATATTTTCAACGTTTTCACATTTCCGACAAGAATCAACCACTAATGACGAAATAGCTGACTTCCAACGAGATATAATAATGAATGGTAACCGCCGCGGGTTGTGTGTTTGAACTGTCGGATCTTGAATGATTTCAATTAATTTTGCCTGCATGATACCAAAATAATGTGTCTAAATGAACATAACATTTAAAACAAAACACATTTGAATTATAATATACCTATATTCTATAAGTCCATATTATAAATTAAAACCTCCCTCTCCGCCGCGTCTGTTGGCTTTTGTGTTTATGTTTGGGATAAACTCAAAAACTACTGAACCGATCTTTATGCAGTTTTCAGAGTGATTCAAGTGGAAGGTATATGTCACACGCAAAGCCAGAACGGGCCAACTAGTAACCTAAAGTACTTCTATGTTTTAGAAAGTCAACACACAATAGGGAATATATAAGTAGGTGAAAGGTTTAACATAGTGATTTAAACAGATTATGTCATTGAATAAAAATTGATTACGGGATTAAACGAACAATATCAATCACTCAAATAATCTGAGGCTCTACAATGAAGAACCAGGACGTCGCGCCGTCATATACGTATTTTCAACTGCTTTAAGCGTTTCTACTAATTGTTTAATTACCAAAATTATTTTTAACACATTCCAAAATATATGCCACACAAAATGTAAATTAACACGAACTTAAAAGCGCCCATTTTGACGAGCGTGTCATGTGACGTCAGTAACGAAGTGTTTGGTTCATAAACTTACTGAAAGTTTGATAAAATCAGTTTAGTACCACGGAAACCAATAGATTATATTATGACATCACATGGCCAAGCGATGCGTTTTGGAAATTTGCGAGGGAATATAAAAATAGTCACTTTTTGGTGATTAAGTTTTACTGAGAAATTATGGTACTTAAAAAATTGTATAAATAATGTTTAAAAAAAATTCAGATTACATGTGAAAAGGAACAGTTCATTTTAAAGTCTCGTGAATATTTCCTTTTGCTAATTCGCAAAACCCAGCAAAGGAGAGAGTATATTTTAAAGCAACTTCAAAGCAAATACCAACGTAAATTCTCTAACTGAAGCACCAGCAATATTAAGTTGAATAATAAAAGTATTCTTGACTTCCTTTGTAAGAAAATATCGTGGAACTTTTTTCTATCTCATCCCTCTCAAGGCACGTACAATTTATGTACCTAATACCTGAATAAAGTTCACTAAGCATTATATTTTATTTACAAAAAACTGATGCATACGAAAAAAAATTGTTAAACTTTTTTTGATTGAGCTTGGATCACGGGCTAGTACATAAAAGTACCATATTACTACATATTTCCGCAAAAAAACGGGTGTTAAGAGGTTTCATACCGCGAGCTATTCATACCACGGTATGAATCGCCTAAGGGCTCTTTAGAATGGGTCGTTCTTAGAAGAATTCGAGCTGTGGGCCTAATCAAACGCCCGATGTATCTGAAAGAACGCCTGATTCTATAAATAAAAGTGTATCCATCCAAACCCATTCGATTCCGGCAGCTTGCAATCAAAACGACCGGAAAATCTATGAAAGAATATCTAGCAGTGGACCTCCTATAACAATTTTCATAGAACAAAAAAAAATATGACACTATCGGAATCAGTTAAAACTGTTTTTAGTTACACAAATTTAATTGTTATAAAAAACGGTATATAGTTGTGATAACAATAACAAACCGAGATATCCGCGATTCCCAGGTTAATAATAACGCTACAAGTACCTTCCGTTACCTTCGATAAAGCAATCAGCTTCTGATAAGTCCCAGGGGGTTTCCATATCGCGTTCCGTCCCTATTCAGAGTACCTATTCAGTAACTGTGGCTTCTGCTATTTGTTTCAAATGTTTAAGTTTATTTATCTTTGAAAATCAAACTAAATTACCTTGCTTTCCTTCTTTTAATTACATTGTTATAAATATTCCTAAATAAATAAATATTAAAAAGAAATATGTATTAAAATTAAAATCGATACCCTACTAGTTTTAACTAGTACCTAACTAAACACAATTATGATAAATTGGATTTGGTTTGTATTGAAAGTTTTCAAACCAAGTTAATTCTATTTATTGTACCTTTGTAAATCACATTAAGTCGAACACAAAAGACCTTATTTGGAACTTGAAAAAACTTCACAACAAATACAACAATCTCACTAATGCGTCTAAAATTCGGACAAATAAAAATAATGTTTCCAACTTGCGCCAACGACTATGTTCCACACCTAATGCTAAAGTTCAAACGACTTGGAAATATTATTAGGCCCACAGCTCGAATTCTTTTCGAAACTAGTTTCGTCTCATCCTTTCTTACTGAAGATGAACGAGTGTATTTTAGAATTGTTATTTTTCTCAAGAGTTGGGGAAAAGTTTTGTTCGCGCTGTACTAACATGTCAAAGCTCCTTTGTGATTTCTCAAAGTGAGTTATGAGGTCATTTTCATTTTGACCTTAAGATAACTTTGATTATTTAACTATGGATCATAGATAGAGGTGGCGAAATCTTCTCATATATTATTTTTGAAAATGCCATCATCATATCAGCTGTAGGACGTCCACTCCTGGACATAAGACTTCCTCATTGACTTCGAGTTTTTTGGATTGCATCATATATGAGAAGACACGCGTTTTTTCTAGGTGTCTTCGAATTCCTGATTCGGTCTTGTAAAGAAGCTCTCTGCATAGCTCTTTGAGCAACTCTGAGCCTACTCATTAGAACGTTAAGCACCACGTATCGGAAAAAGCTTCCTCTAAAGTGGCCGTAAACAGCAACCTTAATGATTTTTATTTAATAAATTATTTAGTTTATACTGTCATAAATTAAAACTAATTTCGGAGAAATCACGTCTCGCCTCTAAGTGTCAATATTGACAAAGTTAGACCCACAAAAGTCTAGAAGGTACCCATTCTTGTTGTTAATAGGGAACTCCACAGGGGACTCATTGTTTTCAGATTTAGATACCTCATATCAACTTCAATTTAATGTTCGTAGCTCTTTTACCCCGATATCAACAAACCTGCTTATCTCCAAAATAGTTGCGAGGTCGCAAAATCCTTTAGCAGTGAGCATAAAAGGCGACCTCCGTCGTTTGTTGTCGTCTTAACCCTTCTCAAGATTGTGTAACGTGGAACTCATAAATGCAAAATAAATGCTTTATTGGGTTCCGGCATAAACCCTTAGACCTAATTTGTTTTTCTATGTATTTGAGACCCGACCCCGTCCAATAGCTGTGTCCGAGAATTGATATTAATCGACCCATATAGATTGGTACTATTGATTGTTTCAGGGCCATAAACAGACATTGCTTCGATTTAAAATCGATAGCTCTCTCGATAAAGTAAAAGGTAAATAGACACATAAATACGTACCAAAATTGTAGGTGAAAATTTTATTGTTGCTTTAAGATCTTTAGCTTACTTATTACTACACTTATTTTACTAAAACAATAATGGTACGCAAGTTGGAACGGATATATATATACGGCGAAAATACGTGTCGCGTTGGCGGGCTAAAGTCATCGTGAACGGGTGATACGCGATGTTACTGTCTACATTAGCGGATAAAGATTTTCGTCGCGTCGCGCGCTAAAAAATTCTGAAGTGACGTTAATGTAGGCCACGCCCACGCCAAACATCGTCTTCGCCCGAATACTTTTCGTTACAACGATGTACTTTATAATTATAATTGTTACAGTATTTTGCTTTCAGTCGTACGTTTATGTACGTACGTGTATGAAATTGTGTTAAAATTTTTGGTTCTATGGGCTCTGTATCTGAATTATGACTTAAAACGGGTATCATGATTTGACGGTTTTTGAGTTTTCCGATATTTCAGTTTTAAGTCATAATATTGTTAAAAACCATGAAGATATTGTAGTTTCAAAATCCAAAAAAATAATATGTTATTTTATTCAACTAGAATTCTAAAGAGAAGATATAAGATCAAACAATTGTGCTGTGTATTTTGTTCTTGCAATATTGATATAAAATAATAACTGTAATATCTATAACATACTTACATTTAATGTCCTCATACAAGTATATAACGGCGTCAGAGAAAAGAGGGGACTCATCTAATACAAGTTATTATAACTTACTGCTCGAATAGCTCCCAAACCTAGTAATAATTAGAATTTGTAATATTGTTAGTAAATATTTTGTATTCTTGTATTTGTATGTACCCAGCCGCACACATCGCGTTGACACGGATATTCACCGTAGGCCCCTAATGTTGCCGCACCAGAGAAGGTAAATCGTTCAATATTCCAGGAAGTCACATAGTTGCTTTTAGTTCAGTTGAGACCTTAGCAACTACTTTAGCTAGTGCATGGTACAGAAAGCCCTGAAGCACTCTCAAGTTGACGGAAGTTTCTAAATTGTTAAGTGAAATCCTCTATCAAACTGTCGACACCTTGTTTAACATGAAAATTCGATTATAAGTAGCTGTTGTTTTAGAAGCAAAATGACAGAGGGTACTAAATATCATGTAAGGTGGTAACACATTGGAGCATTTTCTTATAACCAGAGATCGTTCAAATGTGCTATTCGTAATAATACACAAATAATAATGTAACGTAGTACTCGTAATAATGACATATAATTTAATTCCCAACCAATAAATGTACAAGTTTGTTTTATTAAAAAAACCTGTATTTTTTTATATAATAAAAAAAATCTCTTTTTATATCTAAAATGTAAGTGCTGCAAACCTCCACTTGCAATCTGCTGATGCCAATGGGCAAACTTAATTAGTTCTTTTGGAATATTATTATTCCCGTGTTGGCATTTATTTTCTGTTTAAAGTTGTTGGTGGCAACCTCAAAATCGGGATTTCTGTCAAGAACGGCTTGAATATTGACGAAATCGATAAACACTTTAAATAACTTTTTGCTAATATTTAAAAGCAGGAACATAATAATTATCTTCGAAAATATCAATTTTATTTAAAAATAATATTTAATAACATTTTGATTAATCTTAGAGTATCATCTTAATTTATTCGATTTCTGCTTATTACAGAACAATAAACCTCTCGCCAGTTTTCCACAGCCTGATTGTACAAACCAAAGAGCATTTTGGTGTAATATGTATGTTATCAAGCCATTGCGCGACGCGGGCGATGCATGTTGTAACAATATTTCAACAAGAGTGAGCGCAAGTTACAGAAAAATGTTACGGGTAAATGCTACACTCACCACTGAGCATTATGCCGAACAGAGCACAGAGAATTCGGAAAAATGTAGCTACACAACTCTACCTTTTTTAATTTTAAATGATTACAATACGGGTATGAGATATGAATATTATACTGCAGTTAAATTATAAAATAATATCATACTTCAACAATCAGCTTAGTTATTAAAATAAAACCTGACTGACTCTCGACTTTGATTTATGCACCTGCATAAAAAAGCAAACCAAATGAATGCTCCATTTAACGAAGTCGTGTGGAAAATTGATTTCCTGCTGCACTATAATTTCAATTTATAACGTGGAATTACTTTGTTGACGAATTTTATATAAAGTCTACATTGGTGATTGTTGAAATCATTGAATCTCTTATTAAACTATTATTCTTATCTTCAATCAAAATTCATAAGTTTATAAGTTTTGTAAAACCAAACAATGGAAATAAATGGTTTGTATCTTGGATCTGATAGTAAGTTTTCCGGTAACTTACCTCTTCATCAGCACCCTATTAACGTTCCCACTGCTGGGACACAGGGACTTCCCTCTTGACGAGAGAGATTAGGCCTTAATTCACCACGCTGGCCAAGTGCGGGTTGGTGAATGTCACATGTCCTTCAAACTCTTTTAAAGTTTTCAGAACATGCCGGTTTCCTCACGATGTTTGCCTTCACCGTTAAAGCACGTGTTTAAAGCGCACATAAATTTCTCAAGAAGAAAAATCCAGAGGTGAGCGGCTGGGTTTGAACCCACTTAGCCAACACGGCTTTTTACTTAACTTACCTCTTACCTCTAAAGAAATTACCTCTAATATATCGATATCAAAATATTATATTAGTAATTAATAGTCAATTATTGATATTAAAGTGACTACGTTTGTTATATCATTACGCTTTAACTTCTGCATCGGTTTGTATTAAGTTACGAATAAAAATTTAAAAATTAAACGAAGAGAAATATTTTGTTTTTAAAACATCGTCTACTAACCTATAAAACTATATTAAGCGGATATCAATTATAAAGTTCTGAATACCTTAAAATATTTATTTAATAATTCACAGCCCTTAATTAAAATACTTTATACATATTCTGTTATAACTTAAGGCCAAATAAAAGGAAATAAACATGTATATATCAAAAGCAAATATATCCCCACATTTAGCTAATGAATCCGACGCGCGATGCCTAGAACACAAACATTTCCATAAGTTCAACGCTGTTGTTTCATTACTGATATTATCGTTTAAACCCGTCATATCTTCATGTCAGTCCGAAACTTCAGCATACCCTTAGCATACCATGTAACAGACAAATGGGCTAACTTGTGTGAGAGCTGGTTAAACTTGCCCAATCTCATCCGCAGAGTAATCGATTAATCCGAAACTTGCGAATTTTCAGCATATCGCAACGCTACTTTGTACCTCAACGTTCAGATTGAAAGGCCGATGATGGATCCCAGTTCGCTCCAACTGCTTCAAAATCAATCAAATTGATATTCGGTCAATGTGAATGCGAGATCCACGTCTGTCTATCATTCGCTTACATGCAAGTAATATCGAAATCAGAAACAGTTTGCGTTTATGTGGCCAAAAAAATGATTTACTTTTTGAAAGATAATATTTTTCTATGGTAGATAAAGAAGAATTGTATAAAAATTAAACAACACGTCACCCAGATATTTGTCTGCTCAAATACGCCTTACGCCGATTATACTTAAATATTTTTGATCATCTACCTTCTAGGTCTTCATGCTCCATCTTAGACCACATCGTCACTTAACATCAGGTGAGATTGTGTCAAATAAAGCTTAAAAAAACATTTCATCTGTTATATCCTATTAAATATGCATTAGGTACTAATAGGTACCTGTTCTAAGGCTTCAAATCAATTTATTCTTCAATATCGACGGCGAAGCTCACTAAATGCAATTTGTACTGCGCTTATTCATTTAGGTATTAAGTAGAAACTTGACTTTATTTTATTGAAACGAATAAACCATTGCTTTTAATATTTCAGTTGTCATAACATAATATACATTTCTGGATAGGCGTAGATTGCCAGAGTCTGTTTTAGCTACAGGTGCTGGTTTACGTAATTACTATTTTATATACTTATAGGATAGGTCGGATGAGGAAATTCCGAAAAAGCAGTAGTTAAACATTAAAAGTAGCAAAACATTTGACAGCTGTGATTCGCCCATTTTTTTCTTTGTGTCTGACAATATGACACATAAAATATTGTAGCTTGGTTCTATGTCATATCTTGGGTGCTTCAAAACATACAAACTGTGTATTCTGCGGAAAACATCTAACCGTCCTATAAGAACAGTGACAAGATGGATGGTTATGAGTATGCCATCTACCACTTGAGTGAGGATGACTGTTGATGGGTAGAAAAGGTATTTACCTTAGCTTAGTGTTACTATCACCCACGTGTTAAGAGACAGATACTTCTAAAAACAAAAAATATAAAAAAAAAATTGTGGTAATGAAAGTATTTTTTAAAATACCTTATAGGCTTATAACATTACCTGAAAAATAGAAAAATCCGCATGTTCACTACGAAAATCTCAAAACAACGCACATTTTAAATATTTTGTAAGCTTACTTTTGAAAATTTAAATTGTATAATAATCATAACGTAGTGGGCCGAAAGTATTTTTTTTCAGTTTCAACGTTTTATTTCAGTATTTATTATATAAGTACCATAAAAATTGTGACAAATTTGACTTGTAAGGACCCTACTAACGAAAACACAGTTTCGCTCTATAAACAGTTAATAAACTGTTATGTCAAGATATGTTTTTTTTATTTTAATCATTAGGTACATGATAAAAACATAATTGACTCCACAGTCCATTAACAGATCAAATAAACGACGAGTACCTATTTTTATGAAAACATGAATTATTGCCAAAAAAAAAACAAAATATATTAACTAAATTTTGTATGCAAAATTGAAGTTTATTACCCGATTTGATCCTTATCAAAAAAACCACATGACGTCTTCTATCAACTCCTTCCATTGTTTCCACACTGAGCTCTGCCAAAACCCAAAAATACCAAACGAAGGCAGACGAAGGCCCGTGCTACTTCTAGTAGCTAATAAAATTTAAGCAAAGGCATTTCATTAGGCCATGAAATTAAAGTACTCTCTTAATAACCCCGCGCACGTAGCATAGGTTTATTACTGCGCTGGGGTCGTTCAATGAATGCCTCGCGGCCTCATATGGGCACGTCAGCTGTCATGGCTGATACAGCGTGTCAGATACGGTCGGCCGATAAACAATTACGTGGTCTGTGAATTCCGTTTGGAACCCATCTATAGTTGTTTATGTGTGCTTGCCACTTAGGTAGAGTGATCGGTGGCGGAAAATAGGAGCAGAGGGTTTTCAATTTAGTTACTATGAAGTAACTTTTTTTTTTCCTTCATTTTATACTTATGATGAGTTCATAGAGTGCTCTCTGACAAATCATAAGTAGCTGATATACCAATTAATTTGCTTGCATTGACATTCCGTTTGTATTGTAATTTATTTAATATATAAAACTTGACATATGTGTTATTGACTAAGTATTTGCAATTTGACATATTTATTAAGTAATTGAATTTGATGATTTGTTTGCTTTGACATTATTAGTATGTACTGAAAAACCAGTGTAAACAAAATGTAATTGTCACGTATAATAATATTATCAATAAATTACTATTAATGACTGTAACACGTAGCATAAGGACATAAAGGACTAGTTATTCCTAACCTCGTTTTGTCCAATAAAAGTAAATAGCTGAAGGTCGTGGTGGAGTAAGTGGATGTTAATCGCTAAACGCTAAGAATAAGTATGTGTATCAATAATTCGATAAACATATTCAAATTATTAATTTATTATTCTCACTCGGTAAGATTCTGTAAAATTATATTGAAAGATCATAATTTTAAACAAAAGAACTTAAAAGCTACAAACAATAATCAAAAATGATGAAAACTAAAATTATTTCGCATATTTATGGTGGGCGTTAGTTGTTTGTTGCCTACTTTTTAACGAGCTTCAATCTAGATCCCACGAGTTTAGGAACACAGCGAGTACAATCCCAATTTAAAGTTTGGAAACGGTTGTTAGCACTTTATTTCGGGATGTTTTTGACAAAACAGCTAACACGACCATATTTTTGTACATGATAATTAAATTTGGAAAGATGGGAAACGACAACATGGCTATAAAATATATTATAAATGTTTTTTTTTTAACTAACAAGAGAGACGGCATTAAGTAACCAACCGCCGTATTAATAACGCACATATTACGTTTATTAAAAATAATTATTTATAAATTTAAAAACAAAGTCTGCTTATTAACTTGTACGAAAAAAAAAGATCACTGTCATCAAATTAATTAAATTCATCAACATGTAAATTTAGTTAAACTTATCGAATCAAAATGACCCTTCGGTTACGGATTTGATAAAAATATTTTAAATATCGGAAGGATCGCGGGTTATGCCGTAAAAGATCAACAAGGGTTCGTTTTAAGTGAAACATGTTCCGTGGTATTTACCCTGAATTTTGTATTTGGCGGAAATATTGTTCGAGGAACTTCCTATCCCGAAAAAGTTGTTATTTACCGGTTGGTGGCTCATAAACTTCGCTAAATAATTCAACCTAGGAGTAGCCGCAATTTCGTTCTCATTATCCAGAAACATAACATCCGTATGCTTACCTATATTTATGTATGTACCATAATAACGACTCGTTCGAGATGTCTGTTGATAAGGCCTCCTATTAAGACACTCGTTATACATACGCCAAATATACAATATGTCCCAGGGGCAAGTGACAAACTAGTATGGTTGAATTCAAGCGTAATCATCGATAAAAAAAATATTTCAGAGGTTTTAATGACATAAAATATCATTAACTACATGTGGTACATTTAATTAAATTTAACAATCATAGATTTATTTTTGCACATGTTTATGAACGGTTTAAAATTTTGCTAATACTTTGTACCTACTTTTTATAATCGAGCGAATGTTATAGGTACAAATATACGAAACGAAATTGCCTTTTTGTCCTACTTAAATGAATATTCGTCCTCAAAATCGAATTTCAGAATTACAATGTTGACTCTCCTTTACAGAAATGTCCGTGAATCACAGCCTAAGTAAATCGAGAAAAGATAAGCAAACAACCGTAAACTCTTACCTTTATTATCGCGTCTAAGCTTGATACAAAAACAAACAAAAGGGGTTTATAAATGGAGCAGTGAAATTTCATTGGGGACAACAGGAATGGCTGGATTTAGGACTTGCATGCCTCTGAACAAAGGAATCGCCATTGGGCCTTAAGAGAACAAGGGCAAGGAATTTTAATAAAAAGCTTATTATCTATTCAGTCCGGCGGTGACGTTCTTTTACAAGTTAAACTAGATCAGGAACTTTCCACACTGTAATGCTTTTTATGGACTTGAGAAAATTGTCGTTGCTACCTCGTTAACTAAAAAATAACTCTATTTAGGCCTATTCTATTAGTCAGTATATTCTTCAAAGTTACTAGCGCACTTTTCTCATTAAACTTGGATACTCGAGTCATCTCAGAGCACACAAAAGGGTAAATCATCTATACCATAACTAGCAAAAGTCTATATAAACTGACTGATAGTCGCCAAAGCCGAAATTGGCTAAGACACACATCTATCAGGTCTTACTATTACCTCTACTGATACAATTTTATTATTATATTAAGGTAGGTCCAATTTTGAGATCGAGGCGAACCCAACTCGGATGATAGCTGATTATAATCCTAATTATGAGAATTTTTCTCATTATCATACTTTAAATTTGTTTTTTTTTTAAGCTTACTGCGTTTTATATTGTTACAATATTTTCACAAATTTCTGATCGGATGATATCGGGCTGGACAATGTAGATCGGTACATATTTATACATTTTTATTTATATTAATCGATGTATCAGATATTGATTATCGACGTCCGTTACCCATATAAGATTGGATATTGTGACAACAAACTTAAAATATAATAGATGAGCTGTTCTTTACGGATTGAAACGTGAAAATTTCTAATGTTCTTGCTGTTTCAAGCTTTGCGTTCAAATTGAAATCATTTTTGCCACGTCTATTGTCTTTTAATTAAAGCGACTGCTCTTTAGTTTGGCAAGGTTTATGTAATTATACAATTTTAATTTTAGGCCCTAACCTAGCAAATAAAAAAAAATAGAATAGAAATATTTTATAATAAAAAACTTAGACGACTGATTTAGTTATATTTGTTTTGTTAACCCTTTCGGTCTAATGTCAGGCATGTCTTATATACTATATTAAAAATTAAGTCGTTCAAAGCGTCCCTCTATAAGATCGGTATATCCCCAAAAGTTTAAAAGCGGATTTTCATACAGTTATTAGCAATAGGAAGAGTAATTTAAGAGGAAGGCTTGCGTGTATAATTTGTTAAGGATGTGAGAGAATTAGTATCATTATGATGACAATTGTTGAATAAGTTGGGAAAAATTAAGCATTTACTACGTAAAGTTCTGTTTCTCTTATACGTATACTTTGCTTTGTGCATATGGCAAAACAACAATTGCCTGGTCAGCTAGTTTTAAATCAGTCAATCATTTATTAAAAACTAAAGTTTTTTATAATTTACGCAGTATTTTTATAAATTTAAATAATTGAACTTGTAGCTTACACGGCAAGGAAATGGCTAATTTTACCAGAATAACAATTCCAGAACCTAATACTTATTCGCTTATTCGAGCCAAATTAGAAAAGTTAAATTTCCAGCCTTACGAAAAATTTCACTGTGGATTCAAAATATCCTCGCATATTGCATACACTCAGAACTCAGTATTGGAATGGTAGCCTCTAATGGTGGAAAGTTACTCGCTGGCAGTAAGCCAACTTTGATAGTGGGTAAAGTGTATCTTCTGATGCTGAAAATGAGCTCTATTTGAAGGCCACCGCCAGATGCTCATCCATCCATTATTGTTATAACAAAGGGCTAGAACATATAAAGATGTACACAGCGAAATATAAGGTTGTACTTGGCTCACATCACGTTGTATCAACGCTTTCGTCGCGCGTTTTTATAAGCCCGTATTAAACTTATTTTATGTTGTAATTACGGACTACGTGACTTCGTGCTCAGGTATAAACCTTCGCATCCAGATTGGGTGATATATTAGTTTCGTCTTGAATTTTGAAAATGATTTTCTTAAAAATGAACAGTACATAAAAAAAATTATAAGGGTTCTAACTACAAACGAAATAGCACCCAGCGGAATAGCACCTGTAAAACTGACAGTTGCTATTCGTGCAGGTGCTATTCATCTGGGTGTTCTGACTGGGCAACTTAATTTCTACGATAAGTCGTAAAAATTTTAAATACTTGCAAATAAATAAATAAATAAGTAAATAAAAAATGTATTTATTCACAAAGAAAAGATAAGGTTTTACAAATAATGAAATTATGTCCTTAAAAGTTTATAATTACATTCGTTAAGTGTTTACACAATTGAACATAATACACACCCTGTCTGTAATAACCCCGTATGAATGCTTCTTCTTGTTCTAACTAAGTTATTTAAATAACTTGTGATTAGACACAATGAAAAAAGCTCTGCCTCGGCTTTATAGCTAAAACAATCTTTAAGTTGACATTTTCTTTCATAAAATGTATATCTTGTGAAGGCTGTACGCTCTGTTCCGTGTAACCCGGTCCCGTCGTAGTAAGCTGGTGAATTTTCCGCATCATTACTCGCTTGATGCCGCGAAGAAAACGACGATACACCGTGCCTTGCTTCTTGCATAGATCACTCAGGGTTCAACCGCTTACGAACACCTGCCTGAGCTTGGAGTCAGTTTCTTTTATTTGGATAGATTTATATGGACAACCATGACTATCATAAAGCACATAAATAAACAATGTGTTATTATAAAAAAAAAATATGCTACTGAAGGCTCATTGATAAAAGTTGAATATTTTTTTGTACTATCGTAGTGTTATCGTATGGCCTACGATTTCGTTTATACCTTACTTTCGAAAAAAGAGAAGTTCATCTCTAAATGGTTTCTAGGTGTTTTTTTATGCTGCTTAGATTTTGATATCATATCATAGTCATGGTTGATTGTCCATTTTGGGCCTACCCCTGTTATAGTTGAGAATTCGGTGGCAATTGGCTGGACATGTAGCACGTAGAACAGTTGGGGCAGGAAAGTTTTCAAATGAAGACCACGAATCGGCAAACGCAGCGTAGGACGTCCACATTCTAGATGGACGGACGACTAGGTGAAGGTAGCGTGCTCGCGGTGGTGAAGATCCCGGAAGGCTTTTTGGGAGGCCTATGTCTAACAGTGGACATCCTACGGCTATAATTATAATGATTTTAGTCATATTGGGAATAATGTAATTGATGATTTTCAGTCGCTTTAAGTGAAATAGTACCTATCTAGCTTAATTTAATTCGGTAATTTTTAAAGTTGCACAAGTAGAACTAAGTTTAAATGCTGTGTCAGCAAATAGTTCGAACTCGAACTGGTTTATTTACTGTAGCAGCGCCGTTGAGCCAAAAGCCTTCGGTGATTTTCGACTCACGTCCGACAAAACTCCCGAGGCGGTTGAAAAAAAATCGCTTGTCTACGAACAAATTTCCACAAATAGCGCCTCCCACGATTGGCTCCGAGCGAACGGCCGTATAAATTAAGTTACCCACATCTACCTGAGATAAACTTCCTACTCTCTCGACTCGAACCGACAATTTCTGATCTTTTTCCTAAGATTTTGTATAAATCAACATTTTCCGTTTACAACCTAGTCCTTTTTGAGTCAAAAATGTTGGCAAACCGACAGGAATTCGCTCTCCGTTTGATATTTGCTACATAATTTATAAGCGGATGAGCTGCACTCGTGTTTGAATGGCGACCAGCAGCGTCTATTCACTATATTTTTCTGCTTTCAAACTCGCTTGGGTATGTTAATAAGCCCCCGAGTACGCAGCGTAAAATGGGTAAGTACCTTCATTTTGAGTACAGCTTGAATTTTCAGTTCTTGTTTGTATAGAACCGTTACGGTTAATTTGACATCACTTACGAATTTATGAAAGGAAATATACCTACGAGGCCAATGAGAAAATTTACTGAGTTTTAACAACATTTTGGTATCGTCAGATATACCTAAACCATTAATTAGGAACTAAAACTCAAAACTTCAAAATTTTATAGTGAACCCTATCTTAAGAACGATTTCCTATCATAAATCGATATGTAGGCCAGTTACTCGATATCAAAGGATAAAAAATAATTGAAGAGTGAAAAGCTTCATTGAAGAGCTTTATTGACTAATTGGAAGTAAAATTGCCTCTCGAATCGATATCATGCAATTTAGTTCACCCCATCGTATCGCAATCGAAAGCCAGCGAATTGCAAAATCGGCAATCAAAACGAACGTAGAAAGAATATTCATCTACGAAATACCTACATTTGTATTTCGTACAGCCATCAAAACCTACTACAAAACATTCAAATGGAAACCATCTGAGATAAAATCTTGGAGATCCACAAAGAATTGTTGAGATAACTAAGTAATTTCAGGGTAAAACAACCATAGCGAACCCGAACGCAAAGCGAGTGATGTTTGTCGCGTAATCGCGCTTATTTTGTCACATTTGCGTCGACAAACGTGACGGAAAGGTACAATAACGCGTAGGCTATGCCGTAATGGCCGACATCTCTGATTTATTCCTATTTCTTTTATGTGCCTACAAAATGGTTTTCTTTGTACAACGTTCCTTTAGGGACTTTTTAGGAGTCACTGCGGAGGATGGCCTGCGTTAAGTGAGTTACGGTGCAATACCTTTACATTAAACTTAGTTCCATTAACGTGAACATAGGATTAAGTAAGTAAGGACTAATCGGAGTTTACGCGCGTGGCGAATGTTAGAAGCTGATTTATTGAGTCTGGAAATATGATAGGATTCCCGAAAATACGTCTTTTGTTCTTTTTTCGTGTGACATGAAGGCACGATAAATCAAGCGTGAGCAACCTCACGACGGAGATAAGAGACATGGAACAAAGGGGTTCCATAAATCGTTATTAACTACCGCCTCCCTACCCTTTTCAACTGGAGTGTATTGAAATATGTCGATAGTGTTATATTCGTTCAAGTTTGTCCTAGTTTATGAAAATAGCCGCGATGTGAGTTTAGGGCGGTAAACTTAGATAGGATTGTTTTACTGGGATCATAATCATCATGATCGTGGTACCTTGATTTCCGGATATTTGTGTGTCGGTTGAAGAATTGTTGTGAAGCAACGGAATATAATAATTTAAAGTAATAAGTTTGTTTTTGAAAAAAGATTAACACGGTAACAACAGCGTGGATTGTACTATAAACTTTAGGGTCATCGGGACCAGTTGTTGGTTCCCCACACCACAAAGTAAAACATTCATATGCAGTCCGTTAAAATTTACTTGTCAAGTAACAAATCAGACAATAATTTTCTATCGCATCTCACGGCTATTCATTAACGTTAAAAAAATTGCTTTCATTCGCTAACAATATCAATTTCCGTATAAGGATAACGGCTCCCAGAATAAATGATGTAAAAACAGAGATGGGGAGCGTAACATAATTTTGTGTGTCTACGTCGGTGATGCTCCGATAAATCTAATGTAAACAGCACACACGCACAATGTACACGTCGAAACAAAAGGAAACAGATCGGTAATACGGGTCACATTATTGACTTTTTGTAAGTGACATTATTTTAGGAAATACTGTTTCTTTTGAAACTTCAGGTTTTTTTCCATTAGAAGTAACGGTCAGACTGTAGGGCAGTCCATTAATCATGTGATATTTTTTCATAATTTATTACCTATTCACAGCACAGATTTTTACACAAAATCCTTTACTGTTCAGGCAATTCGGTTGTGGAACCAATTGCCTAAGGATATTAGAAATGCTCCATCACTCAACTCTTTTCGGAATAGCATTAAACAATTTTATTTTAATAAAAAACATAAAAATTTGGTCATTTATCTATGTTAGCATAAGGATAAATTTAATTTAGTGTAGGCTTGTTTTAGGTTCAGCATTAGATATTAGGTATTTATATTGTTTAAGCCACCGTCCATAAAATATGTAATCTTTTTTCTCTCCATCCACGGTGGTCTGGAAGAAATTGCTTTTAGCAATAAGACCGCCCATTACGCATTATAGGTTTAGTTTTAATTTCATATTGTATTGTTCATTTGGTGTGTAATAAAGTATATTCTATTCTATTCTACTCAAAAATGAATAAACATACTATAAAACGACTCTAGTAATATTTCGTGATTTTTTGTAAACCCCAATTTGTTCTTTTTAGTATTAAGCTGTGTAAAACTGTTCACTAGAGTAGTCTTCATTATTCAGCTGGGATACCATGGGTTTGTTATTCTAGGTCTCAAAGATAGGTTTGATACTTTTTTCCCTCAAATTTAATCAATCTACCAATTTTGACAAAGATATTTATTTGCATATAATATTAGTTTATTGTTGTTATCAAGCTTCTTATAGCTATCAATCCATTATTAGATCCAGTAACTCTTTCAATTCGTTGGTCGAAAATGGCCTTGATATTGATCTGTTTAACTCAACGACGTGCAAGTTTGTTTCCCCTTTGTTTTTTTTTAACGATTGTATTTCTTTTTCATATATAATTATGTAAGTACTATTTTGTCTCGATAGGTTGAGTATTATTTTTTATACTATATTTTCTATAAGTGGAAACTTGTTTGCAACTGACTGTTACAGTTGCAAGCATTTATAGAAGTTTGTTTATAATTATTGCTAGCTGCTGGGTTTTCCAAAATTTTGTAAATAAATAAATGAATAAGTCTGACATATGTCAGTGTGTGAAGGACCAAGATTTATCTATATTTTCACCACTGCCTTAAAATATTTAGAAATGGTGAAAAAGGCCCTTAACCTCCAGAGTATTAGCTTTAAACTGAGTTAAACCTTTATGTGGTCAAATCAACACAATCAATCGAATCCTCGGCGGCAATTATAAAAATCATTGCAATACATTGTCCTCAATGAGCAATAGAGGGCTGACCCGAATACTCGTATCCCTGACACCGACTCAATTAGATGTCAAATCACGTCAGATACAGCCCATGCGATGCCACTCTGAACCTGTTATTTTCAACATCAACAATTATGCACATCACAAAATTGAAATACTCAATTTAATTTGTAAATCTGACTTGTACTATTATATATCAATTGAATATAAAATTGTTAATCCTACGTGCAAAGGTTGTTGGTCAATTATCAAAGTAACAAACAGACTATTTTTTAAGGTAAAAATAAAAAGAATGAGATTCATAGAACAGATCCCTAAGAGCGTGAGTGGAAAGATCATGCGAAAAGAACTAAGCCAGATTTATAGAAATGGCAAAAGCAAATTATAAAATAAAACCTCGTTTGTAACTATTCATACTTTTTTGTGACTTACGAGCTCGTAAGCTTATTTATAAGTCTGAGATGGACTCATACACCTAGAGTTCCGTGTGTTACAACAGTTTATACACTTATTGTAATAAAAAGAAACACATAATTTAAATTTATATTTATGGAACTGCAAAATTCATTAATTATTTGAAAATAGTGTAAAAATCTAAATGCAGTCTACAGAATAGATCTTCTTACCAAATTTCAACAGTACCTGTATGAAGTTCTTATCATTTCGGAAAAAAGTGCTGTGACAAACGGTCAGACAGACATGACGATCCATAAGGGTTCCGATGTTTGTTATTTAGCTACGGAACCCTAAAACAACAACTAGGGATGTTTACTAGGTATTCTTAGGACATGTTTATTGTTTGAAACACTATAACACTTTTAATTTTTTTTAATCTGTTGAATCGTTCAAACATATACTTATAATTCTATGCCTTTAGGGTGAAAGTTAAGGTGAATATTATTTTGTTTTTTTAATATTTTTTTTAAATACAGGTTCTCTTATGTATTCATCTAACTTTTCTTTACTCTTTTAATATGTTTAATTTATTAGCGGAAACTAGTAATTGGCCTTCAGTCTACATATGCCTATTTCTTTTGGCATATGTTATTATTAATATAATTAAATACGTAATTTATAACCTAGCTGCTAGTTGTTCAAAAATTGTGTAAATAAATAAATGAATCATCACATTAAATAGCCAGTTTTTGGCCACTGCTGGGCCACGGTCCTGTGCTATGCGGTTCAACGAAGACCCGCGACGGCGACGCGTTGGTACGCGTCAAGCACCTAGGGGACGTCCGCCACATCAAAAATCAAAAATCGTTTATTTGGACATTAACAGTAAGTTTCACAATTAGATTCGAACGATGGCGTCTGCGAAAGTTTGCAAAAACTGTGTTGCAGAGCCAACGCCCAACTCCAGAATAAATCCTCCATCGTTATGTATTTATGCGCGATAGAAATGGAGATAGAGTTTTATCGTAGATAACTTGATTATTAGAGAGAAGTCCCTGTGTCCCAGCAGTGGGAACGTTAATAGGGTGATTATGATGATCTTAATTATGTTGTTTTATTTAAAAAAAATTACACCGACATAAATATTGAAAAAAATTAAAGAAACAATGTTTTCAGTAGTAAATTAGATAATCTATTAAAGCAAATATCAGAGAACTTTATTCTTGGTTGAAGTTCATTGCCGTCAAAATCTTAATAATAACCTTCATATACGATAAGGAAAATAAAAAACAATTTTCCACAGGAAATTAAATTTTACTAGCTGTCTCAATGTCTACAAGGTACTTTTCTAACTTGTTAACCGAATTTGATATAAATCTTGATGTAAGCTTTCGTAAAATTAATATGACTGAATATTTGTCTGGCCTCGAATAACAAGATTAATCAAATCAAATGTTCTAGGTCCTTAGTAATTACGTTTCGTCCGCTTAATAATTTTCCACCCACTCAAGCGTTTCACCGGATTTCGCAATAATCCCAGCTAATTTCTAAAATGTCAAAGCAAGGCAATATTTGATGTAAGTGAGCCTGCTAAGCAGCTTAATAAGTCTTCCCTGGTTGTTATTACACTTAATGACTCGTGATAATTCTGTCTTCTGAAGCTTGCTCAAGGCTTTTACACGCGAAGTGTTGCCACTCCAAGGTGCTGGCAGCTCGCTACATAAATTGTCCGACTTGCTGTTGTTTTAATATTTTCACTGTATTCTGCGTTACTTCAAATATTTTTTATCTTAATTTGTGCACGCTAAGATCAAATATCCCATTAATAACTTAGTTTATTATAACAAAAACAAGTACACTGAATTAGCTCATCCAAATTTTCGACTAACGACTCATATTATTTTTGAAGTGAAACTTCTATAGAATCGTAGTGATTTCAAACCGGATGCAAAAAGATGAAACGGAAATGGTAAGAGACACAAATACAATGTTTTATTTAAATTTCTTTACGCGATACTTCGTAGTTGAGACTACGAAGTATCGCGCAAAGAGGTAGGTATTGCTGTATTTTATTTATATTATTTTGTAACATACTTTATGTAATAGGTACGCTTTATTGAAGTAATATAAATAATCCGAATAATTACAGATATATGTTTGTTTCTCTTATCATTTTAGCAGATGCGTTCATTTACCCTTTTTTTCTATTCGATATCATAATTATAGTTCGTAAGTAGTAGACTCCAATCGTGCGTCGTAGCTGACACACACACACTTTTTTTAAATTCATCTTATTCTTTCGTCGATTTACTGAAGTTTCACTTCTATCGTGTGTGAATCGCACACACACCTTTTTTTTTCTTTTTATTGTTATTGAATATAATTCGTCTTATACGTTGTTTATTAAATATTGTTTATTCCCAGTTGATCTGGGGACACGACAGCGCCCCCCCAAAGTCGAGCAGCTGCCCACGCAAAGTCGAGCAAGCAAGGAGTACGGGCGCTACCTTTCTTTTCTCGAAACATTTAGTCGGTTTTTAAGCCCTCATAACTAAGGTTTGGAATATACTAGATGTACTAAATTCACATGTCCTCTCTTTAAAGTTCTCAGAACATGCCGGTTTCCTCACGATGTTTGCCTTCGCCGTTAAAGCTCGTGTTTAAAGCGCACATAAATGTCTCAAGAAGAAAAGTCCAGAGGTGCGTGGCGTGGTTTGAACCCACGACCTTCGGAATGAAAGTCGGGTTTCCTCCCACTAAGCCAACACAGCTTTTCTGCCTAGTGCATTTACAAAATTGAGCATAAAAATTATGAATAAGTGAATGAATATAACTTGTCTATAAAGTTATTACTGGACATTGACAGGGCTATATCAATTCATTATAGTTATGCGACAAGGGCACTCACTCTATGATGATATTATGAATCATAAATTCCTAACGATATCAATTCATATCTTATGCATTTGATGGGCCATCACTACGGCCATCAAAATAACTGTGTTACGACCTCTTTCCATACTTCATACATCGAAATCTTGCTTGTAATGAACAGTCAGCTTAAAATTGATATGAGCGTATGCAGTAGTCAAAATAAGCCGTAAAATATAAAACACTTTGATATAGGTACGCAGCTCGGATCATTTTATTGTTGTAAGCCCCCAAGGTATTCAAAATGTCTTATTTCAAGTTGGTACCTAATTATATGAACTGTCAGGATGTTGAAAATTATCTAGGCAAACCAAGCTATCGATGCACTAGTAAACATATTAATTAAATGGTTTTTATTTGTTTAGATAATTTAACTCCTTGACAGCTAATATTAATATGAAACAATGAGTAGCAAGATACATTGAACACCTTCGGCTCCTACGACAATAATGATATTTAGAAATGCTGATCGAGTTGCCTTTTTTTGCAGATTATAATGACTACTCGACACACTCATATCAATTTAACGCTGACTGTACCTACAGAACCTTGTTATATAATCCGTGAGATTAATGGACTACCATTCCAAATAAATTACACCGACTGTTAACACGATAGCCTTTTTGTGAAGGTCTACTAATTTTATTTTTGCGAGGCTTGTTTTATTCAAATTTGATAGCGGACCATATTTCACGTTGAAACCGAGTTTCTATGTCGGCTGTGAGCCAACGCGATCCTACTATTCTTCTGTGGATTTTATAACGTTCTTGTAAGAAAACTTTAGTTTAAAATAAAGTAAGTGGTTTACGATATCTCTACTGGGACTGTTATATTTTGATTCTGCATTTTTTACGAGTATTCCTTACAGTACTGAGAAAAAAGCGGAAGAAGGAAAACTTGTTTATTTTTTAGTTTTTGTAGGTTTCCGAAAACATTAAAACCACCTAATTAGTTTGAGTTATTGTAAATATTGTACTTAAAAGATTATTGTTACGTGTGTTGTTTATTGCGCCGTTACTGTACAGTACATTTTGTTATTAGTCTAAAGGTATAGGTATTTGCAGGTCTACTTTTAATAATAGTTGTATAAATAAGCAAAAGTCAAAATTAAAACACCCAATTTTATATATAATTTCAGAGGATAATTATATTAAAAAATCAATATTAATGTTTGCGTTACTTCAATTTCCTCGTTCATGATATTTTAATAATATAGTTTTATTCACATTTATTGTTATATATAAAATGGCGAATTTATCAAAAACGTTGTAATGGATATTATGCTTTCAAATTCATATACAGCAATAATTCAAGGATTGAATATTATTTTATTAGAATTGTAAAAGCATTTATGTATTTGGCCGGCTGCGCGCCATTCCACAGTAATGGATCCATTTTAAGTGCTTCGAAGGATGGCAACTACGTCCGTATTAGATCCATGAGTTTAAGTCATTATCATCATCATTTCAGCTATTAGACTCCCACTGCTTTTCATATGCTTATCCCAAAGACTACCAATTATTTGGACCAGCAACGTTGACCAAATCCATAAAAGAAAACAAGAAAGAAACACATTTTATTAAGGACACATTAAACATATTACAAAAAAATATAACATACAAACACACAGCAAGTGTCCCAAAAAGGCCCTCAACTCAGCATGTTCCATCGTGTTGGTGGTCATCCTACGATGCGCTTACCGTTTCTCGGCCTCCAATCGTGAACTTTTGCTATGTGGCTTGCCCACTGCCTCTTTAAAAAGCTATTCCGTTTGGCTATGTCCGTTGGCGTATATTCGTTTGGCTGAGTGTTGTTTTGAGGATTATTGTATTTGTTGTAGAGCTCAAGTAGGGTTATATTTTTCCAACAACCTATTTCCTACGTAACTCTTACTTGAAAATACCGCTATTATAGTGAAGGGAAACTTGAGATAACTAGTTATTTTAATTGGTTCATAAATATTCTGTTGTTTGAATGTACCGATTGCGCTACCCGTAAATCTGAAGTTATCTCTTCCGTAGGTTATCCGAGGCACACAATTCTTTCTTCCATACTTTAATCTTAAAATATTGCAATCAACTGATTATTACTATTAACCCATCTCTTTAAGTCATACTTAAAGGTTAACTAGGGTCGTCATATAACTTTGATTCGTGAAACAAGTACCGAGTTAACAATGTACTGTATCTATATTTATTGTATCTGATAAACAACGGCACCTATCGGCCAGGGGTTGAAACCGGCATCAGTATAATTCCAACCCCAGGGGGGTAATTACAACGCGCGTGACTCCACCTAATAGGATTAATGAGAGGTTCGCATCCTATTCGCTCAATGCAAATTACATTTTAAGCGTGCAGAGGCTCATGTACGAGAAATTGTTTTGGTGTAACAGATTTCGATAGACTGTTTTAAATTAACATCATCTTAAGCCTGTTCCCTCACAAATACTAATATTAGTAGTAAGCATAAGGCTGTTGTGTCAAAAATATTGACAGGGGCTGTTATTGGACTAGGTCAGGTGCGATTCATAAAGGCGCGATTAGGCTGGGTGCTGTAACCGGACTATTGTTTTTTTTTTGTCGTGGAGGGAATTTGCTTAGAGGTATCACACTACATGAGGGTGTGCAGTGTGATTATGTGGGGTTGTCTTGACAACCCACTAAAACCTCATCCGTGGCCCCACTAAGACCTCATCCGTGGCCACCATCTGTGTTAAGGGGCTCCGGGATCTCCGGAGTAACGCAACCGGTGCTCCTTATGCAGTTTGCCTTAGCACACTCCTGGCACATTTAGTGCTGACACACTGTTGTATACGCACTTGGTTACTTATATACAAAAAGCACTAAATTTCAAAACTAAAATGAAAATATAAGATGTTGTTCAAGTCTCTATCTATAAAATAAGTAAGTTGAACTTTAAAAAGGCCCATCGTTGAATCGAACTTGGGTTTCTATCGTATAACCGATCTGCAAAACAGTATAGGAGAATAAAAAAAATGTAGTGAGTTTAACAGTTTCAATTAGTTTCCGCCTAATAGGATTAATGGCATCTCGTATCCTTTTCGCTCCATGCAAATTAAATGTTAAACGTGCTGAGATATACGAGCAAATTGTAGTGTCGTAACAGATTCCTATTCAAAGTTTCCAGTTACCAAGCTTGGTTTTTGGCTACACCTGCTTTAATAGACGTTTATTGTTCCAGTGAGCGTCAGAATTAAATTAACAAATCGCTTAAGATCGACAATTGAAGTTTTCTGTCTTACTTCAATGTAACGGGTAGGTAAGTAACAATTTTACTTCGCTACCTTATCATTCAGATATTAGTTTGTTAATTTAATTTTGTTGTTGTAAAAATGTATCCTTAAGTCTTTGAGATTTTACCTATCAGTTCAAGTAGGACATACTGATTTTAGTATATAGAAATGTAGAATTAGACAAAAAAAAACGGGGAAAACGGAGGCAAACGATCCTGAGGTCGTTCGCCAATTCGATGGACAGATCAGATGAAGGTTCCATCGTCCTCAAAAATAGTGTATTGTAGACACTATCCGAAATGCGATGGACATAACCAGGTGGAGGTGGACAAAGATTATCAGCTCCAGATGTAACACCGATGCTGACCACGGTCCTTAGACATAAGGAGCGAGTACAGAGAGAAAGAGAGAGAGAGAGAGAGAACTTGACAAATTACGTGAAATAAAGTTCTCAGTATTTCATAAATAGGTACATATTATGCCGACGCCTCATATAGGCTATGTTGGCTCCAAGTTATACTGTAGGATCCAACACACCAACATTATTGTCAATAAATATAACGATTAAATATAACACGTTTAATGATCGTTAATGATTATTAAAATAAACATAGTATTAGGAGAATCAATGGACATCATTATTGTAGCCAAATATTAAAGATAATACGTTTCCGACATAACAACAACGAGTAAAAAACAGATAAACGTCGAACCACGCCGAAGATTGTGAAACAAGATTAAACCTATTTTAAAAGGTTTTATTTATCAAATAGGCACTGCTTTATTTAGTCTTAATTTGCCTCATCGTAAACGCAATAAAAATTTCGTTAGGTTTGCAGTTGGTAAATATTTTGTACTGAAATAAGCTAACGCGTCTCAATGCTCTCTATTTTTCTTTTGTTTATTGTTGCTAGTTTTTAAATGTTGTATGTTTTACCCAATAAGTAAGTCAATTTTCTTTTTATTTAAAATTTCCTTAAGAAAAAGTCATTTATAACGTGTTGTCTTGAACATAACATATTGTATGAATGATTAATCAACACAAATGAACATCCCAGATTAATTAAGATAATAAAATCCAGTCAGCTGTTTATGAGATTAATGTGACCATGAATAAAATAATAAACAGACACATATTATATTCTTCAATTATTTTTAAGTGCCAATATCAAAATTTAAGATCAAGTTAATCCTCCCGCAGTGAACCTTCAAACCGCGTTAAATTGTAAAACAAAATCTTCGCAAGGGTCTAATCCTTGAAAGGGCGCAGCAAATCTCGTTAATAAACAAGAAGGGCGGCCATCGATCTCATTTATTATGCAGACAGACGTAGTGTTGGCTTTTGACAACTTTCCTTAGGGACTGACAAATAACATTACCCAACTAAACTCAAAATTTACAGACATCATCATAATTTTAGTTATAAATTTCTGCCTAAAAGGATTACGACAGTCACTGCATTTTTTATACTAATTGACGAATTTAAGTGATAGAAAAGACACGACAAAAGTCTGACAACTGACTGCCTGAAATAGCTGTAGCTAGAAACAGCAAATACTTATTTATTCTTACAAGCTGACCCCAGCAAACGTTGTTTTGCAAAATAATAAATAGATGTTGAACGATTCTCAGACTTACTCAATAAGCTCACAAAATTTCATGAGAATCGATCAAGCCGTTTCGGAGGAGTACGGGAACGAAAACTGGTTCACGAGAATTTTATATATAAGATAAGATATACTCCTAACAAGTCGATACAGAGCGTCCCCGTTCATCGAAATAGGTTTTCTGGATTTCCAGTTATTTTGGTCTAGGGTTGATCTGATGACGGTACCTACCCTACGGCTCTATCCTTTTCGTGATAGGAAACGATATGATTGATATCAGAAGTGCCAAAAGTAGAAGAAACGCTATTGGCGATGCAAAGATTCTAACTAGCGCCTCAAGTGTCAAAATTGTGAAGCTGTCTAAGAACGACACTTTAACAGTTTTCGTTACAATTAACGCCAGGGAAAAACATAAATCTATAAAAATCTATATAAATCTATCTAATAAAAATGAATTGTTGTTCGTTAGTCTGATTGAAACTCGAGAACGGCTGAACGGATTTATCTTATCATAGTCTTGAAATGTTCGTGGAGGTCTAGGGAAGGTTTAAAAGGCGAGACAAAATCAAATAATTGCCGGGATTTTTTTTTTAATAGAAACCCGTGCGAAGCCGGGGCGGGCCACTAGTAATAAATACAAATCAGATATAACTTCAACAAATAAACAAAGAATGGTTCTTAGACAGTTTCTAAATTTCGCCGCTAGAGGCGTGCTGATAATCTTTGCATCGCCAATTGCACGCGACAGATTGGACTTTGTGGTCATGTTCCTATTCGGTTCATCAAGTTACAGTTATTATTAGGCATTGCATGCATTTAACTACAAAAACTACTAAAAAATTTGGCACTTGGACTTGTTATGCATAATTGCATCCAGTTTTGAGCTTTATAGCTATACACAGGTCGGAAATGTGAATTAAGTAGTCATAATCTTCTAGTCAAAACATGCATCCATATTTTGTTTGTATTTTGTGTTTTTCGCTCGTCTTAAATAAACATTGACAATCCAAACAACAAGCTAAGCTTGTGTTACAGGTACTAGATATAAACTTAAATGTTATAGCACACCTAGATATACAAATATATGTAGATATGTTTTATTATAACTTATTAAACACCAAGACAAAGAAGCAAGTGCTTGCAGAACATACAAAAACTTTAACCCTGCACGGGAATCAGACCCGCTACCTCTTGCGCCGGCCACTTTTATATTTCTTTTTTTTTTTATTATTGATAAGCCTTCATTTGACCACAATCTCACCTGATGTAAAGTGAAGATGTGGTCTAAGATGGAACATGAAGGCCTAGAAGATGGCTCCTCCGGACCACATTACGAAACACGAAAAAATCGCTTCACGCACTGGCCCAGCCCGGAGGGTGGTGACAAGCCGCGGCCGAAGCCTACCACCATATTTCTGAACTACTCTTTGTTGGATTCTGATATGTATAAGCTGGTATTTCTCTGGCATTTTACGTCAATGGCCTCTACAGTAACGTCCCACAACAAAATCTTTAGATAAATTTAATTAATTTCACGAACCCCGGATTTAAACGCGTGGGAAGGCCAAGTTGTCTGACACGAAAAGGCTCATTATCATTTTGTATCAAAATAAAGCTGCCATTTCACATTCATTTTCAAAACGGGTAAACGTGTAAATGTTACGAAATTATTATATACCGACGTTTATATTCCCCTCAGGAAGGAATCATATCATCATCAGGGAAGCGAGAGAGCCTTTCCTTTGAGCTCGCGCTAGAGTCGCTGACTCGCGTGAGTTTTGATGAGATGAGTGCCATTTCATCATCATTACCCTATTAACGTTCCCACTGCTGGGAGACAGGGACTTCTCTCTTGACGAGAGAGATGAGAGAATGAAAGTCGAGTGTCCTCCAACTTAGCCAACACGGTTTTTGCCATTTCACAAGTTCGTAATGGTGAATTGATAATGTCAGGATACTTATTCTCAATAGTGCGATTGCATCCTCTGTAGGTATCATGTCATACGTTCTCTCATAACTCTCAGAGAACGTTCTTGAAAATGTTCCCCGCAAAGTATAGAAAGATAGACAGTTTTTCGGCGGTGCTTCTCGACTTTGGAGTTTTTGGATTTTAGTCTGAGCAAAGTATTGTTGATTAGTTTGAGCTCCCACGGGAACGCGATCTTCATTGGTAGAACTCACACCCATCTCTGCCTTGGACCACGCGGTAATATTATCTATACAATACACCAGCTCGGCCGAGACATGACGCGGTACCTGGGCATGCTGCAACATTTTAATTTAATCTGCCTAGTTTGACTTTCTACCTAGTTTTATGATTGATAATAAATCAACATCATTATTTCAGCCATTAGACGCCCACTTAATGACATAAGCCTCCCTCAAAGACGACAATTTAAAAATACACGGGCAATTGTTTGCTGACTATTGGAAAAACCTGTATTACAAATCTGGTTAATCACCTAACAAATTTTATTTACTTAGAACGAGGGGTTCACATTAAAATAATCTTAAATATTTGCAAACCCTTGCCGTATTTTTATGTAAGCTTAACCGTAGGCAAATGTTACTTGTAACAAACGCATTTATTTTTAATGACCAAAAGTAATTATTAGTTCTGACGGCTACTAGACTTATAATAACATTTTGGCCAACTTCAAACTACAAAGGCTAGGAGGGAACTACGAGTTTTATAAATGAAAAATGTTTCAGAATAATTGATAGCCGGTATATTTCTAGAATTTCTAGAAATATACTGGATGGATTACCGCCTCGGCTTTACCTACGTAATAATACAATCTAAACGCGAAAGCGCGCAATTTAGTTTTCCAAAAAAGTGTGCCATAGTTCGGCCTCAGATATTATTCCTTCTAATTTTAAATTTAAATACGACGTCCATACATTTTAGTTTAGTCGAGATTTAAAAATTTTTGTACGATTTTCTGTCGGAGCAGCTACCCTCCCCTGTCCTCCCTTCCCCCCGGTACGCCCATATGTATATCTATTGTTCTAAATGCAGGCTGAAACGATCTTGAATATATATAACAGTCTAGATTAATCCGCATTGTTACACCACAATATATATGTATATATATAATGTGTGTAGGTCCAAGCATGAAATCGTATCTATCAAATCAACGAAGCGCTCAACCATTCTCTACGCTTGTCTACCTGTAGGACTAGGCTCAAATCTCACAATATCTTATGGCGGCTGTACACACTCGACGAGAGCCTCTCGCCGAGAGCCTCGGCCGAGAAGACTCTCGTCGAGAGCATGCCTGTACACACTCGTTCTAACATTTGAACTGAAGACTCACGCGACAATGGACGTAGAAATTGCTGCTGCTATTTGTGTTTGTGCCGTGAGCTATTATAAGAAAATTCGTAAACCATAGAGAAAAAGAAAAAATAATTTTATTAAATTAAATTAAAATTGAATAAAAAAAAATAATTAAATACTATCAGCGAGCAAGTAAATGAACGAGTGTGTACATGCTCGCTCTCGTTTACCTCGCGAGAGCCAACGAGACCCTTTGACTTGGGCGCAAAAAACCGACAAGCCACCGAGAGCGACCGAGACGATAACGAGAGAGCGAGACGAGACGAGAGCGCCCTGTACACACTCGGTCTCGCCCGGTCTCGGGGTGTCTCGGCGCGTGTGTACAGCCGCCATTAGGTTTATGAAAGTATGAAATAAAATGATATATGAGTATCAAAGCCTACGAGTATTTAAAAAAACACTTAAAACTTATGAACTGATTTCAAAAAACAGAGAGAACTTATGCCATTTTGCGGTATACTCCATTATAACGCGCTTAACACCGCGGACACACAGTATTTCATATTTGGCGTCGCTATTCATAGATCACCTAAATACCTAGCTTTTTAGTGTAATTTAATATTCTTTTTATTTCGTCGTTCTTGTAATACTTGTTTTTTGACTTTTGATAGCGAAATAGCAATCCCAAAATGCCACAGGCCCCTTAGGGAAATAAAAAATACAAATACCTACGTATTTATATTTAAAACGATCTCATAACTGATATTTGCCTTAAGCTAATAAATTCTGTAAAATTACAGAATATACGGCCAACTAACACAAACATAAGAATGTTAAATTATTATTCTCCATGTCTATATTTGAGCAAGCAAGAGATATTTACCTAATACTATAATTTTTTGTCTAGAATTCGCTCTTGTATTTTCTCTTCCAATAAGTACGCCAAATCGCGTATGCTTTGATTACGTGACGTGGCAACAAACTTCATAGAGAGTTTGATCCTGGAGAAACCAAACTTGAGCTAATAAAGCTTTCCCCAACTATTCGTGAAAATATTATTTTCCCATTCGAAAACAGTTTCATACGTTCGGCACTTTCTTAGAAAAAGCTTTAGACACAGAAATCTTCTTCGAACATTATAATTTATTTGCTTTCAATTCGTGAAGAATAAATAAGCGATAACTATTCAAATGTAAGATACCTATTTGAAGACATAAAATGGATTAATATCAACAATCTATTTAAAGATTTGTATTATACCTCTGTAAGTAATGCCACGCTACATATGTGGTTTTACCGGAAATTATAGATGTATTTTCTTAAAGTTGGAAGAAAAAATACATTTATTTTAATTCGGGCTAGAATCTCTATCTGAGTTTAAACAAAAAATCAAATATTTATTTACAGTTAATCCCTTTTATAGCCTAAACGAATTCATGAATTTTAACCTAACAGAATACTCATTTTTGCAAGATGATCACCTCCAAAATTAACCCTTAAAAGTGTCATCCTGAATTAATAATGAAATTAAAGTGATTATTTTAGTCTAAGTCAATAAATTAAATATTTAATTGTTTAAGTCTGATAAATATTTAATTTACCTTTCATTTGTGTGTCTATTGATAAATAATTAATTTAATGATTTAATCTATTTACATATTTACGTTGAACTCATATAATTGGAAAATGTATTTAATTAATTGACATCTGATTTTTTGTAATTTATTTATGGATAATAATTTAACTAAGAAATAATGTACAAAATGACTTACCTAGTATAGCAACCATTGTTATAATAAGGTGAAATAAATAAATCTGAAATCGGTCCCGTAGCGTTTCTTCGAAGAACATACATCTCATTCCATTTTTATGCAAACAATCAATCAAACATTTGTTTTTCGATATATTTCAACTTTATCATATCTAACGAGTACCTAGATATAAGAGTAGGTACATCCACTCGATAACATAAGAGCTCATTTGCCAGGAAAAAATATTATACTATCTACACAACAACATCTAGCCCTGCGGTAAGCTGTAAGCTTGTGTTACGGGTGCTAGACATCTAGAAATGGTATAATTTATATAATAGACTTACATAGATAGATATATTTTTTATTATACATATTAAACACCCAGACCAAGGAGAAAGTGTCATAAGCACTTGACCCGTCGTCGGCGGGAAAAATCGCTACTTCTTGCACCGCAAGCGGACCAATGCCTTTAACAAAGATCAGAAAGGTAATTAATTTCCAAAGGTCAAAGTTGTGCTTCTATTCTTTGCATCTGAACCTTCACAATTGGAGTGGGGTAAACGTATTGTTCAGAGAATGTGACGTAAGCTGCCGTCCAGCCAAAGCCGACAGTGATAAATGTTTCATTTATTCCCTCACATGCACGCAATACTTTCGAATCTGCCTCCAATTTTATTGTTTAAAACGGCGCTTGTAATCCGTTTGTTATATTAGGCCGTGTTTACAATACTCTGTTAAAATATGCATTGGAACAATCCCTTTCTGGAAAAGAAATTAAACAAGTTATTTATAACGGACCTTTACGCTAAATCTCTTTTTTAATTTGGAATTTTAGGTTTTGTATTATTGTCTGGCATTGTGTTTTGTATTTTTTACAACTTATTACTTTGGGTGTAATGTTATTACATCACTAATAAGGGGACTTATCACATTATTACGATTTTAAAACAAGTCCAGTGTCATATCTTAGCCAAGCTTGATGATGATATGAAATAATTGGAAGATCTAAATTGGATTTAACATTTCTCAGAAACATAGGTTTCCCTCGTAAATGTTCATTCTATTTCTCGTTGTTTTACTTGGAAACGGACTGAATTCAATGTGATTTTCTAACACTGGCTATATCTCTTGCCAATCCGTGAACTCAATTTCAGCTATTTTGGCCATCTATTCTGCGTATAACATGCCCACTTCCATTTCAGCGAGCTATTCCACTTCACTTCAAGCTCTAGATAAAACATCAAATGTTGTCAAATTGTGTTCTAGGCAGCCTTGTCGTCGAAAATAGAACGATGACGTCACTATTTTATTATTTAATTAAGGTTCTATCGAGCTAAGTAACCAAGTTTCTTCAGTGAACTAAGTTACTTGCCAGCTCGCCGCAACTTTACTTCAAAAGCTAGCTCTCAACACAGCTCCGAGAAATCTTCATTGGTTCCTCACATGCACTGTTCTACTTTGAGACGTCACTAACTTACTATTCTGCTTTCAAACTTTGATGACGTGTGTGGAAACTTACCTGTAACAAATTAAAATAAGTTAGGACGGCTTATGAGACATACTTGTGATAAGTTACATAATGAATATCCTGCTATCTTAACTCATTGTAAAAGAGCTCTCGAATTGAGGCGCTTTTTAGATTTATAATCATATATAACCTTATTTTTATATGTAAATTCATCAATGATTTGTATTTGGTAGAGTATAAATAAACTTAACTTTTGCCTAATTATTATTAAACAACTACACCGCAACAAAAGCCGTATATCCTAATCATTAAAATCCTACTTATTATAAATTACTTTTTATTATATAAAGTAACATGACAGTAAAGCAACGTGACTGATTGACTGCCTGACAGGCTTATCGACGCAGGGCCTAAACTATAAGGGTTAGAAACTTGAAATGTTTCACGGGTTTCTGTTATAACTTAGGGTCATGAACTTCATGAATTAGGTGTAAAATGGTTAATTAAACTTTGCCGTTTCTGAAATTATTTTAATGAAAGAAGTATAAAGGTGCTTCATTAAAAGTCATGGCACACGTTTTCAATATTTATCCGTAAATCAACCCTTACAGGGATTTGAAATTTTGTATAAAGTCCTGTAATTTTGGATTTTATAATAGATGGAGTGAAATGAGGTTGGAAGTTTGTTCGCATGTCATATATTTTCAAAGTAAGAGAGAATAAAATTAAATATGTATATAGTCTACATCTAATCTGTAAGTGTTTTAGTAAATATATTTAATAATAATCCCCTTTTGGTTTTAAAACGGGGATGGGTAGTTTCTACGGAGGACCTATATTTATGGGGTAACAGATTAGAAATTTAAAATGTATTCTTTATTGATGGTATAGCGATGTATCTATAAAAATATCATGACTACCTTAAATGGGTTGATAACCCATTTAAGGTTAAATGGGGTACAATAATTATTATAATCTTACAAATTTTATAAGTTTGTATGATTATTGTTTGTTCACTAAACAGTTGATCAATTTGGAATCAAAGTTTCACGAGTAAAGCCGGCAGCAGTTAGTCGCTTATTTAGTTTGAGTCATATTTAGAAAGAATAATATAACATATTTTTATTAACTATTCAGGATAAAATTCTCAGAAGGCCTCACAGTAGAGCAGAGAGCGGAATTAAAATTCACGTACTCATAGTAAATAATGTGAGAACAAGCAGAATAAAGGGCCCGCGTATGAGTGGCCGCCGGGGACACATATAGCGTGCGTATCTCTCAACCCTTCCCGTGTGTTTATTGTTTATTTTTACGGCTAAACTGGTTTATGCAGCGTCAGGCCGCAGCTCTGCAAATTATTCCAATCCGTTGTCGAGAATTGGACCTTTGGGGGATATTTTTCATCAGCGCTTATCATTCCGTATAAATCCACGTTAAGTCGTGGGCGATTTAACAGAAATATGGTCCATTCAAGATGTTGAAATACTCGTAGCTTTAACTTTTGTAGAAATTTCTTTTCGAAATAGTCTTTAGAAAACAGCAACTTTTATAACTGGTTGAAAACACCTGCAGCTTATTAGCTACATAACTTTCTATTGCAAAAGTTTGCTGTCTCATCATTTGCTGTTGCTGTCTCAGTTTTTATCAGTGTTAACAAGGTCATAAAACGTATTCTATAAATACCTATTCTTAAGGTACCTATGCTTTTTTTATCTATGGAAACCTTAAACTTGCGCTAGTGAATTTTTGTATTGTGTTTAGCTACTTTAAATAAAATAGTTTTTATGTATTATCACCAATCTCAAAGACGTTATGTTTAATCATAAAAGTTAACGAAGAGTTCTACAAAAACCTCATCACCATTCAAGAGAATAGATATTCACGCACAAGCGCTTTTAATACAGTTAATTATTTTAAATAACTTGCGTACATGCGATAGACAGGCTTTCACGTCTCACATCACGTAGCTACGGGCCGTAAAACGTCGCACCGATACACCGCACAGCTCTCGGTAAACACTCGACTCTCCCTCTGCCAAATATTTGGTTTCGTAGAGCTTCTACGGTTTCGTAGATGTAACCGTAGACATCTACGACCGCTTACATACGCCTTACATTCGCTATTCCATAATAGTATACACTATTATTTTACTTGTATGATATAAAACACATTAAGTGAACATGTTTATTATTACCTCCGTTTTTTTGTTAAAATACTTCTGATCTAAACATCTGCTTATGCACATAATAAGTCCCCATATATTGAATACCATTTACTCGATATCTTTCAAGAAAGCTTTTGTTGATAACATAAAAAGCTAACCAAGCTTTCAAGAGCTTCTCGATCTTTTATCGAACAACGCAACTTGTTGATAGAATAATAAATTGTATGTTTACCGAAGGGTTTATTTGCTATTCAATTCAGGTTGGATCTTGAATTAATGATATGCCTTTGATAAAGGTAGAATAAAAAAGCACTGAAGAAGAGACCTTTTAAACTTACACTTATAAACAGTATAAATACAGAACCGGAAAAATTAAGCTAGCTTTGAATCGTATAATGACGCGGTGCCACGCTCTACCATGACTCTACAATTTTGCTTAGATTATTTTGAACGAGAACTCTGACTTATCTGTCATTTTATACTCAGTAAGGGTTAAACTCTCAAGAATTTCTTGGTAAGCGAGATGAGCGACCGCAATTAGGGTTTGAAACTTTCCTCACATGCCTCACATACATTTAACTCTACCAATTCAGCATTCGGATGAAGCAGTGCGAGTGAATTGATCGAAATGAGATCCTGATTAACTAATTTCGAGATTCGTTTCCATACGAGTCGGAATTCGACAATACTTTATTAGATTTGAAGCCGAATCTGGCAAGCTTCATTCAATTCGAGGAGCCGAGATTCCTTAGAATCGTTTTTAACAATTCCATGTTCATGTCATATTCATATGCTTTTACGAGGTTTCAGTGATATAATTTCAAGAAAAAATGTTTTTTTATATTACTATATGGTGCCTGCTATTTATTCAATGAACACTACGATACATAGTATGGTGCGTATGCATTTAATACAGTCTTAAACATGATATCTGTGAAATATATATTAATTCATTCATTTAAAAGCACTTATAAAAATATTAATTAAATTATCATTAAATCTGAAAATATGTACGTATCAAAGTGTCTTCGTATAAAACCTTATTATCCTAGTAAAAAGAGCTGTTGATGCAAACTACATCTGAGAAAAATAGCTTTTTCCGAAAGCACTTAATAAAAACTGGAAAAAGGGTAAAAGTATGGTAATAATAACGGATGGAAATGGAGCGAAGCAGACATTACAACTTCGGTCTAATGTGTTTTCAGGTAGCTGTAAATTCACCTCCCGTATCTTGTAAGTGATCAAAAATGACGAAAACCCACACAATATTTATTTTTACCTGACTGTATGAAATGTATTCATTTTTTCGGTACACTCT
This sequence comes from Gymnoscelis rufifasciata, assembly GCA_929108375.1. Classification (NCBI taxonomy): domain Eukaryota; kingdom Metazoa; phylum Arthropoda; class Insecta; order Lepidoptera; family Geometridae; genus Gymnoscelis; species Gymnoscelis rufifasciata. The sequence goes on from OV815303.1 coordinate 6,116,999, forward strand.
ACAGCCTGTACGGCTTTGCAGATTTTAACGTGCGAGCTGTCAAATGACTCGTCGTTATTATGTGAGTACTAACTATACTCAGCACTCAACAGCTACATTATATTTTGTGGAAATCAAAATGGAATACCTACCTACAACTCCATGCAGTCAAGTTTAATTTAACATTATTTATGAATATTTTTGTGTTCGCATATTTTTTTGCGTTTATGTCAATATTATAAAAAGGTAACACAAAAATATTGTTTTCTTTTAAAAGCGTTATTTTTTAAAAAATTTTTAGTTGCATTATAAAGTCTTGACAGTTTGGCGGTCATTTAGAATTACTTATTTCAAACACATATTTCAGTAATATTCTCGTCTTATAATTTCTTTGCAGTTACAAACTTAAACTGTTGTAAGTAGTAGCTAAACTCTGCTTAAACTTTGTGGTCGACCCTTCCTTACATATCACGGTTATATTAGTTTATGTCCTTTGTTTTATAGGTATGAGGTTGGGTGTTATGGTGCTACGGTCAGCAAAAAGGATGTTATTAACTTTGAAATACTTATTGATCGTAAAATCTAGCATATCAACATAAATTAAGCTTTATTTATAAATTGTTTTTTTTTTATAGGTATATTAGCGCACTCTGTCTTACACGGAAGATCAGCGCCAAGAGAGAAGAACTTTTAATCTGTTTTTTAACAATGGTGAATGTGGTTCAAAAGAAAATTAAAACACCTACGTATAACAAAAATATAAATGAAAAACCAAAAAACTGTTTATAACTAATTTCAGCTAATTTCTTCGATGTACAATTTATTGAAAAGGCGTCTACTCTCTAAATATCTTCATTGAGCCCTTTTTTATCAAAATCTATTTGAATCCATTAGAAGCAAATGTACTAGATTAAGTCCACCCCCTAAGGGGGGTAAGACATAAGAGTCTAAAATTTTTTTTTTTTTGTTTATCAATTTTTACTTCTATTTTGAAAAGAAAATAAAGACTGATCAAAAAAATACAACACAAGTTTTGGCAAATTCTAATCAGTAAACTGTACAACAGGAAAATATAATACAAAAATATGAGGTAAGTTCACTCACACTTAACCATACCACCAACGGACCTTCGGATCGAATCTTCATTACTAAGACATTCAAAGACACCCTTTAATTTAGTTGGAATGTATTAAATCGTGATTGGTAACTGGGCATCCCGACATTCTGCGGGCGGCCGCAGGTATGTCGGAATGTTCCTCAAGCCGAATGCCTTTGAGCCCAGTCACTTATAGTTTCTTACTTAACTCCGGTATAATTATCTACGTGCCAACTGAGGGTTTGAAGGAAATGGCGAAATTTGATGTCAACATGATGGCTCCAGAACACAAGCCGCGGCCGAAGCCTACCACCAGAGACTGTTTACTGACTTAGCACCACCCGGAGCTAACGTGTAAGGATTCAGAGGGTTAACACTTACGGACGTGAACAGAAAAAACCTCCATTACATTTTAAGACAATTCAACGCAAGATAGAATAGGATTAGTCTTCATTATAGTTTGTAAAGTTCTCATGTTCTTCGTAGCTTCAATGATGCGAATCGATTCACGAAAAAGGTTTTAATAATGCTACAACGAAACAAGACATCTCAAAATTCAGTACAAGCTTAATTTACAGAAGAAACTAAGATACCTACCCTATTAAACAAGCAAGCAGAACAAAATAAATCACTTTACAATGTTTTATTTCTCACTTAGCCTTTTTTGCGAGAATGGGAAAATAACTTCAATTAAAATGTCTTTTGACAGGCAAATGATGTTTGTACTTTTTATACCACGCGCCGTGACCTGTTGTTGTTTTAATAGATCGCCGAAAGCTTTTTACTTTTAACTTTTACTAATTGAATATTTCTTCCTGTTTCGTTTCTTTCCGCATATCTGATGAATAATGAAAGCCATGTTTCCTTTTTTGTATTTTTCTTATTTTTGGCTTTAAGGTTTAGTAAATTTAGTTGCTATACCTGAGCAGTCCGGATGTTTTTACCAGTATCGAAACGCAATAGGGAGAAATGTAGTGGGTTACCTATAAAGCCAAGTGACTTTGCTAGTTAAAGTATCAAAGAGACTACAGCCCAAGAACAAATACGACAATAACAAACAGCAAGCCAGGAGAAAAGCTACTTAGTTATGGAATATACAACTATAATATATAACTTATTAGTTTAAGGGGATACACAACTACGTTAAAAGGAAAGATATGAGCTTTAGTAAGCTTAATCCCTCGAATAATGTAGCTCCTACAAGATCATCCTCCTGTCCACACCATCACCATCTGTGCTGTTGTGACTAAATGAGGCTATATAAATGATGCATAGAAACTTGTTTAATAAGGACTATATCTCCTGTGCTAGTTAGAAACTGTGTTTAACAAGAAAACCCGTATACACATAAAATACCGTACAAAAGCATATTAATAACTACCTGACAGACTAACTTAACTATGATATATAATTTAAAAATAATTAGGGATTTTTGTTCGTGAAGGCATCCCTAAAGCGTCAGTATAAGAAAACCAAAAGTAGGGAGTGAGGAACATGTACTTGTGCTCACCTGGAATTTGTAGCACAAAGCGAACTGTATAGAGAGAGGTTGGTGACGTCATGGATAAAATGAGACAGTAAGCTGCCTGTCTATAAACTATGTCAGTCTTGTCGAAAATTTATGATTTATTGAATGCCGCAGCATTCACACGTTCGCTAATGTCCACCATTTGGTCATAATGGCGAAAAGATGCTCGCTTTAAAGTCTTCTAAGCTTTATGGGAGCATTTATCATATAAAGCAGGAAATGATCCTCTCTGGTTTCACAATATTTTATGTTGTAAGATAAAATTCTAAATATAAGTAAGTATTCAATATTGTTATTTATTCTCTACTAAATGGTTATAAAGCGCATGGTACGTAAGTTCTAGATCGAATAAGATTTTAGTTATGAGTTGATTTATTTAAAATAAAAGCTAATTGTTTTCCACCCTAAGCCAAAAACTAGAATTTGACAGCTCTAACAACTTTACTCAACGAATCAAGCCAAGGTCAAGCCATTCTTGAAAAATATTAATTGATTGTAATATTTCGCTTTTACCATAGGTATTATAATAGACTCAGATAATTGAATTAGAGGAAAATCCTAATCAAAACGGTTTGAAACCTCATCATATTTCTCGCAAAAAGATTTTCAACAGAAATAAGCCTGGAATAATTAAATTAATGTTCCATCAGCTTATTCTTTGTTAGGGCACGATAATGAGCTAACAGAGGCCCCACTGTTATATGAACGGTAGGTTTATCCTTATCTCTTCTAATTAATGACGCTGATAAGCTCTAATTACTAAAGTAGTCCTTTTGATGCGCAGGTCGTTATTGTGATTCATCATTGCGATGAGATTTTTACAGAATATTCCGCATTATTTATAATATATTTTTGCTCGTGGAAGTGGCAACATTATGGCATAAAATATTGATAATTGGTAAAAATCTTTTCAAAACATTTTTTATTTCCGAAATGTACATATGATGCAAAAAGTTTATTTCAAGCTTAATATAAAAATGCAAATGCATTTCTCAAAGGGTAAAACGGGACACTGTTACTTAGAGTATGTCGTCTGTCTGACCGTCTGTCACCATGCTATATCTCAAGATCCGTGATATATAGATATATAGATAGTAAAAGTTTTTTGAGGGATGATATATTTATCTTGCCACTATAACAATAAATACCAAAAACACAATAAATAACTATACAAGAAGGCTCTCATATGATAAGCGCGATTTTTATAGAGTTAAGCGAGCACTAATTGGATGAGTGATCGCTCTGACTGCATCTTTTTGCACTCATATGTTTTTTTTTTATTTTGTATTACATCATGAGTATTAATTGTACACGGAATAGGTATAGTACAAGTCCATTACATGCTTATCAAATGAACATTGTATTGACTAATGCCGGGAATCTTTTGAATTTTTTAGCATATCATTTGTTTTGTAACAAAACATTAATACCAGTATATATCAGATTACTAAAGAACGTACAAACAAATTTCAGGGATTCTGTTTTTGACTTGTAATCAATAGCACGTATAATCATGTACAAAATTAAAACAAAGCCTCAAACTTCCACTTTGTAGGTAAAATTGGAACTATGGTTTAAATTACCAACTTATAATAGCAAAGTTTGGAAAGCTTTTACAAAATATAGGAAGCAGAGCTTTTGTTTAGTTATCGCTGGGAGGGATAGTAAATTTGCTGGTTTTTCATGAAATATTACTCTCGAGTTGAGTGGATAGATAGTATCTTTTATATAAAAAATACAAATAAAATTTATTCTATAAGTAATATTACAAAGAGAGCTATTAGAGCTTCTTTGATTGTTTGAACGTGTCAATATCACGAACTGCTCTGGTCCGATTTGGAAAATTATTTCACTAGTAGAAAGCGTATTTATCGAAGAAGGCTGTATTTTAAATAAGGTAAAAAAAAATCCTACAAATTAATAAAAAAATATGGGTATCTTTTATAACACACTAGTAAGAACTTCAACCCGACATTTAAAGTGTAGAAAGATTTTGACTTGTCGCTTGACAGGAGCGCTTGAGCAAAAAATAGTTTAACCTTAAAGTGAGGCTTACCATAAAAAAAATCACAGATAAAACATTTATTACAACAAGATCAAAAATTAGTTCACTACTAATCAAACCACGATATATCTTGGGTCTTTGCGCAAAATGACGTCAGAGCCACAATACAAATGAATAGCACTAAGTATATATCTCAGTCTTAGTCCACCGCATCCTAAGACGATGCCTTCCGAGAACGAGGCTATTAATCAGGTAATCCGAGCATACTTTACGGTAACCGACTATGCTTGTACACGTCTCCTTAACCATGCATAGTATACGCCCGTACATCATGCATGTACCACTGCACTAAGTGATACAAGATCCTGACTGTGAGATGCACCGCAACTGACACGATTGTCATGTACGCCATTATTAATCAAGGTATAACTTTGCACCTCTGTTCTTGCATGGACAGGTTAATAAATTCAGCTGTCAGACGATCAATAGGCTAGTTGAGTTATATTGGAAAACCATTTGAATTGATTGCTTCGACATTAATACTTCGGTAAAAAACAGTGCGTTTATAATAAGAAAATTCAATAATTAATTTTTAGGTGCCAAAACAGCGAGAAACACTTTTGCCTCCAAGATGGCGTATGACGTTATTTGACGGAAATCAGCTATAAACGGTACCAACGCTATTTTGAAAAGTGCCTTTTGCGTCACGTGATCACGGACGAAAATATTACAAATAAAAATATCTAACAAAAGTCATGTTTATTTTTAGTGTGTAGTAGTTTTAGTTTTAAAAAAATATTAACTAATGATCTAGTAACATTTTGATTCATGTTTTACTGATAGTCAACCTCATTGTCTGACTCTATTTAACGTTGCATTCATATTTGACTATGTATGAATCAAAGGATAAATAAAGGATTATGAAATTAAAATTCAAACTATAAATAAAAATCAATGGACAAAACATGGATAAGTAAACCCTGTAGGATTCATACTGAAAAAGTTAGAGACAAACAGTGCCGTTTGGCACTATGGTTTTTCGGTTGAATCAATGGAACCATCAAAAAATGGACAAACTATTATCTTTTATCTTTATTAAATTACTAGCTTTACAAGTCACGGCGTTGCTCGCATTTTTGTATTATTTGCCCGCGGTGAAAGTTTTTTTTTCAATTGACCGTTTGCCCGTAATTAGATGAGTTCTGGGTTGGAATGGGTGAAGACAGGTTCCTGCATTGGGCTACTTATCTGTAGGTTTGTAATACATTGTCATTATATATTATGTGTCTTTTTATAGAGTTTCTACGGTCCAGTGCAAGGATTTGCCGTATTTCCCGCTACAGCCTTCCTCGATAAATGTGTTATTTAGATAGCCCATTTATCCATTACGCTGTTAGCAGTGAAATAATTTTTCAATGCGGAATAGTAGTTCCTGGGGTAAGCGCGTTAAAACACACAAGAAATCAAACATTAAACTCTTCTGCTTTATAATATCAAGATTATTCTGGGTGTGATGTTGTATTATTGTTAAAAACACATTAAACAAAGCGAGTAAAATACAGGTTTTTCGGTTGTAATTATTTTATTTTGTTAAATAACCTTTTGTGAAGTAGGTATATTTATCATCCATTTAAACATTAAAAGCTTAAAAATAAGCTTACAAAAAATATTTTTATTTTTATATCAATCCATTTTAACTAACAATTTCCGAGAACAGATACGTCATGCGAAACTCTTCAATCAATGTATAATGGATCAAATTTCTTTATCTATTTCACGATTTCAATATTCGTACAAATATTCACATATTGAATTGAAGGCTCTTCACCCAAATCATTACCCAGCTTAGAGCCCTTGGCTAAGAAGCCAAAAAGCAATTTCAAGTTTGGGCTATAAACTAGTGCAACATAATAGCTACATACATCATGTCCGCTATTATATGCAGTGGATCCGGTGTGTGGCAAGTCGAATAAATCTTGCTTTGTCCAAACACATTATGTATACAGTTAGTACTGGGTCTCTAAACAGCTAGGTAATTATTCATTACATTTACGGGAAAATAAACAGTACCTTCTTCTATTTTTCGATGACGTCCGTGACTGGCTATTTCGCCGTCAACAGCCAATGTTTTGGCAGTCATATGTTTTGGCAGTCATATTTGATGAAACCAGTGCGCTCATTTAGTAAAGTAACCATGTTTTAACACAGGCCTTTCCAAAGGTTTGCTGTTATTATTGGTGGTTTGTTCCGACAACAGTATAAGTTTAAACTTGGTTAAAAGGAAACTGGATACATGAGATAAGATATCATAAGATGTCGCTTAGATCCACTTAGAAAGGTTTTAATAATTCTGGTTAACCAGGACTGATATAACATAGCTCTCTGATATGATAAGACATTTTAAGTGAATGTAAAATTTATAATAGGTACCTACCAATATATAAGAATATCAAATTGTAATAACTACAAAATTTTACAAACTAATAGAGGACAAGCTTTATAAAATTTTAATATTTAAATAAATATGTGAACACTCAATTGATTAGTTAGATTCAATTAAATATATATTGTTATATTTTTAGGTAACGTTAATTAAAGCCTATTTTAAAAATATCTACAGTATTTTTTTTCTAATTTTGGATTCACCTTGTAATTTTAAAAGAATACGGAGAAAATATTATATTCCTCACTCTAAGTGCATTTGCATTGTTTCAATTTTCTTAGCTTTTTTTTATTGTAGCTGTTTGGAAAATAAGCTGTGTCATAGCTGCAATGTCTCAGAGCTAAAGTCATGATTAAAGTTACGTGGCGAAAAGCTTTGTTTAACCGCAACACAATAGAAGGAGCTTTGTATTACGTGGGAATTGCAGTTTCTATGCACGTGCTTTCTGTAAACACATTGCAAAGTAAACACATTTACGAAACAAGTGATCAAATCTTCATGAAACTTCAGTTAAACCATGTACCTAAACTATAACTTAGAACTATAACTTAGAAATGAAAGTGTACAAAATGTTATTATAATTGAGTGTAAAAAATATCATAAGAATGTATAATGTAGATAAACATTATTAATAATAACTTGCGAACAAATTGACCGATTCATATCAAATTTCAATGCGACTAACTTGAAGGCAAAACTTAAAATATCTTCATTGCAAAAAGTGTATGAACTGTAAACGGAACTCTAGATGTAGTATGAGTCCATCTTATTTTTATAAAATTGATTTGAATTATATAATTTCAAATGCGTGACATTTCAATATTTATAAACTTATATTTTTTTTTATTAAGGCTTAATATTGTAATATTAAGCAGGGTTAATTGTGATAAATTTTTGGGTTAAGTGAAGTGCCACGTAACCGCAATATTTATTTATTAATTTGATCGAAATATTCAAGGAATTATTATTTTAATAATAATTATTACGTTGTGCCGAAACGAAATGCTTTGTTGAACTGCTACAGAATAGAGGGAAGCTTTGAAAAGCTTAACATTTAACTAAAATTGCATACAGTATTTTGTGGCCGTGGCTTTATCAAACCATTGTTCTACAAAACCTCAGCAGAATATGAAAATTATTCAAATTTTACAAAAAAACAAAAAAAAATATAACTGCAAAAGATGCAGTCACATAGGTCACCCATTTAAGTACTGGCCAAGCGCAACGTCATTTAACTTTATAAAAATCACGTTCGTTAAAGGATATATATATGTTGTTTTAGTATTTGTTGTTATACTGGCAAGAGAAATGCATTATCTTTCAAAATTACAACTGTCTATCAACAGTCCTAAAAATACAGCCTGCTGAAAGAAAGACCGATACACCAGACAGTGAGACGACGAAGTCTCAATAATAGAGTGCAGTTTTACTCTTTTGGTACGGTACCCTAAATTTCTTTTGGACTTCTAATTATGTACGTGACAAAAACATTTTGTTTTACCGCAACAGAACACGAGTAGAGGTAAGCTTTGCTTTTGAAATTGCACAACGTATTCCGTTCACGTGGATTTTGTTGACAAATTGTTAGTTTACTTGCAAGCAGATGGCCAAACCTCTTTTAGGTTGAAAAAAAATAGATATTTACGAAATGTACAGCTTTTTCATGTTTATTAAACTTTAATTTTAAATACCCAGTTACGATTGTTTGGTACCTAGCACTACATTTACCTCCAGTAGAAACGTAAATAAGGGTACTCATGAAGTACATATATGTACTATGACTCGTATTTGAAAGCAAAATCCATCAGTAAAATGGATTTTACATGTTCCTGCATCCAGCTTTGCGCCACGCACATAACAAAACTAGGGTTAAGCTTTTAATCCAGTTACACTATGTGTGGCAACACATATTTTATTCAAGCCAATGTAGCTAGCTGTAGATGTTATTTTATTTATCGCACCCTCGGTGCGAGACCGCCACTTTTACGAAAATGCTAAATTTGAATGAGAAGCATTTACAATTTTGGCATCTTTAATGATATTTCAAATTTTTAACAAAACTAGCTGACCCCAGCAAAAGTTGTTTTGCAAAATGAAAAATAGATGTTGGCCGATTCTCAGACCTACTCAATATGCTGACAAAATTTCAAGCCGTTTCGGTGGAGTTCGGGAACGAACATGTGACACGAGAATTTTATATCTAAGATGAAGATGAATAGGTTTTATTACAACGTCAACTTTTAATTTACTTTTAAACAAATAATGGATATTACATATTATAAAACAGATACTGAACGATTTATTTTAAACCTACCAATTCCCTCATATTGACGTTATGGCTCTAACAAAAAATAACCGTAATTATGTCACATTGAGGTAAAAAGAAAACAAGAATAAATTGTAGAACCTTTGTGTAGTACGAATGAACGTTATTGCACCCAGTAAGAGGGTTGCTTCAGGACACTTACAATGTATTTACCTAATTTTTTATTTTTTTTTGCAAATGGGACGGTGTTTGCGAATGTTTCACCGACCTGCTTTGACCTTAAAAGCAAACGTTATTACAAGAACAGAACCGATTTTATTTATGTTCGCAATTTATCAGATCCTTCTAACCCTATTACGAAGACTAACATAGTTTGATCATAATAAAATATTCTCTAGTCATGAGCATAGACTTTATAAATAAGACTTTACCTAGATTTGACAATATTGTGATAAATTATTGTTCGGGTTTCAAAAAAATATCTAATTGAACCCGAAAATAACTACATCACGTTTTAAGAATGAACAAAGTAATTTCATAAAAACAAGAAAGGAATGCTGAATTGTTAACGGGTTTCAGGTTTCAGCTCGGATTCGTGCAAATGAATTCACTCTAGCTACTTTAGATTGCATGAAACGTCTTTGTACTTACAGACAAATTTTTTTTTTTATTATATTGCTGTTTGCAGAGCTGTTTCTTTACGCAGACAATAACGGTATTAACAAAAACATACCCACGACGTGTTTAACAGTAGTAAAAATAATATCCATCTATCACTTTTGCTAACAACTGTTGAACGCGTGTCTAAGCCGTATTTATATTTTTGTGGCAGGCGGGAAAGATTTTTCAAAAAAGGTACAACCTCTGAATATGTTGTATTTTTACCCGACTGCTTACGTTTGGAGTGTATATAAGTATGTACATATGTCTGTTTTTTGTGGCCTCCTAGCCTAATCAGCTTGATGGATTTTGATGTATGAGGTATCGTTAGATTCGTCTTGATCACGGGAGTGTCAAAGGATACGTTTTATCCCGAAAGCCCTACGGGAAACAGTCGGGTTATATTTTTTAATAAATTATATTACTATGCTTGTTTTGATTGTGACTGATCAATATAATTGAATAATAAATCTGTACACACACAAATTACCTATAGAAGTTCAAGTTAAACTTAAAAACTTCTAATACTGCATGTATTTATTTTACTTACGATAAACAAATGCAAGTGTCATAAAATGGCATGAATAACATACAAAATTCAATCAAGGCCTGTGGTGGAACGTGGAACTATATAGATGTCACTAAAATCGTCATCGTCAAGCAGTATGAGCAGGCTGTGAGCGCTTGTAGACATTCGGTTTTAACACCGGACAACGGTCCGTGTTTTTCGCAGAAGGTACGGTGGTGAAATGAAAGAGTGTTCAAGTATCAGTCACCGGTCCGGTGATCAAATTAACGCAGTATGCACCGCCGTACCTAAAAGTTCCATTATTTCGATAAATATTGAGAATATTTTTGTTCATTAATTTGGTTTACTAAAAATATTGAACATTTTATGGCTACGCGTAGGCAATACACTATTTCGACGCAGCACGTATTTGCAACAACTAGCTACCTCGTAAAAATGAGTAACGTTGTCCGCAATACACTTCTACCATTATTCTCTACGGGTATTATTTTCCAGCAAAATATGTAAGCCGATACAACAAGTAATTTTCACAGCCGCAAACACAAGTTTCTAAAAATGAAAAAGCTATTTTTATTTACGCTCCCGCCGTGCTATGAGAATTTAAACGAATACTGAACGTCGGATAAGACTAATGCTAAAGAGCTAAGTTGAATAAGTGTAAGAAGAGCTTAGTAATTTCCTTGGCTAGTTGGAGTCGGTTCACGTCCGTGGCGGTACGTTTATTGGCTGCAGACGTTGACTGACGATCCGATACGGGGCCTGCTGGTATTCACTGCATACAGAATGGGGTTGGAACCTAATTGTGCAATTGGACTGATTGTTAGCCTATGCACAGATAGAATACATAGCCGTTTTTTGTTTTGTCTGTTGTTTGTTTAAAATTGTATTTTTTGCTGTAGTCGATGATAAATTAACATTTATTTATTTCTTTCTTTCTTTCCTTATTGCCTACTTTTTATAATGTAACAGTCTGGAACTACATAAATTATTTCCATTGTGTTCGTTACCCTATGCTTAAATAGAAAAAGGAATTGAACTGTTTACTTCCTTTTTAATGTAATAGTTTAGAGCTTTAGCAGTTATTTCGATAACTCCGCGCATCTACGCCGTTCTAGCATATTTTTTTTAAATTTTTATTGTGAAAGATCTTTAACCTGTGGATTTTCAAAATAATTTGTAATCGATACAAGCTGTAAAACGTTTTAATTATATAAAACGCGACGCCTTTTATGAGAAACTTAAATTGATTAAAAGTAAAATCAATAGGTTAAATTTTAAAACATTCTAGCCCTTCTTCGGCTTTTTAAATTATCAGGTAAATTAGATGACTGAAATTGGAGTTTTTTTTTGTTATATAAATAAATAAATGGGATATGTTTTACAAAAAACGAGTCGCAAATTCATTTTTGACTAGTAGGTACATGACATTGAACGGAAATATGCACTTACAATATTTATATGAATTATAACGTGTTATTTCAACGGTCTGCTGACACTTAAACGAGTGTAGCCAGCCGTAACAAAGTGTCGCCAACATAGGACACTTTCATAAGCTGGCAGACACCTGGCAGTTACCCCACCTAGCAGCACTGGCAAGCAAGCCCAAGGACGCTTATTGGCTGCGACCGACCACTGACAGTGACATATACCCCGTCCAATAGGAGACAGAGACTTATGGTGACTATTTTTCAAAGTGACGAGGTGTTCGAGCAACCTGCTAGAAATTCGGAGCTATTTGCCTAAATTACGGGAGATGGATATGGATGGCTACAGATGCGGATGATACGGTGAAATGCGAATTAAATCTAAATTTAATTTCGTTTTAAGCAACTTTGTGAAATGTAAATTTTGTTGGAAATTAATTTTCGAATGATTATGTAAAGTTTAGGGTCAAGTTTTCTTTTGGCAGGTAGATTTTGGCAAGAATGACATAACATTGATCATGGGTAAAGACAAAAGCAGAGACAATATCTGCGATGTGCGGTCAGGCAGGAAAGGTATCACGCTTCATTGAAGAAGGATCCTTATTAATAGAAGAAAATCATCGGATATACAGATATAAGCCGTGTGGTTAAGTGGGGGCACACTCGCCTATAAATCCGAAGGTCGCGGATTCAAACCCCAGCCGCGCTCCTCTAGATTTTTCTTATCGAAATATGTATGTGTTAAGCACTTGCTGCACGTGGAGGCAAACGTCGTAAGGAAACCGGCATGTTCTGAGAAGTTTGAAGAACTTTCACGAAACCGCACCCGGGTAGCGTGGTAAATTAAGGCCTTATCTCTCTTGTCAAAAAAGAAGTCCCTGTGTCCCAGCAGTGGGAACGTAAATAGGGGTGTTAATGCTTTCGGCAGCGGATATACGTACATTAATTCGTTTGCATATTAAATAACGGTTTTTTAAATTTCCTTATAACATTACTTTTACATAATACTCACTAAATAACAAAAACTCTATATGTACCGTAATTTTCTTTACTCACATATGTCTCATTGGTATGATAATCGGTTTTTTGTGAAAAGACAGACAAGCTTTGGAAGAAATTCCTGATTTCTTTATGATTAGTATTTTGCATTGTGTAGTTAACATATTTTTTTCACTTTCTCAGTAGCGCGGTGGGCGGAGATCAGCGAGAAGTAGCGGGTTTAAGTCCCACCGAGGGGTCAAGTGTTTGTATGTTCTGCACGCACCTTCTCCTTCGTCTGGGGGTCTTTTGTGTAGTATAATAAAATCTGTATATTTATGTACCTATACTAGATTAAGTATATCAGATGTCTAGTAGTCACAACACAAGTTCTGAGCTTACCACGGGGCTAGATGTTGATATAATATTTGCTGAACTACTAAAAAGCCTCTTTTTCTCATGTCCATGCAATAATTTTTGTTATATTGCTGGACATAAAAGATCAAAGAAATGAGACAAGTCGTATCTAGACAATCGATAATGGAAGCAAAGACCAAAATCATCCCTTTCATGTATTGAATTCAATGTAAGAGATGCCTACACGAGATTACGAAAACGGCTTAGTAGCTTGTTCTTGCCGAAGTTAACAATCACTTTAATTAAAGGCAGCCCTTAATAACCTTCGCGCAGGGTCTTGTAAATATTTTCCTCAAAGTAACGTGATTAAATCTTCTTTTAGGACAAATGTTGCCCTCGGGATTGCTTTTCTACGGATTATAAAAAAAATCTTTTGGTATCCTGCCGAAGTCTGAGCTTGTTATTCGGTGACTTGTAATTACAGTGAAATTGGATATTATAATCAAGAGCGTTAATGATTCTCTCTGAACTGATAACGTTCTGAGAACAGTGGCAAATGTACACGGTGCTCTGACTAGAGTTTGTAATTATAACTTCACGAGACTCAAAGGCTTTCAGAAAATGTCTCGTTTACTTTAATTACGAAGGGATGAACATTCGTCGAGTTCCGAAAGTGACAAGTGACGATTTTTCTTTCTTTCTTTGTTTTACAGATTATTTCATAAATTGATTTTAAATAAAACTTTACCCATTTCCTGGTCTGACTATATTTTTGTTATTTAAATTTTTCTATTTAGCAATTTACTTTATCCGTCATACTCGTGTTTATTCTCATAATATCATTACGACAATAAAGCAGTTGGAACGAGTTATCAAAATCTTGTCAAGTTCACTTACCCAAAGCAACTTTCATAAAGGTTCCAACTCGGTTCGCTTCGCGTCTTCCATAACAAAGCATTTTGCGAGAATCCGCAAACTCAATTTAGGCCTAAATATCCACTTCGAGTCTACCTCTACAGCATATTCTACAACCTACTTGGGATGGAGTTCCATTAAAGAGCAAGTGACAAATTTCGGTTTCCCACACTCTGTAAGGCCCCCCAAGAGTCACTAATTAAACTGTAAATTAGTCCTAAGTGCAAGATCGCAACGAAGGTCGTATCGGAAACTCTCCAAGAATACGAATGAACCCCAAAGTTGTAATCAAAAATTTATTCAGCACTCGTTTTATGAAGATAGACATACTGAATTGGTTTTACGCCTGAGCTTTAACTTATTTCAATTTAATCAAATGTTTTTGTAGTTGGTTTTTACCAATACTATTTTTGCAAAAACAATATTAAATTCGAATTTTTATATCCACAATAATGTTGCCAAAGTTATCAAAGTTATCATGTTAAAATTAAAATACATTATAAAAACCATCATATTGGACTGAATCAACAACCAGTATAATTAATTGTGTTCAACAAACTCTATATAATAATCTACTAGCACGAGTAAATACAGACTACATAGACAGAAAAGACATAAAGCTCGTTTTGATTTTAATTATTTATTGTTCAATTATACTCCGACAGACATGTACGCCACTTAAAATGACAACAAAGCATGATTAAAACTTTCCGTTTCAAAATTAATTTCAACCTGAAACCGTCCTGAAACACATCCGATTCAATTATAATTTTTGACATATGATTTGGTTTGCGGGTAAAAATTGCTATGTTCTGTAACTGCGAATGCTCCGACGTTGATAAACGAGGGACGTCCAACAGACACGGGGTGAAATTACGCCACAATTTCTCATTTATGCCATTTTATGTTACCCGCTACAGGCCAAAATGAGTGTTTTCATACATTTTATACTGATTTATCACGTCCTATTTAGTCAAGAGTCGAAATATAAAAATAATTTATGGTTTCATCAAAATATTTGCTTTTATTTATTTGTATTTTACCTATTACAGATTTTATTCACACTGGCAATATATTAACTTTCATCGGTTACGTATTTTAATACCGAAAATTAAAAAACTTAGTACACATTCTATACTCAAATATAGCATAGCATACTCGTAATCCTTTTTGCAGACAATAATTTCTCAAATTATCGCCAGTTGAACAGAATTTATAGGATTCCTTACTCCCATAACATTTCGCTGACAATAGGTATAGCAAAATCTAATCTGGTCGTGAAATTTCCAACCGTCATTACTATTCGCAGGCAGAGCAATGAAAGAAAATTTTCTCCATGACGGAAATTTCATGTAAATTGAAAATAGTACGAGCAGACTTTTGTTTTCTTGAAATTTTAATTGAAGTTATGTTTTTAGATGACAGAAGAACTCTGACCCATAGAAATGACAAGTTTGATTATATTTTGTAGTTTTATGCAATTGAGTAATGATTAAAGGGGAAGATTAATATGTAGGCCAGAAAAAGTTTACGGTTTTTATCCATAAAATGCAGGCTGCTTGCTCCGAAGTAAAATACCAGATAACCAATAAAAATTCTGCCTAAACAATATTTCTTAGTAATATTTTACTGCAGATTGTTCTTAACGCGACGAAGATAATTTGATAAAAATTTCATCGTATCATTTCGGTAGAAATACATCTTTGACATTGTTTCACTTTAGATTATTAAGGCTGAATGATAAACCAGCCGTCTTAGAGTAATTGAAAGATATAAAACAATATTACCAAAGGCTTTCGCAGTAAGTTGTCTGGAAATTGCTCATTGGTTTAGAACTTATTTATTGCTCAATTAGTAAAAGAATAATATCAGTAATAGACAAATCTTCACTCGATATCAGGTGAGATTGTGGTGAAACGAAACCTTGTTTTTACATCAAATTAAGTAACCTTGTCGTATGATAATCATAGGTATAGAATACTCAATTGCGGGATTATCTTCTATAAATTTGAACCTACAGTCATCATCATCATCATCACCCTATAAACGTTCCCACTGCTGGGACACAGGGACTTCTCTCTTGACGAGAGAGATTAGGCCTTAATTCACCACGCTGGCCAAGTGCGGGTTGGTGAATGTCACATGTCCTTCAAACTGTTTAAAGTTCTCAGAACATGCCGGTTTCCTCACGATGTTTTCCTTCACCGTTAAAGCGCGTGTTTAAAGCGCACATAAATTTCTCAAGAAGAAAAATCCAGAGGTGCGTGGCGGGGTTCGAACCCACGACCTTCGGATTGAAAGTCGAGTGTCCTTCCACTTAGCCAACACGGCTTTTTTTAACCTACAAGCCTACAGTGTTACCGTTAAACTAATTCCTTCACATTATACCGCCACCGTTTTACAGAAGATACGCGCCGCGCGCCACGCTGCGCCATCGAAGTGAAGGCGCGGTGGTGCGGTGGCGCGCGGCGCGTCAAGCCTACGTTGCGGCGGCGGCAGAGTGGTGGCAGCGTCATCGTGTGCAGGAGCGCTTATTGTTGATATATTATATTTCCAATGTTTTAGATACCATTAAACTCGTAAAACTAAGAACGACTGGAGAGTTATTGTTCTCGAGTTAAAAGTGTACGAAAAACACAACAATGTTTTACATAGCCTTTAAGTATAAGTAGGTAGCTATTCTCTGCCTTTCTGTTTGAATCAGCCGAAATCTGTTTTTAAGTTTTGCATAGAAA
Source organism: Gymnoscelis rufifasciata (assembly GCA_929108375.1). Lineage (NCBI taxonomy): Eukaryota > Metazoa > Arthropoda > Insecta > Lepidoptera > Geometridae > Gymnoscelis > Gymnoscelis rufifasciata. Next base: position 6,133,914 of record OV815303.1, read on the forward strand.
CTTTTTCTAATTCCAATAATCTTCTCCATCACTCAACTCTTTTCGGAAAAGCATAAAACAAATTTATTTAAATAAAAAATAGCGTAAAAATCAATAGCATTAGATATTAGGTATTTATATTGTTTAAGCCACCGTCCATAACACATGTAATTTTTTCTCTCCATCCTCGGTTGTCTGGAAGAAATTGCTTTTAGCAATAAGACCGCCCATTACGCATTCTAGGTTTAGTTTTAATTTCTTATTGTATTGTTTATCTGGTGTGTAATAAAGTATTTTCTATTCTATTCTTCTACTGAATTAGTTAGCAGGTTAATTCAACTTATTCTAATAAAACCGCGCGTGCCAGTCAATTCTTTAAAGGAGCCGCATGCCCTGAATACGATAATCTAGTTTTGTCAGACTCTAACGAAATAAAGAATCACTCCACGTTACCTATTTTATCCTTCTGTAAATGGCTCTCAATGTTGTAGATAACATTAGATATTTCATATTTTCTATCATATTGGATTGTGAAATTATATTTATTTAGTCTGCGATGTCTAATAATGAGATTTCTATAATCAATATTAACTTAGTTTATTTAAACACGTAGCTTTTATAATAGTTTTGAGGTTGTTATTAGTGTATTGTGTTGTGAGGGAAACACTGGTAACATATATTTATAGGGTGAGGCTTTTTTCACGGGAAGAATATATCTACGTACTGGACTGTAAAATTCTGTAAATACGATTATAAAGAAAATTTACAACTTACTTTAAACGATATCGTGAGTTAGAATATTCATTTTAGATTTTTTAAATGTCACCTTAAAATAGGGTTGAAGGTTATTTTAGTTGATAGTTAATTGGTCTAGACTCATCACGACCTCAATACATAAGTATTTTAATACCAAACAAACAAAATTTATACTTAATTTCAGTCTATTTTCAGTTAGTTAAGGTTCAGTTAAACTTTTAATCATAAATTAATGAATGAATCTACCCAGATTTTTAAGATGCTACCATAAGGGCACATGTACCGTTATATATCTTTATAAGTGGAACCTTATAATTTGCCATTATCTGTGTTTGCAACTGATTGTGACAGTTGCAAGCATTTATTTGGGTTAGTTAAAATATACTATTTTCCCTAAATATCATAAATAAATATAGTTACAAAGAAACGTTCTTACGACACTATCCATATTTTTAAAGATATGCAGTTCACAACATTCACAGATTTTGGAAAAAAAATTACATTCAGCTCAAAATATTTGCAAATAGCAAATTTTGTTTTATGCCAATCGATCCCATTAATTTCATGTAGGGATCAAAAGACTCTATGGGGCCATCAAAAGTACGAACATAAAATTAACATAAATTGCCAAAATCTGTAAATGCAGTATAGAATATCATTCAAAAATATGGATAGTCTTCTAAAATGTTTTCTTGTATATGTAAAGGTTTATGCACATGCCCTTATGGGCCCTTCTCAGATATCCACCATTTATAAGCACACAGTAAATATTCCCCTTTGCTCGCTTGGAGGGTATTAATAAATCAATAGGTTGTAAAGTGTAGACCTAGTAAGTACTAGGACTCAGTAATGGGTACAGTTTCGTTAAATTTTCCTTGCGGCAACCCCAAAACGTGACTGGAGTGACAATACACGTCTTGTTGCTACGAGGGGTACAAATGGGGCACAATGTACCTTAACCACAACGAAGGTTATTTAATTTAACCAGAAGATGCGTTTTCATGTGTGTGTATATAATTTTTTTAGATTATGATGGTTATTAACATTATTATGACTTGTGAAAAGTCAAATCATGGTATGTTACCCATTTTAAGACATCATGTATATTAATTGTAAACCTACACTTGCATAGGTAATATAAGTTTTAATTGAATGAAAGAAATTAAATTTGTGGAAATATAAGTTAAAATCAAATAAATTAGTTTATTTTCTTGTAACATTTTTTTTTAACTGTTTTCTTTTAAGTTGTTTACAATTTTATGATTAATTTTCCAAGTTTTATAATTATTTATCAATTAGAGATACAGGTGTCAAGCAGAATGACAAGGACTTAGACCGACTTACAAATCAAGGGATGTTTATTGCGTAAAGATCCACGACTATGGAATTTAACCTACATTAGTTTTAATAAAACAATAGAAAAACGTGATTATAAACTTTCTTAAAAATATAAACCGTAAAAATATCACCTACCTCCGAAAAAGTCTGATGATTCCAATTCCAAAAAAAACCTTGTACTCTACTCATTTATTAACTGCACTAATTTATCTAGAAGATACAAACAGAGTGTACCTTCTGTATCTGAGAATGGTTGAAACAAGTTGCAACCACATTGTGGGTTAAGTGTTTCGACGCAGCCTCTCGTGACTGTATGCATTATGTGCGTCATTTCTCCTGCGCAAATGAGTTTCCTTTCTACCCTACCACGAGTTGACATTTACGACAGTTGGAGATAACAAAATGTTGTAATCCCGTACATTAGACAAATTAAGGTAAGATTTTAGTCGTTAAAAATCTTTCGAATGCATGGTAACTCGTGGTAGTTAAACAAATAGGAACGTAGGGAGGTATACAATTTCAGTGTAATTTATTGAAATCAAGAAGTGATGATGATGATATTGTCCAAGCAGATTTCGGCCATGGCGTCAGTAAGGCAATTCTCACTTTGCCCCGTACCACGCAGCGCAGCGCGTGAATGCGTGTCCTAACGTTGCTTGTAAGTTTTTCTCTTTCTCCCTTTGTATAGAATGATGCAATGCAGTGAGATAATCGCCGAACTGCAGCAACTGGACAGGCATTTTAAACCATGTAGATTAAAATAACCACTTTAAAGTGAAATACAGTTTTTAACTAGTTCGGGAGCTTAATGGGACCTTTGTTAAATGTTTTTATGTCAATAAAGGTTTTTTTTACTTTACTGTAAAAATTCCGTATTTATAATTAAAACGTGCACAGTGTATCCATTTACAAAGGATATTATTTTACATGGGTTTTTAATTTATTTCTACAGAACTTTGTAAAAAAGATTTTAAATAAGGTAGGTGAACCATAAAAGACCATGCTCCTTTGAATAACAACTATGAACAAAATTAAATTAAAATACGTCTGTTATTTCAAATCAGGTACAGGTCAAAATTATCAATGAATTATCATTTAATATATATTTTAGAAGCCAAAGATCCGTTCAGGAGCTACGATGTCACAGACAAATGGACAGACACGTTAAACTTACCAATCGCTTTGCGTCGAGAGTTAAAAGTTATATAGTTATTCTCATGTTATGACAAGTTCCTTTCCTTCCACTTATACCAAGATCCATCAAAATCAAGGACACACGTGGTGGCGAGGTGCTCGCGTTTACGTTTTATCAAAAATACTTCCATGTATTTTATATAAAAGCGAATATGTTGTTTATTAACTGACTGTATTTGTATGGACTCGCATGGAGCTCTGTTCTGTGCAAGGCCTTTCGGTTGAGCTTTACTATAAAATTGCTAAGTTTAATAAATACTAGTAGTTATATCTAGAACATAAAATATATAAGTGGTACATATTCAAAGAAAGTATATGTTATAAATATGTTTATCTCATTTATTCGGTAAAAAAACTAATTAAAACTAATTTGTTTATTCGTTACGTTGGCATTCCTTGGTCCACCAACCTTATGAAAAGGCAGCCCAACACAATTTGTTATATGACTTTCTGTCGCCCCTTTTATTATCACAATAATAATATGAACACCAATACATCGAAAAATATAAAATTTCGGGTGAGTAAAATATTTTAATAATTGGAACCGATCATTATTGAAGCCATACCTTTAAAGAACGAACATTGTCTTTTTAAAAGCCCCAAGGGCAGTTTAAATTGAAGTAAAATAAAATAATTAAAGGCTTTTTCTTTTCTTTTAAGAATATTAGTGAGCGAAGCGATATTACATTAACTTTAAAATAAGAACCAATTAATATCAACGAGAGTTTTGTTTGGAGGAGAATAAATTAAGCTTAATATTAGTTAGGGCTATACTAAAACAATTAGTAACTGACTCGCAGCCTTGCTTATAATATGCTTGGTTGGTTTTTTTATGATTTCGATTATTCCCAACAGTAAACTATATTTATGCAGGGTGTAACATGGGCATCGGTCAGTAAGGAATGTTTGAAACTATAAGATGCTACTATACGATTATCTGTTCTAAGTAAAAATTGTCCTCGATTTTAGCAATAGGAAATATTGCAATCCATTACTCATTCTAGGTTTAGTTTTAATTTCTTGTATTGTTTTCTTGTTTGGTGTGTAATAAAGTATTTTCTATCTATTCTATCTATGAATCATACAAATGTGTGTTGCAGTATTTCTTTTTAACTTGTTCTTAGCTTGGGAATCGAACCCGGATTATTTTAACATAAATATAAGTAACACTATTCATTTTAGATATCGAATTTGTAGGTTTTAAGCAGTAAATTTTAGAATGAAACATGGTGTCTATAATGTGTTAAATACAAGTTTTCATATCCTGTAATTTATTTTATTAAGTGTTTGCAATGACTGAAAGAAATTGCCTGAACTTAAATACAATCCACTCAGCAACTTTAGGCCCCATGGTAAGCACTCAGCTTGAGTTACGGGTAGGTACTAGGCATCTGATAAATTTAATATAATATAGGTATATGCATTTATAGAAAAAATATATAATACATATTAAACACTCAGAAAAACACCAAAAGATACGTGAAGGCACAACATAAAAAAAAAACAAAAGAAAAAAAAAACACTTACGGCGGGAATAGAACCCGCTACCTCTCACCGCGCCACTGAGGCAGTCATGCATTAATGTTTTGTTTTTTAATACAATATTCAACACGTTTAAATACACAAAATGATCTCAAGGTATGGTTATTTGCAACAATTTGCTGTATCAAATCATGTCCCATACACCGATTTACATACCTATAGCATTGGTATGGTGGTCATTACAAACATTGAACAAAAAAAATTCAGTATTTTCCTCATTTTAAATCCAATTAAATCACAAGAACTCCAACTGAAACCCAACAAAGAGAAAAATAGAATCGATAAGATATTTAAGATCTGAAACTTGGAGCACTAAAATTTAATATCGGCCGTCCAATTTCGGGGACACCACATTTTACAACCACAATTACTACCCTTCGTTTCGAAATGTCGTAGATTGCTTTGACTTTATTGGTTTTAGGTAACGCCGCTTAGACTAAGTACCTACCATTAATACTTAGTGATTTGTGAGAAAATTAAAAAGGTGGTAAGTTTTATTACTGTGTTGAATTGATTGGAACTATTTGCTAGTTACGAATTTACCCAGCTGTGGAATATTTTAGACAGATAAATACGAAAGACGTTTTTGAATTCTTTTTAATAAAACGGCATTTACTCTCGGATTCTTATTTCGTAAGTTTGTATCTATTTTTTGTAATAATTTTAAGTGAATGTTGATATTCTTAATTTAAAAGATATAAATTATTTGTTAGTTTGTTAGGAAAATAAATGTATTTTGATTGTGTGTATATTGTTGAAAACCTTTCAACGTTCCGGACTTCGGACGTCAAGAGAAGCACTTCATCGGCGCAAGCTCCGACTCCTACAAGTTAGCGAGCGCGTTTGTCACGTTATTCCAAGTTTTTCCATTTTTTTTAGTGGCAAAAGTAAATATGTAAGGTTGTGTTGGTGATACGAAGATAATATATAAGGGCACTTTATTTTGTATAAATTGTAAATGTATATTCTTATTAGGTACAAGTTTACTATCCACTTTCTAGTATTAAAATATGCCGCGTTCACATAATGATATGCCACAAATTATGGCTTGTACAAAATAAGGTCAAACAGAATCCAACCTCCATGAAGTAATCCAATAAAACAACAAAACAATTAAACATTGTTGAGCTTGTAAGCTCAAAAATACATTTTTATTATTTTAAATTCAATTCAATCTACAAATATTTATAAAGCATCAGAGTTATTTTGTCTGATTGAACACGCTAATCTCAGAAACTTCTGGTCCGATTTATTATTTCACTGTATAGCACTTAATTCTTGGTCTGGGTGTTTAATATGTATAGTAAAAATATATAAATATATATGTATGCCTATTATATTAAGTATATCAAATATCTAGTACCTGTAACACAAGCTTAGAGCTTACCACGGGGCTAGATGTTGTTTGGTGAATTGCCTGGAAATATGTTTTATTTGTTTTATTGTTATCTGCTATATAGCCTATTTTTCGAGGAAGGCTATAGCCGTGGTAAAATACGTCGTTTATGCGGGAAAATCCATATAATACAACGCAACTGGGAAAATATATTTTCTAATAATTGGACTCTGCGCTTAAAGCGTCAGTTTTCCAGTGTCAAGTTAAATAAAATTTTAAGTGAAAAAGATGCTACTCAGTTGAACGTCATAATAAAAATTCCATTTAGATTCAGTGCGCGTTTATTTTGACAGTTTAGGTTTTCAAAGTTTGCAGTGTTTCCGTGAACGGATTTTTAACCCCCGACCAAAAGAGAGGGGTGTTATAAGTTTGACGTGTCTGTCTGTCTGTCTGTCTGTCTGTCTGTCTGTCTGTCTGTCTGTGTCACCATAGCTCCCGAACGGATGGAGCGATTTCAATTTAGTTTTTTTTGTATGAAAGGTGAGTCTTGCGCGAATGTTCTTAGACATGTTTCATAAAAATCGGTTGGGCCGTTTAAAAGTTATGGGGGTGAGAGTGGGAAAGCAAAACCGAAAATCTGCAAATATACTAGTGTGGGGTATCAAATGAAAACGCTACGCGTCCACATTACATAATATTATGTTGTTTTATATTTAAGGAAATTAAAGCATTGGAATCGGGGGCTTTTCTTAAATTTTAAATTTAGATTTATGATATATTATTAATGCGATAGATGTAAATTGCCCCAATTCAAATGAAGAGCATATTCTCCGAAACAGTTCAACTATTAATGTTATTTGATAAGGGTTGTGGGTAATTCTATATGCAAACAACTAGCCGTAATATAAATAAATAAATATTAGGTCCTTACATATGAAATTGGCGTTTTGTATGGGAGGAACAAAAAGTCGAATATTTTTTAATATAATATATTTAATTAATCAAAGTATGAACCATTATTTTCTATGCACTTTTGCCATCTTATAGGTAGTTCATTGATCCCTTTACTAAAAAAACCAGTCGGACGGGAATCAATAAAATCTTTGAAGGCGATTTGGACTGCCCCATCGGAGTTGATTTTTTTCCCTTGCAAGAAGTTATCCAAATTTCGAAAAAAATGGTAATCTGTTGGAGCAAGGTCCGGGGAGTACGGAGGATGTCTTAGACTTTCCAATTGAAGCTCTTCTAATTTAGTAGCCGTCTGTTGCGCAGTGTGTGGTCTAGCGTTGTCGTGAAGCAGCAGTGGCGTGGAGCGATTGACCAGCCTAGGTTGTTTAGCCGCTAGCTTTTCCATCATGGTTTGCAATTGCTGACAATAGACATCAGCCGTAATAGTCTGGCCAGATTTGAGAAAACTGTAATGAACAATACCGGCACTAGTCCACCAAACGCTTACAAGTAACTTTTTTGGGGTTAATTTTCGCTTGGGGCAGGATTTGGCTGGCTGGCCAGGATCCAACCATTGCGCTGAGCGCTTCCGATTATCGTAAAGAACCCATTTTTCATCACAGGTAATGATTCGGTTTAAAATACCTTCATTATTGTGCCGGTTTAGTAATGTAACGCAGCAGTCGACGCGCGTTTGCCGGTTTGCTTCAGTCAATTCGTGAGGTACCCACCTTTCAAGCTTTTTAATCTTCCCAATTTGCTTCAAGTGAATTAAAACAGTTTTATCACTAACACCGCAGCCTGCAGCTAACTCGGACGTGGTTTGCGATGGATCCGCTTCCACAATAGCCTTCAACTCTTCATTATCAACTTGAGTCTCAGGCCGTCCACGGGGCTTGTTCTGCAAGTCGAAATTTCCAGAACGAAAACGTTGGAACCAAAAACGAACTGTGTTTTCTTTTGCAACACGACCGCCATACACATCATTCACCCTTCGAGTTGTTTCCGCAGCACTAGTGCCACGGCGGAACTCGTACTCGTAAATAATGCGATATTTTAAGTTTTCCATTTTGTAAAATGAGTGACGCAAACAGAAAAAAACAGAAGAAAAAAAACAAATGAATGACGATCATCGAAGCACAAATACATGAGTCTATAGCTGTACAAATTTGAATTTGGAATTCCTTACCAAAGAGGAGAAATTTGTGATTAAAGTGGCCAGTACGAAAAACGCCAATTTCATATGTAAGGACCTAATATATTATATAGCCTCGCAATATGAAGCGCAACAGTGACTGAAATGTGATCAGACGTAGTTGGCTAACCTACCACTGCCGGCTATCTGTATACTCGTCTGTTTTCAGAGCGCAGATATTACGAAATATAACCTGCATTCAGTATACTTCCATGTATATTCCATTATTCCATGCGTATCTCGTTACACTTCAAAAGTTGCTTGGAAAAGATCGCTTTTAGCGATAAGGCCGCCGATTGTACAACAAACTGATTGTACTATAAGTACTTGAATCTTTTACTCCTTTTTTTTAATTTATTTTATTTTATTTATGTACTTACTCTATGGAGAACTAGAGAAGTGAATACATTTAGTAAACTAGAGGTGCTCTAGGTTTTCAGAGCGTCACTAAACCACTGACTGACACAAACTACTTTACGAATTACAACCTTAACGCTAAGTTTATGCATGTTTTACTATTATAGTGGAATTAGGTTCGTTAACAATATGAATAAAGTTACAATATGAATACTTGCATCTACAGACATCATACTCTATAATTACATTGCTGTAGCTGATTATGCATTTTCCTATGTCAAAATAAAATCCAAGATAAAAATTAAAAAATCTAAACGTTACGCCAAGCAGCCCTTCAACCGAAGTTGACCTTGAAAGATCTTTATTCAAAAATACTGTAAATTGAACATACAGCTCACTTGATAAGGGTATTATAAATTAACAAATAGCATAAAAGTATGAATTGGTAGTGGAGCAAAGTATTATGAATATTTTTTATGTATTTTCTTATATTCCACAAGTACCTACACTTTAAAACTTATTCCATGAGGTTAGAATGCAACATTCAATCAGTGACACAACAGTTTCACTGTTATAAATAAACACTGCATACGTTTTATTTAGACACGCAGGCTAACTGCTTGTCGCGGCCGGGCGATCCCACGGTTTTTTTTTTTTATGTTGGATAAGCCTTCTTTTGACCACAATCTCACCTGATGTAAAGTGACGATGTGGTCTAAGTTGGGGCGAGAAGACCGGCTTCTCCGGACCACATTACAAAACACGAAAAAACGGTGACTGAATGAAATGAATGAAAATGCTGAATTTCATTTTTGTAAACTTATTCGACGAACCTTTAAATATTGAAATAGCAATATCAAATACTCATGATTATTTCACGGTTTTTTTTTTATGTTGGATAAGCCTTCTTTTGACCACAATCTCACCTGATGTAAAGTGACGATGTGGTCTAAGTTGGGGCGAGAAGACCGGCTTCTCCGGACCACATTACAAAACACGAAAAAACGGTGACTGAATGAAATGAATGAAAATGCTGAATTTCATTTCTGTAAACTTATTCGACGAACCTTCAAATATTGAAATAGCAATATCAAATACTCATGATTATTTCAATCAAACGCCAAAACCAACAACATACTGTAATATTATTTTGACAGCTATATCATAAGCCTGACATAACTTTAGCATTTTAACGTACCTTTATTGTGAATAGTACAACGGAGATTTAGTGAGTGTATTTCTAAGTCTAGCTGCATAAGTAAGCATAAGTTAAATGCAGTTCTTTCACCAACATAAACTCAAAAACTTAGAAAACAAATAACAACTGAACTTAAAAATAACCATCATCCACCGCAATAAAAAAAGTACTTAGCTTCTGCCTCATTACTCGCGCCATCCCTAGCAAAGCTATATCTAAAACGCTACAATTCATATTTAAATCTAGTGCAAGCTGAAAACGTTACTATATCGTTCTCACTAAGATTCAGTATACCGTGTAATATTCTGGGACAGCTCGGGAAAGGGTTGTCACTTTATATAAAGCTGACGCAGCCGCAAACGACAGCTAATGGCGCATAAAATTCGCAGTAAGCCTGACACAGTATAATCATATTATTTACGCTAATATTATCATTCAGAAACCCTAAGTAACCTAAACCCATTTGAAAGCGTTAGCATTTTCTTATTTTGCCGCATAAGTATATTTTTACGTAACTTCTGTTATATTATACTGTTTGCTTGGAAGTTCTGTCTATTGTGTGTATTTGGGAACTACAAGTAGAAGTTTTCAGTTTTGTTAAGAGCGTGTGAGAGGTAAGGGTATCTGACATTGAGAGGAAACCCACGGGTTAGTTGGTAGAGACGGTTTGAATTGTCTCTTCCGAATGCGGTCGACGTAGCTGAGAGGATTTGAGTGTCTGCTCTAGAAAACTATTTTGAACGTAATTTTATTTGATAAACGCCTTATGCCCCTAACATAAGGCGTCTATCTTTGACTTTTTATATATGACATAAATATTAGAAAATCTATACGGATATTATATGGCTGAAGAGTTTGTTTGTTTGCACGATCTAATCTCAAGGAATACTGTTCCGATTTGAATTATTATTTCACTGTTAGATAGCCTATTTATGATGAAGGCCATATTATACTTTATACCGCGGGAAAATACGTCAAAGGAAAATACGTCAACTCCGTGGCGGACAAAGCTAGTTATTACATAAAATATCAACTGTAAGGAGTTACCTAATACAAGAAATTCAAAATTCTGCTGTTTAGTAAGTTCAAATATTAGGGCCTAGAATATCCACGTAGACAAAGTTATGTTTTACGCACAATATTCCAGTATGCAGGGTATATGGAGGATCGCGCGTGACCAGATTTCGGAATACCCTCACTTTATTACACTATGTGATTGCTTGCCTCACTCAAAAGAATGATGATAAAAACATATTCAAACCTTTTTTTTTGCTCACGTTATTGAATAATTAAAATGCTCGTATGCAGTTAAATAAATAGTGTTGGATTTTTAAACTGATCATCTAATTTAATAAAACCTTTATAATGAATTGTTTCAGTTGTAGTTTGGGCTGAATGTGTTGTACAACATTGAATTTGCACCTGGGATTTGAACAAACAACGGGCCTTATGCGCATTGACGTGTTACGAACTTAACACAATGCGACGACACAGTATCCGTCGAATCTTTTCAATCTTATAAATATCATAAAAACATTGAGATATAAAAATAAAACATGAGTATAATGCATCTAAGTAACATAGTTTTTCATAAACGCACCTATCTTAGAATAAAGAACAGATTCTGACGAAAAATCTTATCAATAACGGGTTCACTAAATCCAAAGATTATGAAATAAAGGGCCTTACGCAATTTCCCAAGATGGCGAGCGCTTCCATCAGATAGGAGAAAACTTTTATCACACTTTAGCTCAAAAGGGCGGGTTTCATTCGAAGTTTATGGCTTGGCTTGCGAAATAATGAGTGAAATTTTCTCAATTCTCTACGAAATATTAAATCAAATTCATAATTAAATTTCGCTCTTTGTTTACGTAGAAGTTTTATTTTTCTTGAAGTGCTGCTTGGTCAATATTAGGTTTCAAACTAGATGCTTGGTGATTTAAAAATCGTTAATTAAACTACACTTACCAACCACAGTTATTACTGGTATTCTTAAAGCATTTAAGACTTTTTTTAATCAAAATATGGCGCACTCTACACGAGCAATAAGATTTTAAAAATTTACTGAAACAATTACAGAGAGTGGCTTTTTCCCAAGACAACAATTTGTGATGATTATAATATAAATCGTAAAAACTGGCCTAGTTAACCAAAAATCGCATTTAAACTCCCGTGGCAGTTTCGTTTATCTATACTCTTAATATGAAAGTTTCTAAAAACTATTCCATTTAATTTTCATAGAAGTCACTGCACCTGATATGTGGCCTTTGGGAAAAAGATTACCTGTATCGTCTTTTGAATCACCTTTTGGAATAGCTTAACTTGGCATAGTGCAGCTTTTATCGCCCGTATTATGGTATCTTCAGCTATTTATGTGTCTCGTACCTTAAGTAGCTTGGACATAAATGTGTTTGTTATCAGACATAAAGAAGACTTAGAACCTGTGAAACAGAAGATGGAGAAAAACTGATCGTTTTTTGTATTAGGTACATAAAGATTTCACAGAAGATATCAAAGCATTTTTGTTTCGCAGCATGTTGGTTTTTTTTTTGTATTTTTGTCACCTTTGTTGGAAGGAATATGTGAATAGTACCACGGAGATTAAGTGGGTGTTTCTCTAAGACTACAGCTGAATAAGTAAGCATAAGTTATTGCAGTTCTTTCACCAACATAAACTAATAACAACTGAGTTTAAAAATAACCATCATCCATCGCAATAAAAAAGTATTACATATAGATTTTACCGAACATACCTAAGCATTTTTTTGTCTCGAAGTACCCTTGTTGGAAAGGAATTTCAGTCAAGTTAGTTGAAGTTACATAGCAATGTTTTAGACAACTTTCCTCCCTTGTCTAAGACGCAAAATGTTGCGATTTCTGTTCCAGCAAGTCTCTTGCACGATTATTTAATGCTGAATGTAGCCCATTAGATAATGCTGAGTTAATAGTTTTGCAAAGGCAAAAAATATATTTAAATAAAAGATTACATAAAACGAAACTTTAGTATTGTATGAAGGGAATATAAACAAAACCTTCCAGATTAAAAATTAACAAATGTTCAAGTTTGAAGTTAATTAAAAAGTAAAGTTAGTAATAACTTTGGCTTGAAAAAAATTAATTCCACAAAGCCGCGGGTGATAGCTTGTTGAAGACACATTTTAGCGTACCGCACCCAAAGTGAAAAACGGACCTTACTTTCACAGAATAATAAATTGCAAACGCAATTTCTAAGACTTTGTTGTCTATCTATCCGTCTAACACGGGGCTCTACCTTAAAACCCGGTATTGGTTCTCAAACTTTTCAATTTATTTTATTTAAAAAGCCTTAAAATTTCTATACGTTGCGGTGTTACCCGGGTTATAATGATTTTTCCCGTGAAACGACATATTTTCACGAGTTAGAAAGCAGCCTACATATATGGGACTGATATACTTTTAAGGTAAAAGTCTAAAATTAGATTTAGTAAATACATATATTTTCCCATTTAAAATTAGTATGGAAAGGTATCTTTAATCAGAAGCCGAGGCTTGTTTTTCATTTGTTTGGTAAGTTAGTGGATTTCCCTTGAGATTGGACGCGCGAGATGGATGAGGTAAACATTCTGATCCAATGAAAATATAAATTAGCATTTAAGGTTATCCGCTTCCTCTTAAGATAGATGCTTTGTTGGTTTCCTTTATTATTTAATGAAATTGAAACAAGTTAGTAGTGTATTAAGTGTTGTTATTATGTGTATGGCCAACCACTTTGTATCAAGTTGTTGTTGTCAAGTTGTGTTTAACCAAATTTGTTGACCACTAATTTTATTTATACATTTAGGTGTCTTGCTGAACAGGGACTGCAATAAATCTGTTAAGTGCCTTTAAAGTAAAAAAAGACAACTGCAGCGAATTTATTTTCAACTATGCAAATATTGAAAACAACCATGGAAGTTCAACCACAATTTTATTCGTAGAATAATGAGCATCTGCTAGTTTCAACCACAAATTACAGAGAAGTAATGGCCGCCGCCGGAAGCTGCAAAAAGCAGCGTTCGGTAACTTTCAACATTGCGTGCAGACTTCGGCTTACATTGTTCGATTCCCTTTGATGCGGTTTTAATATAACTCATCACTGAATTATTCGACTGTAATCCGGAATGGAGTTAATATCACATTGTTTGAATTTCTGCCCGCTCACATTTTATAAAAAAAAAGAAGTAACAAAAGCAATTTATTTAAAATCTTTTTAGTAATTACATTTTAATAACTTCGTTATATATTTATAAGCTTAGACATAGACATAATAGAGATTATACTAGTTGGCTTCATACAGTAACATTATATTTACTTTAAAAATCTGTTCATCAAGCCAAAATAATAGCTTGAATATATTTATAACCATTCTAATGTACGCCCGTACTTTAAATACATTAAATTGTTATTTCAAAAGCTTACTAAGAAGATCAAAAGTAAAACGAGCTATCTCACATTATCGGATTAGCTTTGTAAATTAAAATATAATTTACAAAAAGTAATTCAATATTTCACACCAAACGCGTTTTGTTTTATCTCATAGTGCGGTTGGTACCTACTGTTAAGTTTTTAACCGACTTTCAATTAAAAAAGGAGGTTCTCAATTCGACGCGTATGTTTTTTCATGTCTTTGTTTCGTAGAGCAGCATTTCAGTAAAGCAATGAATTCCAATACAGAAATAATCGCAACCAACTGTATTTTGAATCATCATTTAAAAAATAAAACTACTACCTACATGCATAAAGAAGTCCTTTTCAAGAGTATTTCTATACTTAAAAAACTTTATCTGTACTAGTGGGAGGGCCGTGTTGGCTAAGTGGGAGGACACTCGACTTTCATTCCAAAGGTCGTGGGTTCAAACCCCGACACGCACCTCTGGATTTTCTTCTTGAAAAAATTATGTGCGTTGTGCGTATGAATTAAGGTCTAATCTTTGTCGTCAAGAGAGAAGTCCCTGTGTCCTAGCAGTGGGAACATTAATAGGGTGATGATGATGTTGATGACAATAACTTTAATTTGTATTTTATCGAAAGTGCCAATTGTGTCAGACACTACACTCACTTTGTGTAGTGTAAAAGTCAGTATTTTTCCATGAAACCATAAAAATTTCATGACAGCAAAACGTATAAGGCCACTACAAAAATGTTTTTTTAGAGTTCAGCCTTTTCGAAAAAACATATTTTATGAAATTTCTACTATCAGCATAATATTTAATGCCGTCAAGTAATGAAGGATTCACAAATGAAAAAAACACTTAGTCACGGAATCAGATATAATAGATTGTATAAAATCTGGGTCCCCGACGGGAATCGATCACCCTACCTCCTGAGCTTGAAGCGGACATAAGTCCACTATACCACCACTACCACTATTCATTTAATATCTCAGTGGTATACAAAAATATATATGTATATATATCAAATGTATCTACCTCACTTGGTTACACTATTAAAATTCGTAAATAGAACGAGATAACGAAAAATGAAGCACCCTGATTTAAATATCGGCAAAACAGACATAATCAGAATCAACATTGAAACAGTGATGACAAAGATGCTGCAATAAAGAAGATAATAGGAGGCAGTTAAAGTCCGCTATGTGAAGGCGCCGTTGTGTCGCGCGGACTCGTCAATAAACAACGATATTGGCTGAATTGCTCTAAATTAATGTATAGGCACTCGATAGTTCTAATGCGTTATTAAAATGAAATACAAAGCTTTGCATTCAAAACGTACCTTGAATAAATTATGTAACGTTCCGCTCTGTTCTTAATAAATCATTTTGTTATGTATCTCTATCTGATATTATTTTCAGTAGGTATATTTGCTGCACCGGCTGAGTATAAACATTTTGAGTCCTGATATACGCATCGCGACCGCGCAGGCACGTCACAGGCATGCGCTCGCTGACATGCGAAGTGCATTCAAAATGGCGGTTACAGATGAAAGGACTTGAATAGTTTTTATCGCGAGGAACTAAAGGAAATCCCAAAAACACCTTAATAAATAATCTTTCTTGAAAACAATGTTAACTAAAGTAATTTGCTCACTTTCATATACTCCATATGTCCATGATGTGATAATGATAACATAACATCATGGTTTTTTCTTCTTTATAAAGGTATTTGCGCTTTAAAACACGTGCTTTAACGGTGAAGGCAAACATCGTGAGGAAACTGGTATTTCTGACAACTTTAAGAAGTTTGAAGGACTTGTGACATTCACCAACCCGCACTTGGCTAGCGTGGTGAATTAAGGCCTAATCTCTCTCAAAAGATAAGTCCCTGTGTCCCAGTAGTGGGAACGATAATAAAATGATGATGATGATAAAATAAGGGAAAATTGCAGATATAAATAAAAATAATAGTTACATAAGTTAACAATGTATAGGTATTTACAATATTGTATTAGTATAATAGTAATAAAATTAATATTTAAATTAATTTACTCAAGTATATTTTTTACATTATTTCAAAACAAAAAAAAAATATCTACTGTGAATGAGAAATTAGAGATCAAAATGGAAGTCATAGTAATGGCATACTACTATTGAAAAATGTATCGAAATTACCATCTTCATAGATGTCTGGAAATTAATTATATTGAATAAACTGAGATTCTATTGATCTTTTAAAATTAGGAGCTGTGTATTTCCAGCGTAAAATATTGATAGGCTGGCAACACAGCAGCCTCTTTGTCAAACAGAAACATTTCGGAGATATATTTTATATTCTGATTACATTTTGAGATGCAATTTTTTTATAATTAAACTGTAAAAAAATTAGATCATAAAACATTTAATTTGATGTTTATTTTGAACTAAGAAAAATATTTTTAAAACTGACTTTTTATCACAATTCAGAAACAAATTTTCTCATCATTATGAAAACTTAAGCAATAGAACGTCCTGCTAGCTAAAGCTGTATAATAGTTTTTTTTTTGAACTCTTTCTCAATAAATATATATTTCCGGACTACTCACACAGCATCACCAAACCCCAAACTAAGCAGAGCTTGTACGATGGGTGTTGTGTGACTGATATACTAGGTACATATGTAGAGATACATTTTTTTTTGTATATACATACATATAGAAAACACCCAGACCCGAAACCAGAAATTGTACATCGTACAAAATCTGATCCCCCGGCGGGAATCGAACCCTATCAATTCCAGCTGGAAGCGGCTTGCATCCACCGTGAGCAGATGGTGCACATCTCATTTTCTGATGTAAATCCCGCTGCCATATATTAATATTCGAAATCTATCTTTCATGCTTATAGTTGTTAGAAATACTATTATATAATTTTATATTTCAGTCAGTATAGAAAAAGCGTCTATATGATGGATGCTATTACCATTTTACTATTGAAAATTACAGTATCTAATAGAACATTTACAACATCATAATTAATAGTAATCGAAATAGGTTATTTAATATTACCATTAAAACCGAAAACGTATTCGCGAATCTAACTTCATCAATTTAAACAATATAGGGAACATTTAATTATTATAATAGTACAACATCGATATTTGAAACATTAATAATTATGAATGTCAGGAATTCTTGAACAACGAACTCGGTCATTTGTTGGTCTCGTTATTCAGTGTTATTGCTTTGAGATATAAATCATTGACTGTTTTGTATTCTGTACAGCATTTTGTATCGGTGGTATTTTCAATTATTTCGCTTCTCCCAAAGTCGATCGAACCTTCAGATCTACCAAATTGTCAATACTTCGCTGGCACTTGAGAATAATAATAATTGGTAATAGATAGATTGAAACTCATTTTATCTTGTTTGCTGCCTATTTTTAGCAATCAATTTATAGTCTGGCAATAAAATAGCAGAGTTGTCAAAAAATAGATTATTTTAAATAATTTTTTATTTTATTTTTATGTTAGAAAAGCCATTTGACCACAATCTCACCTGATGTAAAGTGACGATGTGGTCTAAGATGGAGCATGAAGACCTAGAAGGTAGATGGCTTCTCCGGACCACATTACGAAACACGAAACAACCGCTTCACGCACTGGCCCAGCCCGGGGTAGGTGACAAGCCGCGGCCGAAGCCTACCACCAGAGACTGTTCTTAGCACCACCCGGAGGTCACATGTAAGGATTCAGAGGGTTACCACTTACGGACGTGAACAGACAAAACCTCCTAAAATCTCCGGACTAATCACACAGCATCAATAAACCCCAAACTAAGCAGAGCTTGTTTGCTTGAACTATGTTTGCTAGGTGACTGATATACTATTCAGATACATTTTTTTTTTGGTAATTATTTACATATGATACATAGAAACCACCCTAGCATTCGTTTTAATCATGAAGTGTACTATCATCTTGTTTTGATAACTGCTACTATAATTACATTACAGTTCGTACGTCGGCGTTGATAAATGTGATTCAGATTTAGAATACATTTCAAAAGCCATTTTATATTATGTATAATTTTACTTTATGACTTATAGATTATGAAAAATTACAGAATTACAGGTTCTTGACAAAAGCAAGGCAAAATACTAGTAATAAGTTAATTGAAAAAGTGTACCAATTATCTTGTAATTATGCACAACAGGTTTTGTTAATTCCTAACTCATTGAAGTAACTTTGAAGTTACGAAAGTATTAAAGTAAATCTATTCATTTCGTCCACAAAAAAAAGTTTAACGCGGTCATTGTTTTTACGTCCATAAATAAAATTAACACTCAAACTGACAAACCGTCGAAGAAAGTCGAGAAAGTTTATTAAAATTAATAAAAACACGATTACTTACTGCGACAAAAAAAAATATTCAAATTTTTTGACAAACCAACAAATTAATAAAATCATTCTCTTTAACGCCCATAAAAGACAATCTTACAATCTTAAAAAAAAACATGACTTTGATAAAAACTTTGCTTTCAATAAAGAAAAATCAAATTGAAATTGACTCACCATTTAACGGTGCGACAGTGCTAGATAAAAACCGATTTGATAAACTTGAGTTCTGGTCAAACTTTATACTCTTTGCGTCTTAAAAATATGATGTTACTAGCTTTTACCTGCGGTTTCGGTTGCGTGAAAACATGTTTAAAATTTGCAGTCGTTTGATATAGGTCCCGCTAGAACAGTGCGTATTTTATCGGGGTAAAACGTATCCTATCCTCAAAACTCCAAACAAGTTTGGTTGAGTCAATAAAGCGTGATGAGCGAACAAACAAATCTACTTTCGTATTAAGGTAGGTAATATAACAAAAATAACAAAAAATAAAACAATAGGTTGGGACGACAAGCTAACAAAATAACATAATGTGTTGTTTGTCAATTTGTAAGTGTTGTGCATGCTTAATATTTGCACACATTTCATAATATAGTCTGATGTAGTTGATTAAGTTAAGTACATATGATATGCGTGCTGTTGACTTGCCTTGATTAATAAATACATATACATTAAAATAATGAATATTTTCAATTATTCTCTCTCACGTCAGGAGAAAGCGTTAACCACAGTACCGTTGTGGAGGGCACGAACTCTAGGAGGCGCAAGTCCACCAGTGGGCAAAAACAGGCTGTGGATGATGTATCTCTCTCACTTACCTTTGCATTGTTCTATCGATTCATCGGTGTAGTCACCACAGTCGTTTTCTCCCTCGCACACCCAGGAAAATGGTATGCACTTCCCGTTCCCACAGCGGAATTGTTTGGTTGGACACACGACTGAAACAATAAATAAATTTAATAAATGTTGCTGTTTGAAGCAGGTAAATGTAAAATATCTTAAAAAATGCGTCAAACTTTTCATAATTGCGGCTAAACTATGTTTGTTATTGGGTATGGTGATTATAGCATCCATTTTAATATTAATTGGATGATAAAATAAATTGAGTAAATTGATTGGCTGTAAATTAATAAACAGGGATATTAATAGAGTTACACCAACTAGTATTGGTCAATTATTTAAATACTTAATTGCTATGATTGTTACGAAATTAAAATAAAATTAGGTTGCATTTAATTTGAATAAAAATATGCTTCCCACTTTGTGGTTGTATTTTCAACTGCAGCGGACAAATTCATACACCGATGATTAAAAATTGTTGGGATATGCGGCGTATTCATTAGTGAATTAAATAAATAAATGGAAAAAGGGTTTGTTTATTAACCCCAGACGAAAAAAGAGGGGTGTTATAAGTTTGACGTGAATGTCTGTCTGTCTGTCTGGGACATCATAGCTCCCGAACATAAGGAGCGATTTATTTATTTTTTTTGTATGAAAGGTGAGCTTAGCGCGGGGTTTCTTAGACATGTTTCATGAAAATCGGATGTGCCGTTTAAAAGTTATGGGGGTGAGAGTACGGAAGGAAAACTGAAAATCTGCAAATATACTCAAGTGGGGTATTAAATAAAAGCGCATCGCGTGCAAATTACTAAATATTATGGTGTTTTTACTTATATGGAAATTAAAACAATGCAGTCGGGGGCTTTTTCTTAAATTTTAAATTTAGATTTATTTATTTATTCCAGAAATATTGATTTATTCATTAAAACTAGTAAAATAACAATTTGTTTACATTTCATTTTAAATTTAATGTCAGTTTATGTATTACTTCAGTAATATTTTTTTGGTATAATTTGACCGTACTAACTAAAAAACTACTGAATTCAATGTTGTGTTCATTAATGTATAACTTCAGTCATAATTTTTGGTATAATTTGACCGGACTTACGGAAATACTAACGGAAAGAAAATTATATTTGTGATCGGTAAGAGGTTGAGAGAAGCTAGAATCGATTGATATTTGAATTTATAAAATTTTAAATTAAGATTGAACTTTAAAATATACCTAATCTTAGGAAATTGAGATTTAATTTTAATTATAAAAATGACCCTTTGGTCTAACATTCATAAATCAGGGACCAATATTCCACCTACTCAGCTAAATTTCAAATCTCTCCATAGATCCAAGCAGTATTTCAAGTAAGTAGTTTAAATTTAAATTTGTTCCAGTGAAAGGTTGAAAAATTGGTACCTGAGGAAAGCGGTCGTTAGGTTGATAACGCGCGCGCGGTCCGCTTGGCATTCAATATGCGTGAAGAGCCCTTATCTGTCTCATTGAGAGCAAATCGCTCGCCCCAACCGGTCTAACATATTTGTATATCACAAACTCAACCACCACTGTTTTACGGTCCAAAATCCCAGGATATGTGGAACATACTCGGCTTTCGTACCTACGTCAACCGAGCCTGCTAGGTTGTTTTGAGGTTGGCAGGCGATTAAATCAATCCCCTGTATTGGATCGAACGAGAACATGCCCAAATGTCAATCCTGAAACTCGAGAGTTGTGATTGCATGCGTGAGCATGCACGAATATTTCGTTAGCGAAACATTTCCAAATTAAGCCACCGAACCAGTGGACTTCGCTTAAAAAAAAATAATTGAAATTCGAGCCCAGCTCAAAGTTTTCTCAATTGTGTTTACTCAGGGCTTAATCAAATTATACGAATAATTAAAACTGAGTTGGTGTAAGGAACACGAGTTTGTAAGCTGGCGTGCGTTGAGACGCGTGGAACTTGAGAGATGTTTATTCTGCCTGAACTTTGAAACAGTACAAATTACGGCGATTTCGAATAATTTACTTGTAATTTGATTCAACATTGTGTGGGCTTTATGGTGATACAGTCTGAAATTTTTAAGCCAAGCTTTTGTTTTAGAATATATCCCATAATATATTCCATATTGGCCTTCAGTATGCATGTAATTTTCCATGTATTTATTTTGTATTGTATTATTCTAGCTGTAAGTTTTCCTAAAACCTTAAAATAAATAAATAAATAAACATAACCTGAAAACCTACGCCATTGTTCTTAAAAATCCATTTATACATTATATTCATGAAGCATGTTTCAGAATATTTCTTACGTAGAAACGATATTTAGATAAATAGCTTAAGGTTTTTTGTATGTTTTTGTCAAGACTTTCTTATTTCTTTAATTTAGATTTTAACTAGCTGACCCCAGCAAACGTTGTTTTGCAAAATGAAAAAAAGATAGTATCCGATTCTCAGACCTACTGAATTGAATATGCAAATAAAATTTCATAATAATCGGTTAAGCCGTTTCGGAGAAGTACGATAACTAACATTGTGACATGGAAAGTTTATATATCTATACTAATATATAAAGCTGAAGAGTTTGTTTGTTTGTTTGTTTGTTTGTTTGTTTGAACGCGCTAATCTCCGAAACTACTGGTTCGAATTGAATAATTCTTTTTCTGTTGGATAGTCCAGTTATCGAGGAAGGCTATAGGCTATATAACATCACGTTACGACCAATAGGAGCAAAGATATAGTGGTAAATGTGTAAAAAACGGGAGAAATTGTTCATCTTTGAAGCCTTCCGTTGCGTGCGCCGTGAAAACGGTTCAAGATACACAAAAAATATGTATTAAAGAATAATAGCTCTTTTAATGATCTAAAAAACAGTCCGCGATAGTATATGTCTATCTTTTAAGATTAACTCACAAAAACCGTTTTTATGGTACCTAATTTGGTCGAAATAATTTGTTTAAGTTGTATCAACATAATAATATTAATCTTTATTCAAATAAATATGTTGTTGGTTAAGTGTACTTCATCCATTATAACGCGGGTAGCACCGCAGGGCACAGCTAGTTAGAAGATAAGTGTATTTTATTTTAATTACTTACACGATTAATTGAGCATGCCCTGTGTCTCTATGGAAATAATAAAAATAATTCCTCAGCAGTTAAAAATGTATTATTTATAATAGTATAATAGTATTAAAAAACTGAAAAGTTTGTTTGATTGTTTATTTGAACGGTCTAATCTCAGGAACCCTGGAGGAACTCTGGTACAATTGAAGCATTATTTTACTGTTAGATTGCCTATTTATTGATGAAGGCGAGGAAATAAAGGCTTTTATCCATAAAACACGAGCAACGCCGTGGCGCAAAAAGCCAGTAAAGTTTCAAAACTGTTCTAGATCAAACTTTAAAAATGCAGCAAAAGCAACCGTGGGTCAGTGCGCCAAATGGCATTGATTTAGACTATTTTTGCGCCCCTCGCCTCGCCTGTCTCGGCCATCAAACCCGTGTCATTCACCTCATTTCTACTCGCCGATCTAATAGTTATTGTCTTCTCACTCACTACAACCACATAAGACTTGTCAAATGGTTCGGCACAGAAGCCATTTGATACAGAGACTAGGTTTCAAATTTAATTCGACGTAATTACTTTGGCACTTAAAGTATGATATTCTCAGAATAAATGTATTTTTCGCTGTATTTGCGTTCATTCACCATACAGTTTTGTAATAAAATATGCTCATACATTTAAGTATTTAATATCTAGAATCGTACAAGCCCACAATCGTAGGATTATCAGATAATGAATAACTTGATCAAAAGCTATACCCATATGTATTCTAGCTATTTAGCTATTTTAAATATCTTTGAAAAAAAATTCACGACTGCTTAACTACTTTTTGTTACGTTCAGTATCCCATTGTAGTCCTTTCTTAATATAAATTAAAAGGTTACAGGATTACAGGATCATACAGCAATAACTTTTAAAATGTTTTTTATATCGGTACCAAATAATTAATAACGTTTCGCATAATTTGACATTGACATTTGACATTTGCGCTTATTACATTTTAAGGCTTAGTATAAATGATGACCTATATATCTCTATCTGTTTCGAGTAAGCGGGCATTAAACCGGACATCGTAGGTGAAATTCCATAGTTGACCCAGACTTAGAGACGATATCTCATCTGGATACAGCTAAGTTGGTTTAATCGGTCTTGGCCAAGCTTTATAAAGCATTGAATTTACAGCAGTCGACGTTATTTTGAAATACCACTACCTCTCGAGGGTCTCGGGTTTAATGAAAGCGTTTTCACAATAATACTTTTGTCAATTAGAGTGTAGGTTATCTAAAAAGGTTTATTACAAGATATCTGATTATAAAAATGTCAACAGTTCAGGGAACTAACTTGTTAATTCAAGGGTAATTAAAATATTTATTATGGTTGTATCTACCAATTAGTAAGGGAGAACGAGACCTTCTTTCACAGACTTTAAAATAAATCTAAATGTTCTCAACAATAACAAAATTGTAAAAAAAAACAAGGGTACTTAATCCTTTTTGTGTGCTCTTAGGTGGGTTTATTATTTATTAATGTGCTTGTGAAGTTTGGGCCACACACCCATATAGTTTTAGTAGATGGTCAATGGTTAGCGAGTCTTCAGCCTTCATTAAACTCGACTAGTATAGGAAAATTAAAGACAGGTGAGTGATGATCATCGATAGCGCGATACAGCTAGCTTCCAAATACTAAACTGGATAAATGTTCAGCGGCCACTGAGCCGGGCTTCTACGTTTGAATACAAATGGATCGTTTATCCCTGAAAGCCAATCTGTATGCAAATTACAGGTCCGTTTAACTATTCTCGTTAGTTGCTCATTTTCGGAACGTCTGCATTTGCCGTTTGTTTTATATTCAATCCTTTCTGAAAACATTTATTTGTGTTTAGTAAGCGCGCCGCGGTTATGTCGCGTCGCGCAGTCTTGAGTCTATGTGTTTGTGTAGTACTGTAAACGGCATTGTGAAGTCATACTCACAGAGTTGAGTTTAAAATATCAATGAGATTGTCTTGAACGTTAACAAAGTTTCAAATTATACTCTTGCAGATAGTCAGGCCCTCTGATTCATGATTTCAGTCTTACCCCCGAGACCACGAATGCTAGATAACAATCCAACGACCGTCCCAGCTTAAAGAGTTAACGTTTTCTGTTAAACTTTAAACTTAACTCGAAATGCTGTGCGATTTTAGTGTCTTCCTTTGGGATGTTGTCGTCAACTTTTCATCCCCTTTTTCCGGTTCCGCTAATGCGGTAACTTTTGCCGGATTTTCGGCGAGATGGCGTTCTTAAAATTTTATGAAAATGTTAGAAAAGTATAAAGTTTTCTGTTATTACTTGATGAGGGAACAGTTGTTTGTAACGGCATCAACTAAAGCCAAGTACTTGTATCTTACTGCGCGGCTTAACAATAGATTAATTTATACAGCGCCACGCTGATATCTGCACAATAGCTGTTTATCACCGTACCACTTGCTAGAAAGATATTTCAACTACTACTTACTTACTTATGCATTCCTGTTAAATAACGTATTTCAATGTTATACGGAATTATATTTACTTATTGCTATTAATTTATTTTATTTGAAATTACCGAATACCTAATTATTGTTTAATTCCTCATAATGTATTTTATAGTTTTACCAGCGACCCGCACCGGCTTAGCACAGGTAATTAATAAAATAGAAGTGTTTTACCTTACAATAAAACGCGTATTAATATACTTACCTTTTACTAAAAAAAACAATATCTACATAGTTGACCGTATTGTGAATCTAAACCATACTCGAACCCACTTAAACACACACAAAAATTTCATAAAAACCGGTCCAGCCGTTTAGAAGGAGTTCAATGACTAACACACGTACAGAAGATTTATATATAAAGATTTTAAGTGTCAAAATTTTATTAAGGATTACAACGGGATATTTATTTTACTTACCATGATTGGTTTTACAATTTTCCGATATTTCGACGCAATTGCATGCGCCTTGATCACGGCAGAACTGATGTCTCAGCAAGTTTGTTAACAGTTTTAAGTGTATTTTAGTTATTCTCTCTATGTACTGTACTTAACTAAGGTAGGTACTTAGATTAAGGTAAATCATTGTTAAAAAATATTTTATATTTCAAAACACTTGTAAAAATTGTCATTGAATAAATGAATTGAATCTAATTGAACGTTAATCACTATGTTTCTAAATATCTAAACATTTTATTTAACCACAACATAATTGTCTTTAGGAACACGTTTTCATTATAACAGGAAGCAAACGAATCATATTGCTAACCGACTCTAGCAACGGCATAAAAATTAAAATTCAATTAGCATCGGTCGCTCGAATATCCGGGCCACATACAAATACGAGTAATGCACGCACCAGGGCTAATAGTTTCTGCCAGCAGAAGCATCGGAAGGGCACTAGAGGCGCAAACGATAATGAAACTTAGTCATCGCAGTGAAGAATTAAAGTCGCGTGAAGGTATCATAACGATCTCCAATTCTCAATCTCTCTTCTCTAGCGATGGGTTATTGGAGTCTGTATCATCTAGCATAGGGAGGCAGTAAGGCTTAATGACAACGGTCGAATACGGGATCGAGGTCACCGTTAAGTGTCGCATTGGACTTGGCAGCGGACCGTAATTGAGCGGTTAAACCATAGAGCAGAAACTGGAACGGCCGTCCAATAAAATTAATAACAATAATTGCTTGTTACGATTTCATCGATGGTCACTTGTTTTGCCGGGGGCTAGTTTTCCGGAAATGCCAGATTCATTTGCCCCGAAGAAAGTTGGTTCAGGCTTCCGGTGCCGGAACTCATAAAACCTCGTTGTCTCCGTCTCTCTTTCCGGTTGGGAGTAGGCATGTTTATAGTACTGTTAATTTTGAATGAAATAATAATATGTTTTTCCTTGAATAATGTTACATGTGAAATTTGGTTTGTTGCTTTAATTATCAAAGAGTGACTCAATTAGTAAACCTACGTCTTGTTTTGGCGGAGTTGCTATTAGTCACGCAATACTTAGTACGAGATCCGAATAGTGGTTGACTTGATTTACTTGAAATAGACCGAAGTAGGTATCAATGCGCTAATATTTATATTATATTATTTTTATATATTTTTATCGAGCGCGTAACAGATTTCAGATTAAGTAGACCATCTTTATACAAACAAGTCATTTCATAAAATGAAAATTAGTTTTTCTGGCGTTAGTTGGCGGTAAAGTATACACTACTCGGTACAAAACATCGTAAGGCATAATCAGTCTATTTAAATATAAGGCATCAAAAAAATACTGCATAATATGACTGCATAAAAAAATGCTGTTTATTCCGTCTGTTAGCAAATCAAAAATACTAGTCATAATAATAGTAATTTATTGATAATATTAATCATAAGTCACTCTAGACAGGCAACTATCTTCTGCTATATTAATTTTAATAGCTTTTCACGCCACGGCCACTTCACATTTATAATATGAGTACTAGCGGTCGTCCCCCGCTTCACCGTATTGTGAATCTAAACCATTCTCTAACACACACACACACAAAATTTCATCAAAGTCGGTCCAGCCGTTTAGGAGAAGTTCAATGACTAACACACGTACAGAAAATGTATATAAATAAATAAAAAAGTGCCAAGATATAGAGCGTCTAAGTTCCGGAGCCCCACTCCGGAACTTCGCTCTATATCTTATTATTTAAATTAATTAATGTAATTGGTATCTAACCGTGTTAATTAATATTAATAAATAAATAAATCTTGGCGCTTTTTTATGACTATGAGTCATAAATTAAAACGAACGAAAGCATTACGTCACGCGAAACTTCAACGCATGTTTTGTGTTGATTTTTCATTTGTAAGATAAAAATATTTGCAATATAAATATGTAACGTGATTTTTTTCTATAATCTGAATGACTGTCTTATTATTTTTAAAATCTACCCTTTTCAGCCGCTTACAGGATCTCGTACTACCTCAATATCCTTAGCAGCAATTTGTGGTTGATCCTGTTTCAAACGCAAAGTAAACTGCTAAAATACTTGTATGTTATATCCATCTCTTCTTTGTATGTAGCTATATTGTTTATAATCTTCATACATAACATTTACTGGATGGAAAATGACGACAAAATGTCGTAAATATCAATTATGATATTAACTAATTTTTAGGGTTCCGTAGCGAAAGGGTAAAACGGAACTTTGTCGTCTGTCTGTCAACAGGCTGTACCTCAAGAACCGTGATCGATAGAGGGTTGAAATTTTAAGGGATGCTGTATTTTACAAGTAATAAATATATACATAAGAGGGCTCCTTAACAACAAACGTGATTTTATCAAGTTAAGCGAAGTTGCGCGAGGGAAAAAAAATTGGATGGGTGACCGCTCTTATTGTACTTTTAAAAATATTTGTTTTTTTCTTATTTTTGATTTTTTTTGCAAAATGTGTATATATACTGAACACTACCTAAGTAGATGTAGTTTGAGTACTTCGCATACTTTTTAATAATTACATTAAATTTATTATAGGATGCTTTAGGCTGTACTCAGATTATTATGTAACAAAGCGAAATAGCTCTACATAAATGTACTGATAAGTAGCTTTTGACTTTTCTCGGTGACGGGGAATTGCACTTAGACGTACGGGACTTTGAAGGTGATTATGAAACAGATTTTAGGTCACTATTAACTACTTTCCTCCATTCTCATCCACCCTATTCTAAAAAGTAGAAGTCACTAATACGTATTCATATTTAAAAGCGTCTAACAGTTGAAAATACATATACAAGGTGTTTCCTTTACGGTATATACCTACTCCGGAAAGGGAGTGAAGAGCACACGCTAGGCGAACATATTTTGTTCTACAACTTTTCGATTTGGAAGCCCATTTGTAGAATGGGATAAAAATCTTTAAAATGTTAATCGCCATGATAGTCTTATACTCATATTAAATTAAAATTTTAATTTAATTTTTATAACTTCTTCCAGGCCCTAAAAAAATTAAATCTATTCATATGAGGCTAAACATGACCTAGAGATTAGATAAGGCTAAAAAAATAAGAGGTCTTTTACCGAAAAAAAGGCCATCAAATCGAAAAGTTGTAGAACAAAAATGTTCGCCTAGTGCGTGCCCTTCACCCCCTTTCCATATACCATAAAATAAACACCTTGTATATACATATATTTAGTTACTGAAATTAACTTTTATTTTTGTGCGACGTCGCGGGGCACACTACGGTTTTTTTTTTATGCTGGTTAAGCCTTCATTTGGCCACAATCTCATCTGATGTAAAGTGACAATGTGGTCTAAGATGGGACATGAAGACATAGAAGGTACATAGATGGCTTCTCCGGGCCACATTACGAAACACGAAAAAATCGCTTCACGCACTGGCCCACCCCGGAGGGTGGTGACAATAAGCCGCGGCCGAAGCCTACCACCAGAGACTGTTCTTAGCACCACTCGGAGGTCACGTGTAAGGATTCACAGGGTTACCACTTACGGACGTGAACAGACAAAACCTCCAAAACAACACAAGATTGACATAAAACAGCGCCCGCGCCTGCTTACGCCGTTTTAGGCCTTAGAGTAGGTACCACACAGACAGATTGGCCACCTTCTTCAAGCAAGCGGACTGCACACTTCCTTCATACTCGTAGGAATGCACTAGCTCATATTAAGAAGTCCAAAAATATCAATTAATAGTAACAATAAAGAACAACATTTGAGTACAAGTAGGTAGTTTGCGATATGAGTAAACGCCTAGACTCTAGACGGCTGGCTGCCTAGCTGTTAATTATTTCAATTATTTATGTTTAAATAGTATTTAGTTTTATATAAATATTTTATTTTATTTGCCTGTATTTGATGTGTGTGTTGTGTCAATAAATGTTTTCTCTCTCTCAATTCGTGAAACAGTCAAGACACATTTAATTACTAGTTCAATTGAGTGTTGTTGTGTTGACTCTGAATCATATGACTGAACTTTTAAAATGACTGAGTTATATTTCAAACCAGTACAAAATTACACTTATTATCGGAGAATGTAAGATTTTAATGATCGAACAGATCCAAACTATCAACTTTTTAATAAAATCTTAATCCAACATCTAAACTGCAATTTTTATTCTTATTTGATCTAAAAAAATGACGCTGTTATAAGATAATTTAAGATATGTTTTTCTTTAAATCGATAAAATTCAGTTGATAGAATTTTATCGATTTATAAATTCATTTAATATATGTTTTTTTACAACAAAAGTAATATTTATATTTCTATCAACCCAACATAATAATAGTAAGTACTTATAATAAAAATAATTATAAATAATCATTAAGTAATTTATTATTAAATAATGCAAAAAAATCCATTCTAGACAACGTTAAGATATTTGCTCAAACACTTTTTTACTTGATGAGATAATAATAGCTTTAGTCCTATGCTACCTAGTCTCTGTACGTAATGTTAGATAGAAGGATTGAATAAGATTGAATATGAATAGGAGATCATGCTTCATTCTGGAGCGAAGCACACAAAAGTGATGCTCTGCATTCATCATACTCAACAATACAGATTTACAATCCGAGTAAGGCGTTTTCCTTTCTAGTTGACGATACTTGAGGGTACATTCTACAATAGACTCGGACCACAAATCGGTGTCATAATAACTTCAATGCCATAGCCAACGCCATAGCCGTAAAGTATGGCTGTTTTAATATGTGTACTTTTAAACTATAAGCAAATGCACCAACGTAATCTAATGATGTTGCATTGATAGTTAGTTATAGTTATTTAGTTATGAAGGTAGGTTAACTAAATAACTCCTAAATGTTATAAGAGGGTATATGTTTGTATTTGGGCTTGATTAACTTTTATATTACTGAGACCGTTCATCTAAGTGGGTTTTGACTGATATTAGGGGTCTGATGATGATAATGAAGGACAGTCAAAGGAACTCTATAATGTATATTTTAGTAGAGTAAGGTAGAGGATGTGCATCCTTTCTAGGACATCACCATCACTAAAAATCGTAAGTAGATAATACTAATTATTTTACGATATAGAAAATAACTTGGCACCGACTTCAAAATATTAAATACATTAGTAATTATTTAAGTAAGTGTTTATATTTCTTTTATTACTTAATCACTTAAAATGTCGAAATTTTTTGTAAAGTTAATTTATTTTTTACTTTTTAGTTTCCTTTTTGAAGTTGGTTTAATTTTTGGCAAAAAAAGATTTATTCTTTTGTCATGCAAACAAAAAATTAATACGTTACAGTGCATGAAGTTTCGCGTGACGTAACGTTTTCGTGCGATTTGTTCTAAATTCGCAGTAACAAAACCATATTCGAATCTATACTAATATATAAAGCTGAAGAGTTTGTTTGTTTGAACGCGCTAATCTCCGAAACTACTGGTTCGAATTGAATAATTCTTTTTGTGTTGGATTGTCCAGTTATCGAGGAAGGCTATAGGCTATATAACATCACGCTACGACCAATAGGAGCAAAGATATAGTGGTAAATGTGTAAAAACCGGCAGAAATTGTTCATCTTTGAAGCCTTCCGTTGCGTGCGCCGTGAAAACGGTTTAAGATACACAAAAAATATGTATTAAAGAATAATAGCTCTTTTAATGATCTAAAAAACAGTCCGCGATAGTATATGTCTATCTTTTAAGATTAACTCACAAAAACCGTTTTTATGGTACCTAATTTGGTCGAAATAATTTGTTTAAGTTGTATCAACATAATAATATTAATCTTTATTCAAATAAATATGTTGTTGGTTAAGAGTACTTCATCCATTATAACGCGGGTAGCACCGCAGGGCACAGCTAGTACAACAATAAAGCTCAACATTCCGGAACTTTGATGTAAAAAAAAATATAAGGTTATGTTGTTTTTGTCTCCTCAAGACACCGTCGTAGATAGAATATTTCATCAATAAAATTACAAAGCCTCACATTTAACTAACGTACTCCGAATATACGAGACATAGTCAAGAGAAACTGCAATGCTTGTTTTTATTAATTATTTAAAGAAATAGAGCTGGATGCATGGGACTTAGTGTTAGTGCAGCTATTCCCGAGTTCCGCAATGCTCTGATTTTTCGAACTATCGAAAAGAAAAAGTATTTGTTTAAAAATCATATGATGTACAACTAGACACATTATTTTGAAGCATTTTTTATACTACTGAGTTGGCAGACAAGCATGCGGCGTCATCCAACGGCGGTCAACAAACAAAACGAAGTCGCACGTACATAACTAACCTTGTATGTCAATAAAAATGTTTGTTCATTTTGTGCAGTTTTTGCGCAGTTTAATTAGTGGTTTATTTCAATACAATTTTTAGAAAGTATCAATTTAGACGAAATTAGAATAACCTTAATCGTTTGGACTATTGTTTTCTTAAGACCGCCTTTTTGGATCGTACCATATTATGTAGAAACAAACAGTAAAAGCCGTGTTGGCTAAGTGGGAGGACACTCGACTTTCATTCCGATGGTCGTGGGTTCAAACCCCGCCACGCACCTCTGGATTTTTCTTCTTGAGAAATTTATGTGCGCTTTAAACACGTGCTTTAACGGTGAAGGCAAACATCGTGAGGAAACCGGCATGTTCTGAGAACTTTAAAAGAGTTTGAAGGGCATGAGACATTCACCAACCCGCACTTGGCCAGCGTGGTGAATTAAGGCCTAATCTCTCTCGTCAAGAGAGAAGTCCCTGTGTCCCAGCAGTGGGAACGTTAATAGGGTGATGATGATGAAACAGTAAAAAAAAAATTGACTTTGATTCAATGTATATACCTAAGTATAATCATAATTAAAAAAGTATCAATAAATCTAAATTTTAAATTTAAGAAAAACCCCCGTTTCCAATGCCTTAATTTCCTTAAATGTAAAACAACATAATATTATGTAATGTGGACGCGATGCGTTTTCATTTGATACCCCACACTAGTATATTTGCAGATTTTCGGTTTTGCTTCCCCACTCTCACCCCCATAACTTTTAAACGGCCCAACCGATTTTCATGAAACATGTTTAAGAACACTCGAGCAAGACTCACCTTTCATACAAAAAAACTAAATTGAAATCGCTCCATCTGTTCGGGAGGTATGGTGACACAGACAGACTGACAGACAGACAGGCAGACACGTCAAACTTATAACACCCCTCTTTTTTGGTCGGGGGTTAAAAATAATCACTCCGCAAGTCACAGACAAGACGTTAGTTAATTGTCGGAGTATGAAATACATCAAAACATAATAGAAAAAACATAACCTTTAAAATAAAAACAATGGCAAGATGTCAAATACATCAGAATTATAATAATTGTATTTGTAAAAAAATATATCAAATACTACCTTATGGATAGCAGCATCATACGATATTTAGCATGACACGATACCGGCTTATGTATTGAGTACTCCTGCCAAATTATACTTGTGTATGACTCGTTAAAATTACTTATGTCCAAATGCGATCAATGCGGAAATCAACGACAAAACTAGAATCTGACAACTCCGCCATTAATTCACAGCTAGTAAGTGATTTTACAGAACATTGTAAACACAATTGCGCAACAAACTTTGCTTGCAATTAATTGAAGAGTCGAACTAGGTTCATTATGAACTGAGTCCAAGTAGCTCATAAACGCCTATAGAACTAGCTTACATTGTTTATCTAGAAAGTTATAACGATTGTGGGAATACTATGAAGACTTGAGCGTGCATACAATGCAAACTGTGCTCTTGTAACCAATAAACAAGTTATCAAGAACTAAAAGTTGTATTCGAATATGGTTTTATTGAAAGTACGGGTGGTTTTTGCAAAATTGCAAGGTATGTTAATTACGAGCAAATTAACCAAGGAAATACAATTGAATAGAGGTAATATCTATTCTAAAGCTTAAGGGTTTTTTTGGTTGAACGCGCTAATCTCAGGAACGTCGGATTTTCAAACCTATTTCAATTTTTGATAGCCTATGAACGAATTTATAGGTGAATTTTTACCGCGGGTAAAAACATTGTTCCCGCAGGAAAATGCATAATCACGGAAACGCCATAGCGTGTACGACTAGTATATTAATAAAAGAAATTAAAAAAAAGTCTTTTCAGCAAAGCCATTCTTAAAATGCCAACGGTCAGTTGTTCACAGAATATAGCAAAGTAATGCTATGATTTTATAAGAGAATGGGAATGGCTAGTCAATTTATTTATGTATCATTTGAGTTAACATTTCACGTGTAATTAGTTCTACAGAATTTTTTGTTTCAGCTTCATCCATCCATGTTTTTCTTTCTCTTACTTTGATGCTATTTTTTATATTATCAAGTTTTTGACGATTATCAACGAACGAAAGGTTTAATAACATAGTGAATAGACCTTGTAAGGCCGCTAAAGTAAAGCCTAAATACCAAAACTAAAAATGAATTATGTAGCATCTAACGTTCTAACCATTGACGTCTTCTTGAGTTGAAAGGTGAAATCAGAATTTACTTTTGAATAATAAATTATTCTTAGATCTTATACACATAATCCTAAAATAATACTTAATAGTAAACAAAGCAGTGGTTAATTATATCACGAGCTATCTCGCTTTTTCACATTTGGCTGAGCGAAACATATATATTGTAGAATTAGCAATCTAATTCTACACGGAGATAATGAAACAGGCCGTAACAAAAATAAAATCTCTACATAATGCTCTACAATCAAGTTCACAAAATGTAACGGCTGTCGCTTCAATAAAACTGGACTGGACTATGACAAGTGCTATTCCTTTTTCATTTTTCACATAATGGCGAGTCCTTCGGGCACAAAGCCCGTTTTATAGCTATCACAATGTGATTGTGCTCTTTCATCAGAGTGACTTTTATGGCTGTCGCGTCAGCTGCCCCTACCCGACGAAATTGAGATAGTAACTGAATACTTTACCCTCGGCCACACAATTAGCAACAATGGGTGCTTCTAATAACTCATTGTTGTTACCCGCCACAACTTTAAGTAAATCTTACTCTACTATTACAAACTTCAGTGGGTAATACAAAACAGTAAACATCACTAAAATACCCGTTTCAACATTGGCTGACTGCCACTACCATTTTGAACTTTGCACTGAATCAGGATATTTGTATTTAGCTACTTTCGACTGTTTGCGTTTCTATTTTTGTATTTTGGCACTTAAATACATTGTTGAAATTATTTATGATGAATTGATTGCAACATCGTGTAGTTGTGGTACCTATGCGATAATTTTGCGCAAAATATGTACACTTTTCTGAAAGTTTCTGTTATAATGGATTCACCCAACATATTCCCGCGGAAATAGTAGCCTATGTCCTTTCTCATGCTCCATAGAATCTGTTTACTAAATTTCATTTCAATCAGTTCAGTAGTTTTTCGTGAAAGAGGAACAGATAAACAGACAGTTACTTTCCCATTTATAATATCAGTATGGATTTATCAATTGGCAATTTTACCTGACATTATTTCATACATTTGACAGAGAGACAATAACAATGGAATAAAAAGTTTACACTTATTGAACAGAAACATGATATTTTGCATTCACAGTAGATACTCGTAACAAAAGCCATGCCTACTGGTACGTTATCAAACTATGTAGGTGTTTTGAATTTTATAGCTTGATAGCAGTCACTAAATCAGCAGTTGAGCGTGAAAATGTAACATGTATACATTATAATTATTATTACTTACTTAAGGTTATCAATAAACTATTTTGTACTTTGTATTAAACGTTGTCCATGATAGAACAGTAACAAGATCGTTCTTATCCTTAGCAATAACCACAGAAGACCTTGTAGGTCTTAGTATTCTGGTCTTGTTCTGATGTAAGCTGAATCAATGTTATCGAACACACTGTGTATTTGAGCTCTGTAGGTGGTCTTCAAACTTATTTATACTATATATATACGTTATAAGAACAAAGCTGCTGATTCTTAGAAGTTTCTACTAACAGATCTTGTTCATAAACGTTTTAAGAACAAACCTGCTGATTCTTAGAATTTTCTACTAACAGTAACAGATCTTGTTCATAAACAGTTCCTACAACAGTATTTTCGTAAAATGATTGTGCGAATAAACGTCTCAGCGCTGGTTACTGTTATAGAAATATTATTCCAAAAGGAAACCATTGGAGCGGAAGATGAAACCCTTGAAATAACAATAGTCAATTTAATGGAAAATAGCGGGAATAATTTTTGTGACCCACTTATTTATTCATGTAGGAAAGCGTGGGCCTTGGAACTAATGCCATATTCTCAGTTTTATTATTTAAGGTAGATAGTTTTGTCGGCAGTACGTGCAGTACACTTTATTTTTATCACTAGAGTACCTACCTACCTATAGTTACTATTGTTATCTGCAATGCGATGTTTCTGGGTTTTCACGTTAGCAAGACTGTCCTTTTATAAAATTTAAAATAATATTATGAGATCAAGGAAATAAAATTAATAGGTACGTGCTTTCATGAACTACCTATAGCTTGGCTTTTATAATACGGCGACGCGTTTGCCTGGGCTACCTAAAATAATTAATAAGTAGACTCATCTACAAACTATATTGAATCAGGGGGTGTGACTTAACAATTGTTTGAGAAACTCTGGTTGTCTGTAATTTGTTAAAGTTTTAACCTACATAGCAAGTCGAGAAGTGCCATAGAGATTCGTATTTTGACAACGCAATAAGATCGAACGGTTGACACCCAAGTCTATAAAATGGTTTATCGTTGTTTTATTATATTACTCAAATACGACAAACGGAAAGCTATACAACTTGTCAGTGACAAGTCTCAATGACTAGGTACCTACTTACCTATATTTGTGTCTTATTTTACTAAGATAAGTCACCTTGTAAAAAAGCACTCATAATATTTAGCTTAATAATAAGATATCAATTAAAGCAAAGAAAGTGATAATAAGGTACATAATACATATTATTGTTTTATAGCTCAATGCCAATACGAGATAAGTAACACGAACATTATCTTGAAGGGTACAATCACAGTTATAATATTTAAAGTATCTTACGATTTACTTTAAATATATAAAAAATGTACCTAGCCTTAAGAGTACTTATACCTATAGGTATGCAATAATGACCTGTAATATTTTTTACAAATAAATTACTATTATGACTGGTATTATTATTAGGTATGACTATTAATTATTGTTGACTGGGGACCTACTCAAAGTCAAAACTAATTAACCCTTTACTATAGTCATGGGTCCATGGGACCATGTTAGATATTGCTTTTGCTTCAGCGCCTTCCGCTCTTGGGTACCTTCCGACAATAAGCCGTATGCCTAGAGGGAAACGGAGATGCTTCGCTTGCAACTATAAAGGTGAGTACTTGTAGGCTTGTAAAACACATGCTTTAACGGTGAAGGAAACATCGTGAGGTAACCGGCGTGTTCTGAGAACTTTAAACTTTTTTGTTGTGTGAAATGTCTGGAAATATTAATTATTATTTAGTAAACAGTTTGAAGGACATGTGACATTCACCAACACGCACATAGCCAGCGTGGTGAATTAATCGAGGCCTAATCTCTCTCGCCAAGAGAGAAGTCCCTGTGTCCCAGCAGTGGGAACGTTAATAGGGTGATGATGATGACTTGTAGGCTTGTGGGTCCAGTTCAGTACCTTCTTTAGTTTTTATAGATTTTTTCATATGACTGTTATTTTTGAGGGAATGTTTTAACAATAAGATATGTTTATGGAGAGCAGCGGTAGAGCGAATATTTTATAAAATTCACTTTTATGTTTTAAAATAATACTGCAACTCCTCACTAAGAAATTATTTTTCTTATAATGAGGAGGAACGTGTTATAAAAAGTGTCTATGACTAAAATTATGATCTGTCGAAAATCAAAGCTACCTTACTAGATAAAGAAATAGATGTAGTGACCAGTTTTACTGGATCATTTTACGGAATAATAATGCAATTGAATAAAAACACCACCTCATAACTTGTTTATGTCATATTTTTTTCTTATAAAAGTTTCAGTTTTTCTTCATAGACTTTTAAAATTATTATTTTTTATTACTGTAACGAGTTGTAGTGATTTTTTTTATGTATTTTATAACATTATTTTTCGAAAACATGTTCTTACGTAAAGGAAATAACGTCTGATTGAAATAAGTGGCAATATACATAGTTACGAATTAAGGTTCCTATAGCTAATTTTAAAAAAAACGAACGAGGAAACTATTTTAAAAGTTTAAATGTAGTTAAAATAAAATCTAAATTCGATGTGTATTTTTATTTTATTTCAAATCAAAAATGTGGGTCCCGTGGACCCACGATCATAGTAGTGCGGCTATTTTATCTACTTCAGTTATGGGTTAATCAATTGAGTGCCAAAGTCGCATTTGCGCACTTACCAAAAGATAATTGATCATATAGGTATTTTTTCTTCTCAATGTATTAGGTATAATGCAATCATCTTGTCAATACGGCTTGATTCTGAACCTTACCTTAATTATTGACCTTAAATACCGAATATGTAATTGATAAGCATTTATGGATCTATAAATATTATATGTAGGTATATTATATATACATATGTACCTATAATAGGTATATCTTGCAGTTTAAATGCAGACTGTAATCCCTTTAGACTGACACTTAAGAACGAGTGCCTTGTTAAATTGTCATAATAATCTTTAAGAAGCAGGTACCTATACCTAGTACCTACATGTACTAGGTAGGTATGTGTGTACTACGCAAAACACCTAAACGTAACCATTGTTCGCTTTTTTTCACTCACGAGATAGGTAGGTAAGTATTAGATTTATTGTAACAACTTAGTCATAATTGGCAGCTCGTTACAAAGTAACTACGTTTGTAGGTAACTATTTACGAAACAAATAAAGGTGGTGTGATATTGTCTTTATCTTATCATTTTTATGATTGCAAACAAGTCACCGCATAAATGATTAGGAAGTAAACAAATAACTTAATGTATCTATAAACTTGCACGTGTTAAGATCAAGTAAAACTATATACGTAACAAACCAGTTTTAATGCTTGTATTTATAAATAAATTAGCGCTGCTCCATGGATGAATAGCGACATTCTCCGGATTCGAAAAGATCATGCGATCCAATCTGTCTTTATCAGACTTGTTTACGCAGCCTTCACCACGAAAATGATAGTGAACTGTAAACTAAATAGGTACATCATACAAGAATTGGTTAGTATGAAAAAACTAAGTGTAAAATAGGTAAACAAAGTACATCTAGCTGGGTGTAAACTCCTAGATTAATTCATTAATAGTTACGCGGTTATTATACTCACCATCATAGATGGGACCAGTGTTGTTCGAAGCCAAAACTTCAAAAGTCTTGACGTTTATAACACAAATAAACAATAACCACCACATACTGAAACAGAATTTGGGGGCTGCCCAGCGACAGCCCACCAAAAGGAACATTCGTCCTTTGGAAACTTTCGATTTCTGTCAAAAACACAATTGGGCAACACTGCACTGAGAAATCCAGGGGTTTTGGTGATTACGTCACGTTTTAGCACTATTGTTTGTGTATAGGAGTTCGATCACTGTTACGAATGTTTCGTAAATGATTATTTTGGTAATGGTTGTTCTCGATGAACGGTTTTAGGTTATAAGATACGTGCCACCACTGGTGCGAGCGCGACGGATAGTGTCGCGGGTCGGCTGGCAGGTGGGCGACGCGTCCGCTCCGCTAGATGGCGCGACTGGCGCGCCTGCGTGACGTAGTTCGTTTGTCTCCGCGACCGTACCGCGGCGCTGCGATCAGCATTCTACTACAGATTTTTCGAACGCATCGCCCGACGACGCGATGTCATGAAGTATGACTATGACGTAAGGGCATGGTCATAATTTTTATCCTTTCTTGACGCTGTACAAAATTATACGCAATTTCAACAACGGATTCATTCGGACAAAATTTCTAAAAATATTTATAATATTCAATAACTTAATTGGCCAAGTACGTTTACTTATCTTTAAAGGAAGATCATCCTTAAATTTAATTAATTTTGAAGATTTCATTATTTTAAACTTTAACAATTGTGTTCTTGCTGATACTTTGCACATGTACGAGTATTACTAGGGATTTGATAAAAGGGTCAACTCATTATTGATAAGAAGGTAAATATTTATGATCACTAATTCAGTTTGCAATATCATAGCATACAAAAAAAACATAATAAATGAAATAGGTAGGTAAATAAATGTTTCTTTCAATTTATCTTCATTCTTTCCATAAAGGCATAATTATTATATTATGTAGTACCTATAAAGGACCAATTACATTCATTTTATATCATTGTTACTAATAATTATATATTCCTTGCTTAAAGTAATATTATTGTAGGTAACTAAATATAAAAAAGAACATTAATTGACGTTACGTTTATAGTAATATCTTCTTGTATATAAAATTTCAATGTATTGAATAAATTATGTAAGTATTATATCTTAACATTAACTGTAATATGATTAATTTCCTAGACTAGGTACTAAAATGATAACAGGTTACTAAAAGTCTTACGAGTTACTCAATCAGTTTAAAAATCGAATTGTCGATAAATACGTAATTTCCTAGTGCCCTAGTGAGCTCGCAAGTTTGACAGTCGAAAACAAGACTCTAATCAATCTGTGTGGTTTCACCCTTACTTGATGCGCGCGCATACTGGTGCGAAGAGTCGAAGATGGGGGCGTGGCTCCCTTTACGCACTGACTACGACTGCACGCAACAACGATAAGATAACTGCTTAACCGACCAAATTCAAAGGTCCTACAGTACAACAGACTTCTTAATTTGGCTGGTTTATAAAGGTCTTAGTCTTATTCCAAATCCTGGCTTATGAGCTGAAATTAAATTACAGCACAGTTTTTTTATAAATGGTATCATATTATTGACATGGACTTTTTATGTAACAAAATAAATATTGTAGTCGGAGTGAGTGTAATTATCTTGTTCGGGATAAGCATTGGTTGAACAGAAATGGAACATTTTATAATTTCGATCTAAAATGTAA
The DNA here is from genome assembly GCA_929108375.1 of Gymnoscelis rufifasciata. NCBI lineage: Eukaryota > Metazoa > Arthropoda > Insecta > Lepidoptera > Geometridae > Gymnoscelis > Gymnoscelis rufifasciata. The sequence continues at coordinate 6,174,483 of OV815303.1, forward strand.
GGTCTGATAAATATGAATAAATCTTATTATTTTCGCGTTGACAAAAGAAAGGAAAATAGTTGATCTAAATCTAATCATAATATTAATACACATTGTTTATTAAATTACAATTAAAATAAAAAAAAGGTGTGTGTGCGATTCACACACGATAGAAGTGAAACTTCAGTAAATCGACGAATGAATAATAAGAAGAATAAAAAAAAGTGTGTGTGTGTCAGCTACGACGCACGATTGGAGTCTACTACTTATGAACTGTAATTATGATATATATCAAATAGAAAAAAAGGGTAAATGAACGCATCTGCTAAAATGTTAAGAGAAATAAACATATATCTGTAATTATTCGGATTATTTATATTACTTCAATAAAGCGTATTACATAAAGTATGTTACAAAATAATATAAATAAAATACAACAATACGCGAACAACTTTGCGCGATACTTCGTAGTTGAGACTACGAAGTATCGCGCAAAGAAATTTAAATAAAGCATTGTATTTGTGTCTCTTACATCATTTCCGTTTCATCTTTTTGCATCCGGTTTGAAATCACTACGATTCTATAGAAGTTTCACTTCAAAAAAAATCTAGGTATTTTTCAGAATAATATCTTTGTTTACTTGTAAGCTCTTTATTACACTTGACTAAATAAAGTGCCTTTAGGGGAGGATATCTGAAGGAATTTAAATGGTAATAAATTCACACGCGGCGGCATAATAGAATATTAAAGTGGTTAATTTATATAAAATACTAGTAGTGCCCGCGGTGTTACCCGCGTTATACTAAATTTTCAAGTGGAATGACATATTCCCGCGGTAAAAATTACCCTATGTCCTTTCTCAGGCTCTAGAAAATCAGTGTACCAATTTCATTTAAATTCATTAGTTTTTGCGTGAAGGAGGAACTGACAGACCGGGTTAATTTCTCATTTATAATATTTGTCTGTACTTAATATAGGCTAGTCTGGACAGCATGGATTAACAAATATCCCGAAAGAAGATGCTTTTCGGAAACATTATAATTTTTATGGTAAAACATTAAGTGTTTCAAGACAATATACAACATTTCACCAGATCTGGTTTACAAAGCATATTCAAACCCAACTTAAGATGATTGAAAAAGCGTCGAAACCTTTCGAGAAAAGGTAAGCAGTGACCTTGAATTCACTTTGTTCATCTCGGCCGGGGCAGGCTCTAGCTAAAAAAGCTTAAAAACCTGCCCCCTGAATAAATATTCTAAGTACACTTACTAACTAACTATACAGGTTGTACAACGGTTGACGGATCAACTAAAGCAGGGAGCTAGGTGACATTTTATACCTATCGATTTAACCGTCATGTATCTTACCTGCTAAGAAAAATATCTATGTAAATAAAAATGAATTGTTGTTCGTTAGTCTGATTAAAACTCGAGAACGGCTGGGCCGATTGAGCTGATTTTGGTTTTAAAATGTTTGTCGTAGTCCAGGGTAGGTCTAATCGGTGAGCAAATAAGGAAAAATTGCCGGGAACTTTTTTTACCCGTGCGACGCCGGGGCGGGCCGCTAGTTTATAATAGTATCGTGATTTTTGGCACAAACATAGCTGAATAGTGTCCGGTAGGTACTTACACTAAAATCAATTAATTACTTTTGGCTTTAATAAAAGTATGTACCATAACAAAAAAAAATATTTTTGGAAATTAGTATTCAAAATGGAAGGAGGAACGTCGTTGGACGTATTCTCTCAAAATACCTTTAAATAAACAACAACAAAATCGCAGATAGAGAGAGAGAAAAGAAAAAAAAAATTTCAAAAACCACGTATTTTTTTATACACCTAACTATTTGAAAAACTGTATTAACAAAAGTTTGTTTGATTAGAACGAGGGGTTCACATGAAAATAACCTTTAATGTTCGCAAGTACCTACCACATTAAAACCTTAACTTTTTAAGAAAGGCTTATGTACCAAAACCTAGTTTTGACCAAACTATTTTTTGTTCTGGCGGCTTTGTCGTATTAGTATTACTAATTTTGCTTCTTCACAAAGTATCAAATGAAGTAACGTTTACTGTCTGATCTTTACAAGCAGATTTTAGTGCAGTTTTTATCGATTACGTGATTAAAGAAGATTCCTTCTTCTTTCTTGGTTGTTGCTTCGGTACGACATTATATTCGGATACAAGATACAAAATGATTTATTTCCATCGCTTGGTTTTACAAATCTTGGAAAAGTCATAAATAAAATACAAAAAAACCATAAACAAATTGAACATACGAGCATGAGCCGAGTCGCTATTGTCTTCTTCATCACCCTATGAATGTTTCCACTGCTGGGACACAGGGAGATGAAGGATTATCTCTCGAGATATATAAGGTCTTAATTCACCACGCTTGCCAAGTGCGGGTTGGTGTATGTCACATGTCCTTCAAACTGTTTAAAGTTCTCAGAACATACCGGTTTCCTCACGATGTTCGCCTCGACCGTTATAGCAAGTGTTTAAAGCGCACATAAATTTCTCAAGAAGAATATCCAGAGGTGCGTTACGGGGTTTGAACCCACGACCTTCGGAATTAAAGTGGAGTGTCCTCCCACTTAGCCATCACGGCTTACACACGGCGCTATTAGTAAATTAAAATGACTTATAATACATTAAACTTTTCCCCTAACATTTAATCTACCTACTTAAGGTAGGAAAATATAGGAAAAATATTAAAAAGAGAAAAATCCCTACGAAACACTTTAATTAATGCATTATATATATTATTGTCGAGAAATTTATGTATAATTGTTTGGTGGACTGCTAGTGCTAGAATTAATTGGCGGTTCGGCCACAGATTAGTAGAACATAGCATTTAGTTGAATCCCGACCGCAAATTGTCGGTGCTGGGCGGCGTAATTGGCTGTATGTAATCTATGTAGCAATGTCTTTTCGCTGACACATAAATTATGGAAATTGTATTTGGTTTTTATGCGCTAAATCTATTTTTCGGTCAGGTATATTATTTTGAGACTGCATTAATATAGTGGGCATAGGTATTTTGCTAATTATAATCAAAACTTTCAAAGTAATGATTGAGGACAGCGAATGCCATTTCAACTGAAATTTGTATGGCTCATAATGTTTAAGTGGGTTACGTTTTGTTATAATTAACCAGATTTTTCGTATTATATTATTTCCAATGTTTAAGATTCTTCAAATAGACCTAAAAGTTTGTAGCATGTACTCGAGAACAGGCTAAGTTGAAAGCATTAAAAATTCAAAAGTAATCCCTAGAACTTTCAGTTGAACATCTCTTAAAACTTATCAGCTCAAAATCTTTTCCAACTTTGTTCGTAATTATGAGTTTACACTGAGTCAAGCAGTTCAAGTGAAGACTACTAAGTCACTACTACTACTAAGTAAGTTTTAATAATGAATTGGAAATATGCAATTATTTTACAATTCATGGCCATATCCTCGATGTGACGATCATGTGGATAGTCCACATGATGTTCAGAAAAGGCACATGAAAAGATGCAACATCGAGCCCTCAGTACGGGAGACAAAAGAAGCACAGCGCCCTGAATGGAGAAGACTTAATCACCAACGTGATGAGCTGAAGACCCGCCAACCCCTGACCATCCACTACAACTATGTGGGTGGCACCTTAACATGCCCAAGTTGCTCATGCAAATTTTGTCAAGAAACTTGGATACTCGAGCCATCTCAGAGCACACAAAAGAGTAGATCATCTACACCCTAACTGACATAGGTCTAGGTTAAAATGCCTGACCAGTGACACAGTCGCCATAGCCGAAATCGGCTAGGACACATCATCACTATCCACATCTTGACTGCCTCAGTGGTGCGGTGGGCGACGGTGCAAGAGGTAGCGGGTTTGATTCCCGCCGAGGTGTCAAGTGTTTGTATGTTCTGCAATCACTTTCTCCTTGGTCTGGGTGTTTAATATGTATGGATAGTAAAAATATCTATTAATGTATTTCTATTATATAAGTATATCAGATGTCTGAAAACCGTAACACAAGCTTCGGAGCTTACCACGGTACTAGATGTTGTTGTGTGGATTGTCCGGAAATATTTATTTTATTTATTTATTTATATTTCGAAAACAAAAGTTTTTGATTTTTTTACCTACAAGTTGCTTTAGTTGTGCTTCTGCCATGACTGAGGTGTGCTCAAAAAAGTTTTAGGAGAATCTCATGCTCTCAATAAGCACTTCACTCTATGTTCAATACAAACTCAGTTCTAGAAATATGGACACTACTTAATGGACTAGTCCGAGTTAGCTTACCCACGTGACAGTTGGTTCGAAATGACAAACTTTGTCGTTGGGTGTTCCCAGAAGGCGCCTCAACTCCAACAAAGACGTTATTATATGCAGAGATATCTAACTAGTAAAACACTTATTTGCTATTTTCTCATTTACTGGGAGAATCAGTCAGCTCAAAGATTATAGTGTTAAGTAAACATTGTTACCGAAGCTCAGTGAGTCGAACTAACCTGGCGTGAAGCGAAGCATCCTGTTTGAGAAAGATCAGAGTAGTGAAGAATGTATTGTTGCGTCTCTTTCCCCTGGAAAGGAAAAGCCTAGGAGAATAAAAAACAGGAATAAAGAATAAGACCTGTGGAATTTGTTAAGTGTAACAAAGTATATATGCTCAACTTTTCTTGAATAACTTTCTTCGATTAAAAGAAACAAAACTCTGTTCGTTTTTAATTCATGTTTTTTTATTCGTATAAATGTTTAGGGAATAACGTCTATCAACTTTCAAAGGCAGTTATATGATGTGGGCATCACTTAAGGAAGAAATAACAGATTCCTTAGAACTTCCGCGCCTTGGGAAATTAGACTTCCGTCAGGTGCTTTTAAGTTAACTTGATCAGAAATACGGTACTCAACTTTAGAACAGGAAAATATGTATACAAAATACACAGTGATTAGGACCTACCAATCACTGTGTATTTTGTAAACATTCTGCAAATTAATGTAATAAAGGTAATGAAACATATAATTCTGTTTTTAGGAAAACGTAATGATACTTTAAGGGTCAGTTCCGACACAGACAAGGCTTGAAGAGGATAAAGGTTCCGCGCTGCGCCTCCCCCCCCAAATTAATCAATTTGCACCAGATAAAATGGCTAGAGACTACGAACTCGATAATAAAGGTACTGTAAAATTTCCATGGCTGGAAATGCAATTCCATTGATAGCAATTTACTAAAAATAAATAATTTATATTATAATTTAGAAGTGTAGGAGTACGCCCTTTCGCGCCATGAGAGATGAGCAAAGCTTTAGTTAATAATTTAATTTAATAAATTAATTTATTTTGTTGAGTAAGTCTGTTAGCACGTCGAAAATACTAGACACCTTGTTTTTAACCGACTTCAAAAAAGAGGAGGTTTCTCAATTCAACCGTATTTTTTTTTTTTTTGCTAAAACAATTTATTAAGAAAGTCAAAGATAATAATCAAGCATCAAATTTCCGGAATGGGGGCTTGTGACTGCGAAATTTAGCACAAATCGCACGTTATTCGTTTGCAAGAAAAAAGAAAAATTACGAGTACAATTTTTGTAAGGATATTCATTAAGGACAGTTTTTTTTAAATAATGAAACAGGAACTGTTCTAGTGCTTAAATTATTGGGGAGGCCTATATGCCCAGCTGTGGACGTCATACGGCGGCCATATTTAATATCGTTGAATTTTCATTTCAATGTTCTAAGGGAATAGAAAAGGTAAAAACCCGCAGAGCATTAACAAAGTCGTCGTTTGAATTTTGCATTTTGGCTCATACAGATGACTGAACTCAGCTCCCACCTTAAGCCTTTTACCTCTGTCACAGAAATTGTAGGGACTTTAAAATACTCGGGATTTTCATTTTTACTCTCTAAAAATATATTTGCACGATTTCTTTGCTTGTAGGTCGAATCAACCGATTCTTAAATAAACACAGGGCGTTTCATATCCCTACAATCATTGTGGTGCGAAACGACCCATTTGTAAAAGAGCCCATGGGTGATTCAGACCGTGGTATACTAGAGGTATAAACAGCTCGCGTTATGAAACGACTAAACACCCGTGGATCCCGGCCGGCGTTTGAATGTTGACGTCTCCTTCCGTGTTGGCATGGCAGCAGCGACATCTTGCAACACAATATCGAATATTGCGCTTGTCAACCCGCATGCCAAGTGTGACATCTAGGACAACACCCTACCCTATTAAGATGTTATAGAGGAGGCGCTATAGGAAATTGAATTTACTAAAAGTGAGAACCGACACATATGCTCAATTTCAGCTGAGACACCAAAGTAAATTAAAAACTTTCGGCGGCTGTTGTGGACCCTTCCCCTCCGTTTTTCTCGCGAACGAATAAACCGATTCTGAACTGTATATTATTTTTATAGAATAGTAGACCCCGAACAAGAGCAACTGTCTGCAGACAATAGTAATAAGGCGTTTTTTTATTTAAAAAAAATTCAATTATTCCTGTTGTTTAATTCCTGTTATTCTATACAGTAAATCCCTTATTAAGTCGATTTGTTTAGTCACTTTTTAATAAAAAAAACTGCTACAAACCCTGCTTCTTTAATGGGAGTCGCTCCACTTACATTGTTAGCATCCCTTTACAAAAGTTTCGACTGAATAAAACATTGAAATATGTATTCTTCTTTCAAATAAAAACATATCAGTTTTGACTGCCCCATTTCAACGTGTGTATTCCAACCGATTGGGCTCTAAAAGAAGCATGCCTACTTGAAATAGGTTGCCGTGACTCTATCAATAGTCAATTCTATCCCGCTTCATTGCTTTTGCTTTAACATCAATACTTAAGTACTCACCTATTTCTATTTGAAGACGTAAGCACATATTTATAAATAGGTAAACTTTGTGTTATTATTTCTGAGAATGTTTGTGACATTGAAGGGGGTAATTTCGGAATCTACTGAACAGATTTAAATGAAATTTGGAACACAGATTCTGAAAGGAATTAGAAGTGACAAAGAAAAACATTTATTTATTTACTAACTTTTGATCGCGGGACATGTCTTTCCGAGGGAAAATCCATTATAACGCGGGTAACACCGCAGGGCACAGCTAGTAAGTTATAAATTGGAAAGATACAGGAAAAATGATGAGGGATGTTGTGAAAAACGATACGGGTTTATAAGTATGACTTGATTTGACGGCTGATAGGATGCTGATCAAAGGGAATAAATGTGACGCAATGACGACGACGTGTGATGTAATGACGAAGTGTGCCTCCAACAAATTTAAGAGAACAAACTCAATTTTCTATAGCGCTCCCTCTATAACATCATAATAGGGTGTTGTCCTAGATGTCACATTTGGCATGCGGGTTGACAAGCACAATAATAGAAAAAAGAAAAAACGCTTTCAAAAATTACTTGTGAGTCCTAGATGTCACATTTGGCATGCGGGTTGACAAGCACAATAATAGAAAAAAGAAAAAACGCTTTCAAAAATTACTTGTGACATGAATTTCGTTCCTTCTTATAACATGCCCACACCACGCTAACCTCTCAACTTATCCGTAACTGGGGCCAATTTAAAACTTCCTCTTATACACTGATTCCTTATTTTATCCATCCGGGTCACTCCACACATCCATCTTAGCATTCTCATTTCATACGCATGAAGTCGTCTTTCATCCGTCCCTTTCACTGCCCAACACTCCGATCCCTAAATTACTACAGGTCTTATTACACTTTTGTAAATCTTGCCTTTAAGCCTAAGAGGCATCTTCGGATCACACAATGTGCCGGAGACCTGTCGCCATTTCATCCATCCCAAATTTACTCGATTTTGTACATCCCTGTCAATCTCACCATCATTCTGTGCGGCTGAACAGATGTACCGGAATTCGGAGCAGACTGGAAGGCATACGCCGTCTAAGGCAATAGGTGTGAAATTGGATGGACCACCGAAATCACAAAACAGATGCTCCGTTTTGATTCTGCTGATTTTCAGTCCGACACTCTCCAATTTCAACTGCCACCTTCCCAATCTGCTCTTTTAATTTCGTGTTTCGTAATGTTGTCCGGAAAAACCAACTACCTTACCTATAGGTCTTCATGCCCCATCTTAGTTCACAGAGTCACTGTAAAGTCAGGTGAGATTGTGGTCAAATGAAGGCCTACATAAAAAAAGAACATTCAAAATCGTACTTGTAGGTAATATGGTTTTTCTTTTAATGGACCCCTTTGACCACAATCTCATCTAACTTAGTGTCTTGAAACATAGGTTAAATGGCAAGTAAGTTAACTGCATTAATAGACTGATGCAATATAATACACTGATTTTACATTTTCCAACCGTTTGAATGCGGATAGGTAAACCGCATGATCGATATGTGGTGAAAATATTCAGTTGCTGCTAAGTTGGTATATCATACTCGAACTATTACAAGAATAGTTGGTCTGTTAGGTATTCCATTTAGGTAGCAACACAGGTTCTATGTCATCAAAGCTCAGTTTGGCTCGACTGTGGATAATTCAGCTTACTGAGGCTGAATAAGCGGGTTGTGTTCCAATGCGTCCTGTCCGCAATCGCAAACAAGCAGACAGTACAGAAACTAAGGTTAGCAACAAAATTGTCTTGATTCTAGCAGTAACTTTGAATTGTTCTTTCACATCACGCACACCAGACTACCAACATGCTCGCAGATGGTGTATTACAAAGTTACGTTTAAATCAAAAGCGTGGTAAGCATAGATTTCCTCCTTCCAAGTCATAAAACCTCGGCTAATTATCCTTCATTTAACTTTTGTTTGCCTACTCTACCATGAAGTTAGCATAATGTGACCAGAGAGTCGTAGAACTTTTTGAGTATTCCCAAGGCATTACCTAGTGTAAAACGAGCCGGCTATAAAAATAACTTTATTCTTCCGATCTTTGGACCGTAACAGAGTACCCAAAACATCGCTTACTGTATAAGTAATTCCATTTTACGCTCGCTCTTATAGCGTCCGGAAAGGAGCCGATATTTACGCAAAGTATTGCGTGAAATTTAAATTGGTTGTTTTTATGGCATTGTTATTTTTATATCTGTGTATATTTTTTGCACTTATAACGTAATGCGGAAATACTGTGAACTTATATTGTAACAACATGTAAAACATGTACTAAAGTTACTAGGTACCTTTGAGATGTAAAGGGCTTTTGTTGCATGTAAACTACATATTAATAAATTATCTTAATAATGCTATAGGTCTGACATTAATATTTAACCTCATATTTTAATTGTTCCAGCCTATCTTCAAATACATAAATGTTTTTTTTTATATTGTTCAAACATTTTCCTTTATCAAATATTGTTATTGGGACTAATAAAATGTTTAAAATTAAGTTCAACATCTGAACCACGATACTCTTATTACAGGCCCTTCCGTGTTATTTATTATAGCGATAATTTGTATAAGGAAGTGCAGACAATAATTAAAACCCTTAAAAATGAGAGCAAAAAGCATAAATACTTTTAATATTTACGTGACGTCTATTAGCTATGGCCCTATTAAATGTCCTTTCAAATTATTTCTACGGTAAGAGTAACTTGACAACAATGACAAAGTAAGTCTTAGTAAGTTTATTTCGTGACTTTCATTTAGAAAAGCTGCTTTTGTTAACAGGTCTTTATTTTCCTCTAAGAGGAAGCAAAATGTTTTTTGTGTAAGAGCTAGTACCTACTTAGTTGTTACGCTGGCAATACACAGGAATGGAAACTTTCTTTCGCTCTTTATATTCAACCACAAAAGTCGATAGAATGGAGAGGAACGGTAAAGATAGATTTTGGATAGTCAAGCTTAATTTTTTTTTAACCCCCGACCAAAAAAGAGGTGTTTTATAAGTCTGTCTGTCTGTCTGTCTGTGTATCTGTCTGTCTAGGACATCCTAGCTCCCGAACGGATGGAGCGATTTCAATTTACTTTTGTTTTTGTATGAAAGGTAAGATTGGCGCGAGTGTTCTTAGACATGTTTCATGAAAATCGATTGAGCCGTTTAAAAGCTATGGGGGTGAGAGTGAGGAAGGAAAACGAAAATCTGCAAATATATTCTTGTGGCGGCGTATCAAATGAAAGCGCATCGCGTGCCCATTACAAAATATTTTGGTGTTTTAATTTTAAGGAAATTAAGGCATTGGAATCGGGGGCTTAACTTAGATTTTAAATTTAGATTTATTACTATTTTAATTAGCAGTTTTAAATATATTCGGTTTATATTTTTCGGAGAACGAAGCTTTTATAACGTAGTGAGTATATACTCTCTGGTTTATGTCAGATGTTTGCGTTTAGGCATATGACTATGACTTTTGATAAATACTAATCTCATCAACATAAAATACTCTTTAGCTTAATTAAATAAAACATGATTATAACATTTTGTCTTAATAGTAATCATAAAACATGATGACCTGAAAAAAGGCGGGTACGTGAAAATCCTATTTTTCTACTTTTACCACTGATAGCTGGGCAAAAGCACCTAGCACTTAGAAAATTCTAATAGCAAAACCAGAAAAAAGATCCCACTTTCATAAATCCTTATATTTACCAACTCATGAAGGTAAATCCTAAAATTTTGTGGAAAATACACAATTCGCTACATTAACATACACAATATATCATTATTTCTGTGGTTTAATGTTAATAAGTACAGAGTTTTATTAAATGAATAATAGTTGAATTTCGACTTCTTGGCGACCAACGCATTGATAAATATAGTTGTACTATTCACACAGCGTCATCTACCAAAGTTAATACCATGGTTTGGTGATTCATATACTACAGATAATATTTTAACAATACGTACAATACGTCTGGGGTTAAAGAAGGTTATCTACCTCAGAATGTTTACCATCACCGTGACATATTTAATCTAATTAATTCAATCACAAAACCCTTGAAACGTGTCCCTTGCGTTCACAGCTAAGCTATAAGAACAACAGCTGTCAATGAGGCTTTCGCTATTTTATCTAATATAAAAGTTGAGGCATCGGGCGGAATACCAATGAGCTCAATCACATAACTCGGGCAAAAGAAAGGCCAAAGAAAGTGTACTTTCCGAAGTCGGAAATAGGTCAAAATATGAGACAGATGCAAATTGATGAAGCACGGGTTGAATCAACGCCTAGGGAACATGTGGAACAAAGGGAAACTACGTTGGACCCTCGATGTGTTCTTTATTGGGATACCCAATAAGTTGAGCTTGTTTGAAAGATATAGTGTTATTGGTTGGCTTTCTCATGTTCGATTTAAAATAGTGTGTAATAACTGACTCACGAATTTAACATAGTAAGACAAAGGGCTTGTTTCACAAAATCCGAGTAAAATAAGAAGATAACAATTAGTTATGCCAAGATCTGTCTCGCTTTGTCATATGCCAATGCGAGATGGTCAAACAGGCCCAAAGTTAAATAAAACTTATGTAGGTAAATTATTAAATGCACATAATACACTCACCATCACTTTTCTGCTGTCCATTCTCAAAGATTTGTATTACTATTTATGTTTTGTTATAATTATGTGAAAATTTTATAATTGGCCTTCAGTATGCATGTTATTTTCCATTTATTTATTTTGTATTGTATTATTGTTGTATCTAGCTGTAAGTTTTCCTAAAATCTTAAAAAAATATATATAAACTGACTATTGGTACGAATCACTCTCTGCTCTACGTGCTACACTTAGGACCTAAAAATTGACATTTTCTCACTATTTTAACATAGAACGGGTTCAGCAAAAGCACAAGCAATTATCGTTAAACAAATACAAATATTCGTTATTTAGTTGGTAGTGTGCAGCACATACCTAGCAAACCACTAAAGCCTCAATGCCTTTCAGCAAAATTAATTTTGCCTGAATATTAACAAGAATTTCTGAAACAAACTTTCTCAAAAGAGTAAAATTATGTGCAAATGAATATTTAAAAATGGCAGCTTCGGCAAACATTAGTTCGTGCTTATTGATTCTCCGTCCATCGAGGCTTCATAACTAGCTGAATATTTCACTAAGCTGCACTTTGTCAGTACGCCAATAAAGTTTTGCGAACTTTGAAAAGTTGTTATTTTAATAAATCTGTATCCGTCAGGCATTATTCACGTTGATAGTTTTCGTGCATCTACACTAATAAGTAATAACTATTATAAGAACTATTACTTAATACCTGTTAATTATGAGCAATTTTGTGTCATATCTTTATTGTCAAATAGTATGTATTTGTAGTAAGGGCATTAAATCTTGAAAAGGGTTGAAAATATTTGATACTAGCGGCCCGCCCCGGCGTCGCACGGGTAAAAGAAGTTCCCGGCAATTTTTCCTTATTTGCTCACCGTTTAGACCTACCCTGGACTATGACAAACATTTTAAAACCAAAATCAGCTCAATCGGCCCAGCTGTTCTTGAGTTTTAATCAGACTAACGAACAACAATTCATTTTTATTTATATAGATTATGACTTAATCCTGTAGTGCGGCTTTACTGGTCACCCATACACTAACCGTGTACTGGCACGGTTAGTGTAATATGTCGTGATCGAGCTGCGTTCGAGAATGAAACAAGTTAGTAACAATACTAGTCTCTGTCAACCTCGCAATAAAAGACTCAGAAAGAGGGTAAACCGTTCCGTTTCTGAATAATCGTATGCCTAATCGCAAAGACAATCGATTTTTGCCGTGATCGTGGTGGCGCTTGCAACAGCGTTGAAATATTTGGAAACTCGAAAACCGTTTCATCATGGAACGTTACCCGTTTCAAGCTTTTATATTTTTAAAAACCATGATAATTTATAAAGTTATTATGCCTTTCCACGATGTTATAGGGATACGAATATTTTCTTAAGTAGCCAAAGCATAAGCACAATACCCACTTATGAAATATACTATTTATTCGTTAATTCGCGTCACGTATCGTTGACATTATTGTTATATTCCTAGCTAAAAAGCTTGACATTTCAGCTTCATAAAAATATGGTCCCAAAAATATAGTATTTAAACATTATTGCAATAAAAGTTAAAGACAACCAGTTGAAACGCTAACCGAAGACTTTTCACCGGCAGTTTTACCGTGCCCTAGTTTTCCAGAATCCCAAAGGCATTCTGGAAGTTATGAAAGTCAATTCCGGCGCAATATCAAAAGAACAATTAAAGCTTACAAGTGGATTCACTTAATAGAAGTCGGAGTGATAATAATAAAATAATTGCTCTCGGCACACTTGAAGAAAAACTCGTTAAACTCTAGGGCTCTTCTCTCCTCGTTGGCAAGCGGAATACGAATCAAATGAAATCGATTTGTGACCGTTTACTCGTAAAGGGCTGGAAGTCGACATCTGAGCATGAGAAAATCAGATGATTTTCTCTTTAAGGCAGATAGACGTACCTACCTACCTCAAGACCGTTTTAAGGGCTAGAAGTCGACAACTGACAGGCAATTCCCGAACCTATGGTATTATAACGAATTCGATATAAACCTTAATTAAGTAGCTTTTTTCTGTTTTCTTGTAATTCGTTTTAATTATAAGCGAGAATAGCTCCTGAAGGCCAATTAAAATACAACATTACCTCTATATATGTAGATATATTATATAAATAACAGACAAAATGATTAAATTTGTTAATTTTAGGTTATTATGTAGAATATGGTAGATTCTAAAAAAAAATACTCATTATTTTTCTCGCAAACGAAAAATCGAGACGAAACATTGAAGTTTACGTAATGTTTTAAGGAAAATGTTTTTTAGTGGTCTACCCTAAAATAATTGCCTTCCTGAGCCTGAGAAAATCAAAACCTTAGTTCTTTGTATCTCTTTGTGTATAATAAAAGTGATTTATAATGTTATAATAGTAAAGAAATAATTATTGTAAATTATATTTGTTTTTATTATTATAATTAAGTAAAGGTACGAACGATTGTCTACTACGTAAATCATAAGTGTGTAATAATTTTATTGTAACCTTACTGTTCAGTAAGTTAATTAAAAAGTTTAATAAAAAAAAACTCTTGTATTAAAAGTCTTCTACTAATACCTTTTGTGTATTTGTATGTTTAAAAAATTTGATTCTTGTAATGTATGTTAGATTGTAATGATTTTACTTACTTCTTTTGGAAAAAGCACTACGTCAGTGTTTAAAAAAAAACATTTAAGTTGATAGTAAGCAAAAAAGGGTACGGACTACCTTGTCTGCAGTTGTGTAAATAAAAAAAATGTCTTTACGGCGAGACGTACCACAATAAAATTAAATTCTGGTAGGGGTTTGATATGTATATATGCGTATCTGTGTATTATACATATGTTCAAACGTTGCAAGAAGATACCATTATATGTAATCTCACACATAATGTTTAACAAACACTTCATCATCATCACCCTATTAACCTTCACACTGCTGGGACACAGGTACTCTCTCTAGGCGAGAGAGATTAGGCCTTAATTCACCACGCTGGCCAAGTGCGGGTTGGTGAATGTCACATGTCCTTCAAACTCTTAAGAGTTCTCATGAAGAGAACATGCCGGTTTCTTCGCGATGCCGGTTGCCTTCACCGTTAAAGCATAAAAAAGTGTTTAACAAACACTTTTCGTTTGAGTTTTCAGCAATTCTGATGACTATTTATTTTGTTCCTAATCTTCAAAACTATTTTCTTGAGTCTGAAAGTGTTTTTGTCTAAAACAATTATTAAGGATTTTGTTTTCACAACTTTTTCGTTTACTTATTACTTACTCATTAAATTAAACTTTATCTCCCTATTGTTTTTTATCAATCTAGCAAAGTTACATAACATTTTTAACAAGTATTTTGTTTGCTATACCTGGGTATCTTATTTCCTGGCATAAGCAAAAAAACAGAGTCTGCTGATTTAAAAAAAAACTATATTGAATTTTACAATGTTTAGCGTACGAATGGCACCCAAAAATAATACAGTTCTTAATATTCTATACACCAAAAATAATACGAGAATTATAACGACAAAGCAAAATCCGTCACTGCAGAGTTTTCATAATTAATTAGCACTAGTAATCTCAATACACTGCCTAATGGTTAGTAAAACTGAAGCAAGCATCATTGAAATTAGGGTGGCGATCAGTCAAAGATCGCTTAAGAACTCATCAATAGAGGCAAAAACCTTGAGTTTGATGACTAAAAGCACCGAGTAAGGCGATGCGAGATTTTGGTGAAGCCTGACAGGTCATCAATCATCGAATATTTATCACGATGCAGAAAAGAGTTGACTTTCAAATTTATGAGTAAGGCTCAGTGAGTCCTAGCTTCTTGAGCATATCAACTTTCACTATCAAATTTTAAAATTAATCAACAAGCCGTTAACAAATCTATCCCAACATTATTATTATGACGAGTTTGTCTGAATATTAGATTGTTGATTTGACCGCGGTAAGCTCAAAAACAACTGAACCCATTTTTATTATAGGTTTTTATTTTATGATATAAAAATTTTGAAGTTTACAAATTATTGAGCGCTGTATATATTTCACTGTGTATACATTATAGGCAAATAGAATTGGATGTATACGTGTCAGAAAATACAACCTCACAAATATATATACATGGTCACATTATTTATTAAAGAAAATGCAAATTGTCGCTCTCGGAATATTGTCCAACAAAACTAAACCTAAGAGAGAAAACCGACCGTCTACTGTGAGTCTTAACCACTGTGCCAAATACCGAATTAAAGTTTCGGAAAGTTCTACGGGTAAACTATAAATGTAATAATAATAACTGAAGTCTAGCTACGTCCTAGTTTCATTAGGAATCGACTTATTTAATTATTGCTCGCGAGCAAATAGCAAGTTTTCATCGCGTCTGGAAAGTACGTAACTTTAATACTCGTAAGAGTACGTTGAACGCTCCATCCGCATTGGCCCGAAGAACGCTCTACTTTTGAAAGATTAATGATTTAGTTTGCGAAACTAATCCTAACTTTACTGCTAGTATTCAAGTCAATTGCAAGTTTTAATGGATACTTCCCATGCATGGTAATGAGCATGACGCAATAGGTAGGTACGCAAGTAGTACACTAAAACTCTCATATTCGGTTATAGGAAAACTAAAGTCGTGAAATCTTGGTATGTATTTATTTACAAGGAAAACCAGCAGCCTATTTCAAAGAATTCAAAATAGAGTATAAATAACAAGAAGACAACTAAAAGTCTTCACAAATAGGAACACAGAACAATGTATGTCGTATGGTGGTAGGTATGTCACCCATTTTAAGTTTTAATTATTTTCTAAATCATGATAAGTACAATCTAGTTCAGCTATATATTGCGTGAGAAACAGTTTTCATAATTAAGTATTGACACATTAAATATTTATTTTATTATTAATATTCATTTAATTGTATTTATTTGTCATTATCATTATTTGTAGTGATGCCATTAACAGGGGTAGGTTTTTCAATATCGGACATGCTCTCGGGCTTGTTTTATTATAATTATGATAAATAAGTATTTGTATAAAATCTTCTTTCGGCATAAAGAATTCTGAAACAAAATAACGTTAAGTTATGCGGACCAATTAACATACTACTAACCGGGCGCTACAAAGAGACATTAATGAGCTCGTTTCACAATATAAATACATTTTCTACAGCTAGATATAGCAAACGACAATGTAGTTAATATTTTTAGTATGTTCTTTCTATTTATTTTTAACCGTTTTGCTCTTCGCTGTGCGGTATATTCCAATCACTAAAACTTTTTTGAACCTGTCTTTGTAAAAAAATATGTCTTTCTTATATTCTGCCCGATAATGACATATT
Source organism: Gymnoscelis rufifasciata (assembly GCA_929108375.1). NCBI lineage: Eukaryota > Metazoa > Arthropoda > Insecta > Lepidoptera > Geometridae > Gymnoscelis > Gymnoscelis rufifasciata. The sequence continues at coordinate 6,191,254 of OV815303.1, forward strand.
TAATTAGAAGTAGACTATTATAATTTCAAAACTACTATGTAATGTTGCTTCAAGTAATAACATTCCGTTTTAATATGCCACCAAAAAAAAACAAATAAGGTTGTAAATCTTAAATATAAAATTCACCTGTCACGGTGTTAGTTACCATACTCCTCCGAAACGGCTTAACCGATTATTATGAAATTTCATATGCTTAATCTATTTTTCATTTTGCAGTACAACGTTTGCTGGGGTCAGCTAGTAATTATATGCATATAATTATACATTTCAATGAACAAATCTGTATAAATGATTTTGTCGTGAATCTACCAGCTCAACTATAATAATTATGACACCCCCGCCATAATTAAAAACATAAAATACATGTTTTTTTAAACTATATATATATTTGGTAGTTGAAGCTTAATTAAAAAATTATATATTTGCGGGCACTTTACACAACAACATCTAGCGCCGTGTTAAGCTCTAAGCTTGTATTACGGGCACTAGATATCTGATAGGTATACTTAATATAATATACATATATAATATCTACTTATCTTTGTACATGTGTTACCATTGTTTTTGTTTTCATTACCTACTGGACGATATTCCCGCTGCTTGACACAAATAAAATTCCTCCTCCGAATAATTTGTACTGATCCATCCCCTGATCGTCGAGTCAAACATCCGCCCACGTTTGCTTTTCAAGGTAAAGTACCAACCCACCTCATCAGAAGCCATTTTCTGCTTACACACTGAAGCTTGTAAGCTGTAACGAGCAGTTCCCGACATTTTCTCTTTACGAAACATAATTACCCTTTCAAACCCCCAACATGCCTTCACATTAAGGTAGCATACAACGTTGATGCAGGAAGCTTTTTATGCTGTCGCTTGTTTTTAAACGACTGCAATAATAATTTTGAATGGCTCATTGTCGTGATGCTGGTTTCGGCATATTTTTAGGTATCTTGCTTGGTTTTACAAAATAATACAAAAACGCTTTGTTGTACACAAAGGAACATAAACACGTAAAACAAGTCAAGTTTATTTAATTTTATCTGGAAATATTTTTGAAAAATAATTATTATTATGGTTTCTTTTTTATGTAATGAATACACCTAGTGAGTAGGTATTTATTTCATATGTGATATTTAATCTTGTAATATTGGAGTTTTTATTTAAAATGGTTTTTCAATAAGTATTACAGTAAATATTGCCAATCAGATTTTAGATACAAAGTCAAACAGAGGGTTTTTAAATAACGAGTTACGATTGCCAAATTTTAACCGCACATAATTAAAACGCTATGGAGTTTTTGAGCATCGTTGTTGTGTAATTTATTGCTTCCTTGTCAATAATACGATTAATTGATGCATTTAGAAGTTACCACTTTTTTTTAAAGATCTTTATTGCGTACGGTGGATAATTATTGTCTCTTCAAACATAACCTAGTCTCTGAATGTAAAGCACATTCTGAGTTATGGATGTAGGTGATTGATATATATCGTGAATAAACAATAATAACATATCTTGTTACGAATTAACTATTATTTACTGCAATAAAACATTTTTTCATTTTACATTTTTCAACTATTCTGTATTGTAAGTTACTAAAAATATTTTTGAGAACAAACTAAAATAAAAAAATAATGACACGTGTTTTTGTCATGCTAGCTAAGTAGAGAGGATAGGAGTAAGGAGAGTTTACAGTCAAAATCTTATGCTAATTGACTTCCATTTCATAAGCAAGTTTCCGAAAAATATATTTCAATCTTACGATTCTATCTAAACTAAAAAAGTGTTGTTGGCTGGGTGGGCCTCTAGATTTTTCATCTTGAAAAATCATGCTTGTTTTGCTTCACCGGTGAAGGCAAAACATCGTGAGGAAACCGGCATGTCTTAAGAACTTTGAAGAGTTTGAAGGCAATGAGACATTTACCAACCAGCACTTGGCCAGCGTGGTGAATTAAAGTCGCTCGTTAAGAGAGGAACTCGTGTCCCAGCAAAGGAAACGTAAATATGCTTATATGGGTGCTTATGATGATGTTGACTTGCTTTTGTCACGAAAATGTAAAATTCACACACGTCCTTTCTAATATCAGCCGAGAATAACGTTATATTTACAGGCACTGCATTTTGCAATGTTTCAGAAATGTAGAAAGGAAGCCGTCATAAAAACTTGCAACAAACTGTGGATAGCCTGCGCGGAAGGAAGAAACGTCAACCGACACAATTTATAACGAAGATACTTCTTCCCACTCTCGTAAAATCTCTAAGCTTTACTTTATTTCTTTCCTGTTTGCAATTTCATGTCTAGCGTCTAGAACAGTCGATTGCAGAAAATATTTATCTAAGTGTTATGTTTCAAAACATTTGTATTTTAATGAATAAAGAATGGAATAAAAATAACATTTTTTGCTTAAAGTTATTACAAAAAAGAAGTTAAAACTAATACGTTACTAGGTTACATAGCTAATTTAGTACAATTAAATTTATATAAATCTAAATTTAAAATTTAAAAAAAAACCCGATACAGATGCTTTAATTTCCTTAAAAGTAAACACTATAATATTATGTATCTAATGTGCATGCCATGCGCTTTCATTTGATACCCCACTTGAGTATATTTGCAGATTTTCGGTTTTCCTTCCCCACTCTAACCCCCATAACTTTTAAACGGCACAACCGAGTCTAAGAACACTCGCGCTAGACTCACCTTTATTACAAAAAAAACTAAATTACAATTTCTCCATCCGTTCGGGAGCTATGATGTCCCAGACAGACAGACAGACACGTCAAACTTATTCACACCTATTTTTTGGTCGGGAGTTAAAAATTAAATTGACTTAATTTAGATTTATGTTATATGGTTTTATAGATTTATTATCCCTATAACGCATACCTAAGTACCAATATTTACGTTCCCACGTAATACAGGAACTTTTATCTTGATAACGAGAGATAAAGGACGAAATTTAGCACGCTGGTCAACTGCGGCTCAAGTCAAGCAAAAGCAAAGACATGCCATCAAACTTCTCAGAACATGCCGGTTTCCTCACGATGTTTTGCCTTCACCGTTAAGCACATAAAACTTCCAAAAACAAAAATCCAGAGATCCATGGCGGAGTATGAATCTACGATCTTAGGAATTCAAGTCGAGTGCGCTCCCACTTAGCCAACACGGCTTACGGCTTTAGGTATAAATAATATAATAGCCAGCCCCAGGCCTCCCACGAGTGCATATCACATATTTTTTACTTTCACCATAAATTATTGCTATTGTTATTTCTATATTGCTGAAAACGAACCAAACAGACTGTGAAGCGGCTTTACTTTTCACTATTAAATAATAAGGAATGATTTTACAATATCCGAGAAAATTCGTGTATGATTAAAATATGGAACATACTTGGTCAGTTAGTCACTGATAGTTGTCATTGAATTTTATATTTCTATATTATGACCATTTCCTAATTTTGCTCGCCGATTGTGAAACAGCCTCTAATATAGCATTATTATTTAAGCTTAATCAAATTGTCATAGTGCATGTGGATGGCGGTGAATTGAGAAGTTACATTTCGGGCATTTCGGTCGCTCATGTAGGTACGTTTTATCTATAAACAACAAATATTGCCTTTGCTAATAGATGGCAACCCTTATCACACGAAATTAGTGTTGACAAAATATCTTTCAATCAACTTGAGGAAATATTTCGACGAAGTTATGTTAAGCATTTTAGAAATTTATTTGAGCCAAATTAGACTTCTACTTCAGAAATTCTGGTATATTAATTTTGTTATATTTGATATACATTATAAAAAGAGTTAATATTTCGCGACTTGCTCCTGATGAATTTAGAAATTAGAATTTCCTCTCGAAAATTTTGGAATTCAAATTTTTAGCAAATAACGTTAATACTTTTTTCCACTTCATTGCTAGAGGTATAATATTTGTTAAGAAGTATTGGTACTTACAAATAAAGTGTTATTAATATTTCAATTTTAAATAACAAATAGGTAACTAGTCTGTTTCTAGGGTTCCGTAGCCAAATGGCAGAAACCGGAACCCGATTATAGATTCGCCATGTACGAGTACCTATGTCTGTTCGTCCGTATGTTACAGCCACTGTTCTCCGAAACTACAAGAGCTATATATTGTTGAAACTTCTACTTACGAAGTTATTGTATTCTGTAAACAGCATTAAGATTATCACACAAAATAAAAAAAAAATACAAACAATTTTGTGAGTTTTAATATATGAAAACCCCTTTTTGCAAATAGTTTGGGGAATAAAATAATTTGGTCTCAAAAATTCAAAGAAAGTTCACAGCTTATAATTACATATTCTTATATTTTTTTCGTAAAAGCACCACAGGATCAGTTAGTTTTCCAATTATATTTTCGGAGCTACCCGTTTCGGAAAAAATGTTATATGCTATATAAAATTTTAAATTCTTTTAGTAAGCCCGAGGAATTACTCGTCGTCGGAAATTCGAAAGGGTGAAATCAATTTTCGCTATGTCAGTTAAAATTGGAATACGGACTGTATTCCAATTTTAACTAAATGAATATTTCAACTATAATGGAAATGAAAAACACGGCAAACAGTTATTGTACACTTATCATTTTGGAAACGGGTTGTTCTCACGTAAAATGTGACGATATAATTAACCCCCGACCAAAAAAGAGGGGTGTTATAAGTTTGACGTGTCTGTCTGTCTGTTCCATCATAGCTCCCGAACGGATGGAGCGATTCAATTTAGTTTTTTTTGTATGAAAGGTGAGTTTGGCCCGGGTGTTCTTAGACAGGTTTCATGAAAATCGGTTGAGCTGTTAAAAAGTTATGGGGGTGAGAGTAGGGAAGGAAAACCGAAAATCTGCAAATATACTCGAGTGGGGTATCAAATGAGAGCGCATCGCGTGCACATTACATAATATAATGTTGTTTTACATTTAAGGAATTGAATTCAATGGAATCGGGGGTTTTTCTTAAATTTTAAATTTAGATTTATATACATATAATTATATGTATATATCATCCGACGCTGAAAAGTGTAACTCGCGTTAGTCTTGAAAGATAAATTGTTGTACACTTGTTATTTTGTTTTTGTTCTTTGTTATTCTCCTCTGCTGTAAATTAAAGCGAAAACTAACATTGGTTCGGTAATACGATCATGTCTAATCTTGCATATCAAAGGTAGACCGATCCAAATTCATTATTAATTTGGTGCCTTGTGGGCGATCCACGGTCGGTCCAGCCTAGTTAAGGGCCTTTGTCAATTCAGCTGGTTTATGCTAATGAGGCTTGATTACATCTGCATCTGTGCGTATGCGTGATACATAACTAGGGTAAACATAAACATCATTTGGGCTTAGGTCGCAGTTAGAGCGGTATAGTGGGCTGGATTTTCATGTGGTGTATTTTAGAAATTGCCATGACTACCTCTTATTTGGTTTGCGATAAGATTAACTTTTAGTCCCTAGTAATTCATTTATATTTTATCAAACAGATAGCAATTTGTCCATAATTAGGGTAAACACCATTTGAGCTTCGGCCACATTGAGACTGGTAGCGATCTTTTGCAAATAAGCCCCCAATGATTTATTGTTCTTATATTTATTGTATTATTTGTTGGTACGCATCTAGTCTGCTAAAGTTTTAGATACTAGGTACCTTTGGTATTAAGCGCATTATTACCTATGCGTATTTTTAATTAATAAATATTTTTGCCAAATTATCTTGTTATAAACAGTAATCTTAGTTTTCTAATTTGAAGTTTGAGGCATGAAAACCAGAACCAATCGAGTTACTCCGGGGCGAGATGCTCGGGAAATGAGATGCTGAGCGACTAACCCTTCATACATACTTACAAGATAAAACACGTGAGCCACAGTATAAGATAGTCAAGGACTATATATGGGTTGTTCTTCGGTGTCCGTTTAAGCTCGATTTACACACACACTATATACACTAACTATTTTCGATAAGAGTACCTAATGTAAAAGTTTGTGTGCGGACATAAAACTCTGGATTACACATTCGTCGGGAAACTTGACTATTGTTTGATTAGATACCTAGATTCGCGTGGTGAATTAAGGACTCTCTCGTCAAGAGAGTAGTCCCTGTGTCCCAGCAGTGGGGACGTTAATAGGGTCATGATGATTATTCATCATCATCATGACCTCACTATTCTTAAAGAAGATCTAAAACGCCAATTATCGTCGTACACATACCTACTAATTGAACGTATTATGTCAGTGTTCGATATGTTTAAGATCTTCAAAATATTGATATAGTAGGTAGCCATGGATTATATTATCGTTTGTGATATAATTAATCCAATGGAAGTATTGTCTCCTATAGTAATCTTTATTTCTATCCTAAGTACATTTTCGCTGGAGACATTCAATCCAAAGTGTTTTGCAATAAATTCTAAAATGCCGATAGCAGCCCCGCATCTCACATTCCACGATTCATCTTCGTGAGAGAATTCAGCAGACAGGAATGGATTTAAAACAGGAATCCAAAAGATTTTATTTATATTAGTTGGAGAATCGTTTTTGTAGCCAGCAGCGACGTCACTTTTTCAGGATTATGCAGAGAAACGACGGCATTATCGGATCTTAGGCGAGTAATCGTTCCCCGTGACTGCTTCATTACCATTCCGATTTACGGAGATCTCTAATCAATTGCACTACATGAGTTTACATCTAAATTAATTTTGCAGCTTAGTAAGCTAGAAGAGATATATTCGTGTACATATTTTGCTTTCTACGGCATTTGTATGAGGTTCGCTGAATGGCTGTTTGTAATCTTAGTCTGGGGATGTTAAAACCGGAATTACTTAAATAGTAATATCTAATATCTAAGGATTAAGAACATGACTGGGCAAAATATATTTTTATTCATACATACAAAACATTTGGGTAGATTTTTTTCTGAAATGATGTAGAATAACTGGACATTGATTTATGTTATTTTGTTATTTACTACACATTATAGAAATACGGCCTGCGCGATTCCAGTTCCTATAAAAAAATGTCATACAGTACCACCGAAAGACAAGAAAAAAAATATTGTGTGACATGTGACATTTTCTATAACATAATCGAACACTGATAAGTAATTAGTTCAACCCTTTGACAGACAGACAGATGGACATAATAAAATATTAAATATTAATTACCGTTTATGGAAAAACAAATAAAAAATGTATTCTGCAATTTGATTGGATTTGGCATTTAGATATATAAAATTATGCAAAGTGAAAAGTCAATCAAAAACTAAAGGTACCGCACCACCACAGCGAGTTTGTTTTTGACCTCAGAAGTGTTTTGAAGGCAAATTAGAAAACTTGAGGCTGTCACCGCAACAAACAACCAGAAAGTAAAGTTACAAATTGAAAAACGCTACTCGACCAAAATTCCAATGAATTTATCATTCAGATTTTGTTAAGAACTGTCACTTATTTTAATTTGGGACTTTTATGGAAATTTCTTGGATTTACAGTTATTTACTTTATTTTGATTTAAAAGATAAAATTAAGTAATTAGTAAGATGGCAGTAATTGTCGCCCAATGGTAATCAGCCGACTAAACTTACTCGTAGTTCCTAATTATTGATCTTATGACGATTTCAAGATGATTATATTTTACTTACCACTAAATTGAATAGGTAATTTTGATTTTACTACAGTTGGTTTCGCCAAAGTAAAAACGAATCGAAGTGTATACAATAAAATATTAATATTGATATTATGTTGCTACAGTATTATTCTTTATTTTACAATAGGGTAGATGACTAAAAAATTATAATAAGTCCATCATGTAGATTTAAAGAATATAAATACCCATTATATACATTTTTTTCTTGCAAACGTAACAACACTACAATGCACTGTATGTGTGTAGTTTCGCTGTATGTGTGCAGTTTTAATCCACATTCCTCTAAACGTACCCACCTTGTAGAAGAAACTCTCTCTTCAGTAATACACTTAGCTGAAACCTCCTACAAATGGTTCCTTTTCCCGGTAAGCACATATTAGTATGCGCACAAATGGTTACATAATAGACGATTTGGTCCATTGTTATCACCCTAGGACGAGACAAACATTAAGTGGTGTGTTGTTGATGGCGACCCCTTGGGAACGATTTATTGGCTTCCCTTTGCCCTTTCCTGAAATTACTTGACATAATGACACAGATTATCCATATAATGAATACTATTCAAGAGATATTTTCGTACATTACGTGTTATGTCAACAGTTTGGACAATTTATTTGGTAAGGCTTCGTTTCTATTTTCGAATTGATGTCAAAACAAATGTAATTAAATAAATAAATATTTCCGGACAATCTACACAACAACATCTATCCCCGTGATAAGCTTCAAAGCTTGTGTTATGGGTACCTACTAGATATCTGATATACTCAATATAATATACATACATATAATATATAGATATATTTTTTTACTATTATACATTAAACACCCAGACCAAGGAGAAAAGTGCTTGTAGAACATACAAACACTGGCTGAACGGATTTATCTTATCATAGTCTTGAAATGTTCGTGGAGGTCTAGGGAAGGTTTAAAAGGCGAGAAAAAATCGAATAATTGCCGGGAAAAAATTGAATAAAAACCCGTGCGAAGCCGGGGCGGGCCACTAGTATTAAATATAAATATTGTTAAGCCGTGGGTTTAAATACCGCCGAGGACCTCTGGGTTTATCTTCTTGTAAAAATTATGTGCGTTTTAACACGTGGTTTAACGGTGAAAGCAAACATAGTGAGGAAGCGGCATGTTTCGAGAACTTTGAAAATTTTGAAGTACGTGTGACATTCACCAACCCGCATTTGGCCAGTGTGGTGAATTAAGGCCTAATCTCGTCAAGAGTGAAGTCCCTATGTCCCAGCATTAGGAACGTAAATATGGGGTGTTTATGTTGGTAAAATAGAGAAATAATGCGTTCAAAGTTTTTTTTTAAATGTGTTACTAATGATCTCATAGTTGGAAAATTAATGATTGTAAACGATTACATTTCTCAGTGTAAATATCGAAGTGTTATAGATTTTTTTTTATATTAACTTTCCCGATGATGATATTTGTAATATAATATTGCTTGTTAAATTGGACACAGTTCCTGTTTTCCAATTGAACAGAAATTTTGCAAGCATAACCACTCTAACGTCCAGCGCCCGCGGCGTAACTAGGGACTAACGTCCCAGCGCGCGTTACGCGCGTCGAGCGTGAAAAACGCCGCGTTCTTTCCGTTAAAACTATTTATCACATAAAAAGTACTAAACCTATTTCAAAACCAAAAATGTATTTATTTTCTTTATTATAATTATATAAACTTGAATAATAATATGAAACATCGTACCTACATCTTCATTTACTAAAAAAATATCAAACATAGGATTTGTGTACACAACCCTCAATAAAACAAGCGTTTTAAAGTAAATCAACACTAACTACGTATCTATAAGTCTGTTAAAACAATATTTGTGCCAGAACAGTGTTTGTACAAAGAAATCTCGCTGGGTTTTCTTTCATTGGCGCTAAAAACAGACAACGTAAATCGAGTTCTAGTATCTGTAAGAATGTCGGCGGTGAATTATCGGCAATATAATGGCTCATAAAAGGTACAATTTATGGTGTCCGCTTCTCGGCATTTCCAAAATTATCTGATCACACGGCCAATGTTATAATGACACAGTTGTTACTCTCCTGAAATACCGATTGTGATCCTGAATACCGTACGGCGTACGAGGTAATTTACTTGATATGTCTAATTACAAGTCTAAAATGATGTATTATTTTCTGTGTAATTTTGTTTGCCATCGTGGTGAAGCTTTGAGCTTAACCAACACCCGAGAGTTTGGAAAACTAAAACAACACTGGATTTTATAAGTTTACGAATTTTTTAAATAAAATAACTTCCGTAATACTCCAGCATATTTTGATACATAGTAATTCACAATACCTACTAGGGCATGTGGATGCCCACTTACAATGGGTAGAGATACATATTATAGGACACAAAATGTTCCGTGTTTAAATTAATATAAATATCTAGAGTTTGACCTTATCTTTAACAAAATAAAAAACTTTTTGTATTTTGACACATTATTTTTAATCTTTCATCATTCATTTCAATATGATTTGGAGTTTTTTATACTCACAATATCATTGAAAAGATTCAACAAAAGGCCTACCTAGGCAAAGAACCATTCCTCCGTACTAAAATATGATGCATAGAACAGTGCCTTTCTTGGTTTTGTCAAAAAATACAGCATCAAGTATGACAAACAGTTTCCACCTCTAAGCGAAGCATCCTCAGCCCTCAGCACCTCCCCATTATACTCGACTTCACACTAGAGTCATCAACACACACAGGAAATCCTCACAGGAATCACCGAAGCCCGCACTTGCACGCAAAAATAGGTACTTTACTATTTTTACATGCATTGTGAAGCCGGTAAATGGAATAGAAGAAAAGTCTCGGAAAAGTTGGAGCTAGTTTGAGTGTAGTGAACGAGAAAACTGAAACCTCGTTTGCACAGGTCTAATAAAGTGCCAAGGTAGTCGCCCCTTCAACTAATTGGGCTAAGTAGCTGAATTGCTGCTCCAGAATCTCTCGTACTGCGGCACTTAGCAAATCTTCAGACTTTAGAAATAGCATCTTGAGCTATATTTTTGCTTACTACACGTAAACATGTAACAAACTTAAAACTACTACACTTAAAAATCTCTCTCTAACTAAAACTAAAAACTCTCGGAGTCATAGCTACTTATATGAATTGGTATATTAAAGTTGTGATTTTCACGATTATTACTTTCGTTGTAGTATTTTATTCGTTGTTCGATTGCAGTGTGTACATAATAATTGTATTGATATTAATTTTATTGTAACTAATTTTAAGACTAACATAGTATAAAATAATTTGTGACCAGATTTTGTACAATCTACAATTTCTGGTTTCGGGTTTGGATGTTTTCTTTGTAGGTATCCTATGTATGTATCTACGAAAAATCTATGTAGTTTATCAGTCACCTAACACCCATAATAGTAAAAGCAACAAGCTCTGCTTAGTTTGGAGTAAGGTGGTGCTTTGTAAGTATGTGACCCCAGAAAATAATTATAGCCTTCCATTTCTTTTTGCTCAAAATTAAGACTGTTTACCTATGAACAATTTGTAACAAAAAAATATATAATTGGTAAGTAACTAAGACGAATATCTTCAATGATAAATTTGTACTTCGTGGAAAATTAAAGGTATAAGGTGCCTGAAAATACCGTTGAATAATAAACATTACAAGCTACTCCAAAGTGAGGACTGTGGTAGCATTTGGAATTTCACAAGTTTAGAGCAACTTGGTAGGTGGCTTTTGTCCCAGTGTAGCGCCACCTGATAATAACACCTACAATGTTACACACATAGTTAAGTTTCAGATAGGACTCAGATAGAGCTGGTAATGGTCCGTCTTTTTGACATTCCTAAAATATTTATTGCTTACACAAACATATTCCCAAATAGATTTGAAGGTCCGCATAAGGCGCAAGAGATTCCTGACGGGGGACCAGATTTTCTACGATCTACAATTTCTGGTTTCGGGTCTGGGTGCTTTCTATATTAGTTAAGTCTCATTAATCTTAACTTTAAATGATACCTACGTGTATAATAGAATGTCCTACATCTTTTATTGGCGAGTGAGAGATCCTGGTGACCTGTAATACAGGTTGATATACCTACCTCAGGCACCAGTCTCCCACAAACCTATATTAAATGTTACCTTATTCCTACTTATATCCATAATCATTAATGTTTGTGTGAGGAAATAAACGAATTTTATTATATTATATATCATATTATGTATGAATTTACAAAAAAAATGCATCTATGTAGTATATCAGTCACCTAACACCCATAGTACAAGCTCTGCTTAGTTTGGGGTTAGGGGATGCTGTGTGAGTAGTCCGGAAATATTTAATTATTTTTAGTTTATTTATTTATTTTTCTCTACTTAACCTAATTTTACTCTAATCTATAACAAAAACCGTACCGTTACTGTAAGTTATCGTAGAACTAAATACTATAGGTATTTAGGTAGTTAAGACCTATAGCACTTAGTAGTCAACATAATATTTGAAAAAAAAACCATTAAATAATCTTGATTTTTTTACTATGATAACGTTTTATTAGATGTTTAATAACGGAGACTTCTTGAGAAATTTATGTGCTCTTTTAACACGTGCTTTAACGGTGAAGGCAAACATCGTGAGGAAACCGGCATGTTCTGAGAACTTTAAAAAAGTTTGAAGGACATGTGACATTCACCAACCCGCCTTGGCCAGTGATGAAAACGTGGTGAACTAGGCCTAATCTCTCGCGTCAAGAGAAAAGTCCCTGTGTCCCAGCAGTGGGAACGTTAATAGGGTGATGATGAATGGAGTCTTAATCCAACAATAATTAAAAAAAAAAAAGGTGTTTTGACAATAAAATCTTATTGATACCTAATTCATATTTTTTTGTCAACTGTTTTTTTTTTATATTCAGCGGTACAGTTTTTACCCTTTATCCTAAATTGGTTTTAGATTACAATAAAAGCTAAAATACTTTCAAGTGTGTTATCCTTTCATAGCTCCACTTACAGAAAAGGGCTGGCTCTCAAAATGTCAAGTGACCTGAGCCCCAACTAACTTGTCCAAAATGACCTACAATTATTTAAGAAGAATAATATAATATAATATACTATAAATATAGAATAATATAATATACAATAGTTACATTTTATTACTTATATTTTATGGCGATATAAGTGACGTATTCAATGAGCTATGCATGCATCCTGTTCTATCCATTGCCGACTTGGATCAAAATATTTAATTAAAACATCAACTCAGCCATGCAGCAACAAGCTAATATTATTTTTATTGTCATTAAAAAGGTTATTATATAGATTTTTGGTTTCTTGTACTATATTATTATGTTGTGTTGTTCATCGTGTCCATTGATTTGTGTTCACATTTTTTATGTAAGTACATTTATTTTGTGACTATCCGTGAAAATTAACTTTCTGTTGTCTCTAGATTAGTTTATGGTGTTAATCTTAGCTGTTGATTTTCTCGCGGTTAAACATCATCCTACCGAATTCTGGCTAGTCGGTACAGGTAGTGACAGAACGAGTGTGTGGATTTTGAATAAGAGTAATGTAGAATGTCAATGCCTTTCTGCAAATCTGGATAAGGATCTACGGCCACACTCACGCGTACGCCCATGCTTATGCCAATAAGGTAAAGTAATTCTGATTCACTTTTCACTATAAATATTTAACCTAGACAGATAAAGATAAGCTTTAATAATTACAAAAATAATAATAACAACAAAAAAAAATCTAAATTTAAAATCTAAGCAAAACCCCCGATTTCATAATATTTTATAATGTGCACGCGATGCGCTTTCATAAGATACCCCACTCGAGTATTTTCGGTTTTCCTTCCCAACTCTCACCCCCATAACTTTTAAACGGCTCAACAGATTAAGAAATCAAAAACGCTCGAGCCAAACTCACCTTTCATACAAAAAAAAACTAAATTGAAATAGCTCCATCCGTTCGGGAGCTATGAAGTCCCAGACAAACAGACAGACACGTCAAACTTATAACACCGCTCAGTGGAAGTCAGCAGATTGTACATAACGATTAGTCGGATTATCGTTATATACGTTCGTCAAAATGGCGGTCCACGTTTAGCCGCTTCCTACGGAAGGTAGGTAATAAATCTAAATTTAAAATTTAAGAAAAACCCCCGATTACAATGCCTTAATTTCCTTAAAGGTAAAACAACATAATACATATTATGTAATGTGGACGCGATGCGATTTCATTTGATACCCCACACTAGTATATTTGCAGATTTTCGGTTTTCCTTACCCACTCTCACCCCCATAACTTTTAAACGGCACAACCGATTTTCATGAAACATGTCTAAGAACACTCACGCAAGACTCACCTTTCACACAAAAAAAACTAAATTGAAATCGCTCCATCCGTTCGGGAGCTGTCATGCCACAGACAGACAGACAGACAGACATACAGACACGTCAAACTTATAACACCCCTCTTTTTTGGTCGGGGGTTAAAAATGGTAGGTTATGTTAGTTTATGAAAAACCACGCGTGAGATGAGCGAGGCGGGCGGGGTAGCGGGCGGACTGAGGCGGCGGCTTTCGTTGCGCCAAATATCCTGGTATTGTAAGAATCGGAAGAAAAAATATCAAAGAGGCGGCTAATGTCTCGCTGTATGACGTTATGGCTAGCTTTTAATTCGGCTTATCACTAAACCGCTGCATTACAAAACTAATTTTTAAAAAACAGCTAGCCGTAATGTAAAACGGCGGATTACATGATCCGACTGCAACATATCCTTATTCACGACCTTGCATTACAAATTGTCTAACATACAATGAAACATTTTCTAAGAATGTTGTCCATTTTACGGCTATTTTATACACCACCCTACCAAAACTTCCATCTGGTTGATAACTTTGCTTCCGTGTGCATAGCTCCCTAGCTCTACAAAGGCAATCTAGCAGCATCCGGCCGCGAGCTTATCTCCCAACGAATGGAAACGTCCAGCTCGTGAATGTGCGATGACCCGATTTTTCTACGTAGGTATTTAAATTTCCCACCTATATTTGGCATAAAAAATTTTACATATTTAAATTTGCCACTGTGTATGCACAAATATGTTTTTTTTTAATCCATGAGTTTATCTGATACTTATTTATTATTAACAGTGGATTTATTTATGATAAATTATTATTTAGCTTTGGTAACACCATTGAATGGTTTTATGAAGGTATTAAATAGGATACGTTTTGTAAAACAATAATGTTTCGGTGAATTTATAAAATAACTACCTATATTTTGTATGATTTTATACATTTAGGTTAAGACGGATTAAAATTTTATAATTTCGTATTTAAAAGGCGCAAAAACATGTTCGTTGTACATGAAACTATCATGTAGGTAACGAGAAATAAATTCATGAGACCTATTATTTTATTTAATACTAGCGGCCCGCCCCGGCGTCTTACGGGTAAAAAAAGTTCCCGGCAAATTTTCTTTATTTGCTCACCGTTTAGACCTACCCTGGACTACGACAAACATTTTAAAACCAAAATCAGCTCAATCGGCCCAGCCGTTCTCGAGTTTTAATCAGACTAACGAACAACAATTCATTTTTATTTATATAGATCAATTTTTTTCCCCGGCAATTATTCGATTTTTTCTCGCCTAAACCTTCCCTAGACCTCTACGAACATTTCAAGACTATGATAAGATAAATCCGTTCAGCCGTTCTCGAGTTTTAATCAGACTAACGAACAACAATTCATTTTTATTTATATAGCTACATATAATTATATACCTACATATAAAAATATTCACAATCATCTTTAATAAATCAATGAACTAAAAGGTTCAATTAGCAGTGATACATTCAATGTAAAACATTAAACCCAACTGAAAATTTCGGTTCATACGAAAAGCTACCTTCGAATTTAAATAAACAAACGACCAAAAAAACCTTAACAAAGCACCAGTCCAGGCAACAGGACAATACCAATAAAGTATTCCACTTGCCGTGAGGGTAAAGAGAAAAAATCGAGATTCTTTTAACTCAACATTGAATAAGTGCTCTGTTTGGGTAGGGTATAAAGTTCACGGTGCTATCGAAATGGGATTTGCGAAGTGTTGTAAATGAAAGTCCTGTCACGTCAGGTCGAGATAAATTGGAGGAGGTGGGGGCCGGCGTGACGGACGCGTCCGGTGATACAGGATCTCAAAGGGCCCTCGGCAGGTACCTACGACAGGTCATATTGTTACCGTGAATACATTTCCGCATTTTAGAACTTCACAAGGACATATTATATGATCTCCTGAAGTTTGTATCTGTACGATATAAAAATAAATGAATATGAATTGTTTCAAAATGATGTTTTTTCTGCAAAAATAAAGTTCTTAGATTTGGCTTGCTATGGTATAATGAGTCTCGAAAACATTAGGTACCTTTCGAGTTCATAACTTATTCCGAAAGCCAAATTTTATAAGTAGACTGGCAATTTTAAGTACGCCTTTTAAGGCGAATTTTGAGATATTGATCGCCCTGTCTTTAGTATATCTCAAAATTCGGTACATTATTTTGGTTCCCAACTTTTGAACACTAAGTATAGTCAATTTCTTGACCTCATACCAAAAGCCACTCAATATAAAACTGAAACGTATTAAGATTTACCTATTTCGTTCCAGACACATCATAGTTCGTTCAATACTTCCATCGAATTGAAGCAATAGAAAGTGCTTTCCAAAGGAGCTGTTTGCCTTTTGATTGCTTTTCACCCGAGAAAAGCTAACGTTGAAATACTGAGATTTCAAATGTATTCCCATTCAAATCGGTTGTTTATCATAAATGTAAAATCAAACGTGATAAAATGATCGACTTCATATGCATAAAAAAAATTCTCGGGTGCTAACTGTTACGTTTTGTAGTTATACTATTGTGAAATTAGTAATTTAATGATTCTGGTGCTAATAATAGACATCCCTAGCTATAATTTTTCTTCTTTTTAATTGATTAAATAAAAAAATAATATAGGTGCAGATTTTTTTTAAACTAGCTTAAATATGGACATTATAATTAGTTAAGTTTAACATGAACTTTTCTCGTTGCTTTTTCTTCACGGTAGGTACTCCTACATCAACAACAAAGATTCTTTAGGCAAATGCAATAACAGTCATTATCTTATTGACCCCTAAGGCCTGTAACAGCGTTAAACGGGGGCGCGGTTTCAACACGCGTCCGCGCCCGCTTAACGATGTTTGAGTCCGAAAGTCTGTGTTGGCGTGGAAAAAGATACTAATGGAAAAAAAGGTTTTCAAAAAAACTGTTTTTTACCAAACATATATTTTACCATTTTAATAATATTGTCTTCAAATTACCATCGGGACTCGAACCCACGTCTTTCATTACGCATTATCGTAGCTAAGTTACTTCGTCTTAATATTTTCTAAACAAATTGATAATATTAGTTTCAACCTATAAGCCTTATCACCT
This sequence comes from Gymnoscelis rufifasciata, assembly GCA_929108375.1. Lineage (NCBI taxonomy): Eukaryota > Metazoa > Arthropoda > Insecta > Lepidoptera > Geometridae > Gymnoscelis > Gymnoscelis rufifasciata. The sequence goes on from OV815303.1 coordinate 6,208,354, forward strand.
TATCACTTTGTAAAAAAAAACATCTTCTTCTTCTTAGTCGTAACCTCATGACTGAGGGACGTGACTATGGCGTCTTATCAGCTTCGCCACCACTTCTCTCCATCGACTCCGGTCCTGAGCCAACTGTATTGATGCTTGGAGAGTGCCACCTGTAGCGTCCTGTGTTGTGTGGGTCCACCGTGTGGGTGAGCGGCCTCGACTTCTCTTTCCTTCCACACTGCCAGTAATTATCAGCCTCTCCAGGCTGTTCGGGTCACGCCTGACAGTGTGGCCGAAGAATTTTAGTACTCTCTGCATGCAGATTGTAGACAGTCGAGTTCCAATGCCAAGTTCTTTGAGAATTGACTCGTTTGTGCGGTGCTCCGTCCATGATATTCTCAACATTCTGCGCCAGCACCACATTTCGAACGCATCAATCCTCGTTCGCACTCGAGACTTCAGTGTCCAGGTTTCCGACGCATATAAAAAGATAGAGAAGATAAGAGTCTGGATCAATTTCCTCTTGGTGTTACGGCTAATGCTCCTGTTCCGCCATATCCTCTCCAGTCTTCTCACCGCAGATTTTGCCATTTGCGCTCTCCTGACCACTTCCTGCTCACAGTCTCCGTCATCACTTATTTGCGATCCTAAGTACACAAACTTATGTACTACTTCCAGATCGCGCAGCTCGTGAGTTCTCTGCAGGGTACCGGCTCTGTCCACGAACATGAGCTTGGTCTTGGAGCGGTTGATAAGCAACCCATATTCGCGGCTTATGGAGCTAATTCTGGACAAGAGTTCCACGAGTTCGGCCTCGGATGAACCTATTATTGTTGTGTCATCGGCGAATCGCAAGTTGCTCAGTGTGTAACCTCCTATGCGAATGCCACCTTCCCAGTTCTCCAGGGCCCTTCTCATTATATGTTCACCAATGAGATTGAATAGTTGCGGGGAGAGTATACAACCTTGTCGGACTCCTCTCTCGGAATGAAAAGGGCGTGATAGGTCATCTTCAAGCCTTACTCGAGACTTGCTGCTGGTATAGAGATTTTGAACCAAAAAAGTGAGATGATCAGGGATACCCATCTCTCCCATGACGCTGAACATCCTAGCCCAACTGATGCAGTCAAACGCCTTCGCGTAGTCAATGAAGCATAAGGCGGCGTTGATGTTATGCTCTCTGCACTTTTCAATTAAGAGTCTGATGTTTAGGATTTGCTCTCTCGTGCCTCTGCCTTTCACAAATCCCGCTTGTTCTTTGGGTATCAGCTGCGAAATGTAGGCTTCTAGTCTTCTATTCAAAATTCTGAGCAGGATCTTGCTCGCATGGGAAATTAGGGAAATAGTGCGATAGTTTTCACATTTGCGTGTAGAACCTTTTTTGTGCAAGGGAACTACAATGGAGTCTGTCCAGTCCTCCGGCCAGTGGCCAGTTCTCCAGATTTTTTGGCAGATGGTGAGCATGATTGTGATTCCCTCATCACCCATGTTCTTAAGCATTTGGGCTGTAACCCCATCTCCGCCACATGCCTTGGGTTTGAGCTTGCTCAAAGCCTCCTCAACTTCCCGCCGAAGGATGTCCGGTTCCTTATCCACGAAATCAAGAACGCAATCTTCTGCGTTATTTTCTCTATACAGCTGTTGGCAGTATGATCTCCATCTCTCCAATACCGCCTCTTTGTCAGACAGCAAGGTGCCCGCGTCATTTTCAACTGACCAAAGTTTCGGTTTAAACTCCTTGGATAGGCACTTCACTTTTTGGAACATGTCTCGCGTGTTGGCAGTTTCAGAGCATTTCTCTACTTCCGTACAGATCTTATTAATATAGCTATCCCTGTCCTTCCTGCATAGTCTCTGGGCAGCGCTGTTGGCTCTCAAGTACAGAGCTCTGTCGTCCACAGACCCTAAGCCTGCTTTCTTAAGAGCCTTCCTCTCGCTAACCTTAGCCCACGCTTCAGCACTCATCCATTCAGCGTTAGGGGTTGTTGCTTTGTGTTGAGCCACAGCCTGCTTAGCGACATGTTCCATAGCAGACTTAAGTTTTTGCCAATCCATCTCTGGTGAATCAAATGGGTCCAGTTCCAGCTGTTGCAGATTAGTTGAAATTTCCTTTCGATACGCTTCTTGTGCAGAACCCTTTAGCATTATGGGCTTGTTCGCTGTGACTTTCTGTGGAGCTTTTAGACGGACTTTTAATTTCGCTACAAGTAGCTGATGATCGCTACCACAATCGGCACCTGGACGCGTTTTTGCCATGAAAATTGAGGACCTCCATCTTTGGCTTATCATTACATAGTCTATTTGGTTCCTATGTAGACCATTTGGGGTTGTCCATGTGTACAGACGTCTAGGATGCTGCTGAAACCAAGTATTCATGATCGTAAAGCCATTCTCAGCACAGAAATCGAGAAGTCTTTCTCCTCTATCATTTCTCACGCCCAAGCCGAAACTTCCTACGATGTTCCTCATATGGTGATCATATAAAGTATTGCCAACCTTGGCGTTAAAATCGCCAAGAATGATCACAGGTTCTTTTTTGGGAATTCCACGTAAAGCTTCGTGCAGTGTGCTGTAGAAATTTGATAACCCCTCCTCCGTTGCACTAGATGTTGGTGCATAGGCTGTTATGATGTTCATTGGGTGCGGTTGCGCTCCTATCTTTATCTTTAAAACTCTATCATCAACACACTCATACCCGATAAGATTATGGATAAGCTTCTTGGCAAGGAATAGCGCCACCCCACTAAAGCTCTTTTCAGGCTGTCCGGACACAATGGCCAATTTTCCTGAGGATGTTGTATAGTGGCCTGTTGTTTTGACATGCGTCTCTGTTAGGCATAGTATGTCGACCTTATACCTGTCCATTTCCCTATCGACAACTTCAGCAGTGCCTGGCTTAGACAATCCACGGACATTCCAGGTGGCTATGCAGAGTGTACGGCTTTTATTTATTGATGATCCTCTGTTGTTTTGGGGATCATTATAGTGTTCAGCAGTAGTCCAGTTTCCACAAGAAGCCTGCTGTGACACTGCATTGTGGCCGGTCACAGATTTCACACCAGGAGGCCCGGACCTCGACTGGCGCCGGGGGTCAGCCGGATGGTCCGACATACTCAAATAATTGTCAGACATAACACCATAGTTTTCTTGGGAATATAGTCGCGGTAGTATCCCCTTCCTTTCCGCACCAGTCTTTTAGAGGGTATTTAGTCCTCATGGCCACTGCTGCCATCTGGCAAGCCAGATTCGGGTTATCATATCCGCCGCCCGCTGCTCGGCGTTGAAACTCGTTTAGCACCACCCGGGGGGCACGTGCAGGGTTGCTGACGGTATATCCTGCGGACGCGAGTTCACCACCCCCCCTAAAAAAAAACATACTTACAAAGAATATTGTCATCGACATGAAAAATCAAATAGTAAACGAAAAATGTATAGTATGAAGCAACAGTAAAGGAATACAGTCGATATGATAAAGTTCTTGCAAGCCAACCACTATGTGAAATTAACAAACTTAGATCTCGTCTTTGGCGCATCGAATTTCCGGTTAACCCTGGATTGCATATAAATTGCACTGTTCATAACTTTGACGCGACGACGCGAGTTTGCAACATGCTTTGAAAAGGGTTTACTTACCACTTTTCATACTCGTAAAGGCTCTTAGGTAAAATATTGTTATTTTATGGAATTTCTTACTAAAGTTTTTACGATGATGAAGCCGAGTGAGTACCAGTTAGTTACAATTTTCCTTTCTCCTTGGTCTGGCTGTAATATGTAAAATAAAAAAATATCTATGAACGTAAGTCTATTGTACTTAGTATATCAGATGTCTAGTACCCGTAACACAAGTTTAGAGCTTACGACGACTAAGTTAGATGTTGCATGTTATCAGGCAATAATCATGCATTTATTTCGATTTCGTTGTGTTTAATGTATGAAGATAGGTACCTATTTTACATTCAAAGTAGAGGTAGGTATTATACCTAATGCCTATGATATAATTAAAATTTATTTCCCTTTAACAGGAGATTAGGTATTGACTGAATTAAAATGTTTTAAAACCTGACAGAATAAGTATAGTTTGCTTTCAAAATAGTTGCTATGATCTTTACATCAGTGACCCGACCTAACAAGGAACTTCAAGAAATAGCTTTAGCTTTCTTTGGTTTAAAAGTTGAGTCAGTTCGTGTATAATTTATATAAACTTCAGGTAGTTTGGTAGGACTACCCCAGAGGAGAATAAGTTCCGAATCATTTTAATCACCTTTCTTCAAATAAATATAAATTTAAAATTTAAGAAAATACCCCCGATTCCGATGGCTTAATTTCCTTACACTTAATTTCCTTAGTTAGTAAAACACCATAATATTATGTAATGTGGACGCGATGCGCTTTCATTTGATACCCAAACAAAACAATAAAAATTCACTTGTCATTGGTAATTTTTTACCTTTGTTTCTTTCCCGTTTTTCTGTGCTGTGAAAATGCATAGTATCACTACCAATTCCCGAAAAACTCACCTTTTACATTTATTTCGAAATAAAGACTAGATGGAATGACATTGACTTGTGACCCAGCGTACCGCGGCAACATTGCCTAACAGTGCATTTACACGGCATAGGACAGTTTCATGTCACATCGCTGTGAAAATACACGGTTTAGTGCTATAAAAATACGCGCTTAAGGTAATCGCAATGTACGGTGGAGTATATCCTCACAGTTTCAGGACATGATCAATTTCAGCTCACTACCCTTTTCTAGGGCTCTCATTTTTTTAATTTTATGGGTTGACTTTTGACTACTGTCAAAGCCAGAAGGCAGGAACAGGTCAACGATAGAACAAGTTTGTCCAGAAAAAGCCTCATAAGACACTCTGGTCTTAAAAGTGGTTGGGTTGTATGTAATCGGATAAACAGACTTTGGGAGAGAATTCCACTCCTTGGCGGTGCGCACTATAAAAGAATTTGAGAAGCGATTCGTGCGTGTTAATGGAAGATCCACTAAGTGAGCATGTAAACCAGCCGTACTTACTACCGCAGAGCGACCGATGATAGGATCAGGTTCTTTTAATTTTAGAATGAATTATTATGTCATTATAATCCTGCCCCGTAAATAGAAAAACATTTTTTTTCATACCGCCATCTCGGTAAATGTAGTAGGTAAGTGTTTTTTCTGCGATATCTGAGCGCAAAAGCAGATTTTATTCGTATGTAAAAAAGTTTCCTAATATGAGGTTTCATTGACCCGAAGTTTGACTTAAATAAATGTTAACTAACGACTAAAGGTAAATTTGACACACTTCCCGATTTCCGATTGAGCTAATATGTTGCATTTAGTATTTCTTCGCTCAGGTGGGATAGAAAATGCATGCAAAGATTATTCTCCCCGTACTCTTTTTATTCTAATATTCAAATCATTCTCTGCGCTCGTGATTTTATTTAAGAATTATAAAGAAGAAATTCTTCGTTTCCATCAAAATTGAGAACGAAGCTTCTTTGCATTATTGTATAACAAATAACTATTACATATTAAAAAACAATACAAAAAAAACGAAAACAGGCACAATGGGAAATCCTATTGAATAGCGCAATTTGCTTTAAAACCATGGTTTATAGTAGCTTGATTCAATGACAAGGACTATTAAAAAATAAAACGTAATAATTATGAATTTTATTAAAGTTTTGGCAAACAAATAAACATTTTCCATTTTATTCTATTGTAACTAATGTTTAGCCCATTTTACAAGATTTTTTTTGGTGAAAAGTTAGTAGTACGCAGTACTGTTTAATACATAATTATTATGTCAGGTTTGCCGAAGGTTTGCCTGAAAACGAGCGTTGCTACGCATCGCGCATCGTAGCGACATAAAGCTAAGGCAAAACCTTTTGGTCCACACACGCAATGCATTAGGTTTATTTTGTGATTACCTACTGTGTGATGTGTGTGAATCAATAAATGATTTTCGTTCTTCTCTTCTTTCTTTATGTATTTCTTCTTTTGTAGTGCGCACTAGATTTATTTTTCAATGCAGCCAAAAATTGTATTGTTAATTTATATTATGTAGGTAATGCTTGCAACGTGTATTGTGGGCCAAAATAAAAATTTTATATATATAAATCTTCTTTAAGAGTGTTAATCTTTTCAACGGCTGGACCGATTTTGATGAAATTTTTTGTGTATCTTTAAGTGGGTTCGAGTATGGTTTAGATTCACAATACGGTCAACTAGATATTGTTTACATTTGAGACGTGGGAAAGGACAAGTCTGTCGGGTCCGCTAGTATTTAAATAAATAAGTACGAAGATAATTGAATCTGTTGTATTATTCAGTGAATTTAGTTAGCTTATAATCTCGTCTCAAATCTAACGATCCGATAAAAAACATACGTCAACTAATCCGAAGGCAACGTGCCCTCGGGCGACATTATTACGTTTTCCTTCACCTTTAAAGGACGCTTTTACGAGAACATAAATTAGGAACCAACGTTAATTCCTTTTATTAAACGTAACGGCCACATAATTTCAAAGTTAAACTTTAAGCCAGATATTGTTGGCAGATTTACTAAATTCAACAGTGGAAGCGAGCGCCAAGTGGACAAAGAGTTTTCCGAGAGTGTTTACTCGCAAACTAACTGAGGTTGAGTTCCTCAAAACTCAGAATTTATATAAATACTTATCTACTGTGCTATTTTTAGTAAGTCTCAATAATTGGAATTGTGAGAGTTAACAATTTTTCCTTATAAAATAAAACCTAATACAATGTTTACAGTGGTTAAGTAGGTATATAATTTGAGACATTATGTTTTTAACTATCATAACTTCCTAACAGAATGAGACAATTTTTTTCGTGTTTCGTAATGCGGCCCGGAGAAGCCATCTACCTTCTCGGTCTTCATGCTCCATCTTAGACCACATCGTCCTTAGAACATCAGGTGAGATTGTGAAGGCTTATATAGCATAAAAAAACAAGTAGCTAAAGGTGTACCTGGAATCCTGCTATCTCAAATCTATTAAGGAGGTATATACATATAAGAATTTCAAAAGACCTTATTATACAGCAGTCATGAGGCCTGAAATTGCGTTTAACCGGCGGCGCGGGCGCGGTTGTAATGTCATACATTTGTATGAAACCCCGCCCGCGCTTGCTTAACGCAGTTTCAAACCTAAATGTAATCAAGAAATAGGTTTCAGATCGCTTTAGATAAATATTTTTACAAAGAAGAAAGTTTCACGAACTCAAGTTCCGATGTAGGTCAACCATTTCTTAGAAAACATAAGGTAAGAATTGCAGTGGAGTAGAAACAGAGCGCCTGCATTACGTCGCCTATTGGATTCAGATCGAATCATACCCATTTCCTAGACGCAGCTTTCCATAAAACAAAGCCGGCTAACTTTATTTTACAAAACTGAATTTTTCTTTTTAGTACAAAATGCTCGTACTTTTTTATGGTTACAGTTTCCCTTTTACACGACTGTTACGTGCAAAGCCGGGGAAGTGTTATTTTTATGTCTCTGTAAGAAGCACATATAGAGGCTTTTTGCTTTACTGGTTTATATTTTAGGGGCTTACTTTGTATTGTTTTGGTTTCCCCTACTTCATAATAAAAAGGTCATGTGTTATGATTATGAATATTACGAAAAGTTTTAAACAACTAAACACTCATTACAAATGTTAACCCAATTTTCACACTAACCAACCACTAGTAAGGGCTTGTTTTACCATCTCCGAGTAAAATATAAATAAATAAACAAGTATAAGGGCATATTTCGCACAGCATTGTTGGAGGGAGTTGAGGGAGGCTTTTGCCCAGCCGTGGGACAACGTAGGCTAATGAAAAAAAGTGCATATTTCACAAAATCCAAGTACACTAAGCAATGGTTACATAAGTCAATGATACGTGTCACATGTGACTGAGCAAAATGGGTCTATATTTTAACCATTGTATAATTTTACTCGTAGATGGCGAAACAGACCAAATTGACATAACTACCTAAGCTAAAAATAACAAAAACTTTATTACGTCATATTGTTGATATCTATTTACTGCAACTATTGCATAACCTCAGTGATTATGTTCATCACCGGATTTTCCCATAATTTCGCATTTTCGATGTAAAATGTGTCAGTGTTGCAACAATATGCAACAATTCATTGATAAGCCATAATTTACTGTTACAGATTACGATGAATTGTGTGTGCCGGTGAGCCGTCATACCCATAGTAACGTGCCCTATTTTTGTTTTATTTATGACCTCATTTTGCGGGTGTGCACGAAGAGTCCATTTCAGTCAGCCAGTATGCTAATTTACGGAGCTCCACCTAGAAACGCAAGTAGGCTGTGAAAAGGAACGCAAACCATACCTTTCTAATGGATTGTTTGTTCTCCTAAGTTTTGGTCATTGTTTATTTTGTTTTATGCAAGGATCTCAAAATAAGAAGCTTTCTGAACTTGATAAAACTTGGTGGATGCTGTGCTGTGTTAGTATAGTTCACTTGATCGTATGCTTATTTCTCATATAAATTAGATAAAAAAATAACGTGCATGTATATTTATTTATTGATTCAGATACTTTCTGTAATTCGAGATACCATATTCGTAAACCTTATTGGTTCTATCTGTTAGCACTTATCACAATGACGAGGTTTGCAGTCAGAACACTCTTTTAGGGTTAAGCTCGCCTTTTTGTACATTTTTGTTAATTGTATGACCCTTTTGTATTACTGTGTTTTTTTGTGTACAATAAAGAATTTATTATTATTATTATTATTTATTATTATTATTGGCTCTAACAAGTCTCCTCTAGTCTGGGCTGAAAACTGTTTCTTTTGGTGGAAAACTGATACGTGGCTTATAATTATAATAATAATAATAATAACTCTTTATTACACACCCAAGATAAAAACAAAACAAAAATGGACTTAAAGCTAAATACAAAATGCGTAATGGGCAGCGTAATTATAACTGTTCTCCGTACTGGTCTTGGTATGTCGTATATTTCTAATGGGTGACCTGATGAAAACAGTGCCTCAGTCGTTAACTACTTTGCACAATACTTAAATTTTACAAAATGTAATTTCCACGATTTTTTCCTAGTATTTGTATTTCTCGAAACATTTGATCGCTACATTTTCAACTCAAAAGTCTCATTTCTGTTCTCCGTAACGTTCGCCTTTGCCATGCGTAGGGGTCTGATATTACCTCTAGTTCCGTATACCGTGCATCTATTTTAAATACATTTAGCTACAAACAGTTCGGAATATGCACGTATTTTTTATTGCTTTAAACGTTTCTACGAGAAACGTAGAAAAAAATATTAACACATTTAAATATAAACCATTTAGCTAAAAAATATATATATTAAAATCATTATTATTTTCAGGCGACATAAACGCGGCCATTTTGTCGAATTATTCCGATCTGTCACCCTGCTTTGTCCCCATGGGGTGACAGAACGGACAAAAAAGTTTGATCTGTCCCCCTGTTACCAATGAGGGGACAGTTCGAACTTTATTCAACTCCTTAATGTTTTATCTGTCCCCCTATCGGTATTAGGGGGACAGATCAAACTTTTTGATTCCTGTTTGTCCGCCATAGAATTAAATATTTATATAATGTATATATTCTTAAAATCATACAAAAAAAAAAGTGTGTGTGCGATTCACACACGATAGAAGTGAAACTTCAGTAAATCGACAAAAGAATAAGAAGAATAAAAAAAGTGTGTGTGTGTGTGTCAGCTACGACGCACGATTGGAGTCTACTACTTACGAACTATAAAATTATGATATTATATCGAATAGAAAAAAGGGTAAATGAACGCATCTGCTAAAATGATAAGAGAAACAAACATATATTCTGAAAATAACTTTTTGAATGGGATTAGTTACCTGTTAACGAATTATTAACTACTATCTAAGCGACAAAATATTATCAAGCGACAATTTTTTATTTCCGCACACGACCATTCAGTAGGGAGCCAGATCATTAATCATAATCATAATCATCAGATTAATGTCAGAATCTAATAATTCAAAAAGTTATATAAAGGTTTTAAAACAATCTTACATAATAAATTATTTATTTTGTTAAGGATTAATACCAAGATACAAATAAAGAGCCTTTTCAAATAGTGGTATTTTATTTTTTTAATATAAAAAATCGCTTATTGTCACAAAACTATAATACTTAAAGATATGATGTTACGACGTTTTTTGTAGATAATGATAAGTTCTACAAAGTTGTAATACATCACTTTGTTATATATTCAATAGTTTTCGCAGCATTCGCGATTAAAGAAAGATTTTAGGTTATTTTTTTTCACCATGGGTTACATTATCTGAGTTTGGTAAGAAATCATATTATTTTTGAAAACTAAATATAGCCTATGTCACTCAGGGATAGTGTAGATTTCGAATGGTGAAAGAATTTTTTAAATCGGTGCAGTAGTTCCAAAGCCTATTCGAGACAAACAAACAAACAAACAAACAAAAAATCAAACCTTTCCTCTTTATAATAATAGTATAGACAATCAGTCTTATTAAGATACAAATATTCATATTAAAACTTACTAACATCACGAAAATATAAATCAAACCTTTCCTCTTTATAATATTAGTATAGACAATCAGTCTTATTAAGATACAAATATTCATATTAAAACTTACTAACATCACGAAAATATAAATCAAACCTTTCCTCTTTATAATATTAGTATAGACAATCAGTCTTATTAAGATACAAATATTCATATTAAAACTTACTAACATCACGAAATTATCTTTATCAATCTTATATATATATCTTATTTATCTTATTGCGCTTATTCTGTGACGTCAGGCTACACGAGTTTGAGGCAATAACGAAGTGTTTGGTTCAGAAAATTACTAAAAGTTTGATAACATCAGGCTATTACCATGAAAACCACTTTGACGTCACATTTTCTTTCGGCCAAGCGGTACGTTTTGTAAATTTGCGAGGAAATATAAAAATAGCCTATTTTTGATGACTATGTTTCACTATGAAATTGTAAAAAACTTGAAAACATTAAAACGTTTTCCATACCATTACGATTACGAAAATAAGAAACATTAAATTTAAACTCAACTGCATATTCTACTTTAAATGAATTTAGTTTAGCGACAGTAGTTGCTGACACATACGAAATCTCACTATAGTAACCCAACTAGAAAATAAAGTTAAAAGTTGCTAACAATGTAAAAACCATGTATCGAACAAAGATTCCAAAAACGGGACCCTATAACTTACTTCTAAACATCGTCATCTGTCTGTACAGTTTGTCCGTCTGTTATCAGCCTGTATTTCAAGAACGTTAAAGAATATAAAATTTTGAGGGATGTATTTCTGTTGCCGTTATAACAATAAATACTATTCACATAATGCATAAATATATAAAGGGCTCACATACAACAAACGTGATTTTTATAAAGTTAACCAACGTTGCGCCAGATCAGTACTTGAATGAGTAACCGCACTGTATGCACTTAAAAAAAATTGGCAAAATGTGTATAAACTGTAGGTACAAGGAGCCCTAGCTCGAGTAGTAGCCCTAGTAGTATTAGTCTGTGCCATCCTTAACAATATTCTAATTTTGTGTAGAAAAAATTAAGACGCAGTAACATGGTTTAGTAGCGGGACTCGAACACGTCATCCATTTTACGCATGGACGTTCTGACCTAAACCAACATCGCCACTACGTCATCGTTTCAATTTCATCAACACTTGGAACTACGATTTAGTTTTTTTCTACACAAATTGAGCATATTAGTTTCAACCTACAAGTGGGGTTTATCATCGTGTAAAAACATAAAACGCATACATAAACTTATAAAAAAATATTTACAACATACTAACGAATAAGACTGTTTGACCAAAACGCTAACACTGTCCAGGACTTTAATCTTGTGTAATGTAAGCTGGTAGCTATTCAGAATTAAATGTCACATCAGGATTTCTCGATGGTCGTTTGTGTTCTTTACTGCCGCTTTCGAGCTCCATTATTGCTCCAAAAAGGCAACGAGATACAAAGGCCGTGATTTTCTCTTTTAATTTCGTTTTAATGCAATTCCGAACTAATGAATGTTTACCTGCATGTATTTACGATTGTCTCTGTTTTTAAAATGGGAAATTCAGGGTGATAGTCAAATAACATTTTGTAAAGGCGCTTGTTATGGCCACTTAGAATTTGTAAATCACTAGAACCTAATATCGTTTCATCCGGGTGTTTTCTATATATCATAGTATGTATTTACAAAAAAATGTATCGATGTAGTATATCAGTCAACCCATAGTACAAGCTCTGCTTAGTTTGGGGTTAGGTGCTGCTGTGTCAGTAGTCCGGAAATATTTATTTATTTATTTTATCCTATTATACCTAAGCCATTCACGTGATTTTTAACCCCCGATTAAAAAGAGGGGTGTTATAAATTTACGTGTCTGTCTGTCTGTGTGTCTGTCTGGGACATCGTAGCCCCTGAACGGATGGAGCAATTTCAATTTTTTATTTTTGTATAATAGGTGAGTTTCGTGCGAGTGTTCTTAGACATGTTTGATGAAAATCAGTTGACCCATTTAAAAGATATGACGGTAAAAGTGGGGAAGGCAAACCGAAAATCTGCAAATATACATACATACTCGAATGGGGTCTCAAATGAAAGCGCATCACGTGCACATTACAAAATAGTATGACTTTTTACTTTAAAGGGAACCAAAGATCTGGAATCGGTGGTTTTTTTAAATTTCATATTTAGATTATTTTAGTTAGTTGTGCTAATCTTTACAGATGACAAGTGTCTATACTTATCTTTATATATATAATTCTTCTGTGAGTGTGTATGTCACTGAACTTCTCTCAAACGACTGGACCGATTTTGATGAAATTTTTTGTGTGTGTTCAAGGGGATCTGGGAATGGTTTAGATTCACAATACGGTTAACTGGATATTGTTTTTTGAGACGTGGTACAGGACAACGTCTGTCGGGTTGACTAGTATATTATAAAGCTGAAGAGTTTGTATGAAAGCGCTAATCTCAGGAGCTTCAGGTCCAATTAAAGAAAAAAGTTCAGTTTCAGATAGCCAGAAGCTTAGAATTATCGAGAAAGACTATAGGCTACATTTTACAGCGGATAAATACGTTGTTTCCGCGGGAAAGTCAAAAACACGTGCAACGCCTTTAACCTAGTTAATAATAATTATAATGATGCAAGTATTGTGGCAAGGTGGCTGCCGGCTTGGGTATTTTTCCATCAGGTCGGTCGCATGATTGTCTATTGGTAGTCTAATTCTATATAAATTCTTTTAAAGATACAACCATCAAGCCCGTAAGGTGACGGTTCAGTGTGGTGACAAGCCAAGAACCAGCTTACCACCAAAATAACCAGTTATTTGCACCAGGCAAAGGAACCTATTAGAGAACTATGGCCATCAATTTATTCACAAACAATATAATTTGAATAAAACAAAACCTTGGAGTAAGATATCACGGGATGACATCTACATATTTTATGGAGTTTTTCGCACATGCTATTTCGTATTTTATTATCTAGCCATGTATGGTAATAAACCTTTGTCAGTCAGTTCAGAAAGTAACCTCACATCATAAAACCTTCACACCATTAAATGTCAAGTTCAAGTATAACTTACATATACTTAGTAAGATGTTGTTACGCATTTATACCATATTTACTTTATGGAAAAATGACAATCATAACTACATTATGTACTTGTCTTTTTTTCTTTATCAGTCTTTATCACAGAACAAATAACTATTTTTCTAACTATACTTAATCTGTGGTCTTTATGTATCAATCTTCGATCTGTTTTCCTTCAGGAGACGCAAAATAGCGTTCAACTGAGTAACATGTTTTTCACTTTATAATTTTATTAAACTTGTAACTGGCAAACTGACGCATCAAGCGCAGAGTCCAATTATAAGGAATTGAATTGTTTTCTTTAACTATAACCAATTAACTATATTAAGGGGTCATGCGTAGGACTAATAAAATCATGGTTTAGTAGACACTTAAATACTTACATATAGGTATTTGTGATTGTATTGTTTAGAGTTTGCGCATCTTTTGGGCATTTCTCATTAACTAGGAAATGTTGGGAAATAGTTGCACCCACGGGAGGGGATGTAACGGGATGGAGAAAAGGCAAAGTTCTTATGCCGGTGTCCCGGCCCGAGGTATACTCAATCCATACCAATATTATAAATGGGACACTTTCCTATGTGTGTGTCCGTTGTTTTGTCCGTCTTCTAAAGCACAACATCATCATCATCAGCCTATTAACGTTCCCACTGCTGGGTCACAGGGATTTCTCTCTTGACGAGAAAGATTAGGCCTTAATAAAGTTTTATGAATTATTAATTCACATGTCCGTCAAACTCTTTGAAGTTCTCTGAACATGCCGGTGTCCTCACGATGTTTGCCTTCACCGTTATTGCACAGCACAACGGCTGAATCCATTAGCTTGAAATTTGGTACGGGAAATACATGGGATTAGGACATAGGCCACTTTAATTATATTTCTAGTTTCTATATTTCAAACTGAAATACGGATTTTTTTTGCTAAAAATCTACTTGTTACTTAAACAGTCTTAATTTTTTGTAGAAAAGTGTGTCTCAGTACTATGTCAGTTTGCATAGGGACTTTTTGACGGGCACTGTGCTTGACTACATACGCGGCAACAACATAATAATATGCGGCCGTTAAACTTAAAAATATGGTTGTAATTGTACATACACTGCACTAGGACGGACAACGGACCTAGTTCGCAAGGACGTAAGGGTTCTTACAACTAAGTCTTTAAGTTTAACCTACTTCCTCTCAACATGGTCACAACCTTATATAACGTGATAAATATAGAAATAAGGACAATAGTAATGGCAAATGCGTTTAAATAATAAATCTGACCGGTCCAAGGTTTTATTTTATGTCAAGAAGCGTAGCGATTGCAAAATCATCATAATATACCGTATTAACTTAACTTAATTATATAAATTATTATGTTTAATAAGTGATAAACTACAGTCGGGGCTTCACCGGATATTAGAAAGTGCAGAAGAATTCCGACCAATCACGTGATTGACGCATTGGTGTAATTGTTAGCACGTCGGGGCGCTTTCCCGGAGATGCAGGTTCGAATCCTGTGTGCAGGTTTAGGATGTGGCATATTCTTTTTCTGCATAAAATTTAATAAATATATTTGAATATATTGCCTACTCTTATGAATAAATTATATAATTGAAGCCGTTTTTACAACTATCGTGGGCGTATTGTTGATCCAATCACTCACCTCTTTGAGCTTTAGGATAATACTCGCCAAGAGTTCAGATCATAGAGTATGACTTTTGTTTCAGGTCCACTCCGACTTTCCCCTATAGTATTCTTCTTGACTAGCCACCTGACCTATATCTCGTTATGTATTTTTGATATAGTCATAGGTATCTTGTCATATTTTTGTAAATTATTTCCGAAACCGGTCTTGCACATTGTACCAAAAGAACAAATATCTTGGTAAAGTCAATGGTTTCTTTGTTCCATTTTGCGAGACTTTTTATAGCGAGATAGATAGATGTATTATATATAACGAGAATAATTCTCGTCGTCAAATAATAATATTCATCCACACCTCAAACTATAGCTTCACGAATCTAAGGAAAGAAAAAAAGAATTTGTAAAGGGTAATGTCTTATTCTTATAAACTAATTAATTGTGTATTCGTAGGTATGTTATACAACTTTTATAAGTGACTAGTGGCCCGCCCCGGCTTCGCACGGGTTTTTATTTAAATTAAATCCCGGAAATTATTAGATTTTTTTTCTCCTTTTAAACATTCCCTAGACCTCCTCTAACATTTCAAGACTAAGGTAAGATAAATCCGTTCAGTTCTCGAGTTTTAGTGAGACTAACGAACAGCAATTCATTTTTATATATATAGATGTTCTTGTAAGGTATGTTAAAATGTTAATGTTTCTTTACACTTTTGATAAGGAGCACTACGTACGTGTTAAAAAAATTATAAAAGCGAAAAAGGGGCAAAAAAGCAACTCCCAAAAACTTGTCTGTGATGTTTTAAAATTTCTTAATAAAAAAACATCGGTTTAAAGATCTTTATTCAAAAATACTCTAAAAGAACATACAGCTCACTTGTTAAGAGTATTCTAAATTAACAATTAGCATAATATTGGTAGTCTCGCAAAGTGTTATAACCTTTTACGTATTTTTTTATTCCACAAATACACTCCAAAACTCATTCCATGAGCTACAATGCTTACAAAAATATCATTTTTAAAATTATCGTGGTTTTTAAAAATATTATGACTTAAAACGTGTAACATGATTTGACGGTTTTTGAGTTTTAAAAACCGTCCAATCATGGTATGTTGCCCGTACAAGCCATAATAAAAAATATATAGGTATTCACAAAACCACTGATTTTTTTTTACTAAGATCGACTGGAGTTTTGTTACTATTTCCCAGCTACTGTGTGAAATGTAAAAACCCATTACCAAAAATACTTGTATTAAGTAAATTACTACGAATCCAAACTCATAACACAAAATATACTGGTTCTATATGATTTGGTTAATTATCACGTACATGTAAATAGGATTTGACAATTCAAAACTGATTTAGATATATAGACTCGTAACAGAGTGCTAAATTACTCAGCAAACTTTGGGTTTCCTTTGGTATGATTTCATGTTTTAAGAAAGATGGCTGGCTATGCTTTATGAATATGACCTTTATTTTATTGGAATTACTAACCTATACCTTATATGTGGGTTTTCAATAAAGTTACTATAAGTACCTACTTATCTCCTAAGAAATAAGTACCGGTACGTACAATTTGTGGTTGATCTAAATTATGGTGAAGTAATCAATTGCACAGACCCGTTAATAAACAAAACGCAGCAGTCGAGTCAGGTGGCTAGTCAAGAAGAATACTATAGGGGAAAGTCGGAGTGGACCTGAAACAAAAGTCATACTCTATGATCTGAACTCTTGGCGAGTATTATCCTAAAGCTCAAAGAGGTGAGTGATTGGATCAACAATACGCCCACGATAGTTGTAAAAACGGCTTCAATTATATAATTTATTCATAAGAGTAGGCAATATATTCAAATATATTTATTAAATTTTATGCAGAAAAAGAATATGCCACATCCTAAACCTGCACACAGGATTCGAACCTGCATCTCCGGGAAAGCGCCCCGACGTGCTAACAATTACACCAATGCGTCAATCACGTGATTGGTCGGAATTCTTCTGCACTTTCTAATATCCGGTGAAGCCCCGACTGTAGTTTATCACTTATTAAACATAATAATTTATATAATTAAGTTAAGTTAATACGGTATATTATGATGATTTTGCAATCGCTACGCTTCTTGACATAAAATAAAACCTTGGACCGGTCAGATTTATTATTTAAACGCATTTGCCATTACTATTGTCCTTATTTCTATATTTATCACGTTATATAAGGTTGTGACCATGTTGAGAGGAAGTAGGTTAAACTTAAAGACTTAGTTGTAAGAACCCTTACGTCCTTGCGAACTAGGTCCGTTGTCCGTCCTAGTGCAGTGTATGTACAATTACAACCATATTTTTAAGTTTAACGGCCGCATATTATTATGTTGTTGCCGCGTATGTAGCCACATTAATAATCCATGTAAAAAAATAAAAAATAGCTAAGGAAGATTGGCACATTTCGTACGCGGGTACAATGGTTGTATTGTATGGCCAATACGTGGATACGTTCTTGCGTCATTACCACTGCCCATGAAGTGACTGGCAGAAATATGTTTAGGGCACTCTGAAAGTAATTTTCTCATAAGGCTGTGTAGTAGGTAGGTATTTTATATTATGAGACAACTAAAGAGATGGAGAAGGGATAGGTTATAAATTTATAATAGAACCATAGGTACTATACAAACAAAAGCACTATGCTCATATAAAGGTATATAAGAAACCTTTGATTTTTTTATTAGATCGAATTGTATGTCTTTTTTAATACCTACAGAAAAATTGAACAATGCTTAATTGCATAGGTAGATATTACTTATTTAATTTCCCTTTTTTATTTTATGTTATTATGTAGGTGTTCTCAACAAAATAATAACAGCTGAAAATGCAGCACGATCATGATTCACAGATTTTTGTAAGGTAAGTATATAGGTATAGGTGTAACATGAGTTTCGTTTTTGTACTATTATGTATTCTGTGGATTAGTTAAAATCAATGAAATGGTTCCTTCTTATAAACAGATCTTCAGGTCTTATTAGTTTCTTATATTCTGACCGAAACTCGTGTACCTATATGAAATATTCAAAGTGTAAGTAGGTAGGTACTTATGTAGACTTGTAAACTAGTTAGGTACTTATAACCAAAGCTTGATAAAACTGAAAATAAAGCCTTGATATCAACCTCCCAACCCATATTTATAAAATCATACGTACCTATTATATTATTCAGCGATATGCCAAACATCAACAATGGCCACAAATTTAATCCTGTTAGACCACGCTAATACCATTTTCTACATGAACAAACCCAGTTCAAATATCTGCTCTGAAGTTTCACGCAAACCGGTATGACGTTATCAGTCCCAACGTCGTCGCGCCAACGCACACCAACAAAAATCGCAAATAACATCTATCTGAAGTGCGTGAAGAGACGTGAAGTGAGCAAGCAGACAGCAGACTATAAAGTTTGTATCAGCATAGACTGTATAATCTATGGTCGTGACAAACGCACATTGACAGCTGAAGGTATCAACAGTCAACAGCGGAAGCCCGCATTCACGCTTACGACCAAACGCGAGAAGCACGTGGTGGTTATAATTAGAGCATGCATCGCGCGTGCTCCCGTGCCGGTTATAGGTGACAGCATAAATGATATTTAAAAAAAGTTTCGAAGTGTGTGTATAATGAGCAACCGCGGCAGTCGCAAATGGAGGGAGTACGTCACTGCTCTCAGTGGTTAGTTTTTTTTGTTTATTATTTATTTATTTATCAATTCCATCGCTTGGAATAATAAAATTGAGTTGGTGATTATTATTATTTGCTTTAATACACTTTTTTACAAAACCTTGCGTTAGTTCTTGATAAAATACAGTTTACTTTTTGTGGACTTCTTACATTGATTTGTAAACAAACATTTACATATCTACCTTTATTATCAGTTGCTAAGTAAAGTGTCTAAAAAATATTTTATTTGATCATTTAGCTCTGTTTGTTTCCGTAGCTGAATTCTGTTTAATGTAGCACATTGGCTTATTTATGGCATATTTATTAGGTTTTACCTAGCCGGTAAAATTTGTAATAATAGACGATCTGTACCTACTGTAACGACTATTTTTTTATGATTTAAATAAAACAATTAAATCTAGAGTAGACGAAGTGCCTATTCACTGTGTAGGTAAACAAGATTATAGATTTACATTGTATGAAGTTCATTCTCCTTTCAATAATATTTATTCACATGAATTAATTATGTTTGGTACGATTACTGCTCTTTAGAAAGTTAACAAGTAGGTATACGTATATTATTATATATTTTTATGCAGATATAAAATACCTATATATTGGTACCTAAGTTCAGTCGGACCTAACTAAACATTGATAGCAACAATACCTATATGGTTTCAGATTTGAACAAAAGTCATGTGTTTCAGTGTGGTTTGGACAAATACCTAGGTAAATATTAAAACTTAAAACGGGTAACATACCCTAATTGGTCGGTTTTGAGTTTTCCGATATTTCAACGCAAAGTGCAAGCGCCTTGAACACGGTAGGTACAAACTCATTGTTTTTGCAATTAGGCAGACGGGTATTCTATGCATGCCGTACTCGTCCCGGATTTTTGGCTCAAATCAATAAAAAAACTTTATTCGTCCCACATGATATTATTTGTCCGTATTCTTAGAAACGAAATTGTCTACCTTCGTTCCGAGTCTTTTATTGCGAGGTTGACCAACACTAGTGTTGTTACTTCTTGTTTCCTTCTCGACCGCAACTCGATGACGACGCACTACACTAGCCTTGTCCTGACGTGGCGAGTGACCGGTGAAATCCTTTTGAGAGTTTTACATTATCGCACTACTGAATTCCACGTACCATTAAAAGCCATCCTGACGATTATAATTCCGCTCCGTTGAGATTACTTGCGGGTTCTATTATTCTATCCAGACTCTAAAAAATGCTAAAAACTCTAATAATAATGACTTCTGAACATCATATGGATTTAAGGCGTTTGGCTGCTGTATGTATGTAATCTTAAGTATGTATGTTCTTAATTTCTGTCCGTACGGTTTACGATTGAATGAAAAACAACAGATCATGTTACCTTCTCAATCAACAGGTAACCAGACTCAAGTAATAGTTGTATGTGATTCTTTCGAAGAATAGGCCTTGCACGTGGCGAAGTTTATCAATAAAGCCACAACTGGTTGTTATCAATAAGGCTGCGACAGCCACACCATGTGTTGTGTTGTGTCTGCAATATTTTATTGAACATGTTTTTTATCGATTTGTGTAATTTGAACAGCTGTCTTAGATACTAGACCTTTTTTGATTGGTTACCTCTATAAGTCTATAGATGTGATGTTCAATTAATGTTTTTTTATTACTTAAAATTGATGTAGTAAATACTTATTTCTCGAGTAAATCTTCAATAATACAATTTTTAAGTATGAAGTCAGTTGTTTTTGTATAAAGGTAAGTAAGTTGCTACCTAGGTCATCAAAAGTGACACCCTCTTTTATTTACAGTCAAACATGCTTAAATCACTACAAAATATACAATAATTAGTATTCTCTATCAACACGGTCCGTTTGTATGCAGATGAAGCTGATTATTTAAACAAACATACAAATATCTAGGTATATACCGAGACGATATAGTTATATGACAGGAATTTATGGTAGTTCCTCTGACTTGAATGACCCTGATGTAAAATAGTGTTTTAATCACTTCCTGATGCCATAAATATCCTACAATATTTACATAAATGACTACAGAAGTGCAAATAATTACTTAACTGTTTAGTCTGTAGTTGCCCAATTTAAAGTAGGTGAATATTCTTTATATTATATGTAATATGTTAGGTTTCATACAAAAACCCCAGAACATTAACTCAAACCTTATAATGATGTGTACCCACACAAGTTATAAATTTATTCGGTCAGTTTATTATTAATCCTTTAGAGGAATATGAATGTTTTATTCTGCGTAAGAAAGTAATAAGATAAGTATTGACCACTAGCTGACCCGGCGAACTTTGTTCCGCCTTAGACGCCATAAATGAACAGATTTTTGTATTGTTTATCAATAAAATAAGATTGACAGAAGAATCCGTTTTAAACGTCATTTTTTTTCATCCTCTTTGACTATATTTGAAGCATGCATTCAGTCAATTTTATGTCAAATGTCTTAAGGTTACATTAAAAAAGGTTACATTCGCTAGCTTTTTATATGGTGGTTAAGTTATTTAAAATTTTCTAATTTTCCGCGCAATTTCCTTAATTTTTTCTTTCATAAGAACCTTCTCCTGATAATAACGAACAAAACAAAAAAAGAATTAGCGAAATCGGTCCAGCCGTACAGGCGTGATGCCGTGACCAAGGGAAATAGGGATTCATTTTTATATATATAGATTAAGGCGGGGATACATATGCCAGTAGCTTGCACACTGGCATGCAAGCTACTTGCACGTGCCGCTATGTATTTCTATCATGTACCTCTATGCTAACTGGCATGAAAGTAGAGTAGTAGGTAGGCAGTAGGGCATCAATCATCATCATAATTTCAGCCATTAGACGCTCACTGCTGGACATAAGCCCTCTTCAAAGATGACCAATTATTCCGATCGGTCGCTACTTGCATCCAACGTGAGCCATAGCAAGTTTGAACAAGTAATCTGTGCATCTTGTTGGTGGTCGTCCAACTCTGCGCTTGCCGATCCGCGGCCTCCATTCGAGAACTTTTCGGCCCCAACGGCCATCTGTTCTACGTGCTATGTGACCTGCCCACTGCCACTTAAAAGAGCTAATACGGTTGGCTATGTCGGTGTCTCGCGTTCTTCTACGGATCTCCTCATTTCATTCGATCCCGTAGAGAAACCCCGAGCATAGCCCTTTCCATAGCTCTTTGAGAGACTCTGTGCCTATTAATTCTTAAGGCCACTAGTGAAGCACCACCATCAATATAAGGTATTATTTTATAAGAAATGTGTTGACCATTACTCAAGATCATTATTTTATTATAATCTATTTAACAGGCATACCTACATGATAAAAAGTAAGTGTTATCTACTGTGAGTACACTGTTGTCTGTGGTACCATATATTCAGGGTTACCGGGCAATACGCTAATTAGCAATATAGCAACATGTCTTATCGATATTTTTATTCGAAACTAGCTGACCCGTTGGGCTTTGAACGAATGCAAAAATATTCCGCTTGAATAACTCGACTTATTCCTGAAAACCGCATAAAGATCCGGTCAGTACTTTTTAAGTTTATCGCGAAGATAGGGAAAGACAGACACGGCGAGAAACTTTAATTCATAACAAAATATAAGATATCGATATATAAAACATTTTTAATATGTGATCTCATCAGTAGAATAATCCTCCGTTCATCTGACAACCTTCTTCTTAGTGTTCCTGCACATCGCACCAACTTTTATGACAAATCATTTTCTGTGCAAGCTGTAAGATTGTGGAATGCTTTGCCTGAAAGATTGAGAAAGATACGTTCCTTGTCAGTTTTTAAAACGTGTGTCAAAGAATTTTATCTGTCCTACTAATAAGTGCTAATTAGAATGAATCCTTTAAAATTAATATATATATATTTATTATTATATATTTATGTAATGTATGTATTTTATTTTATTTGTACGCATACGCATATATTTATATTTGTCATAAGGAGTAATTATAATCTATATTATTTTATTTAATATTGTACACCCCTGCCTACTAATTATCTTTTTAAAGTTATTTTTCCATCCAAAGGTTGCCTGGAAGAGATCGTTTTTTAGCGATAAGGCCGCCCATTGTACATTCTGTTTCCTACGTGTTGTTGTATTTTGTTTCCCTGT
Organism: Gymnoscelis rufifasciata; assembly: GCA_929108375.1. Taxonomy (NCBI): domain Eukaryota; kingdom Metazoa; phylum Arthropoda; class Insecta; order Lepidoptera; family Geometridae; genus Gymnoscelis; species Gymnoscelis rufifasciata. The sequence continues at coordinate 6,231,460 of OV815303.1, forward strand.
GTGTGCAATAAAGTGTTTTGTATTGTATTGTATAATTTACAAAATTATTGTAAAAAAACAATAACATACAAAAATTCTTTATAGCATCACCACAATATAGGAACATAAATAGGAGATACATGTCATACAGTGGCACAATGGGCGGCCTTATCACTAATAGCAAAATTAAATAATAATTTGTTTGTCGTAAAAGCTAGATACAATCTTAATAAAATAACTTCAGTTTGTGCTACTGCTAGTTTCGTAGTCTGAACAATAACTAAGTTTAAGTTTGAAAAGTTATACCAACCACCCGTGTTTTTAATATAAACTAGACGTTGATTGATTTTTGTTAAAATATTACTTGTGTTAAATGTTTGATATTATTTTATCAACAATGTAAAATTTTAACAGTTCTTTACCAGTAGGTACACAGTACAGGTTACAATTGAAAGCATTTTTCGCTTAGAGTTGGCTGATTTATTTTTTACTAGCTAGCAAATAGACAAAAAATTTCGATAGGTATATTTTATCTCTGTCGACATATTTAGTATTATGCCGGAATTAATTACTGCTGGTCGTCATTTAGGTGTAAATATTGTGCAATCAAATCCACGAGTTTTAAAGTATAGCTAACGAAATCGCCTTCACAAGACGATACATAAATTATTTCGCCCCACCATCTCTAAATTAAGATTATTTTATTTTAAATAACTATTTCGGTTTTCTGCACTAAGTAAATCACGTTAATTTGATATCGATTGGGTTCGACATTTTTTTAATGGAATGAAGTGGAGGTTCCATTCCATATAAAAAATAAAAAAATAATGTCCATAAACGAAAACTGAAATCGTGTGAGTGTCTATGCTGCGATCATGGCTAAACCATCGAATCATGGAATGTAACCCCAGAAAAGAATTTCTTGTTTGACAGTTAATTACGAAACAGTGAAAAATAATTCTTTTTTCACAGTCAATTGTGAAACTACAATTGCGAAAACGGACTAAACGATATTTATGCTACTTTTTACCGCGTTAAAAGATGTGATATTAAACGCGGGAACACCGCGGGGTGTAGGAACTACTAGTAAAATATAAACACCGTTTAAAAAATCGACTTCAACAACTAAAACCTTTTAAATAATAAATGAAGTCTATCAGTGTAATAAAATAATTATTAAAAATTATTCTCACGGCTATATTTTAACGCCGAATTGAGCACTGTCCCCTAATTTGAAGTCGGTTAAACTGAAATGCTAAAAAAAAACGAATCACAAAAAGTAATAAAAACACGTCAAAAAACGCGGGATTCAAACTAAGGTTTGAAGAACATTATATGTGTATGACATTCACCAACCCGCATATGGCCAGCGGTGTGAATTAAACTCTCTCATCAAGACAGAAGTCCAGCTATGGGAACATAAAAAAGGGTGCTTATGCTTATACCATGTTGATAAAATATATATCACATTATGTACAGCCGAATAGAAAACCTCCTTTTCGTCGCTTCAAAATAAAATCCATGTTAATTTAAAGAATACCTAGGAACTTAGGTATTCTTAATACTTAATGAAAAGTACACAAAGCTGTATCCAATACGTTTCGCGCTTATAAGCAAGTCGAATTTAATAGCCCCAATGAAGTTGTTTTCATAAAATATAATTACAAAAATACCTATTCAATTCATATAACATAACAAGGGTGTTGCGTGCTAAATTACATTTGATTCATAAAGGGAAATGGCCATTTTAAATGAGAATTGAACCGTTTCGAAAGCAAATCGTTTATTAACGGACGATACCTTATTTCAGATACCCGTTCATTTGTCGTTTAGCAATTTGTATGCATATTTCTTTACATTTAAACTTACCGTGATAAATATTTTCATAATAAGCATTGTTTGTTTTTGATTAACCACGAATTCCTCTAAGTCAATGAGAAGTTTTTCAAAACAGTTTATTTTAACGCGAAAATTGACAAAATTACTCAATATTTACACAAGTTACAGTAACACAGAAAAACATTTTGATGAACTATTATTATAAAAGAAAACAGAACCATATAATTTAAAATTAATGAAAGTTTTTTCTTCAAATATTTTTTGTTCGATCACAGTTACGTATGAGGTAGTTTTTGTTCGTGAATGTGTAAAAGATTGATTCATTGCTTAATGATGATGATGATAAGGATAATAAAAAAAACATTTAAGTTCATATATCAGCATCTCAGCAGATTCACGTATCAGCACAGAATAATTAACATAATCATATTCATAAATCGTCGACTACCTCTGTGGCGCGGTGGACGAAGATCCGCTACAAGAGGTAGCGGGTTCTATTCCCGCCTAACCGTAAATTTTGGTCTGCTCTGCAAGCACTTTCTTCTCGGTCTGGGTGTTTAATATGTATAAATAAAAATATCAATATATGCATATCTCTGATATTAAGTATATCAAACGTCTAGTACCTACCCCTAACACAAGCTTAGAGCTTACCACGGGACGTTGATGTTGTGTGAGTTGTCCGGAAATATTTATTTATTTCATAGAATAAAAATATACTCGTATATACTCGATATCAGGGGCATTATTCGCTCGAGGTGATTAACCCATGTCATTGAAATATGACGAGAAATGAGGTCGCCTTTATTAGAATTTTATTATGAAGCCGTCGTATATCGCTTAAATATCTTAATGCTAAAATGTAACAAACACCTTATTTCTTACATTCTTTTTTTAAATATTTTTAATAAGTGATAAACCTCACTTTGTACTTTGTGCTATCCCAGAGATGCAGGTTCGAATCCTGTGCGTGCGAAAGTTACGGATGTGTCTTATTCTTTTTCTGCATAAAATTTATAAATTCTTACATTCTGATAGCAAACAAGATTAATAAATTAAACAGTAAATTAAAAAGTTTATTATCTGTACTTATATTAATGCTGAAGCGTTTGATTGTTTTTGTTTTTTTTTTTTTTCCGGACTATTCACACAGCATTACGTAACCGCAAACTAAGCAAAGCTTGTACTATGATATACTACATAGATACATTTTTTCTTTTCTTTTCTTTACATACAATACTTACATTAAATGTTTGTGTGTTTAAACGCGCTAATGCTCAGGAAATACATGTCCGATTTATTAACTTTCGAATAATTATTTCACTGTTGGTTATCCTTTTTATCAAAGGCTATAGGCTATTTCACGGTAAAATACGTCTTACCCACGGGAAAATCCATAAACACGGGTAACACCGTAGCGTGAAAAGCTAAAACTTAGTTGATAGATTTGGTGTTATTTTGCCTATTTTCTAACTTTGTCGTTTTTTTTACCTAGAACTTGTAACAATATGTATCTATTATATTCTATAAAACTGACTATACAAAAAAAACTAACAAAAAAGCTCCCTTGTTTTTTGGAACTGTGGTGCCATAGGCAGATTAAACAATAAACATTTTTGTAATATGTAAAAAAATGTTTACATCAACACCAACCTATAAACATTATTATGTAGAATAACCCCTCATTCTTAATCCTTGGTTCAAAAACAAGCTAATTTGTCACTTCAAGCTGATAATCAACAAAAATGTTGGTTTTAAAAATGAACGAAGCCCTCCAGTTAAAGCTGACCCAAGCATAAGGTCAACGCAGTGCCACAAGCTTCTCGGAACTTGATTCATACGAATAAAAGTATAACCTACTCCCAGTCCTTCTTTTTATTAATTTTATTTTATTTTATTTGGAAAACAAACAGTTTTACTTACTAACTAAATCACAATACAAACATAACTACGAACCATTTACATGTTTCCACATAGCGTGACTAAAAAACGAAAAAACACAAATCACTTACTTATAACTAAATTTGTAAATATACAGAGAGTATTAAAAACGGAGAACTGATAAAACAAATAATAAAAGCTTGGCATTATGGCAAAAGCTAAATTGATCCGGGCGTTGTTGAGCTACGCACATTTTTCGATTATTTCTATATTAGAGATAGCTACAAAATATAAAATTAAATACTGTAGGAACGTAACCCTAAATATCACAGAAACTTTTTTTTTAAATCTTTATCATTAAATTATATAAACTACTCAACGAAGTTTAAAGGCTCCAAGAATAGATAGAGTGATTCTAAAAGAAGTACAACTTGCACTCGATAAAAGGGGCTCACCAATTTATTATAAAAAACTAGCTGACCCCAGCAAACATTGTTTTGCAAAAAATTTTATTTTTTTTTAATGAAAAATAGATGTTGGCCGATTCTCAGACCTACTTAATATGCTCACAAAATTTCATGAGAATCGGTCAAGCCGTTTCGGAGGAGTTCGATTACGCACCCCGTGACACGAGAATTTTATATATTAGATTATATGTATACCCGCGGAACAGATAATTGGCGGCACTTTGAGCCCTAATGAAGCCGCGTGACAGGGAGGGTCAGCATTTGTGGCAAAAAAACATTATCGCGTCCTCCTTTTAGACCACAGGGTGATTCCGCTGACATCAGATCATTTTCCCCTTTATTCAACTTACTTTCCCTTCTAACATACCCGAGAATTTATAAACTTATCGATGATCGGAAATATTCTTTGATGTCTTCGAAGAGTCCGTTGCTGGGGAATGATTTTCTTGTTTAAAAAAAGCATACGTGTCGAATTGAGAACCTCCTTCCTTCGTTGAAGTCGGTTAATAAGTAGTGTGCGTCTCGTGACGCCTGACAGAAGTAATAATATCATGTTCGGCTAGCGCTAGGCGTTAGAGTGTGAGAAGAAGAGCTTTGACTTTGTTACGTGACAAACCGGTCCACCCTCCCATAAGAAGATAACACTCAAAAATTATATTTTGTAATTGTTACGGGTGCAAAAGCTTAACCAGGGCTCAGAGCGCTTACCCACGAATGGATTGGAATGGAGTACATTTTCGGTTTTACTTATGGGTCATATAATCTATGTCTATGTATAAACAAAACAATATTTTTTTACTAGATAAAAACAGTCATAATATTATCACAGTACTCGTACAAGCTTAGTAGTTTGAGGTTAAGGATGTTGAAGAGTCCAGCAATATTTATTTTTATTATCTTCAATGTCAAGTTATTGTTTTTTATTTCATTTGTTTATGATGGATATGAGAAGTATGTTATTTATTTATTTATTACTTGTATGCTTTATCTTGACGTTGTTTTGACTTTTTGAATCAAATCTAGATCATCAGCAAATATTTATTAATTTAAAAAACGTAGTATATGTTGCTAGAGTATATCTACAGAGTAGTTCAAACAAAGGGTTTATTTTTCTAGGCTATTGTTTAAGGTTATCTATACCGTAGAAAAATGCTATAGTTGTTATTATTATTCTTATTTTTTTGGCATAATTAGGTCACACAACACGGTAATTTAACGGCGAAGCCAAACATCGTGAGAAAACCGGCATGTTCTGATAACTTTGAAGAGTTTGAAGGACATGTGACATTCACTAACCCTGCACTTGGCCAGCGTGGTGAATTAAGTAATCTCTCTCGTCAAAAGAGAAGTACCTGTGTCCCAGCAGTGGGAACACGTATACCAATTCTTTAAATTGTTCTGTGGATTACATAGCATACTTCTATTAAAAGTCGAAATTTTAAACTATAGGTTGTTAAAAATTTTGCTATTTTTGGGTCTATTTTGAATTTAGTGTTTGTGGTATTAGTATTCGCTTCAGTGGCTCTTGCATGTTGGTTTTATTATCATGTTGGTTTATTTAAATGTTAGTTTAATGCTATTTAGTTCACTGGGCAAAGTTAGATAAAAGGCTGTTATTCGTCTTTATTGTGGGACGGCGGTTTGTGGTCAATTCAACGAAAACTGTTTATAGTTATGTAGTTTTAAATAAACCAAGTAATTATTTTTAATACAGTAAATACTTGTTCTATGGTTGCCTTTTGAACCTTTGATATGTTCTGACGGACTGTTAAATGTTAAAGACATTTTCATGTATAATTATTTTGTAAGAAGTTTTGTACAAGTTAGCCAAGGCATTGTGTTGTTGACGTTGATTATGATGACGATGTCATCTAAACTGATTTTGCCTACGCCAAGTGAAAGTTCTCAGGAGTGTCTGCATCGCGGGAACGTTTTTGCCTGAAAACGTCTCGCTTTGTGTTCGCGTACGTATGTCGCTTTATAGGTCGAAGATTATATGCACAATATTTACCGCGAATAGTTGCATATAAGTAGCCATAAAGTTATTCTAATATGTAAGCTATATTATTGTGTTTCATTGAAATCCATCCGGCTTATCTCTCAAAACTAAAGCGAGTTACACAAATCATATTGAAAATGGTATTTAACGTTGTAGGATAAACATAGTATCGTCACAGTTTACGTGAGCAAACCCCGTTTTCAAAATGAATCCATTCAGTTGTTTATACGTGAAAGATTAACAAACACATTTACTTATAAACATCATCACAGACTTCGCTTATAATATTAGTAGACTTGTTGATAATATTAGATAGCAGGTAGGATATAATATCAACTTATGAGATGGAAGCTGAGTTGTTCTATTCGCTTCTCAACTCAGTGTAAAAAATTGAAGCAAACTGTCAAGACAATGTTATTTCCTTGATCATTCTTAGGTTGACCTGTCCATGTAAGCATAGGCTTCTTAGGAAATAAACGTTTTGACTTTGACTTTATAGACTAGTTGATGTGCTCTGACGGAACTAACTAATAAAATAAAATAAATTTCTGGACAATCCATATAACACACATGCATAGATATATTTTAATAATAATAATCATAGTTTATTGCTTTAACTTAAATTAATAAAATGTATTAAAGTGGTATGGGACCCTCTATTAAGTAATGTAATACCTGTGCTAGAGGGTCTCGCTCTGCAGCGCGGCTATCTTAAAGATAATTAAATTAAGTTTCATATTTAACATAGATACCTTAATAAGTTGCATTTACATAATATTGTCAGTTAAAGTACATAAAGTTTTTCCTACAAAATACAATTACAAAGCCAGAGAAATTATTGTTCTAAAAAAGGTCCATATCCGAGTAAATTAAGCAATAGTTAGCAATGTCAATAAAACGTGTCAATTGATAGTTATGTCAAGAGCTATCTCGCTTTGTCACAGTTGACTGAGCGAAATAGCGCTATTTTTCTAATTTTACTTGGACAAGGTACAAATGCATGTCACTTATCAAGGTTAATGTGAAAATGGTTTGATGATATGCATTTATATAGAGATACTTCACGTTTTTGCACCACAGAGATTTACAGACGTTTCTTAACAAAAAACTTCTTATTTTCACTAAAAACTGTTTTAGTGTTAAGAACTGTCTCAATATGGTGTCTTATATATTTACAATATTATTATGGAATGGTTCATATATTTTGTTTAACATATTTAGTACTAGCGGCACGCCCCGGCTTTGCACGGGTAATAATTATTCAAATTGTTTCAAAATTATTCGAATTTTTCTCGCCGTAAAAACCATCCTTAAACTACAACGAATATTTAAAAAAATAAATTGGCTAAATTGGTATAGGCGTTGTTGAGTTATGCGCTTAGCAACACATTTTGCGATTCATTTTTAACCCCCGACAAAAAAAGAGGGGTGTCATTGTTTGACGTGTCTATCTGTCTGGGACATTATAGCTCCCGAACGGATGAAGCGATTTCAACTTAGTTTTTTTTGTTTAAAAGGTAAGTTTGGCGCGAGTGCTCTTAGACGTGTTTCATGAAAATCGGTTGTGCCGTTTAATAATTGTGGGGGTTAGAGTGGGGAAGGAAACCCGAAAATCTGCAAAAATCGCATTGCATCAATCATTATTATCGAAGAGGTTTTTTTTTTTTCTCAGCCATGAAGACTGGTATTAACTGTATTTACGGGTATATATACCAAGTAAATACAGCGTGTTTTGTGTTTTAATTTACTGGTGTGGATGATGGGTCCATGTCCATGAACTTCCTCACAATTCTGCACGTATTAAGAATAGCAGCCTTTTGCAAGGTGATATACAGAGATGAATGTAGCCCTAATAGCTCCATACTGCGATGTAGGTGTTTAGGTATCACTCCTGTAGTAGACAGAACGATCGGTATGACGTAGACTTTTTCTTGTCTCCATATTCTTGTTACTTCATCTTTCAGATCAATATATTTGGAAATTTTCTCTGCTAAGGTTTTTTGTATGTTGTGTGTGTTGGGTACGGCAATGTCTATTAGGTAAGTGGTTTTTCTTATTTTATCAGTAAGTACTATATCTGGTCTGTTATAATGTATGGTGCGGTCTGTAAGTATGGCACGGTCGTAATAAAGCCTGTGTGTTTCGTTTTCTAAAATATTGTTTGGTTTGTATTTATAGTAAGGGGTCCGATTATTTTGTATGAGATTGTATTTATATGCTAAACTTTGATGAACTATGTTGGCAACTTGATTGTGTCTATGTGTATAATCTGTCTGAGTCAGTGTTACGCAAGCTCCTGTTATGTGCTGTATTGTTTCTGATTGAACATGGCATTTATATTATTATTATTATTATTGCGTGAACATTACACATTATTATGGTGTTTTACTTTTAAGGAAATTGAAGGATTCGAATCGGGGGTTTTTCTTATATTTTTAATTTAGATTTATTATTTATAAGAAGATTAAGGTAAGAGAAAACATACTATTGATTGCAATGCTCAAATTGGTGTAACCGACAACAAACATAAACTTGGTTCGGGTCAATTGGTGTAACGTTAGTTTTTTGAAGAAATTTGGTTTTATATTGGTGTATGTGTGGTCATAATTTTTCGTTCAAGCTAAGAATTAGTGTAAGAGCAATGCTGGTTTGCCAAGATACATACACCAACTTAACCTTCTTCGGTCATAGGAATACAACAATTCGACTTATGTAAATGGATCACATACCTACTCAGTTACAACATAATTTCGACGGAAGTCTGCAAAATTCACAGTTAAAATGTGTAGCGTAACTGTATTTTTTTAAAGCTAGAATTCTATTATTATGCTATTCGAAAGAGCAGAAAAAAACTAAAAAAAACTGTATAGGTACTTAACTTCTTTTTTACGTGTTTTGGTGGTTAACCCAATTGAACCTGCAACCGACGATATAATACAATATCTATGCTATATGCTAGGGTTTAGTTCTAAAAATAACTTTTTGAATGGGATTAATTACCTGTTAACGAATTATTGACTACTAACTAAGCGACAAAATATTATCAAGCGACAATTTTTTTATTTCCGCACACGTCCATTCAGTAGGCAGCCGACCCCGCGCGGCAGATTATTTCGTGATCTTAACCCCGCTTATTGTCACAAAACTATAATAGTTAGAGATATGATGTCAGGACGTTTTTTGTAGATAATGATAAGTTCTACAAAGTTGTAATACATCACTTTTTTATTTATTCATTAGTTTTCGCAGCATTCGCGATTAAAGACAGATTAAAGGTTTAATTTTTCAAAAAAATCGCTTATTGTCACAAAACTATAATAGTTAGAGATATGATGTCAGGACGTTTTTTGTAGATAATGATAAGTTCTACAAAGTTGTAATACATCACTTTGTTATATATTCAATAGTTTTCGCAGCATTCGCGATTAAAGAAAGATTTTAGGTTCTTTTTTTTCACCTTGGGTTACATTATCGGAGTTTGGTAAGGAATCATATTATTTTTGAAAACGAAATATAGCCTATGTCACTCAGGGATAGTGTAGCTTTCGAATGGTGAAAGAATTTTTTAAATCGGTGCAGTAGTTTCAGAGCCTATTCGAGACAAACAAACAAACAAAAAATCAAACCTTTCCTCTTTATAATATTAGTATAGATGGTACTTTTTATCACTGTACCTACCATATAACGGGATAGTACCAATAGGTGTAGATATTTTGCTTGAACGAGAAGAGTATTAACAATATTAGCAATGCGGCGGGAATGTATTGCTAATATAATATTGCTCCGTTTATCAACCATAAAATGAACATCACACATCAAAAGTAGGTTCCCGATTCAAAACGCAAACTCATTTTAACAAGTAGGTACCAACCATGCAAATTGTAGATTGATTCGCATAATTAACACGGTTAGAGCCCGTGAACGGTTTGTGCTCGCGTCATCCACGGACAGCGGCTGATAAACATTACCTTGTAATATTAGACTAATCGGATGGATATCTCAGGTTTCATTCTGACAAAGCCAAAGCCATAAAATATTGAGAATTAATTAAGTAATACCAGTAATCCGTATTTGTGATAACTTGGTACGTGACGGCGTTTTGTCCATAGCATTTACACAGCTGGACATATGCCTTCCTCAAAATAAAAGAGGGTTAACCGTAACCTCGCTGTCCCGTGCGGGCTAGTATGTTTGCAAGAACCTTGTTAGTTTTTCGGCATATGATAATAAACCAAGGGCTGATGAGGTTGGCTCGGGTAAGCAGGGTGTTATAAACCCCCCTCTATTAATGATAGGTAACAAAAATATTTTTCATCTTCCAGCTACCCTCATCACAGCAGCAGCCGGCACCACTGTAGGATGGACGTCCCCTACACTGCCGATCCTGCAAGGGGAGAACTCCCCCATAGAGACCTCGCCAGATCAGAGCTCTTGGATCGCCTCCATCATGATACTATGCTCAGGTAACTTATTCCAACAGAGATCCAATTAGAGAACACTTGTTTAGTCCTTTCGCGTGAAAAGAAAATTAAATTCCAGGAAAGAAAATAATTTTTGTGTATTTTACAAGTGCTTTCAATTTGTTATATTCTGTTACAAAGGAAACGTTTTTAACCAGCTTGTGTTGCATAGTGAATACTCCAAAACGAACCATATTGTAATACCAAACGTGATGCTCCTCTAACCTTAAAGCACGGGCGTGGCTAGGTATGCGAGGCTATTCTCGAGGTTTCTTTATTAGATCGAATCAAGAATGATTAGATTTGTAGAAGAACGCGGATTGACATCTAAGCTAAATGGTTGTACTAAATGAATACGGTGATGGACATATTGCTCATGAAACATGGTAGTTAAGGCCGAAAAGGGCTTGAATATATATATATATATATATATATATATATACAATGAAGTTGCCGTCTGATATCGCTCTATAAAAATAAAATTAAATAAATAGATTTTTATTTCAGACAACAAATAACTCCATAGTTTATTAGTAAAGACTTAATATAGGTTAGTAACAAATTGATATATCATTATTATATTGATATTTGGAATTTGAAATTTTATGGGACCCAAAAGATTTTAATTATAGCAAAAGCATTGTCATAATGATAATCCCTTACACAAGATTATCACTATGATAATGCAAAAACATAGTTTGCTTATTTAGATAGGGAACGAAAAATTTGTACCTGTTAAAACATGATTGAATAGTTATCATAATTAAGGATGCTACAATTATTCTTAACTTAAATAATAATAAGATAAGTACTAACATTATTAAAAATGTTGCCTTATGGTGCCTTTACTATTACATTAGTTATTACAAAATTAACTACAGACAATTTCCTACAATTTATATATGGCTTTTTTCTGTAAAGTCGATTTCGACGTACGAGCGCCCCAAAGTATACTTGAACACTCATCATACTGCAAATTTAAACAAGGCTTAGAAAAAATGTAAAGATGTTCTATTAGGCTTTTCATAAGGGCTGTTATAGCGGCCCAATATAGGAACGAAACTCATTGCGAAGTTAAAAATTCGTTTAACTGTGCGAGCGCTGTGCAGTATGCTTTGGATCTTCCTGATAATGTCCAAATAACCGAAGTTATGCTTCATTTCGTTATAACTAACTAGCGGCCCGCCCCGGCGTCGCACGGGTATCTGGGGGCACGGCAGTGCCCCCACCAAGTCGAGCAAAAAAGCGGCACGGCCGTACCATCCTTTTCTCGAATAAAATTTTCCCGGAAATTATTCGAATTTTTCTCGCCGTAAAAGCCATCCTTGAACTCCAACGAACATTCAAAAAAAAGTTGAGTTATGCGCTTAGCAACACATTTTGCGATTCATTTTTATATATCAGATTAATGTTTAAAATGAAAAAAGTTGTTATAGTGACATTACTACAATAGTTGGACATATGCGGAGTTTTTTGTCGACATTATGATGTTCTTCAATATTGTTGTACATTATTTTGTTCTATCGCTAATAGTTTCGGCAGCGCATTCGACGAAAGACATTTTAAGACTCATTTTTCTACACCTTCGGTTACATTGTTCAAATTTTACCAAGGATCCCTAATTTTTTTCAAAATGAAGTGTAGCTTATGTCAAATTGGAAGAATGTAGCATTCTATTGGTGAAAGTATTTTTAAATCGGCCCAGTACTTTTTGAGCCTATTCATTACAAACATACAAAAATAGGTACAAATCTTTCCTCTTTATAATATTAGTGTAGATGTAGATTTGATCGTAAAATCCGCCGGAAAGGAGATATTGCCAAAATACTGCTTTATGTCAACATTTATCCAATATGGCGGCGCGAGCCGTAAAAGTACGAGGTGGCAAAGTTGAAACTCGAAAAGAGCATATCAAAATCAATATAATTGCCAAATTACAAAACTCCCGAAAAACTTTCTAGATGAAACTACCAAATGACTGAAGGTACTATTTATATGTAACGTTAATAAATTCAATGCTACAGCCATTAACTTGAGTCGTAATTTAATTTGCATTGTAAATTTTATTCAATTTATTAGAACTTTAGTTGAAACAAATTAAGGAAATTTCAATTCGTAATCGCATTGATAAGTAGTAACCTACGTACCTACAATATTTAGTTATGTACCTATAGTACAGTCAACAGCAGAATAAACTGATAAAATAAGGTCCCTAAATAATATATACAGTAAATTAACCCAAAGATTACGGACTATTGTAGTTTATTTGAAGTAAAGGAACAAATACCCGTATCATAATTTAAGAGATCACATTCATTTCGATCCTCGATGTTACTACGATCATTATCTTTTGACTAAATACATTTTTTTAAATTGAGACTTTGTTATAACTTGTCACATCTGGCACAAAACATCTTCAAGATTGACACTAGAAGATGTTTTGAAATGTTGATTATGATCACTTACTTCTGCTGTTGACTGCACCTACCATGTAGGCTGTATTGTATATAGCATAGCCTTTAAGCCTTACTATGTACGGTACGTATCAGATCAAAACGCCACGAAACAGATTGGGGGCTTCGGTATAGCCGTTTGGCTTTTACACGTAACGTACCTACGTAGATCTACGTAGATCTCGTTTTCTACTCGGTAAAGTACAACGCGAAGACATACATTTATAAACTGTTCGGTAGGTATATATATAGCGGTGGTATGTCGGAGTTGAAACTTTACTGATATGTGTGAAGCAACGTTAAGGGGTTAAAACTATAAATGTAATTATTGAAAAGTTCTAGATTTTTTGTTTCTATTTTTCGTCTTTATAATTTTGTAATCATCTCAAAGTTGTATTATTCTAAACAAATTAAAACTATTACCTCAACAACAGAGCATTACAAGGCTGAATAATACTTTTAATGTATTTTTTGGAGTTTACTCCTTAAGAAAACGATTTGAGTTATAAGGCCCGGTACGGAAATTTTATGAGGAGTAAAATCAAAAAGTGTAACACGAAAAGTTGAGGCGTTACGTAGAAAGAGACAAACATATATATAGTATATATCTGTAGGATTGAACGTGTAAAAGAATGAGATGGAATACATTAAACAGCGTATCTCATTCTCTCCTCTTTGCGCGATACTTCGTAGTTGAGACTACGAAGTATCGCGCAAAGAGGTATTGCTGTATTTTATTTATATTATTTTATAACATACTTTATGTAATAAGCTTTATTGAAGTAATATAAATAATCCGAATAATTACAGATATAATGTTTGTTTCTCTTATCATTTTAGCAGATGCGTTCATTTACCCTTTTTTTCTATTCGATATATATCATAATTATAGTTCCTAAGGAGTAAACTCCAATCGTGCGTCGTAGCTGACACACACACACTTTTTTTTCTATAATGACTTTTAATTAAATAATTAGGTAGATACATCCTTATTTGGAGGTTGTCCATCCACTCCAACAAATGTGTATCTTCAAGACGAGAGTGAATAGGTCCTATTCAGACCTAGTGATCCTTCCTTGTCCACATAGACACTTGCCAACAGGTGAGATTATGGTCAAACAAAGACATGCTTTTCATTAACCCCCGACCAAAAAAGAGGGGTGTTTTAAGTTTGACGTGTCTGTCTGTCTGGGACATCATAGCTTCCGAACGGATGGAGCGATTTCAATTTTGTATGAAAAGTGAGTACGGCGCGAGTGTTCTGAAAATTGGTTGTGCCGTTTAAAAGTTATGGGGAAAGTGGGTGGTGGATGAGAGTGGTGAAAATCTGCAAATATACTAGTTTGGGGTATCAAATGAAAGCGCATAGCGTCCACATTACATAATATTATGTTGTTTTACATTTAAGGAAATAAAGGCATTGAAATCGGGGATTTTTCTTAAATTTTAAATTTAGATTTATACTTATGAAATTGAGGTATTGCAATCGGGGGTTTTTCTTTAGATTTATAAAATAATAATGATTAAGGGTTCCGTTCCCAAAGGGTAGAATGGGACTCCATTATTGAGATTTCATCGACAGACTGTCTGTCCGTCTGTCGAGAATTGAAATTTCAAGGGATGATGTATTTATTTTGCCGCTAAAACAACCAATTATAAAACACATAATAAATATATAGGTAAGTGGTTTTCCATACAACAGACGTAAGTTTCATAAAGTGAAACACAAAAAAAAATTGTTATTTTTTTATTGTAAATGTGTAGGTACGGAACCCGAGGTGTAGTATGAGTTCTTCTCATACTTGCCTCATGTATTTTCTAGTTAGGAGTGTTATAATTTTATAACAGTCTAACTTTTATAGACTTGCTTATTAATGTTTGAACAAACACTGTGTTGTTAAAAAAAGAACTTGTTTCGTGAATTTATTTTATTTGCAATATTACCAATGTGTGGAACCTCCCATCATATGCATTTTAAAATAAATATTGTTAAATTCCGATTCCCATTAAAACAGTTAGTCATTTAGCACGTTTTTATGTTTACTACTAGAGTTTATTAATTAATTAATACAGCCTTTATTTTATTTACGATTGGAATAAAATAATTTGGTTTACGCTACATTTTAGTATTATCCAGGTCGTTAGTTAAACATAAAATTTTATACAAGCTATGATTCAATTATTTTGCAACAGAATATTATATTTTGGAAAACCGCATTGTTTCAATCAATTTGGTAAGTAATTGCATAATAAATCACGCAAAACCGATTTAATTTATAACAAAATATGAGATAAACAGTAAGTTATAATATTTAGTCTAGATATTATCTTTAATATAAATACCTATATAACCTAACCTGCCCTACATTCACAATTTACTTTGTAAAGCAAGATTTATTATAAAGCAAAGGTCGATTGATATCTGCGTAGACATGACCGCAGAAGATACGAAACATAATATTGTTAATAACACAATATCGTAATAGATTAAAACCTTTATATGGTAAATATGTACATGTATATACCTTTGTTGACCACAATCTTACCTGAGGAAAAATGACATGTCTTGCGTGAGTATGGATCACCAAGATCTATCAAATCCCTATTGATTCTTGTTTTACAGGTTGTTCAGGGTACATAACAGATAGTGTGGACGAAACGGTTCTTAGGTTGTACTTGTCAGGGTACATTAAAGAGAGTGTGGACGGAACATCCAAACATCTAGGAATGCTCGGCGAATATTTAGCTCAGAGGATGAATCGGATTTTAAGCAACCGATATAGGTATTATCAATTCATCTGTAGGAAGTGTAATCGGTCTAATATATGTATCGGCTTATACCTACATTAACTAATACTTTATTTTGTTGCCTGGAAGATATCGCTGTTAGCGATAAGGCCGCCTATTGATATTTTTTGTGATTTTTATTCTGTTTGTTTTTTAATGGTTAGATAAACAGGTCATTATAGGCGTCTCTCATAGATTTCAGTTGTTGTCTAACGGAATGTATTTACTTTTAACGAGCGGCCTTAGTGACTAATAATGCGATTATTATTGAACCGCGATCTACATTCGAGAACTTTTCGAACCCAACCCAACTTTATCTACGTGCTTTTAAAGCCTGCCTGCATTTGGATACAAAAGAGACTTACTATAAATCATGAAATAACTGACTTGTCTAGTCTTCTTACTATCTATCACCATCAATTATTCAACATGGCATCCAGCTATCAAACACAAATAGCCAGAACTCAGCTATAAGCTACGAAGGCTATTCTCAAATGTGAGTGGACTGGTTATAAATAAATAAATAAAAACATTTATTGTGTGCCACAATAGAACAACTTAAATCTAAAAATGGATAAAAAACTCTAAAGATAAAGCTCTTTAAAATTTCAACCTTATGGAAGCAGTGTACCGCCACTGGATGAATGTATGGGATTTAAAACCAATAATATGCAAATTTGGCGAGTGTACAAAAACGAGACGACTCATACAAACAAAAGTTATATCTGCCTAGAACGAAGATGTATGGGTGAAAACTAGCAAAGTTCCACAGTTTATATGGAGTCACATGGTGCAGTTATGTAAACAACGTAAGAGGCCATTGCCGAGCGCCGGGACACAATGTGCGTGGTGTGTCGCAGTCTAGTCGCGGTTGTGTTGCGTTCGAGAAACGGATGATAGCGACATAAGGTTACTTTATTGTACACCGTCAGATTATATGTTGCCAGTGACAACCTACGAGATGCTGCGAGAATAGGATAGGAATATTTATTCATCTATTAGGTCCTTACATATGAAATTGGCGTTTTGTATGGGAGGAACAAAAAGTCGAATATTTTTGAAGTGAAACTTCTATAGAATCGTAGTGATTTCAAACCGGAAGCAAAAAGATGAAACGGAAATGGTAAGAGACACAAATACAATGCTTTATTTAAATTTCTTTGAGCGATACTTAGTAGTTGAGACTACGAAGTATCGCGCAAAGAGGTATTGCTGTATTTTATTTATATTATTTTGTAACATACTTTATGTAATACGCTTTATTGAAGTAATATAAATAATCCGAATAATTACAGATATATGTATCTCTTATCATTTTAGCAGATGCGTTCATTTACCCTTTTTTTCTATTCGATATACGAGTATATCATAATAATAGTTCGTAAGTAGTAGACTCCAATCGTGCGTCGTAGCCGACACACACACACTTTTTTTTATTCTCCTTATTCTTTCGTCGATTTACTGAAGTTTCACTTCTATCGTGTGTAAATCGCACACACAACTTTTTTTTTTTAATATAATATATTTAATTAATCAAAGTATGAACCATTATTTTCTATGCACTTTTGCCATCTTATAGGTAGTTCATTGATCCCTTTACTAAAAAAACCAGTCGGACGGGAATCAATAAAATCTTTGAAGGCGATTTGGACTGCCCCATCGGAGTTGAATTTTTTCCCTTGCAAGAAGTTATCCAAATTTCGAAAAAAATGGTAATCTGTTGGAGCAAGGTCCGGGGAGTACGGAGGATGTCTTAGACTTTCCAATTGAAGCTCTTCTAATTTAGTATCCGTCTGTTGCGCAGTGTGTGGTCTAGCGTTGTCGTGAAGCAGCAGTGGCGTGGAGCGATTGACCAGCCTAGGTTGTTTAGCCGCTAGCTTTTCCATCATGGTTTGCAATTGCTGACAATAGACATCAGCCGTAATAGTCTGGCCAGATTTGAGAAAACTGTAATGAACAATACCGGCACTAGTCCACCAAACGCTTACAAGTAACTTTTTTGGGGTTAATTTTCGCTTGGGGCAGGATTTGGCTGGCTGGCCAGGATCCAACCATTGCGCTGAGCGCTTCCGATTATCGTAAAGAACCCATTTTTCATCACAGGTAATGATTCGGTTTAAAATACCTTCATTATTGTGCCGGTTTAGTAATGTAACGCAGCAGTCGACGCGCGTTTGCCGGTTTGCTTCAGTCAATTCGTGAGGTACCCACCTTTCAAGCTTTTTAATCTTCCCAATTTGCTTCAAGTGAATTAAAACAGTTTTATCACTAACACCGCAGCCTGCAGCTAACTCGGACGTGGTTTGCGATGGATCCGCTTCCACAATAGCCTTCAACTCTTCATTATCAACTTGAGTCTCAGGCCGTCCACGGGGCTTGTTCTGCAAGTCGAAATTTCCAGAACGAAAACGTTGGAACCAAAAACGAACTGTGTTTTCTTTTGCAACACGACCGCCATACACATCATTCACCCTTCGAGTTGTTTCCGCAGCACTAGTGCCACGGCGGAACTCGTACTCGTAAATAATGCGATATTTTAAGTTTTCCATTTTGTAAAATGAGTGACGCAAACAGAAAAAAAACAGAAGAAAAAAAACAAATGAATGACGATCATCGAAGCACAAATACATGAGTCTATAGCTGTACAAATTTGAATTTGGAATTCCTTACCAAAGA